>JAOEGL010000014.1:11887322-12509919 GCA_034509955.1 Urosaurus nigricauda
TACCAAGGGCCAACTGTAATAGTAAAAACAGTCTTATATTTATGTTGTGTGCCTTCAAGTCATTTCCGACTTATGCCAACCCTAAGGGTCCTGGGGTTTTCTCAGCAAGATTTGTTCAGAGGGGGTTTGCCACGGCCTTCCCCTGATATGTATTTATATATTTATAGCCCTTTATCCAAAGATCTCAGGGTGGCTTACAATCAAATCAACGTAAAGCCATAATAACATGCAAAAGTTTAAAATATATAAATAGGGTTTTTTTCCATTTGAAAACAGACCACTGAGAACCAGTTAAAACAGTTTTAAATAGTACAACCACAAGACATGTGCATCCCGAGTTGCATCGAGGCACCTGTTATGCCTCGTGCCATTGGTTTATCCAGCCAAATGGTAAAAGACGGCAAGCAAAAAAAAAAGTAATCCATTTATGAGCAATGTTAAGGCAACAAATGTTGGCCAGTGTTCCGTTATCATCTAGGCTGCGTCCACACTGCAGAAAGCATCCACACTGTTGCAATGTCACAATCATGACTATGTAGTTACCATCAATATGGGACAGTTACCTAGATGGAATAGATACCTAGATTTACTCATTTGTAACTGTTTAGTATCGATGAAACTTAACTAAGTCGCTGATGTAAAATACTTCTCCTTTTGGCTTTGCGATGAGTTCTGTAATGCATTCCTTTTTTCCAAAGCTAGACGTCATTTCCACCGCCAGGTATAATTTTCTATTTTTTAAAAAACCTCTCTCTCTTCTCTCTCTCTTCTCTCCTTCCCTCCTTGCTCCTCTTCTCTGCTCTTCCCCAGATACCAGCAGCCGGAGGATGGCAGCAGCCGCTCGCCTTTTAGAAATCATCCAAGATCTGGAACGGGCCCATGATGCTTTTGAACGTCGAGAAAAAGAGGACTCAAAAGAGCAGGCAGTGACCAATGCGGTGCCCCAGGCCTAGGTGGTTGCTTTTGTCTGGACCCCCAGTTGTGTGTTTCTCTGTATTGTCATGATGTATTTACATCTGTCAGGGTTGTCATGTGTGTGTCGGGGGAGCAGGGCTCAGTCCCCTGTGTGACCCCTTTTGTGGCTTTTGAGATTGTGATCCGGGACCATGCCTAGTTCATGGTCCTCAAAGGAAGGAGAGGATGGGAGAAAGCCATGGCCTTGCACCTTCTCGGGGCTGGATCTGGTCCACGTACTGCAAGAGCCCTGCCACTTGGATGTGCTCCAGGAGAACAGGACATTTCTGAAGTGTGATGTTGTGGTTCTGGGTTGGTTCACCAGGGAGGTAAGCTCAAGCCCCTGAGTGTATATGCGTGTTGCGGATTCACAGGAACGCAGACGGCGGTATTGGGTGCGGGCTTTGGCGCCGCAAGAATCTCAGCTGCTTTCGAAGGAAAACAAAAGGAACAAGTTTTTGAGTCCTTGTGGACTCAAAGCGTGGTGGGATGGTGCCTTCTGAAATTTCAGAAAGCAGACCAACGGTTGCCGGAGGTTTTTTCAACGGGCACTGGGCGAACCTTGGGTGCCTCTACAGCCTTCCTTGGCTCCTCACCCTGCCAATAAAAATGTGGGAAGGGATTCTGGACACAAAAAAAAGTGGAGAATAAATCATGCGAGAGGACAAAGATTGCACATATTTTGCCTACTTTCTCAAGATCGCTACCCTTGGCGTCGGGCGAGGGTGGGCAAACTGTGGCCTGCGGACCGCGCCTGGCCTCCGAAGGACTGCTTTTGTGGCCCCCCAGGGAGCAAAATTATTTTGCTTCCAAATGCCTTCCAGGGAGTGTAAGGGACATTTTAGGACCTGGAAATGTCTTTTTTTAAAACCAGAAGTAAAGTGGGAATGGGGGGGGGCGCAAAAACATGACAGGAATGCGCCACACAGCTGCTCAAGGGTATTCGGGGAAAATTTGGGGTAAAAAATGTGTTGTTGTTGTTTTTTGCAGCAGGTGGGGTTGGATGTGTGGCCCCCCAAATTCTCCAAGGAAAAGTAATGCAGCCCCTTGGCTTCCCACACCTGCCTACCTTGGGGTAGGATTTAGATTTGCTGGTAACACACCAGTAGGCACCCATCAGAGCTGACTTTGTGTTACTTTATGCTGAATGAGACTGAAAACGTGCCACACTGAGTTGCTTGGTTTTGTTCTCTCTTTCCCAAGAGAGAGCAAAACTTTTGGGAAAGCAGCAGTGGTGCTGTGTCACTCTTCACCGGTTGCATCTCAGTTTGGCGTAAGCCAGGCCCATGCAACAATCGCACAGTCCAGAAAAAGGACTCCCGAGGGGCTGCGAGCCGATTAGGGCAAGCGAACAGAAGCTGGTGTTTCAAAACAAGGGCATCATGTGCGGCTTGCAAAAGTCAGCAACCTGGCCCATCTCATGGCAGGTTTACTGGTGTGCACCCTCACTGGCGTGTGAGCTTTGAGCTGCACAATGGAAAGGTAGGTGCGACAATGAGATCTCAGTCCGAGGTCGGCTTGTGCTGTCGTCATATGCTTTCGGTGAATTGGATGCAGCTTGTGCTCTGAAATCCCCGCACATAGATGGATGCGCGTGACTGCTTTTTGAGGGGGGAATGCGCGCACCTGAAAACCTGTGCATGGAAAAATGCACATATTTCAAACAGGCGTCAGCTACTGTGACAAGACACTTTCCTCATGGGAGGGGGAGAAACGGGCCCGAACGGAGAGGCCAAAATAAAGCTGCTTCAGGCCACTTTGGAAGCGTGCTCTTTACATGACGCATGTGTCCTAAGAAGCTGGAAGCTGGAAGCCATGCCAAAGCCACACGCACAGCTTTGGCACAGCTTCTGGCGTCTTAAGATGCATATCTCATTTAAACAGCATACCTCCAAAGTGACCCAAAGCGTCTTTATTTTGGCCTCTCTGGGCCCAAATGTGTTCAAAGAAGGTGCACATATGAAGGGGAAATGCTCTCCAGAGGGTTGGGTTTTGCTCTGTAAAGAAAGGGACCTCCCTGCCTGGAAACCCCTTATGAAAGGCTGTCTGGGCAGGTTCTGGCCTTCTAGGTGGCTTCTTATTTGGATCAGATGGCAGATGATGCTTCACCAACCAGTCTTTTTTTGGACCACGGTAACAGCCGCAAACAACCCAGCTCCCCAGGGAAGCCCTGCCAAGCGCTGATGATTCAGCAGTGCTAAATCATCCCATAAATCATGACTTCCGCCAAGGTGCCCGTTCAACAGGATCTCAAGGGGAAAGACTTATGCCAGCCTTCTCCAACCTGGTGCCCTCTAGATGTGCTGGTAGACTAGTTGGCAGCTGGTGAGACTCCACCTCAACATTAAAGAGCTGTTCGAAGGTGGAACGCACTCCCTCGGAGGGTGGTGGCATCTCCTTTTTTGGAGGTCTTTAAACAGAGGCTGCATGGCCATTAGTCGGGGCTGCTTTGATTCTGTGTTTCCATGACTGTACGATTCTATAAATCCCAGAATCCCACAGGCAGCTAGGTGAAGCCAGAAACTTCCAAACGGCTGCTCATGGGCTGATGCCACACCATAGAATTAGTGGAACATGGCACCGCTTTAACTGTCATGGCTCCAACCTACGAAATCATGGGACTTGGTAACGTATGTGCATTCAATTTGCCTATCGATTCACGGAGGAATATTCAGAGGTGGTTTGCCGTTGCCTCCTTCTGAAACCTCACCTATAGTACCTGGGAATATGGGAAATTTGCGAATTGTAATTTTTCAATTTTCCCTGATGTAGCTTGGGAAGTTTACGAATTTCACTTTTTGAATTTTCCCTGATGATTAGTCCAGTGTAGCCAGGGAACCTTGCTAATTGTATTTTCAGAATTTTTCCTGATGTATACTCCAGTGTAGCCTAAAATCCTTCTTAATTATATTTTCTGAATTATCCCTGATGTATAGTCCAGTGTAGCCTGGGAACCTTACAAACTATAATTTTTGAATTTTTCCTGATGAATAGTCCAGTGTAGTCTGGTAACCTTGTATAATCCAGTGAAGCCTGCGAACCATACAAATTGTAATTTTTGAATTTTCCCTGCTCTATAGTCCAGTGTAGCCTGGGAACCTTACAAATTATGATTTTTGAATTTTTCCTGATGAATAGTCCAGTATAGCCTGGTAACCTTGCTAATTGTATTTTTTGCATTTTCCCTAATATATAGTCCAGTGCATCTTAGGAACCTCCCTAATTGTATTTTCTGAATTTTTCATTATGTATAGTCCAGTGTAGCCTGGGAACCTTGCTAATTGTAATTTTTGAATTTTCCCTGCTCTATAGTCCAGTGTAGCCTGGGAACCTTGCAAATTGAAATTTTTGAATTTTCCCTGATGTATAGTCCAGTGCAGCCAGGGAACCTTGCCAATTGTATTTTTTGAATTTTCCCTGATGTATAGTCCAGTGCAGCCTGGAAACCTTGCCAATTGTATTTTTTGAATTTTCCCTGATTTATAGTCCAGTATAGCCCGGGAACCTTGCCAATTGTATTTTTTGCATTTTCCCTAATATATAGTCCAGTGCATCTTAGGAACCTCCCTAATTGTATTTTCTGAATTTTTCATTATGTATAGTCCAGTGTAGCCTGGGAACCTTGCTAATTGTAATTTTTGAATTTTCCCTGCTCTATAGTCCAGTGTAGCCTGGGAACCTTGCAAATTGTATTTTTTGAATTTTCCCTGATGTATAGTCCATTGTAGCCCGGTAAGCTTGCCAATTGTATTTCTTCAATTTTCCCTAATTTATAGACCAGTGTAACCCAGGAACCTTGCCAATTGTATTTTTTGAATTTTCCCTGATATATAGTCAAGTGTAGCTCAGGAACAATGCCAAACGTATTTTTTGAATTTTCCCTGATGTATAGTCCAGTGTAGCCCAGGACCCTTGCCAATTGTTTTTTTGAATTTTCCCTAATGTATAGTCCAGTGTAGCTCGGGAAGCTTGCCAATTGTATTTTTTGAATTTTCAATGATGTATACACCAGTGTAACCCGGGAACCTTGCCAATTGTATTTTTTGAATTTTCCCTGATGCATACTCCAGTGTAGCCTGGGAACCTTGCCAATTGTATTTTTTGAATTTTCCCTAATGTATAGTCCAGTGTAGCCGGGGAACCTTGCACATGTATTTTTTTTAATTTTGCGTGATGTACAGACCAGTGTAGCCCGGTAAGCTTGCCAATTGTATTTTTTAATTTGCCCTGATGTATAGTCCAGTGCATCCGGGGAAGCTTGCCAATTGTATTTTTTGAATTTTCCCTGATGTATAGAACAGTGCAGCTCGGTAAGCCTGCCAATTGTATTTTTTAATTTGCCCTGATGTATAGTCCAGTGCATCCTGGGAGGCTTGCCAATTGTATTTTTTGAATTTTCCCTAATGTATACACAAGTGTAACCCAGGAACCTTGCCAAATGTATTTTTTGAATTTTCCCTGATGCATACTCCAGTATAGCCCGAGAACCTTATCAATTGTATTTTATGAATTTTCCCTGATGTACAGTCCAGTGTAGCCGGGGAACCTTGCACATGTATTTTTTAAATTTTACGTGATGTATAGACCAATGTAGCCCGGTAAGTTTGCCAATTGTATTTTTTGAATTTTCCCTGACGTATAGTCCAGTGTGGCCTGGGAAGGTTGCCAATTGTATTTTTTGAATTTTCCCTGATGTATAGTCCAGTGCATCCCGGGAAGCTTGCCAAGTGTATTTTTTGAATTTTCCCTGATGTATAGTCCAGTATACCCCTGGCACCTTGCCAATTGTATTTTTAGAATTTTCCCTGATGTATAGTCCAGTGCAGCCAGGGAACCTTGCCAATTATATTTTTTAATTTTCCCTGATGTATAGTCCAGTGCAGCCAGGGAACCTTGCCAAATGTATTTTTTTGAATTTTACCTGATGTATAGTCCAGTGTAGCCTTGGAACCTTGCCAATTGTATTTTTTGAATTTTCCCTGAAGTATAGTCCAGTGTAGCCCGGGAACCTTGCCAATTGTATTTTTTCAATTTTCCTTGATGTATAGTCCAGTGTATCCCAGGAACCTTGTCAACTGTATTTTTTTAATATTCTCTGATGTATAGTCCAGTGTAACCGGGGAACCTTGCCAATTGTATTTTTTGAATTTTCCCTCATATATAGTCCAGTGTAACTGGAGAATATTACCAATTGTATTTTTTGAATTTTCCCTCATGTATAGACCAGTGTAGCCCGGTAAGCTTGCCAATTGTATTTTTTGAATTTTCCCTGATATATAGTCCAGTGTAACCAGAGAACCTTGCCAATTGTATTTTTTGAATTTTCTCTGATGTATAGTCCAGTGTAACCAGGGAACCTTGCTAATTGTATATTTTTGAATTTTCCCTGATGCATACTCCAGTGCAGGCCGGGAAGCTTGCCAATTGTATTTTTTGAATGTTCCCTGATGTATAGTCCAGTGTAGCCGGGGAACCTTACACATGTACTTTTTTTAAAAAAATTTACGTGATGTATAGACCAGTGTAGCCCAGTAAGCTTGCCAATTGTATTTTTTGAATTTTCCCTGATGTATAGTCCAGTGTAGCCCGGGACACTTGCCAATTGTATTTTTTGAATTTTCCCTGATGTATAGTCCAGTGCATCCTGGAAAGCTTGCCGGTTGTAATTTTTGAATTTTCCCTGATGTATAGTCCAGTGCCTCCTGGAAAGCTTGCCGGTTGTAATTTTTGAATTTTCCCTGATGTATAGTCCAGTGTAGCCCGGGAAGCTTGCCAATTTATTTTTTGAATTTTCCCTAATGTATAGTCCAGTGTGGCCGGAGAAGCTTGCCAACTGTATTTCTTGAATATTCCCTGAAGTATAGTCCAGTGTAACCCGGGAAGGTTGAAAATTTTGATTTTTGAATTTTCCCTGATATATAGTCCAGTGTAACCAGGAACCTTGCCAATTGTATTTTTTTGAATTTTTTCTGATGTATAGTCCAGTGTAGCCCGGGAACCTTGCCAATTGTATTTTTTGATTTTTTTCTGACGTATAGTCCAGTGTGGACTGGGAAACTTGCCAAATGTATTTTTTGAATTTTCAGTGATGTGAAACCTTGTGAGTTGTTATTTTTTTTAAAATTTTCCCTGATGTATAGTCCAGTGTAGCCCAGGAACCTTGCCAATTATATTTTCACTTATATATAGTACACTGTAGCCGGGGAACCTTGCACATATATATTTTTTTAATTTTCCGGTGCATCCTGGGAACCTTGCCAATTGTATTTTTTGAATTTTCCCTGATGTATAGTCCAGTGTAGCCCAGGAACCTTGCCAATTGTATTTTTTGAATTTTCTCTGATGTATAGTCCAGTGTATCCTGGGAAGCTTGCAAATTGTATTTTTGGAATTTTCCCTGATGTATAGTCCTGTGTAGCCCGGGAAACTTGCAAATTGTATTGTCTGAATTTTCCCTGATGTATAGTCCAGTGTAGCCGGGGAAACTTGCCAATTATATTTTTCGAATTTTCCCTGATGTATAGTCCAGTGCATCCCAGGAAGCTTGCCAAGTGTATTTTTTGAATTTTCCCTGATGTATAGTCCAGTGTAGCCCGGGAACCGTGCCAATTGTATTTTTTAATTTTTCCTGATGTATAGTCGAGTGCATCCCGGAAAGCTTGCCCATTGTATTTTTTGAATTTTCCGTGATGTATAGTCCAGTGTAGCCCGGGAAGCTTGCCTATTGTATTTTTTAAATTTTCCCTGACCTATAGTCCAGTGTGGCCTGGGAAGCTTGCCAATTGTATTTTTTGAATTTTCCTTGATGTATAGTCCAGTGCATCCCGGGAAGCTTGCCAATTATATTTTTTAAATTTTCCCTGATGTATAGTCAAGTGTAGCCCGGTAAGCTTACCAATTGTATTTTTTGAATTTTCCCTGATGTATGGGCCAGTGCAGCCAGGGAACCTTGCCAACTGTATTTTTTGAATTTTCCCTGATGTATAGTCCAGTGCATCCTGGGAAGCTTCCTGATTGTATTTTTTGAATTTTCCCAGATGTATAGTCCACTGTAGCCCGGGAAGCTTGCCAATTTTTTTTATTTTTTATTTTTTTTTGGAATTTGCCCTGATGTATACTCTAGTGTAACCAGGGAACATTGCCAATTGTGTTTTTTGAATTTTCCCTGATGTATAGTCCAGTGTGGCCCGGGAAGCTTCCCAACTGGACTATATATCAAGTAAAATTTAAAAAAATACATGTGGAAGGCTCCCCGGCTACACTGGACTATACATCAGTGAAAATATAATTGGCAAGGTTCCCGGGCTACACTGGACTATACATCAGGGAAAATTCAAAAAATACAATTGGCAAGGTTCCCCAGCTACACTGGACTATATATCAAGTAAAATTTAAAAAAATACAGGTGCCAGGTTCCCGGGCTACACTGGACTATACATCAGTGAAAATATAATTGGCAAGGTTCCCGGGGTACACTGGATTATACTTCAGGGAAAATTCAAAAAATACAATGGGCAAGCTTCTCGGGCTACACTGGACTATACATCAGGGAAAATTAAAAAAATATAATTAGCAAGGTTCCCGGGCTACACTGGACTATACATCAGGGAAAATTCAAAAAATACAATGGGCAAGTTTCCTGGGATGCACTGGACTGTACATCAGGGAAATATCAAAAATACAATTGGCAAGGTTCCCGGGCTACACTGGACTATACATCAGGGAAAATTAAAAAAAAAAAAAAGCTCACATGGTTCCCGGGCTACACTGCACTTTACATCAGGGAAAATTCAAACAATACATTTGGCAAGATTCCCGGGCTCCGTTGGACTATACATGAGGGAAAATTCAAAAAATACAATTGGCAAGCTTCCTGGGCTACACTGGACTATATATCAGGGAAAATTGAAAAAATACAATTGGCAAGCTTCCCGGGGTGCACTGGACTATACATCAGGGAAAATTCAAAAAATACAATTGGCAGGGTTCCCGGGCTACACTGGACTATACATCAGGTAAAATTCAAAAAATACAATTGGCAGGGTTCCCGGGCTACACTGGACTATACATCAGGGAAAATTAAAAAATACAATTGGGAAGCTTACCGGGCTACACTGGACTATAAAACATGTAAAATTTAAAAAATACATGTGGCAAGGTTCCCCGGCTACACTGGACTCTACTTCATTTTACATTCAAAAAATACAATTGGCAAGATTCACGGATTACACTGGACTATACATCACCGAAAATTCAAAAATACAATTGGCAAGATTCCCTGGTTACACAGGCCTATACATCAGGGATAAGTAAAAAAAAAAAAAAAAAAACCAGTTCGCAAGCTTCCCAGGCTACACTGGAGTATATATCAGGGAAAATTCAAAAAATACATTTGGCAAGGTTCCCGGCCTACACTGGACTATACATCAGGGAAAGTGCAAAAAATAGAATGGGCAAGCTTCCCGGGATGCACTGGACTATTCATCAAGGAAAATTAAAAAATAGAATTTGCAAGGTTCCCGGGCTACACTGGACTATACATCAGGGAAAATGCAAAAAATACACTTGGCAAGCTTCCTGGGATGCACTGGACTATACATCAGGGAAAATTCGAAAAATACAATTGGCAAGGTTCCCGGGCTACACTGGACTATACATCAGGGGAAATTCAAAAAATACAATTGGCAAGGTTCCCTGCCTACACTGGACTATATATCAAGTAAAATTTTTAAAAATACATGTGCAAGGTTCCCCGGCTACACTGGACTATACATCAGTGAAAATATGATTGGCAAGGTTCCCGGGCTACACTGGACTATACATCAGGGAAAATTCAAAAAATACAATTGGCAGGCTTCCCGGGATTCACTTGACTATACATCAGGGAAAATAAAAAAATACAATTTTCAAGCTTCCCATGGTACACTGGACTATACATCAGGGAAAATTCAAAAAATAAACTTGGCAAGCTTCCTGGGGTACACCGGAGTATACATCAGGGAAAATTCAAAAAATACAATTGGTAAGCTTACCGGGCTACACTGGACTATACATCACGGAAAATTCAAAAAATACACTTGGCAAGCTTCCCGGGATGTACTGCACTATACATCAGGGAACATTCAAAAAATACAATTGGCAAGGTTCACAGGCTACACTAGACTAGACATCAGGGAAAATTCAAAAAATACAATTGGCAAGCTTCCCGGGCTAAACTGGACTCTACGTCATTTAACATTCAAAAAATACAATTGGCAAGATTCCCGGGCTACACTGGACTATACATCACGGAAAATTCAAAAATACAATTGGCAAGGTTCCCCGGTTACACAGGCCTATACATCAGGGATAATTAATTAAAAAAAACAGTTTGCAAGCTTCCCAGGCTACACTGGAGTATATATCAGGGAAAATTCAAAAAATACATTTGGCAAGGTTCCCGGCCTACACTGGACTATACATCAGGGAAAATGCAAAAAATAGAATGGGCAAGCTTCCCGGGATGCACTGGACTATACATCAGGGAAAATTAAAAAATACAATTGGCAAGCTTACCGGGCTACACTGGACTATACATCAGTGAAAATTCAAAAAAATACACTTGGCAAGCTTCCCGGGGTACACCGGACTATACATCAGGGAAAATTCAAAAAATACAATAGGTAAGGTTCCCGGGCTACACTGGACTATACATCAGGGGAAATTCAAAAAATACACTTGGCAAGGATCCCAAGATGCACTGCACTATACAGCAGGGAAAATTCGAAAAATACAATTGGCAATGTTCCCCGGTTACACTGAAGTATACATCAGGGCAAATTAAAAAAAAAAAATTGGCAAGCTTCCCGGGCCACACTGTACTATATATCAGGGAAAATTCAAAAAATACAATCGGCAAGCTTCCCAGGATGCACTGGACTATACATCAGCGAAAATTAAAATATACACTGGGCAAGCTTCCCGGGATGCACTGGACCATACATCAGGGAAAATTCAAAAAATACAATTGGTAAGCTTACCGGGCTACACTTGACTATACTTCAGGGAAAATTTAAAAAATATAATTGGCAAGGTTCCCGGGCTACACTGGATTATACATCAGGGAAAATTTAAAAAAATACATTTGGCAAGCTTCCCAGGTTGCACTGGACTATACATCAGGGAAAATTAAAAAATACAATTGGCAAGCTTACCGGGCTACACTGGACCATACATCACGGAAAATTCAAAAAATACAATGGGCAAGCTTTCCGGGATGCACTCGACTATACATGAGGAAAAATTAAAAAATACAATTGGCACGGTTCCCAGGCTACACTGGACTATACATCAGGGAAAATTCAAAAAATACACTTGGCAAGCTTCCTGGGATTCACTGGACTATACATCAGGGAAAATTCGAAAAATATAATTGGCAAGGTTCCCCGGCTACACTGGACTATACATCAGGGAAAATTCAGACAATACAATTTGCAAGTTTCCCGGGCTACACAGGACTATACATCAGGGAAAATTCCAAAAATACAATTTGCAAGCTTCCCAGGATACACTGGACTACACATCAGGGAACATTCAAAAAATACAATTGGCAAGGTTCCCCAGTTACACAGGCCTATACATCAGGGAAAATTCCAAAAATACAGTTCGCAGGTTTCCCAGGCTACAGCACCCCAAACCCAGAGGGAACCTCAGGGCCCATGGCCAAGCGAGCCTAACCCTCTCCCCTGCCCAGGGGCCCCAGGCACAGGGAGGGCAACAGGCAACAGCCAGCCCTACTACCAGCACCCTCACTCTCCTCTCCTCTCCTCCTCGCCTTCTTCTCACACATGCGCTGCCTGGCGCGCCCGCACACCCAAAGCAGGCACATGGTATCCTCCCAGAGAAACTCCTCTAGTTCTGATGAAGGGAGAGGGAAGACAGGTTGCAGCCAGGTAGCCAGCCTAGGATGGCACTGATGATTGAGAAGAAGAGGATGGTAGTTGGGGGCCCCAGGGCATAGCCCCGTCTGCCCTGCCCTTGGCACAGCCTTGTTCACCTCTGTGAGATTTCCGGCACCATCTTGTTGGCCATCGTTGGAAACCAAGATGTTGGACTAACGTCAAGCAACTTTCCGACCAGTGAAGTAACGTGTGTTTTTTTTAGTTCAGGGACATATGTACGTATCGAAAAAAGCAACACACAGGCAGCATTTGGATTCCACATTTACTGCATAAATTTGGAAAGACATCAACACATGCTGAGCATGAACACAGAGAAGAAGGAAAAAAGAGAGAAAGAGACCAAAGAAAGTACAAAGCCCTTAGGGATTTCCAGACAAGGACATCGATTTGACCATGCTATCAATTTGGGAACTCCCTTCCTCCCAAATGCTTTTGGCCGGAGGTGATGCTGCAAGTCCCAGCCGCCCCTGCTAGCAGCGACAAACGCTGGGAGTTGCAGTTTGACAACATCTGGAGGGCCGCACACGTCGCACTCCTGCTGTGACGGAGGTGCGCAGGCTCAGAGGAACAAACACCACAACCTCTTCCAGCTGTAGAAACTCTGCCCTCTTAGCGACTTTAGGAAATGCATAGCCTTAGACAACAAAAGTATTTTTCATATTTTTTTCATAGGGTTTTCATTGGCCGAAAATGCTCAGGGGTGGTTTGGCCAGTCCCTTCCTCTGCAATATCTAGCACCTGGTATCTGTTGGCAGTCTCCCATCCAAGTACTCACCAGGGGCTGACCCTACTTAGTATCCAAGATCAGACAGGATCTGGTGTGCCCAACCCCATAGTTAACCCGACCTCAAGCAGATAAAGAAGAGTGGAAGAAACCCCAATACAGTTGGCCCTCCCTGTCCACAGATTCCGCATCCATGGGTTCAACCAGGGCTTGTAAATATTTTGTTTTTAAAACTGTCTTTAAGCCATCTCTCAGGAGCGCAGAAGCTATGTGTTCCTCCATGGCAAAGGGTTGGCCTTTGGGGTCCTTTCCGCCTCTAGAATCCTATACCCCCTGGAAAGCCTTCCAGCTAATCTGCCAGTGTCCCGCTGTCATATAAAGTGGAGGGAAACATGGCCGAGTTGGGTCTGCAACAGTGATGAGCGAAAGGCACTTTGCACACTCCTAGAGGCACTCTTTCATGAGTCCCAACCTTCCCGGGGTCAAACTCTTTGCTATGGACTGACAGGCCCCGCCGAGAGGGAGTGGAAAGAGAATACAAAGTGAAACGCTGCCTTGGATCAAGCAATGCTGATTCCCGTACACCAGATGAGACCGGCTGGTGCAAGCCAGGAGGTTGTCACATTTTTGGCATTTTTGACGCGGAGCGGAATAATTGCTCCAGGTGCATCACACAGCAGGAGGAAAAGGGGAAAGAAACAGGCGGGGAGAGCTGCTGCAACGCCTGTCTCTGATTTAGAGGTGTGGTGCAGATCTCCAGGTTTCAACCTGGAAATTTGGAGAGCCTTAGAGATAAAAACCCAGGCTGT
Organism: Urosaurus nigricauda; assembly: GCA_034509955.1. Classification (NCBI taxonomy): domain Eukaryota; kingdom Metazoa; phylum Chordata; class Lepidosauria; order Squamata; family Phrynosomatidae; genus Urosaurus; species Urosaurus nigricauda. Next base: position 11,900,750 of record JAOEGL010000014.1, read on the forward strand.
CAATGATCCTGAAATATAGGGACCCTCTCCTTTTTCATTGGGTTTACGGCACCAGGTACCACTCCTCTCCCAAGTTACTCTTCTGGAATTAAGCTAGTACTAGTACTTTCCACCTCCTTCCAATTATTTTAGCCTGATTCTGAGAGTACATGAACCTTAAAGATGGAAAAAGCGATGCATCCATCGCTCCTGTTCCACCTCCTGTCCAGACCCGGGAGTCCGGCACTGGCTTGGACATGGAAACAGAAGCAAATGGCGCTGTGGCGCAACCCATTTGAAGAAATGGGGGGAGCAGAGAGCACTGCTCCCACCAAATAGCTTGCCCTTGGCGAAATTTTCCTTCAGTCCCTACATTTCGAACATCACAGTAAGTACAAAATTCATCCAAACATTTAGAAATACAAGCCACAATTCTCTATCATGGTCTCTAGTTTGTAGTAGTGACCTTGTCGGACACTTTTTTTGCATCCTCTTTTGCAGTTAAAGGCTGGGAAAAGATAGGAATGCTGGGAACGGACAGGGGAGTGAATCTTTGTTGCTATCCTGCCGTACAGTTCCCATAGCTATACGGGGCCAATGGGTCACACTTGTGCTCTTTGCTTTTCCTTGCTGGCTTCTGCACTATATAACTCTTGGGAGCCCATCTTCCATCGAGCTTATTGGAGGGTGAAGGAGCTCAATGGAAGATGGGCTCCCAAGAGTTATATAGTGCAGAAGCCAGCAAAGAAAAGCAAAGAGCACAAGTGTGACCCATCGGCCCCGTATAGCTATGGGAACTGTACAGCAGGATAGCAACAAAGATTCACTCCCCTGTCCGTTCCCAGCCTTCCTATCTTTTCCCAGCCTTTAACTGCAAAAGTGGATGCAGAAAAAACAAAAAGCCCAGCAACGGGGATCTGATATGATTTGTGTGATTTTAAAAAATTCTTCATGGCAAGGGTTTGCACTTTGATGGCCCTTGAGGTCTCTTCCAACTCTATGATGCTATGATTTCCAGCCAAGGGATACGTCTGGGTAGATTTTGTTTGGGGGACCAATTTTACCCTGGGCTGTGTGGGTATACTAGACCCCAAAAGCAAAAAGTCTGGAATGCTTCTCTACTAGGTACCATCTGCAGCATCGTTTACCACCAATAATGCTATAGCATTAATGCGCGTCAGAGTCTGACACCGAGAGAACTGTGGGAGAGGCCTGGAACAATACCCAGTTCTGAGGCCCAAGCTGTGTTTTATTTTGACTTTCAAGGCAGTCCAAGCGGGATCAGTCCCATGAATGGGGTTTGAATCATTTGCTTCTGTCACACTCCCCATCTGAGGTCCTTCGTCTCTTCCTCCATGCTGGCTCTCTCCTTTTGAAGAATAAAATCAGAGATGCCATCACAGACAAGGTGGAATCCCTCACTTTTCGTCGGACCACCAGTATCCCTCTGGAAAACCCCAAAGAATGTGGCAACGAAGGGGTACGTACAGCCCACCCTCCTTCCCCACTGGCTGAGACCTTCGTAGGGCGGTGGGATCCTAAAGTGCTGAGGTGAGACCAATGCCCAAACCAGTCGCCAGCTAGCTCTGTGTAAGGCAAGTTTGCAAAGCTGAAAAGACGATATAGAACCTGCCATGCCAAGGACTGGCACAACCATTAGGCAGAGGGAGACGATGGGCAACAACAGTGACACCTTCCCCACAGCCAGATGTTCCTTCTGAGGCCTCTGGTCTTGGAGGGCAGAACTTTGTGTGCCAACCAGCCTGTCCTGTACCCCCTAGATGGTGGACTTCGGATTGAAAAATAATTATCTTTTACCAATTCAAATCAATATGGATACAGGAAAGACCTTCTTCTGCATAAATGTCTACTGCCCTCCCGCAAAAGACCAGCAATTGTCCTCCATGGTGTGGAATAACTTGACACTTTTGTTAGAACAGATTAACCCTAACCTGACCTGCAAATGTGGTGGTGGAGCCAGTCTCATGGAAGGAAAATTTAATTCCAAGTGCAACTGACCTCTGCGCATGGAATGGGAAGGAGCAACATCTTATCCACTGCCTTCAAATGTCTAGGGCTGCCACGTTCCAGATAATTGGTCTCCCTCCTTGCTTCTCAAACTGGAATTCCTTCCTACCAAACTGGCCCAAACTGGGGAGAGGAGAACGAGAAACTGCAAGGAAAAGGGGGCAGGAGGAACGAGATAGGGCTGGGAAGGGTAAGCCGAGGCAGGTTGGCTGATGTTTGCACCGTGGGCTCCGCACACCTCCTCGATCGCATTGGACATCCCGTACAAGAACTGCAGATATGTAACACAGCATGTCTTAATGTGCATGCAGATACAGTCATGGCAAAGAGAAATAATGCAGACTGCCAAGAATATACATATATATAGATAGGCGTGTCTCTGTGTGTGTATGTATGTGTATACCTCCCCCCCTCTCTCTCTACAGATAAATATATATAAAAAGAAAAGGACAGCAGAGTATTTGGATCAGTTGCTCACTTGTGCAGTTTGGTGTGGTTTCTCTGCTGTTCCTCCAAACTCGAGATTATCCTGATAATCTGGGTCCAGGATTAGCCCAAGGGCTCCTCCGGCGACATTGCTGTGCGAAGAGCATCCGAAGTCAAGGCAGCAGAAGCGACATGGGCGGTGAGAAAGGATCGATCCCAAACCCTGGCGGAGAGCTGATCGACAAAGAGAACACACTCACGGACAGACGGATGGACAAACGCAGGCAGTGGTCACGCTTCCACGCATCACATGGCGAAGGATGAGCAGGGGGAGGGCACGGTGGGTGCGGAGAGAGTGAGGGTCCCTCCTCAGTCCTTCAGGTGGGCTTCCGACACTCCTTGGGCCATCAGTTCCGCCAGAACATTGTCCAGGTAGTTTGGGTCGGGGTAGCCGTGGCCCGTGAGGTTGGAGCCAAACTCGGTCTTGTGGTGGATCTCGTTCCAGACGACGGTGTCGGATTCGCCCGTCGTGTTGGACGTCCCGATAGTAAAGATGAGCCGCCGTTCCCAGGCCACAATTAGGAGCTTCAGGATCTGGGCCGAAAAAGAAAAGGCATCATCCGTGACAAGGTGGAGGCAACTTAGAATTCTAGAAAATTCTTCTTTTGGACATCCATTCCCCGACGTACCCTAGTCCATGAATCCCAACGCAGTGATGTATCAGAGTAATCCTCCATGAAGTAACAAAGATGCAAAGGTGTGGCAAGAGGGGAGAGGAAAAGGCATTCCCTCCCAAATTATATCATCGACCCTCCAAATAAGGATGTTGCTCCCTCCCAAGACTTTTTCCTTCATGTCCCAAGTTTCTAGCATTGCAGTCGCTTAGAACCTCTTTTGAGCCTTAAGAAATAAGACCTTAGGCACCCAGAGAAAAAGGGCAAGCCAAGTGACCCAGGGAATGCAAACACGGCAAATAGAAGAACAAAACCATGTTATAATAACATCCCAAATCCACGAAACAATGATACCTTGATTGGAACAACCAAATGCAAAAAATACCAAAAAATCCCAGCCATGTATATATTTTTTTCCGCATAAAGGTATCACTGTTTTGCGAATTTTGGATGTTACCGTACTTTGCTACATGGCCAACATGGCTACCCCAGATATAACCATATTAAGTCTCACTTAATTCTCGCCAAGGGAGTTCTAGTGCCTCCCCAAATTACAAACCCCTTGATTCCATAAGATGGAAGTTACATGGCAGTTACAATGGAAACATAGTGCTATAACACAGGCCTGCAATGAAACTCCCCCCCTCCCCAATATTGGACCAGTTTTTATTGGGTTTTTGGGTGCTGAGTTAAAACAAAAACCACAATGAAAAACGTCATACCACACACAGGTCTTTTGCAAATTTGATATTTTTACCCATTCGGTTGTGACTCAGCTTTGATTCATTGCAGACGCTGATGGTCCAGGTCAATTTCTTTTCATGCTCTTGAATGGATTTTTGTGTCTCGTATGAGCAAATGAAAAGTGTTTTGACCAGCATATATATATATATATATATATATAAAAAATTATACGATCCTCAGTTTTTCAGGCCTGTGTTATTGTGTTGCGTGGAAAGGTCCTGGAAATGCAGCACCCTACCTTTCTGCCTTTCTCATTGTCCGGAAGGTAACAGTGACGGGGGAAGCCTCGTGCAGTGAATTTCTTCCCGGGATTGGGGTGCTCTGGTCCCTGGTTATGGAAGAAGGGGATACGGTTAGGTCCTCCACTGATGCATTTCACAAACATCTGTTCCTACCAGTTAATGCCTTATACAGGTGAGCCAGATTTGAAGCAAATCTGATCACACTGCAAAATTAAAGCAGTTCGACACCACTTTAACTACCATGACTTGATCCTACAGAATCCTGGGAAGTGTAGCTTGGCAAGGCACATCCTCGCCAAACTACAAACCTCAGGATTCTGTAGGATAGAGTCGAACGCTTCTCCAGAAAAATAAGCATATCGGAAATATTACTTCTTTGCTCGTCTCTTGCATTGATATTTATTTACATTGATGCCCCACCTTTCCTCCCATAAGCTCAAGGCAGCATCCATAGCTCTCCAATTCCCCACTCTTATCCTTGCAACGACCCTATGAGGTAGGTCAGGCTGAAAGACAGAGAGAGTGTCTGGCCTGAAATCAAGCTGTAAATGTCATGCCTCCGTTGGGGCTGGAGCCTGGGGCCCTTTCGCACTACACAATTGTAACACTACGATTCCACTTCAGTTGATAGGGAAGCATCCTATGGAATCCTGGGAGTCGTAGTTTAGGGAGAGGTAATTAGAATGCTCCGCCAGAGAGTTCTAGCGCCTCCCTCAACTAGGCATACCAAACTTCCACAGAATGCTGCCATGCCAGTAAAGGTGGGACCATAGGACTATAATTATATAGTATGGAAGGGCCCCTGGATCTAGCAGAACCTCTAACCATTCCACCTCTTTGCCTGACCCTTGTTCTAGCTCTCCAACCTGTGCCCCTCTCTTGTTCTTTTTCTCACCTGGATCCCTGCGGGAATATCGTACACGATACGGATGGTTTTGCAGTCCCCGTAGCCAGGGAGTGAATGCGGGATGATGTGGAATTCCATCTTCCCCGGGGGCTGAGTTCCAGTCTTCTCTCCATAGATGGCTTTACAGGTGGGGCATTGCAGGCTGCCATCCTGCCAGGCAAAAGAAAAGCCGGAGGGAGGAGAAAAGAAGGGAGGGATATAAACGCATTAACTCAGTTCAAGCCTTGCCCTTCCCAGTTGGCTCAGGCAAAAGCAAACTGCTGCAGCTTCTCCCAGGCGGTGTGCTCTTCCTCAATAGAAAGGTTTTTGCTTGCTGGTCCTTAGACCAGAGTCCGAAAAAAGTTCATTTTCTGGGCTATGATTCCCCCCTCGAAGCCCCCCATCAGCATGGAGTCGTACTCCCCCCAAAAGATGACTTTCTTAGCAAGGACCAGCAGCCTCCAGTTGCCATCTAGTCGCTTACACTGAGTCAGATGCTTTGTCCAAAAGGACCATTATAACCTGGATTGCAGCTATGGGGGGAAGAGGGAGAAAACGTGGCCGTCGGCTCCATTAAGACATTTGCCTCCCAAATTGAATTTCAGCCGCAACAGATCAGCCGTTGAGGCTGGCATCGGGGCAGAGTGGGGCATGGTGTCTGCACGACGCACGCCCCGATTCTGCCCCCAGCATGATGCCATACATGCCACCACACACAGTGCCAAAGGCGCGCCAAAGGATGACGCAGTGCCAAAGAGCACCCAAAAGCCACAGCAGCTATGGCGCCCTTGCCATAGCACAAAGAGGAGCGGCTCCTTTTTGTACTGCGGAAAGGCCCGACCCGGGCTGCGGCATGTCGTTCCCGCGGCCTCGATCTGGCGCGAAAAGGGGCGGTCTGTTTAGCCTTTGGTTCCCAAATTTCTAGCGTTGCAGAGAGTGGGATCTTGAAAATGGATGACACCCAACCCTCTCCTGTTGGCTGCGTTGGCATTCCCTGGGGTCACTCCACCTGCCTCTTTGCTTTGGATGCTTTTCCCGAAAGTCGGAAGTGAGTGCAATGCTAGAAATTTGGGGGCTGCAGGAAAATGTCATTTTGCAAGGAAGTATTCTTATTTGGGGGAGGGCATTAAAATAGTCGTCAAAAAATATATAAAAACGGACATTGGTACTTACCCGTGATATGTCCATTTCCAGTAGATAAGAGCACCACATCCTGTAATTAGGGTTATTCTTAGAAGGCTCCCTCCACCCCACCCCAAGACCTTAAATACAAAGGAGTGCCATGAGAAAAAAAGAGAGACAATGACAAGGAGATTGCCGCATTTCTTAAAAAGAGACGAACTTGAAGCTTGCCCACCTCTGGTCTCACCTTGTTGCCGTTGTTGTACATCGCAACCAAGCAGAGGAGGTGGTACATGTGCCCACATTTCCCCAGCTTCCCCACCAGCTCTGGCTTGGCCCCTTTGTGCCGGAGGATGCCCTCGTAGCCGGACGAAGACACCAGCCTCTCCATACAGATTGTGCAGTCCTGTGAATACGGGATTGCGAGGGGTGAAAAAGGACAGTTTGCAAATGCTTCTCGGCTAGAGTTGGGGCTGTTTGATACCACTTTTCAGCTGCCAGGACTCCCATTTTAAGGAATCTTGGGATTTGCGGTTTGGTGAGGGACTTAGAATTCTCTCCTGGAAAGCATTAGGTCTGGAGTTCCAAGAGGACACTAGACTTCCTATTTTATAGTCAGTTCCAAAGCTTGCTCTTTTGTCGCCTTTTGTTTGCTCCCTGAACTGCAACACGCAAGCTCTCCAGCAAAGCGTCCTTAGTTCCTCACCAAACTATTATATATTATACATATAAAATATATATTGTAAATTGTTTAATTGTATTTTGGGGTGTGGGATATGGATTGTATGTTTTAATGTTGTAAGCCTCCCTCTGGGTAAAAATAAAATTATTTATTATTATTATTATTATTATTATTATTATTACTATAAATCCCAGGATTCCACAGCATGGTGCCATGGCAGTTAAAGTGGGATCAAAGTGCTATTACTGCATAATGTAGATGCACTCATTGTTCCAAGATCCCCCTGCAAGCAATTTGTTACCGGTATAATTACAATATATTTACTTTCTCATTGCTCAGAGGAAACAGAAATAGCTGCCTGTTTAGTCGCAGTTGCAGCAAACCTGAAACAAGGCATATTCCACCTCTCTCATTTGGCGAGGCAACAGCCCTCTAACTGGAAAAGTAACTTGGTACAATTATAGTGCAAAAGGATCGACAGGTCTATCCCTGGTTAAGTTACTTTGGAAAATAAAACACACATCTGGATGAAGCAGTACCAGCCAATACTGGAACACATCATGTTCCGCTTCTACTTTTTAGCGTAGTAACACCTCTGTAACCAGAAAAGCAACTTTTAAAATTACAATTAAACTGCAAAGGGGTATTATCATCATCATCATCATCATCATCATCATCATCATCATCTTATATCCTGCCTTTCTTCCAAATAGGGACTCAAGGCGGCCTTGTTAAGTTCCAATTGCAATCTTATTTGGATATAGGCACCCGATCCTGTCTGATCGTGGAAGCTGAGCAGGGTCAGCGGTGGTTAGTGCTTGGATGGGAGACCCCCCATGGAATCCCAGGGACTAGAGGCTCTGTTTCAGAGGAAAGAACTGATCAAACCATTCTCTGATCTGAGGATTTCTTGCCTCAGAAAACTCTATGAGAAATTTATGGGGCCACCACAAATCAGCTTGAAGGTATGTACATGTGCATGCATGCCTTTGTTATGGGGGATGGGGGAAATAATTAGCAAATAACTAATTAGTCTCAATTATGAAGTCAAAGGCTTTCATGAACGGCATCCATAGTCTTTTGTGGGTTTTTTCGGGCTCTGTGGCCATGTTCTAGAAGAGTTTATTCCTGACGTTTCGCCTGCATCTGTGGCTGGCATCTTCAGAGAATGCTGGCATGGAAGTGATTGGGATATATATACTGTTCCACTCTCTTCCATGCCAGCATTCTCTGAAGATGCCAGCCACAGATATAGATGAAAAGTCAGGAATAAACTCTCCTAGAACATGGCCACAGAGCCCGACCCACAAAAAACGATGGATACCGACCATGAAAGCCTTCGACTTCATATATACCCCACTCTATTCCATGCCAGCATTCTCTGAAGATGCCAGCCACAGATGCAGACGAAAAGTCGGAATAAACTCTCCTAGAACATGGCCACTTTGCCCGACCCACAAAAAACGATGGATACCGACCATGAAAGCCTTCAACTTCATATATACCCCACTCTCTTCCATGCCAGCATTCTCTGAAGATGGCAGCCACAGATGCTGGCAAAACATCAGCAAGAAACTCTTCTAGAACATGGCCACATAGTCCGAAAACCCCACAAAAGACTATTCACAATTAGTTACTTCCAAGCGCTAGATTAGGACATATAGATGGGACTAGAAATTGGATTTGGGTCCAAAAAAGAAACTTTCCCTAGCTCCAGGTGGCCTGAAACCTTACATTACTCTTTACTTTACTGACACTTTACTTACTAACCCCCTCTCTTGGATTAGTTTGGGGGGGCAGGAGAGGAGGGGAAACTCACCTCATCTGGGGGATTTTTCACTTTCTGGATATAACGCCGCACCACGTCCTCCGGATTTTTGCCTATTCACAGCAGAAGAGGGCGATTACTAGGCATGTCTTGCTGGCAATTTATTTATTTCAAATATTTTCCGTCCAGCTATAGAGGAACCAGGCCAGATCCTCAATGCCAAAATACAGAGCATCCGTGCCATCCTATTTCCAATTTCTATATTGTGAAACCTGAACATTGAATGAAGCTGATGGGGGGAAAAATTAGCTCATTTGAAATGTGGTTCTGGAGGAGCATTCTGCAAACACTGCAGACTGCTAAAAAGACAAATAAATGGATCCGAGTGCAAATCAGCCCTGAATTCTCCCTAAAAGCCAAAAGGACGAAATTCAAGTTTCTGGATAAATCATGAGACAACATAGGAAGAAACGGCAATGCTCAGTAGTGATGCAGGAGTTTGAGCATTGGATTAGAGCTCCAGGAGACCCCGGTTTGAATCCCTGCTCATCCATGGAACTGGGGGACCCTAGTCACACTCTCTCAGCCTCAGAGGACAGCAATGATAAACACCCTCTGAATGTTTAAAAAAACTGTTTCACCCAGTGGGGTTCCATAGCCGAGCTTGGATTCGAACTCTGGTCTCCAGGGTCGTAGTCCAATGCTCAAACCACTATGACTGGCTGTCATGGGTACCAGTGCCAACCTAAAATTTAGGTATATTGGGTATCAGACAGCTAGAGGGCAGCAGGCATCTGAAGACGAGTACTGTGAACAAAGACGTCCCTTACTTTTTTTCAAATGTTTCTTTTTGGTCTTCCGGCAAATTCCGGTGATGCCAGGCACCGGCTTCATATCACTCTTGTTGACAGGCGGCGGGTGCAAGATGGGCTTCGGGGCACGAGTGAGACAGACCGGCAGACCCGCCGCACACATCAAGATGCCAGTCATTCCTAGTAGGCCAGAGAAAGAGAGAAAATGCCATTGAAGCAAAGCACAGAGGAGTGAAAGAGCTCCAAGGGCTAAGCACACGCTGCTTTAACGCTGCACAGACCTAGCGCTCCAATATTTCGCAGATGAAAAAGTGGGACAAATGTGGACCAGCAACATTAGCGTGTGGTCAAGACGGCAAAAGTTTTTCGGATCGCACACCGATTTATCCATAAGTGGGAACTCCCTGCTGTGTTCATGGAGCACAAACTACTTTTGCACTTGCAGCAATGGAAGGAAGCTGAGGACAAAGGGAGAAAGCTGGAGGTGAATCTGGGACATTCGAAAAAGCAGCTGGAAAAGTGGGATGGCAGAGAATTAACCAGGATGGCCTTTGCCAAACTGGAACAGTTAAAGAGTATGCTATTTTTCAAAAATTGTCCAAATTCTAATCAGAGCTCTTCTGGTTACAACTGTAAAAGTAACGCTTTACTCATCTAATTCTCACAAGTATCTGAAACGGATACTTGAAAAAAAAAAAAAGAGTACAAAACACACTGTTCACATCCATCACAGTGTTGCCTGAACATCCTCTACAAAGCACATGGCAGCATTGCAAGCCAGCACTTGAACCATGTGATATTTCTCCTCCGCCGTTTGGGGAGCCCCTCGGAAACTGTAAAATTAATTTTAAAAGTTATAGTTGCGCCGCAAAAGGAGCGGATTTATCTCCTGTTAAGTCACAATCGCGGCCGCAGCATAAATGTAGTAACATGAGTTGTTAGTTACGACAGGAACTTACGAGGTGAGTGACTTCCATGCGCTGCTAATCCTTCGGCAGCAGAAGCCAACACAGTAACAATGGAGTTTATCACACGGGAGGAATTTCTCTCCATTGCGAATGGAGCCAATTCGCAATTACTGTACGTGAATTCGCTAGTTTAGCAAATTTACGTGAAATCTGATTGTGTTCAGATTGCGTTCAGAATGACTTCCCATTTCCTGAAAATGACCCCTCCCTCCACTGCCCAAAATTGCATGAGATACTCTAATACGCAATTACGTGAAACCCCATAATTGCGTTCGGAATGACTCCCCATTGCCCAAAATTGTGTGAGATACACTCATACACATTAACGTGAAACCCCATGGTTGCGTTCGGATTGCCACTGGATTATACCCCCAAATTCCATCGTATGATAAACTCCTATGCCTCTCTCCTCTTACCCTTTTTTGGAAACTGAGTTCAAAGTGCAAAAGTATTTTACATTACATTAACTTCGAAGGTGGGAAAGGTAGGAGGGGGCAGAATCTTGCCCTTCCCAGTCGACTCAGGCAAAAGCAAACCGCTGCAGCCTCTCCTGGCATGTGTATTCATTCCCATTAACAACCCTTGCCATCGTGACCACACAATGATGTTGCTTGGCCTCATGTGTCCTGTTTGTCCTCCGTGAAATGTTGGAGAGAAACACTTAATGCATCACAAAACTGACTCCATATTAGACGAGTTTCAGCACTGCTGTGCCATCTTTGCTGATCTTACCTGCCAAGGCAGGGTGGACCGGACCAGTTCCATTCAGGTTCTTAACCGGGAGGGCAGGAACCCTAGAAAAGAAAAGGAATGGGGTTAAGTCAAGGTAAGAGGTTTCCCAAACCACCAACAGCAGTCAAATTTGTATCCAGTGGCGGCTCTCCCCATAGATCAGTCAATCCATTCTGGGTTATAATCCAAAATTTAAAGGCGCTATCCAAGAATCTGTTTTTGGAGAGTGGGTGCAGCAACCTTGGATTAAAGTCTTCAGCATGGATTCAATCTGTGTACAGTTGGCCCTTCCTATCGACGGATTCTTTATCCACGGATTTAACCATCCACCATTTTTTTAAAAAAGATATAAATTCCAGAAAGCGAACCCTGATTTTGTCATTTTATATAAGGGACACCATTTCACTATGCCGTTGTATTTAATGAGAGTTGAGCATCCATGGATTCTGGTATCCATGAAGGGTCCTGGATCCAAACCCCAATGGATCCAATACTTTAATATGCTACCACATTGCACAACGATCCTACATGCGCAAGAACATATACACTCCCATCATCTGGAAACCGTTACGCATTGTCCAAAAAATAAAATCACTGCATGCATAGTGCACCTTACAGCCATGTCTCTCACTAAAAAGAGCCATCCCAAGACGCAGAGTATCAAAAACCAGCCAAATGATTCAAGAGGCACGCCTTCGCTGGCCAGAAAAATACGATCATAAGCAATGAAATCGCGAACCGTTTGCTGTGCTTTCCTGGCAGACCAAATCCGCTGCTTGGGTCCCACAAACTCATGAACGTACCTGACCACCGGCTTGGTCTTCATGGCTCCCCGCTCGCGTGATCTTCCCACCCTCTGAGAAAGAAAGTATGGAGCTAAGAGAGAGGTCAGGCCGTCTCTCTAGGTTTGGATTAGGAGGCCGGTAGGTCAGCGGGTTTTATGGAGGAGCGTAATCCCCTTCTGACACTACAGCGCGCCTGCCTGCCTGCAATTTCACAGCCGTGTAATGGAGTCGGGAGCGTCTAAGAAAGTCCAGCAGCTGATCCAGTCATGGAAGAAGAAGGGAGATTATGAAGGGTCAAAGGAGGGAAGGATAAGCTAAAGGGATGCCCCTGCTGGGAAGCGTAAAGCAACTGGTAGGGCACAAAAACATCGCCATAGAGTGAGAGTGCTGGCCTGGGGTTTGAGACCCAGATCCAAGTCCCTACCCAGCCATGAAACCCACGGCTAGGCTAGGCACTGTCTCTCCCAGCTTGGCCTACGTCGCAGGGTTGTAGGGAACATAACAAGCGGTAAAAGGAGGAAAGCGATGTACAGTCAGCCCTCCATATCCATGGATTCTTTATCCACGGATGCTACCATCCACGGCTTGAAAATACTTTAAAAAATAGATCAGTTCCAAAAAGCAAACCTTGATTTTGCCATTTTATGTCAGGGGTGGCATTTTACTACGCCATTGTACTGAATGAGACTTGAGCATCTATGCTCACCCAGAGGGGCGGAATATAAATATACATTTATTTATATTATTATTATTTTGGCCTCCATAGGGCATCCTTGAACCAAAACCTAGTGGACACCAAGGGCTCACTGAATTCTGCCTTGGGTTTGTTGGAGGAAAGGAGAGGAATATATATAACATGATAGATGTTCAACTCCCCTTGTTTCCGCAGGAGGGATTTACACACTTGTGGAAACCTCCCTCGCTGAAATGAATCAGTCTTTAAAAGTGTTGGTCGGATTCCGATTGTGTGCTTTCTGTCTGTTTCAAAAAGTTGCATCCTGGTTGAAGATTTTTAGTTATTTTACTTTTAAGCCACGCCGTATCACAAGCAATGTTTTCAGAGAGACAAATGGGATCTTTGCATTAAAGCACGGCGCACGTCCCTGGAGGAAAAAACGGGTTGGCTAAGATTCAACGAAAGTACGACAGGGACAAGGACACATGCCCGCACATGACGGACTGACCCAAAGTTGAGATGTGGATTTCCGATTCTCTGCTCCTATTGCCTAGCTGTCTTTACTACATTGATAGGTGACTTTTCCATCTTGGCTTAGAGGCCGCATGGTTGGTTACAGAACGCAGACAAACATTTCAACGATTCGTTGGTGCATTTTACGTGACGCTTGCCACTTCTTGCAATGTACAGCATGCGTCGGCCCTGCAGTCTTAGGGATGAAATGGGCTTTGTCGAAGTGTAGTACTCTAATTTGTGTCGTCTTATAACCGATCCCACTGTAATCCTTTAATAAGAACTATTTATGTCTCCCGCCTGGACTATTTATGTCTCCTGTCTTTAAGGGCCACATGAGAATCCATTGAGTGCTATAGTATTGCACAGGCTCCAGTTCTATCTGTTTATCGGGTACAGCCTCTATTTATTTGTTGCATGCCCCTAAAAAAATAAATGAGTCTATTTTCCCTGAACTCTGCAATGCATAGAAACCAGGAATATACAGTAGGTGGAGGCTACTATATACCAATCAGATTATTTATTCATCTAGCTCACCATTATCTCCCTGGAGCTCAGCCTTCCCTTTTATTTAATCCTTCAAACCTGAGAATGGCTTGGGGATTCTGGGAATCGTAGTCCAAAAGGTAACCTTTCCAAGCTCTGTTTTAAACTGAGCTGGACAGGGATTAACCCTGAGACACTGAAGCCTAATAATAATAATAATAATAATAATAATAATAATAATAATGATGATGATGATGCAATGAATGCATGGGAATGTAAACATTGCTGGATCAACCTGAAGGTCCACCTAGTTCTAGCAATGCATTTGGATCCTACAGTGGAAGAGCATTTCTGCCTCTCTGGACACTAAATCACAGATATTCAGGTAACTGCTCTGGAATCGGGATAAAAGTCAGAGGACTATAGGAGAGAAAAAGAGAACAATAGGAATATAGTCACAAATTCCAATAAGCAGAGGTAGGAACAGGAAGAATGGTTTCGGGGCACACGGCATATATTAATATGCTGGTACTTTATAAATAAAGCTTAATAATAATAATAAGAAGAAGAAGAAGAAATAGTAACAAACAAACTACGTATCGTCAGATAAGTCTCTTAAGTCAACAGGACAAACTTCCAGGGAAGAAGATCATATTGCTTGGATACATCAAGACTACCAGACTAGCGGCTTGAGAGATTCTGCCATCTCATATACAGGCAGTGTGGCGTAGTGGTTTGAATTGAGTGTTGGATTAAATCTCTGGCAGACCAGAGTTTGAATCCATGCTCAGCCATGGAAACCTCCCAGGACACTTTGGACAAGTCTTACTCTCTCAGCCTCAGAGGGAGGCAACGGCAGCCCCACTCTCTGAGCAAATCTTGCCAACAAAAACCCTAGGATACGGAAATTTGAAAGTATGCCACTACTACTACTACTGCATGGAGATTTATGGTCAGCAACAGAGTGCATCCGTCTGGGTCTTCCAACCCTTTGGTCCCACTCCCACAACTATGTAACCGCACTTCTGTTCCAATGGCTCCCAGACTGCGTTCCATCAATGCCTAGGAAGAAGGGGATCGAAATCCATGAAAACTCATTTTTTTAAAAAAATCAGCCTCTGAATCCTTCCTCTGAAATGTAGCCTACAAAACTTTGTTGGCTGTTTCTCATCCAGATATTAAACAGGGTTGTCCCTCCTTAGATTCCACCATCAGCAGAAGATGGCATCTTCAAAAAGTGGCCAGACCTGTGGCTGGAGATGTTCGAACCGGAGTTGAGGCCCCTTCCAACTCTTTGATGCTCTCATTATATCTTTCCAAGTCCCTGCTAGAAAAACCATCACCAGAACCATCCTACCTGTCCATGGGCACCACAGACTCTATATTCAGGAGAAGCTCTTCTCGGCACACCGGTTCTGCTGAGCATCAACAGTCACCCAGAAATAAAACACACAGAGGAAGGAAGCTCATGCAAATGGTGGCCTCAGTCCACCATCCAGGTTGTTCCTGGGAACGGCTGAGGTATGCTTCACTGGTGCGTATCTGTTTTCACTTCCGTTCTTAGTAGTGACTTAGGTCTAAGCTGCACGGCCAAAATAATCCAGTTTGACAACACTTTACCGGCCGTGGTTCCATCCCAGGGGATCCTGGGATTTGCCGTTTGTTGTGGCAACAGACAGAGGAGGCTACATAGCTCACGAAACCACACATCCCAGCCACGGCGGTTAAAGCGGTGTCCAAGTGCATTAATTCTGCAACGCGGATTAGACCTCAGGGGCAAGCAAAAGTTTGTAAGATACAGAGACCCTAGTACCTTTGCCCTTTGAAAAGGCAGAGTTGGAGAGTTGTGCAAAAAATAAAAAATAAAAACCCACCCCCCCCCCCCCCCAAAATCCTTAGTGTCTGGGACAAGCCAAACGGTGGCGGAAACAGTCATGGCGCAAGATGAAGACCAGGAGAATGAGAAGAGACGATGAATCGAAATGGAGTCACCCATCCTTAGCCCCCTGGCCGACCACAGCTCCCTAGAGCTCCATGCAAAGAACTGTGTTTGTGTTCAAAAGCCACGTTTTTTGCAGAGACGTGACACTACCGAGGGCAGAGGAATAAGGCCGAGAAGGAAGCGCTGCAGGGGATGAGGAGGAGAAACCAAGCGAGTGCAATGGTGAGAGGTGCTCCTCGGGGCCTTTGAGACTCCGGTTATTCTCAGCCCTTGCACCTGGTTGCTGTGGCAACCCAAGGCCGGCTCTCCGAGTCCAGAGCTGGCAAAAAATATATATATACCTCCTTTGTAAGAGAAAGAGCCGAGGGATGTTACAGGCAGCTCTTTCCGTCCTGCTTAGGGAGGGTGCAGGGAAGCAAAGCTTTGTTTTCCCTCTGCCAGCACACTGCAGACAGGGTTTGTAAGAGCACCCAGCCCCTGCCGCTACTTTGCCAAAGCAGGTGCCAGGGGGAGATGTTATTCAGAGTTTTCCTCTCGGTCAGTGCCAGTGGGCAGACAGTATGAAGGAACCCAGGAAGAAATACGGTGGGCCCTTCACTAGGGTTAGGGGCACAGGACCCCCATGAAAGTGGAAAAACGGCAAATTAAAGAATCACAATTGAGAAAACATCACCAGTGCAACTCTACAGTCCACGTCGGTCAGACATGACTACAGAGTTGCATGATTATTATTATTATTTAAAAAAATACAAGTGATCCATGTGGGTTGGGGAATTCTGGAAAGTAGAACAGAAAAAAAAGGAACAGTGGCAAAAGACTCACCTCTTTAAGGTTTAACAAAAGCCGCCTTGAGACTTACCCTGGAGGGATGGAAGCCCTGGTACTCAGGATGGCCACACGCTGCGTACCAGGCCGGTTCAGGTTGTTTTGACCAGGGAGATGCGTGTGGCTGGGTGCGCTCTGACTTCGCGAAAAGGTGGCCACTTGCATCCCGTTGGCCGAACGGACCTGCTCCATCTTGGCCGTCCCGCCAGCTTGCATGGTGCCCAGAGACCACAGGGCAGTCCCATTGAACGTATTGCTCTGACGAACAGCCAGCGTTCCGTTGGCATTGCCTGAATATACTTTCCTTCGCTGGGAGGCCAGGATAGCATTTGAGGCGGCTCGGGTGCTGTTGACCAGCAGGCACTGCTGGCAGGAGCACGGATGCCCAGAGTTGGTGCCCACAGGCCAGGACTGGGACTTGGGGATGGAGCCCATAGTGAGCGGGTAGGCCAAGTCCATGCGTCTCCGGAGACGGCGCTTGCGTTGCGTTTGGCGGTTCACCTGAGACATGCTGTTGAAGTAAATCAGGTAGCAAAATCCCAGGGAGGACAGATCCAGCCACGGGTGCTGCTTCTCATAAGCATTTTGGATGGTGATGCAAATGTCCATGTCGTAGGGGGTCCAGGAGTTGTTGTCGTTTTCCCACTCCCACACAATTCCCTTGCCGGGAGCAGAGGAGGGGTCGTAAAAATTCCTTCGCACTGGACGCATCGTCCCTGGGAGGGAAGAAAAAAAGAATTGGGATAGATCAGGTGTGGGCATGTTACATTCATGCTCAGCAAGAACGTATGCTTAATGCTGCCACCTTTACTTTGAAGGGAAAGGAGCCATTAACTGATTGATTTGATTTATAGCCTACTTTTGTTCCGTACGGGATCAAAGCATCTTACACATTAAAATGCCAACACAATCTGTAATGCAAAAATGTAAATTTTAAAAAAGCGTTAACATTCCATTTAAGACATTAAAACCTCTCTGCACCAACTACAACGGTGGTGGGACCAAGACAATGCCCTTCCTTTCCGGCTTGTGGCAACCCTATCACGGGGTGATCTTGGCAAGACTGGTTCAAAAGAGGTTTGCCATTGCCTTCCCCCGAGGCTGAGAGGGTGTGATTTGCCCATGGTCACCCAATGGGTTTCACGGCCGAGCGAGGAATTGAACCCTGATCTCCAGAGTCGCAGTCCGACACTCAAGCCACTGTGCCACGCTGGCTCTCTTACGTCTGGTTTATAATCTTGCAAATAGCAAAGGGGGTGCCGCCTTAACGTTTTTAACATTCATCCGGTAACTTTGCCCCGAGGTGGTGCTTGTTGTGTAACGGAGCCTCTGAAACATTAAGATTAGTATCATGAGTAGTTCGGCCCTTGCTCTGCGATGAGAGAGAGGAAGATCACACCAGAGGCGATGCTCAGACAGCTCTTTGCTGCCATTGATCTCCACAGATGACCCTTGGCAGGGAGGCTGAGGGATTCTATTGAATCCGCTAAAGCCTTTCCTTGATGGCCAAGCAAGACAAAACACCAAAGGGTTGTCAGGAAGGTGCGTGCGTCAAACTTTAAAAATGACATTAGCAAGAGCAACATGGCTGACATAATTCCTGTTACAATTCCAATGTTAAACGTTACCATCTGCCTTTCTCATGCAAAGGGATCTTGCAGCACCTTTGACTAACTGCAAGAGCTGGTGGTAGCATAAGCTTTCCCAGGAAAAGAAACTGAAAGCCTCTTTTTTTGGTGGGTTTTTTGTGGGTTTTTCGTCTTTCTTCAGTTAGTCTCAAAGGTGCTGCAAGATCCCTTTGCATACTGATTTTCCAGGCTAACACATCTAGGTCTTTGCTCTCCTGTCTAGTTAGGTAAAAGGAAATCAAAGCGGTATGTTTTGTTACATTTTTGGAAATCCTAGCGCCGCAGGTGGCAAGCCTACGTAGTGAAACCACATACCCTTGTGACTATAAAAAATATATATCTCAGGACAGTGACATTCAGACCGCAAAAAGGAGGCAGTTATCTTCACATGGTTTAGTTATGCCTCAGTTATTGCAAAGAAAGTAGTTACTTACAAGGAACACATTGGCCTGAATCCTATCGGTACAGTAGTCCCAAATAAAGCAGATCAGTTAACTGATGTTAAATATTGACTCGCCATTGAACAATTCATTCCATGATTCAGGCTGTGGTTTGGAACTAGTTACTTCAGAGCTGTACCCAGAGCTGTGTTGTTGTTCTGTGTCTCCAAGTCATCTACAACTTATGGGGACCCTAAAGCGAAGCTATTGTGGGCATTTCTGGGCACGATTTGTTCAGAGGAGGTTGGCCAGGGCCTTCCCCTGAGGCTGAGAGAGTGTGACTTGCCCAAGTTCACCCAGTGGGCTTTCATGGCCGAGCTGGGAATCAAACCCTGGTCTCCAGAGGCACAGTCCAGTACTCAAACCATGCTGCATAAGCAATAAAGGTACAGGAGCCCTCTCCAGTTTTGAGTCTGGCAACCCTGACCGACCGACGGACACACACACACAGAGTCCAGCTGTGACCTCAAATGGAATTTGCTGAGGGGTGAGAGACACCAAAGCGGAAACTGGATCAAACAGGCGGGTGCCATCCACGGAGAACATCCGAACAGCCGGCAGGGGCTGTTCCCTCCCCGTTTCCTGACGATCCAAGGGGAAAGCAAGAGAGAACAATGGTTGGGTTGGACGGACTGGGAAGCAAAATCGTGTGACTAACTCTGGCCCGGTCCAAATTGGCTCGGTAGCTTGAATGTGGGAGGAAATTTTTTTGGAATGGGCGGAATCTGACGCAGCAGAATTAATGCTTGCCTTAGCAGGGGCCTGGGAGTGCCAGAAGGACAGAAAGTCTTCCCAGCATGCGCACCGATGCACACTCGAAGGTGTTTACATCAGACTTTCCAAGGCCTTCTTGGTCCGCAAGAATGCACCGAGTTTGTCAAGCAAGCATCCTCAGTTTTGGAAGAAGCCTTGAAGGGATCTCTTGAAGATTCAGGGCGTTTTTGGTTACTCACACAAGGCTGAACCATGTTGACCTGCTCTTCTTGTTGCATGGTATAGGAACCTATCCCTATTCTTTCCAGATTATTTCTGCCTCTGGTAGAAATCTGCTTTGTTAACTTAGGCACTGTTGTTGTGTGCCAAGTCATTTCCAACTTCTGGCAACACTAAGGCGACCCTATCATGGGGTTTTCTTGGCATGTTTCTGCAGAGTGGGGTTGCCACTGCCATCCTCAGAGGCTGAGATTGTGTGACTTGCACAAGGTCACCCCAATGTGTTTACATGACCAAGCAGGGATTCAAACTACAGGGTCATGGTCCAATGCTCAAACCACTACGCCACGCTGGCTCCCCAACTTAAGTATACTGTCTGCGAAAACAGGCCAAGAAACGTACATCGCTCTTGAGCCAAGACTAACCACAGCGTAATGCAAGAAAACGTTTCATTTTTTTTCCTCCATTACAATCGAAAACCAAATCCCAGGAGAAAACCGACTTCCGATTAAAAGTCAGTTCCGTGTATACACGCAACAATGACTCCAAACTCCACACCAAATGGGAATGCGCCTTGCCGGTGCCACTCAAACCCCCAATGAGAGGGATCGACAGCCACCGCTTCTGCTAGGGCATGGGCATAGATGCCCTGGGATGGGCATAGATGCCCTGGGATGCCAACGCCTTGGTGGATGGGCGCGCTGGAAGTTGGAAACCTAGTCCAGGGCCCACACTCTGCCAGGCTCGCACCCCCGCCCGCATACGCATGCAGGCGGAGAGGCATGGCATCTCCCTGGCGCAGACTCTGCTCTCTCCCTTGGCCTGCTGATGGTGCAGCCAGAGAACAGCAGGCTGTGTACGCAATCAATAATTATGTTTGAAGTGTTACGTTAACTGTGCATCTCTCCCTGGAGACTCATAAAGCTAAACGGCCCTACGCCAGCGGTTTCCGTGGTGTTTGTTTTCAACAAGGCGGGCTTGGCAGGCCTCCGGCTGCTAGTTCCCTCTGCCTTGCAGCACTGCCAAAGCGGGAAGCTGCAGGGAAGCAGGCGGCGGAGGACTACCATGGGGAAACAGCTCCTCCTCGACGAAGCCATCTGCCACTTTCTCTTGGGTGCCACTCCATGCCTTCCAGTATGCCATGCAACATCCATGAGTGGTCCAGAGGACAACCGAGGTTCGTTGAGGAAAGATACCCAAGCTTTGCTGGGATGCAGCAGTTTGCTTTTGCCGGAGCCAACTGGGAAGGGCAAGACTCCAAGTCCCAATTAATCCTCTGCCTTCCCACTTTCTCAGCTACTCTTTAAAAAATGTCCCAGTTTCTCTCTTCTCTTCCCATTTTCTCCCCTTCCTTCAGTTGCTGCAAACTGAACCTTTTCTTCAGCCACCCCTAGACTATGGGATGACCTTCCGGAAGACAGCTGAATATATGCTGTCTGAATTTAAAAGAGCACTGAAGACTAGATTCTTCCAGCAGGCTTCTCCAGATGATTTTTAAATGGTGACGAATTTTAGATGTGGGTTGTTTTAATATGTGAACCCTCTTTATTTGTCCCTTTAAACTGATGTGTGTTTTAACCAATGTGTTTTAACCAATATTGTTTGTTTGTTAATTGCTGTCATTCCCCACCTTGAGACTGGTAAGAAATAACAATAATAATAATAATAATAATAAGCAAAGTGTAAAATAATTTTTTAACTCAGCTAACAGTAAGGTGAGGAGAGGAGAAGACAAAATCTTGCCCCTTCCAGTAGGCTCAGGCAAAAGCAAACCTCTGCATCTTCTGCTTGCTTGTGTCTTTCCCCTTATTAATTTTTCCCTTATTAATCTTTTCCCGTATTAATAACTTTTGCCATTCTGATCGTACTTTGGCATTGCTTGGCCCCATGTGTCCCACTTTTCGTCTGTGACATGCCAATGGTGTCGGCACACGGAGCAAAGTTAGGTGAATTTTTTGCCGGTTGGACTCTTCCAGCTGTTGACATAACCTGGGCATGAATAAGGACTAGTCAACAAAAGAAAAGAAAAGAAAAATCTGCCTTGAGCTCTTCCTGTAACGTCGTCTTTCCAAGGCTTTCGTTTGTGAAAAGAAGTTTGCATAAAAACGTGGACGAGGCAATGAACGTTTTGTTTGAAGACAAGATCTGCTGCTCTCCAGACAGTTACGTTAGTTCACTGTGAACTGTAATAATAGATTTAAGGCTGAACTAGCTCTTTGGAATGGTCAACTCAGGCGTGTGCGTTATTGTAATAATTTGGACAGCGGCAATCCTGCAGAGTCAATAGGTCTTACAGTATTATTATCCTTATCACCGAATAATCCATTCCTTCCCCGCAATTTATTGTACATAATCGGAGAGGCTTGGAAAGGGCAGAAGGCGGCCACCAAATGGGTTTGTAGCAGGATTGAGGCTCTTGGATCCCACATTCAGACGTGCACAGCTATCTCTCGGCAAAAAGCAGAAGCACCAAATGATCATTCTCATTTGAGAGCGGACCATCGCTGAAGGCGAGACCTTCTGATCCTGCAAACCCTTCCACAATGGTTTGGGATGGGGTTGGTTTGCACATCCATCACACATCTGACGATTCTGGCACATATGTGAAGATGTCCCTCTGGACCGTTCTACACTAAAAATTTGAAAGCCCAGGAAATAACTGGACAAATTTGGCAGCGGGGGGGGGGGGGTTACATTTTTTCCCCAAGCCACTTTTTTTCTGGAAAAAAAATTGGGGGAAAAATGAACGATTCCATTTTTTCTTTTAGAACGATGAATAAACGGTTTAAGACTGGCCTCCTGTTAGGCAATTATGATGCCATAAGCTTGGCTAAATACTCTAAAGGCACCAGATCCTTTTGGATCTTGGAAGCAAAGCAGCATCAGCCCTGGATGGGATACCACCAAGGAATCCCGGGTGCTGGGAGATCTATTATTATTATTATTATTATTATTATTATTACTACCCTGTTTTCCTAAAAATAAGACATCCTCAGAAAATAAGACCTAGTAGAGGTTTTGCTGAATTGCTAAATATAAAGCCTCCCCCGAAAGTAAGACCTAGCAAAGTTTTTGTATATAAATATATATATACAGTATATAATGTTCAATTTTTTTTTTTTTTGTTCAACAATAAATGTGAATTCTTCTTCAGGGATAAAATAAGACATCCCCTGAAAAATAAGACCTAGCGCATCTTTGGGAGCAAAAATTAATATAAGACGCTGTCTTATTTTCGGGGAAACACGGTATTATTCCAAAGGAAGGAATTGGCCAAACCACCTCTGAGCAGTCCTTGCCTCAGAAAACCTATGAAATTCATGGGGTTGCCATACGTCGACCCGCAACTTGAAGGACCTTGTAATTGTTTAATATTCATATTTACCGTTGCCATGAACGCAAATGCCCCCCAAATCCACCTTAGAGTGAGCCAAGCAACATCAGAGTGTGGTCAAGATGGCAAAAATGAGCCATGCGGATGTGGATCGGCAATAGAAAATGCTGCCTTGGAGTGTGGTGGAGTCTCCTTCTTTGGAGGCTTTTAAACAGAGGCTGGATGGGCATTGGTCCGAAGTGCTTTGCTTGTGTCTCCCTGCATGGCCGAAGGGGTTGGACTGGATAGCCCTTGGGGTCCCTTCCATCTCTATGGTTCTATGATTCCACTTTAAAGGCCAAGGCTGAAGCCGATGGAATCCTGGCACATGTCGTTTCTGATCAAGAATTCTCAATGCCCCTTCCCTGAACTGCAAATCCCGTGAGTCCATAGGATGGAACCGCCGCCGTCCAAGTGGAAACACAGTGCTATATTCGCTTAGTGTGAAAGAGCTCTTGGTGGACATTTTGTTTTGTTTTAAATCTTGAGCATACGGGGTAAAGAACCCTTGGGCTGTCTTCCCATGCTATCGAGTCTCCGCATCTCTTTTCGCTCTCCCTTTTGCCATCAGCAATGCTCAGTAGCCAGGAGCGAGCGTCCCAAAGAAACATGTTCTTCCTTTCGCCGGCACATGAAAGCCTCCAGTCTCATCATCACGAGGAATTCTCAGAGCCGAGAGCAAACACATGCACCCTTCCTTGCTGTTTTCGAGGCCTTTCACCCAGCTTGGGTTCCCGGTACGGCCTAGCAGAAACCTTCCCGCAAAAAGGTTCTTTTTGCCTATTTGTCCGGACCGATTAATTACTATAATTAGGGCAATTAATCAACAGCCTTCTGAACCGCTTGGCAGAAGCGGAAGAGCGCCATCGGGCACCGTCAGCGCTTTGTGCAGAGGCACCAGGCTTCTGTGGAGGTGGAGAGATGTGGATGTGCCACCTTGCGTCAGCTCGGCCCTCTCCTCCTTGGCAGCCAACGCGAAGCCAGTGCCAGGAGGAGAGAAAAGCTTCTGCCTGGCTGCAGCCTCCTGACCAAATGAGCTGTGACAGATAGGAATGCCGCCAGGACGAAGGAGGGCCGTACAACCAAGGCGGTGGCGCGATGGCATATGGCTGGCCTGCAGGAAGAGTGCAAAAGCCAGTCCATGCAGCAGAAATCAAGGCAGAGTTTCTAGCCCTTATAGGTCGTGACACCGTGTTGGAAAGTCCCACATCAAGGCCAGCACCTCATTGGCATCTCAGGGGGCATCTACACTGTAGAAAGAATGCCGTTTGACGCCACTTTGACCGCCATGGAATTTGCCTTATTGGTCACCTAAGCTTCCAAGGTTGCAAAGCACGGTCTTATCCAACAGGTCGATCAATATCCCTATCTCCTCTTAAATATTTCTTAAGCGCTGATCTATCAGGAAATTAAAAGGAGGATGAGCTGCTGCTTTATATTCATATTTATTCTTGTAACGCCAGGAGCACAGCAATCCTGGAGTCACCGGGGATCGTGTAGTAGAAATCGGTATGGACTAGAAGCGGGAGATTCATTGGCAAAAAGATTTAATAATTTCTGCGTGATCAACCATTGCTCCATATTAAACAGCAATGTCCATGTACTATAGAAAATCATCATGTCGGGATTAGCGGGGTCCTAACAAAGCATTTGTCCCAACTGGCTAGTTGTCTGTGTATGGGATTTCCTTACCTTTGGGGTTGCCAGGTCTCAAGGGACTTCCTTCTCAGGACTGCCAGGAGAAGGAGTAATATATCACGATAAGAAGCCAGAATCAATGGGAGAGATTATTTTCCTCTTGGCTCTGTCCCTGAGCCCAAAGCCGCTACACTCAGCCAGCAGGCACCTGTCGGGCTCAGCAAGTGTCATCCCATACTCCAAAAAAGCTTCCACAAAACCCCATTGCATTCCCTCCAACGGTCCTAGTTTAGCAGGGACAGTCCCAGTTAATCCTCTGCTGTCCCACTTTCCCAGTTGCTTTGAAAAATGTCCTGGTTTCTCTCTCTTCCTCCCGCTTTCCCCCTTCATCCTTCGCTACCACCGACAGCTGCAAAAGGAGTTCAAAGGGCAACATTGCATTTCTTTTATAAAAAGGGATTTAAATCCCACCTTTCTCCCCAAATGGGATCCAAGTAGTTTGCACACAATTTAACTCGGCAGGAGGGGGAGAAGTGGAGTCTTTGTCCTCAGCTGACTTCCATTGCTGCAAACTGAGCTCAAAAGTACAAAAGTACAATAGTTTCCACTGAATGAACTCAGTTGGGAGGAAGAAGAGAAGAGGGAGAGGAGAGGAATCTTGCCCTTCCCAAAAGCCTCAGTCAAAAGCAAACTGCTGCAAGAGGTGTATTTTATAAATGTGATTTAAAACAATTTCAATAAAAAGTTTTTCTTTAAAAAAAAAAAAAGCAAAGTGCTGCAGCCTCTTCTAGCTTGTTTGTTCTCCCTCCTTAAAAACATGTGCCATCTTGAATGCTCTGACAAGTGCTTAACCACTTATCTCCCCGTTTTCGTCTGCAAAATATTGGAGGGTGTGCAGGGTATTGATGGAGCTTGGAAAAAATTACTTTTGGGGCTCACAAGTTTCAGAATTACTGCTTCTGCAGACTGAGAAATACCATCTATCTATCTATCTATCTATCGCTTTATTTATACCGCACATTTTCTTCAAACTGGCAGACCAAACTGATCCAAGCATGATCCAAAAAGGGAATCCTGTTGGGGACTTATGTCTTCGCAAGTAGATTTACGTGCCCTGGCATTAGAACTGGGCATTTTCATAACATCTACATTCAGTAAAAGGCTGCTGTTGTGCTATTATATAGGGAAGCTGGCAAAATGACAGCTGTGCACTGAGACCAATGCGCAATGCTCCTATAGGGAGCACTAATCTGCATTGGGACACTCTTGTTGGCATCTTTGCAATTCACTAACAAAGTTTCTGACAGCCAGCATGGCATCGTGGTTTGAGCCTTGGACTATGACTCTGGGTTTGATTCTCAGCTTGGCCACGAAACTAACTAGGTGACCTTTGGAGAGATCACACTCGCTCAGCCTCAGGGGAAGGCCATGGCAAACCTCCACTGAACAAATCTTGCCAAGAAAACCCCAGAATAGCTTTGCCTTAGGGTTGCCATAAGTCGGCAATGACTTGCAAGCACACAAGTTCCTGCTGGAGAGAAGGAGAAGGAGAGCAGTTCTGGGCACCACAATTTAAAAAGGATGCGGAGAAACTGGAGCGTGTCCAAAGGAGGGTGAAAAAAATGGTCAACAGTCTGGAAACCATGCCCTATGAGGAACGCCTTAGGGAGCTGGGGATGTTTAGCCTGGAGAAGAGAAGGTTAGGAGGTGATATGATAGCCTTGTTTAAATATTTGAAGGGATGTCATATTGAGGAGGGAGCAAGCTTGTTTTCTGCTGCTCCAGAGACTAGAACGCGGAATAATGGATGCAAGCTACAGGAAAAGAGATTCTACCTCAACATTAGGAGAAACCTCCTGACAGTAAGGGCTGTTCGACAGTGGAACATACTCCTTCGAAGAGTGGTGGAGTCTCCTTCCTTGGAGGTCTTTAAGCAGAGGCTGGATGGCCATCTGTCAGGGATGCTTTGATTGGGAGTTCCTGCATGGCAGGGGGGTTGGACTGGATGGCCCTTGTGGTCTCTTCCAACTCTATGATTCTATGATTCTAATTCACGAAACAGGGTTTCTTAGTGCCTCGGCTACATAGGTGAGTACATGTAAAGTCACATAATGTAGACCGTGATAGAAGCGCCTGATGTTTCTAAGCTTCAGTGGTCCTGATTTCTGGCTGGCTTCTCAACGCTCTCTGCTCTGGCTTCCAAAGTAGGTACCCTGATGGCTACCTACAACCCAGCCATGACACCTGAAGTGACAACCTAATGTGCCACTTGGTGAGAGAGCAGTTCCGAATCAGCCTCTCTCTTTTGGAGCCCATTGGAAAATTGCCTTTGGCAACCGTTTCTGGTGACCTAGGATTTTCATCGAAGCTGGCAACAACGGTGCCAGCAGCCCCTGCAACATTGGCTTGAGAAGCAATGCCGCACTCAGGAGCCTACCGGAGCTCTTGACACACCGGAGCTCTTCTCCGTGTGCCAGCGGCAACCTGCAGAGAGCCTGGCACAAGCAGGATTCCCCCCCCCCCTTCCTAATACTTGTGCAAAAACCCAACACTTGCAAGCCCTTCTCAGTCATGAGCAAAATGGCTTCTTCTTCTTTGCATCAGCGAGATTTGGGGGGGAATGGGGAAGAACCCTGAAATCGCGCCATCATTTCGCACAATGATATGCGGCAACGCTGTACTTTCAATGGAAGAGCTTGTAATGTGGCATTCAGTCTAGCTCCATTTTCATATCATGATTGATTAGAAGTAGATAGAGAAAGAGCTAGTAGGGTCAACTGGGATTTAGGTGTGTTAATTTGTTGTGTGATTTCAGGTTGTTTCTGACTCGCGCGGGGATTTTGGGCCAGATTTGTCCTAAGGAGGCTTGCCCTGAGGATGAGAGAGTGTGACCTGCCCAGGGTCACCCAATGGGTTTGATGGCTGAGCTGGGAATCGAACCCTGGTCTCCAGAGCCCTAGTCCAACACTCACAACGCCACGCTAGCTCTAAGGCCTTTTTAGCCATATCTTGTACTTTTGTTGAATAAATTATTTTTGTATTCTACACCGGTGAAAGGGCTGGAATAGAGTTACTGGCTGAGTTCAGACACATGGCGTCTCTGGTGCCAGCAGGGGTTCAAGGGCAGCGGCGTCCATGGTTGGGATTTTAAGAGTAAAGTGTTGCATGGCGTAGACATCTAGGAGCAGTGTTGGCAGTAGTGGGACAATGTGAGGTCCCCAAATGTGGTGGCATAGGGGTGGCACACATGGGTGACCGTCACAGCCATCTCCTGGCATTGGCTGCATGAGGCGACCATCTCACGCTGCCTTTCGGAAGGGCCACAACTGGGACTAGTCGGTTCTGGGAGTCTCCCAGGTCATTGTCCATTTGGAGGGATCTGGAAACAGACTGGCCAGCTGAGCTATTGAAAGCAAGCCAAAGATCGGAGGAGCCCCAGGGGCTCCTCCGATCTTTGGCTTGCTTTCAATAGCTCAGCTGGCCAGTCTGTTTCCAGATCCCTCCAAATGGACAATGACCTGGGAGACTCCCAGAATGGATTAGTCCCAGTACAAGGCTTCCAACCTCAGATGAACTCTTCCAGCCAGGAAACAGATGGCCCTGCTTTCGACAGTTCCTTTTGCTGTATCCACAAGTCCGCCAAGGCAAAACTCTGCTCTCTCATCGCTCGGGGTGTCCCCAGATCCGAGGAACTGGAAGGAACTAGTTAGAACAAGTCACTTACAATGAACTCCTTCGCGGGACTTTCCAGATCCCATCCCAATGGCTCCCTGACCCCCTACACTCCCAAAATGTAGACTTGCCTGGAAACGTCTAGGAAATCCCCTTCAAAAAGGTACAGGGCCTTTGCGTTGTTGTCGTGTGCCTTCAAGGCCTATGGCGACGCTAAGGGGAGCCGATCGTGGGTGTTTTCTTCGCTGAATTTGTTCGGACGGGGTTTGCCTTTGCCGTTGCCTGAGGCTGAGAGAGTGCAACTTGCCCAAGGTCACCCAACGGGTTTCCAGGGCTGAGTGGAGATTCAAACCCTGGTCTCCAGAGACAAGCTCCAAAGAGCAATCCTTGATCTTGCCATTATGTGGAAGGGACATCATTTGACTATGCCATTGCATATAATGGGACTTGAGCATCCACGGTTTTGGCATCCACGAGGGGTCCTGGAACCAAAACCCAGCAGAGACAAAGGGCTCACTGTACTACTACTACTACTACTACTACTACTATTACTACTAATACCCCGTTGTATATAATGGGACTTGAGCATCCACGGATTTTGGTATCCACAAGGGATCCTGGAACCAAACCCCAGCAGATACCAAGGGCCCGCTGCAGTAGTACCGTGTTTCCCCGAAAACAAGACAGTGTCTTATATTAATTTTTGCTCCCAAAGATGCGGTAGGTCTTATTTTCAGGGAATGTCTTATTTTTTCCATGAAGAAGAATTCACATTTATTGTTGAACCAAAAAAATGAATATTTATTATATACTCTCTCTATATATATATATACTTATATACAAAAACTTTGCTAGGTCTTACTTTTGGGGGAGGCCTTATATTTAGCAATTTAGAAAAACCTCTACTAGGTCTTACTTTTTTGGGGGATGTCTTGTTTTCGGGGAAACAGGGTAGCAGCAGCAGCAGTAATAATAATAATAATAATATCCCATTGTATATAATGGGACTTGAGCACCCACGGATTTTGATATCCATAGGGGCCCTGGAACCAAACGTGAGCAGATACCAAGGATCCACTTTACAATATTGTTGCCCACCTAATGATGCCTTGGAGGAAGACTCCACAAGCCCTGGGTGGATGAAATTTTAGACCTAGGATGTCCATGGAAAGTCCATACAGGAGAGCCGAAATGTACGCTGACACGCTCTTGAGAATATTTGGGCTTCTGTGCAGAGATACAACTTAACAACAACACACACATTGACAGGAGCGTCATCGGGCAACCTTCACCGGAAGACGTTTAATGAGGCCATGCAATTGAGATCCCCTGGGGACAAACAAGAGAGAATCAAAGAGAACAAGACGGAGATGGTTTTGAACTCTTGGAGACGAGGGAACACTTTCTGACATGAGCTCCCTGGCTAGGAAATTGCCTGCACACAAGGTAAGGAATTCCGTTGCATGTCAGAAAGTTTGGGGGAACATGGATAAACATGCCGCGGAAGAGAGGAAATGTGGAGGAAAACACCACCGCACACATAACAATTCTCTATTATGATTGGGGTTTTTATTAGCTATGTTTTGTTTTAACCGGTTTTATGAGCTGCATTGAGTCTCTTCCTGGGAGAAAAGTGAAATAGATGGATAAATAGATGGATAGATGACAGATATGACCTCCTTGAGTCCCTATATTGGGAGAAAAGCGGGAAATAATAATAATAATAATAATAATAATAATATAGATAGATAGATAGATAGATAGATAGATAGGGTGGTCAGAATCCTACATCATAATCTACTTTTCCTAACTCTACAAGTCCATAGCTACATTGCAGAAATGCAATGAAACTCTGTGAGTTTTGAAAATGTGTATCCCTGCACTGGCAAGAGGGCTCCAATGCACGCCAGGCACTTCTAATGTGCACTGGGCATTTCTCATGTGCACCCGGCACTTTTGATGCCCATTGGCCACTCCTGATGCAAATCAGGGCATTTTTGATGCACATCAGGGACTCCTCTTGGGCGCTGGCACTCCCTTACTGGTGTCCGGACGCACACTGGGGAGTGCTTTGGTGCACATCCTTACCCATCGCACATTGGGCCATGGCGCATCAGCCACGCCACTTGGCTACCATTGTCCAATGGACGCCCATGTGCTGGAATGTTATGGCAGTCCCTAGGTGAATGTGGAGACTGCAAAATCCGATTTTGTGCGCACGTAAATCCCATTCGCACAGATGCAAGTCCCAAGCAGAATGCCAGCCAACATTTTGCAGTGCTGGCGGGGAAAAAGTCACATTGCCTTCAATACTGTGCTCCCCGTTTCTCTTCTATTATTCCGCGTTTCTTTTTGGAGTAGAAAAACCATAGGTTTGAGAAGGGAACAGCGTGGGATATGAAAAGGCTGAGATTAAAATGACTCTTAAAAGGAACTTCTGAAAGGCGTGCGACACTGTTCGCTCATTACACCAGGGACATAATGCCGCTCTCACACACGATGTCCCTTTTGAAATGTGAATTGGATTATTGTGTGCGAATCAATCACAGAAAATGGCTCTAGCTTCAAGAGCTGAAAACTTCTTTAGACCTAAAACTATGTTTGGTCTAGCCGTAACCAATAGGTTGGATGTCCTGGACACTATCAGACACAGAAGAAGAAATAATTGTCTGCTTTCACATAATGCTGGCAGTCTAATGCAGATGATGCTTTGCGGTGGGATATACGTGGGCACGTTTGGTGGTTTCTCCTTTTTGCTTGTATGTGTTACAATATATTACTTTTGTATTGGACGAATCTTTGGCCTATACACCTGTTCTTTTAAATCCCAGTCCTGCGACACAGAATGTAACTCAGGCTCAGCGTTGTTGCATCCTGTACATTGTTCCTTCTGCAAAAAAAAAAAAACTTCTCCTCCAAGGTTGGAAAGATAAACATTTGCCATCTATTGTTCAACAGTCAGAAGATCCAACCGCTCCAGCTATATATACATGAATGGGTACTTTGCAGACATCACCTTCAAGAAAAATGTATTTTTGGAGCTGTTTTAATGTGCATGCCAAGCCTTTGTTCCTATCCTTTATGCTTCTTTTCCCTCCCTCTCGTTCTTTTCTGTTTCTTTTCTTGTAATTCGTTTTTTTTTTAAAAAATTGGTTTCGAAATGAAAAGGTATTATTCGAGTGTATGCCTTTGGCAGGGCTGTTTGTCATTTGTATTGTTTTCCTTTTGGACAGGGCCGTGGATCTTAGTGGTGCTAAAGAGGAAGAGGAGGAGAAAGAAGAAATGTAGTATCGTTTCATCCCAGTTACACCACAGTAACTAGTTCGAAGTAACTGATACTTGGAACTTATCACTCCCTGGGTTATGACAGAGGCCTCTGCATTGTAGGACTTCAAACCACACTCTCATAGACGGCACAAAGCCAAGTTGCATGCATCGCCGAGCACGGCACGGGTCACCCCAAACCAAGCCAGTCCCATTTTATGGACCACTTGATCCCGCCACTTTCTGTTCTCTGAAAAAGAGGCGCAACTTGTCTCTAGGTTGAAGGTATCAAAAGGCCCCCCTCCCTGGAGCTAAACACACAAGGCTGGCCTCTCCTTCTGGCTCGTTCTACCTGGGAAGCAAAAGCAAAACAGAAAAAGCCCTGTCGATTTTGGCCCCAGAACCAAAACAAAAGGGAACGGCGAGCCAACGCTGATCACGAGGCTCTGCAGGTTCTTGGTGACATTTTGATCTAATCGTTCCTCCAAGGAGCTCTGGGTAATATATAGACGCCCCCACTTCCCTTCCTGATTCATCTTGCACAAAATCCCTGGTCAGGTAGGTTAGGCTGGGGAAAGGGACTGACACGCCATCATTCGGTGAGCCGCAAGGCTGAGCCGGAATTTGAACTCGGGTCTCTCCAGTCCTGGTCTGAAATGTTCTCTCACCTCCACAGACTGACCATCTGTGCTGTCTGGAGACTCAATGTGTCTCTTCTGTCGTAAGCAAAAAAACACTCTGCACATTCTCGGATATTATTATTTGATTCAAACCAGCTTGGATCCTAGCGTTAAAAAAAAATAACAGGTCCTAAGACTGTTGAACCCTAAGTTGTTGTTGTTGTTGTTGTTGTTGTTGTTATTATTATTATTATTATTATTATTATTATTATATCCCACCTTTCTCCCAATATAAGGACTCATATTACCTCCTGTATTCCAGACCCAGAAAGGGAACAGAACAGAAATAGGAGAGGAGGATAGCTACAAAGTTGTGATTGCGGCTACTTGGTGCTTCGAGGCAGCGCGCCACTGTTTATGGGGCCATTTATCTCCTGCGCTCATGAGAGCTAGAAGCTTATGGGAAAAACAAGTGTCTCCCTTTCCATGCCCAAGGGATTGCCGCGTTAGTCTGTTGCGGCGAAACGGCAAAGGAGAATGCTTTCAGAGGCGCAGATTTCCTAGGTCAGAGGTTTTACCTGTGCAACAATGTTTGCAACAGAGAGTAAGACTCCAGACATCTGACTGGGGGGATGCTTGTCATTTTGCAAAGGCTTGAAGCATTGTGCGGTTCGACAGATTGTTCAGAGCCCAGATCTGCAATCGTAAAACACATCATCCCGAGAATAAGTCCCATTGGAAGCGGCGGCACTTTGTGTTGAGTAGACAGGCCCAGGGTTGCACTGTTGGCCACATCCCTGCAGATCTCTGACTCTGGCGGAGACGCGACGTCAGGGTTGCAGAACGTGGAGTTATGCATTCGTGGTCCTACACAACACTGGTGTTCAATGGCAACCTTGCGCACCCCATCAAGACACCCCATGTGCAACTGGAGGCGCAACCTAACACACATGTGTCCCCCCCCCCCACCATGCGTGAGCCACATGCACAACCATGCCCAATTGGCACCCATGCAAATCCATACACAATGGCACCACACGCCGGTTCTGCAACCACGAGCGTGGGTGTCCCGGGTGGGATGAAAATAGCCAACCACTAGGCTAGATTTCGACATGTGGGGAAGTTTTTGCAACCCCCCCTCCACCGGAAGCACTGAACCCAGGGAAACGTATGCATTTGTAAGACACGAACGGGGTGCTGCGCTCTGTCTCCCATGCTTCATTTCTAAAAGGAGTGACACAAGAACTTGGGCATTAATGCTGGAAAGCCTTCCCTCTTAGCTTTTCAATGGGCCATTCAGAAATATGCTAGAAATATCTTCATTTGCCAGTCCTCACTGACAGGTTTGAGGGCAGGACCTTAGGCCAGGTTCAAGGATTAAGCCTAACGTTAGGAGTCGAAAAGCTACGACTGCTACTAATATAACCCTACGACAAGTGAAAAACAGTATATATATATATGGCAAAGGATGACACAAAAACACAGTCCCTTGCCCTAGGTAGCAGATCTTCGAGCTGATATGCCACTGTTGCTACCGCACTGCTCACACTTGAAATTCTGCATCCGTTTATCCCTTCTTTAGAATCATGCAAGCAAAACTTTCCACAAACTGAAGGCAGAGCATTTCCCACCTCCCACAAACCTGGCGCCTTCCATGTTTCGGACCACAAATGCAACCAGCTAGCAGGACCCAAAAAAACCTGGAGTATCCCAGGTCTGGAAAAGATCATTTAAATGTTTCTTCAGTGTGTGGAGGGGGAAAAAAAATCAACTTCCCTGCATGTAGAAATCTAGGACGTCAGGGAATGTGGCTTCCCCAGAACCCTGATGGGCTAGTTTTCAATGTGCAGGGAAGTTATGTTGTTGTTTTTTCCCCCCATTTCCAAACATGTTGCACACCTCTCCATTTGAACTGAGAAGTGACATAGGTTCATAAAGTCTGTACCATTTGATTCTGCTGCCAAATGTATGCCCTGGCTACCCAGGGCCCAACTGGGCCCATCACGCCACAGCGCATGCGATGGCTCCCCTTCTACCTACCTGTGTCCTGCCGGAACTGGTGCATGGACTGCAGGTCGATGATGTAAGGAGAAAGCTGGGCATCCACCTGCCCCAAGACCACACTCCCCCGGGCATCCTCTTTCAGGACGTTCTCAATGTGGTGGCACACCGCTGCCGTGTAGGGCCGCCAGCGCCCATGCTCGTTCAGCCACTCCCACACCACCACGCGAGCCACATTACTGGGAGGGAAGCCCAGTCCATTCGCCAAGACCAGTGTCCCTGTGCCAGGCCGGGCCATAATGCCAGCTCCTGCAGACCGGGCATGGGAGACAGGCAGGGTCACCAGCAGGAAGGTGTCCTCTCCATGCGTTCAGGAGCACCTGCAGGGTGTGCGCATCTGTTCACTGGGGTCTCGAGGGGTGCCAGGTCCAGACCCTTGCCCAAAGTGGGGAGCAAAGCTTTTGTGTCTGAACGCCCGCTGTCTTTCAGGGCCACCAGATCGTGGATGGGGACACCAGAGCTGAAGCTGGCGGACCTCTTTGAGGAGGCAGGTGTGACTTTGGCCGCTGTCTGAGCGGTGGAGGCAAAGCCGAAGAAGTGGAACCCACCCCTCAAGGGTCACCAGAGTGGCGTGTTCGAATCACGCCACATCCCTAAGCAGCAAAGCAAAGGAGGCATCTCCCTCAAGGCAGGTCCATCTCCCCAGAAGGAAGCCTCCAAGGATGGATGCCAGGCTTTCTTGGTAGGTCAAGAGTTGGGTTCACTCCTCACTCCTTTCATCCGCGGACCCCCATGAAATCCCAGCCGCTCAGATTTCGCGGTCTTCACTCTTGCCTAGTCCAGCTCTTCCTTGCAGACTGAAACAAGCCCGGCTTTCCAGACTCCAGGGGCCCAGGACTTTGAGGCCGGAGAGGGAAGGAGACCAAAGCTCTAGGGGTCCGGCAGTGGCAGAGTCCTAGCCCAGGATTCCTTGAAAGGTCCAATTCCAAAGCAGGGCCCGGGGGGTACCCAAGCGAGAGACAGAGAGAGAGAGATGCAGAGATGCTCCCAGGGATTTTCCCAGCTTGCCCTTGCCATCCAGGGTCCAGCCTCAGGCGGCGAAGGAGAGCCTGGCCTGTTTGCTTTGGGGAGGGCGACCTCTTTCCTTGCTCAGCCCCCCCTCCTGCCCATGATGCCAAGGCTTGGGAGGCTGTGTCATCCTTGTTTTTTTTCCGCAGCCTTGGTTCCCTTTGAGTCTGGATCTCTGGGCTGATGCAGAACCTGCCAGGGAGGGAAAAAAGCAAGAGGTACCAAACTAGTCAAATGCCCTCCCACCCCATAGAGAGAGACACTTTCCTTGGCAGGGTAACCCCCAGTTGCTGGCATCTAAGTCCTTGTCTCCTCTTGGACTGGCCTGGGCATCCTTTTTCTCCCCCAAATTCCCTGATACAAGGGTTGGGGGGGGGGAAGGATCTCTTGCCCCCCCTCCAAACCCTTCCTACCCTCCAACCTCCCCTTTCTCTCTCTTGCTATCCCAGTCTCCCCCCACAGAAAGAAAAGAAGAGGAAGGATGCCCTCCAGCTGCATCCCAGATGTGAGGAGGGGGGCACAGGATGCCAAGCCATTGCCACCACCACCACCACCACCACCCCTTTGGTCCAGTTGCTGCTTACCTGCCTGGATGTCCACCAGCCACAGACAAAGGAGGAGCATTGGAGGGGACAGGATGTCTTGTATCTTTTTGGATGGAGGGGGGATCTGGAAGGAGAAAGGGAAGATCAGCCTCTTGGGAAGGTTGTTGGGGGGGGGGATCCCCAGCAGGTGAAGAAGGGGCTTGTCTTTCCCTTACTCCCCCCTCCAAAAATAAAAATAAATATATATATATATGGGGCAGATCTTGGCCCCTTCCTTCCTTCCTTCCTTCCCTCCCTCCCCAGCGTTGTCTTTCCTTGTTGATGGTGCTCCCTTCCTGCTCTGTGCGTAAAAGCGCAGGGTTTGGAGGCGAAAGAGAGAGAAGGAGGGATGGGAGGAGGGAGGGAAGGAGGGATGGTGGGAGGGAAGAAGGGAGGGAGAGAGGGAGGGAAGGAAGGAGGAAAGAGGGATGGTGGGAGGGAAGGAGGGAGGGATGGAGAGAAAGCTGGAAGGAGGGATGGAAGGAGGAAAGAGGGAGAGAGGGAAGGAGGGATGGAGAGAGGGAAGGAGGGATGGAAGGAGGAAAGAGGGAAGGAGGGAAGGGAGAAGGGATGGAAGGAGGAAAGAGGGAGAGAGGGAAAGAAGGATGGAGAAAGGAAAGGATGGATAGAAGAAGGGATGGAAGGAGGAAAGAGGGGTGGTGGGAAGGAGGGAGGGAAGAAGGGATGGAGAAAGGAAAGATGGAAGAAGGGATGGAGAAAGGAAAGATGGAAGAAGGGATGGAAGGAGGAAAGAGGGAGAGAGGGAAGGAGGGATGGAGAAAGGAAAGGAGGGATGGAAGAAGGGATGGAAGGAGGAAAGAGGGGTGGTGGGAAGGAGGGATGGAAGAAGGGATGGAGAAAGGAAAGATGGAAGAAGGGATGGAAGGAGGAAAGAGGGAAAGAGGGAAGGAGGGATGGAGAAAGGAAAGGAGGGATGGAAGGAGGGATGGAAGGAGAAAAGAGGAATGGTGGGAAGGAGGGAAGGAAGAAGGGATGGAAAAAGGAAAGATGGAAGAAGGGATGGAAGGAGGAAAGAGGGATGGAAGAAGAGAGGGAAGGATGGATAGAGAAAGGAAAGGAGGGATGGAAGAAGAGAGGGAGAAAGGAAAGGAGGTTTGATGGGATGGATGGAAGAAGGGATGGAGAAAGGAAAGGAGGGATGAAAGAAGGGATGGACAGAAGAAGGGATGGAGAAAGGAAAGGAGGGATGGAAGGAGACAGAGGCAGGTTTTCCTGAATGAAACTTTAGGGGGATTTTGTCCAGCCATTTTGGGAAAAGTCTCTTTCCCAATGGTGATGCTGGCTAGCCCCCCCCCCCCCCCAAACTGACCAAGCCTGCCATGATCCTGAGAGTTGGTTCTGATGGGCCTTCAAGTCCTTTCCGACATAAGCCGAAAGAACCGGTTTAACCGGGTTTAGCTCTGGCCCGCTCCCGCAAACCCCGCCGGGTCAATTCGGAACCAGTGTGGACAAGGCCCTTGAAACCAGTTTACCCCGGTTTGAAAACCAGTGTGTGTTATGTATTGTGTAGCTTATTATGTAGCGGAGAGGCCAAAGGGTACTATTGGTGCCAGAAGTGATGCTCTTAGAAAGTACCGTCGGCCCTCTGCGTTTGCGGCTTTGACTTTTGCCGATTTTATTACTTGTGGATTTGGTTAATATGTCCTGTCTCGGAATCTCTAGAAATTCTGCTGGACCCTGACCCTAAAGATGTGCCGGAAGACTTCTCTAGGCACTTGCAGGTCCTCCAGCATGATTCTATGGTCAAGCTCTGGCAGAGGTTGACCCCGGAGTCCTGCCAAAGAGATTCCTAGAAAGGCATCCCCTCCGGTGACAAAAGGCCTGTTTGTGAAATAATGAAAAGAACAAATGATTTGCAGTTTTCCCACTTTCACAAAGGGTCCGGTGCCAATAGACTGCAGTGAATGCGAAGAGCCCGCCGTACATTGGATCCAAAGCTTGGGAGAGGGACTTTTGGGGATGACAACTCCCACAAGGCTTTGTCTATGGAGTTTATCATACAACGGAATTTGGGGGTATAATGCAATGGCAATCCGAACGCAATCGTGGGGTTTCACGTTATTGCGAATGAAGGTATCTCACGCAATTTCGGGCAATGGGAAGTCATTCCAAACGCAATCATGGGGTTTCACGTAATTGCGTATCAGAACATCTCACACAATTTTGGGCAACGGGGGAGTCATTTTCGGGAAATGGGAAGTCATTCTGAACGCATTCCAAACGCAATCAGATTTCACGTAAATTCGCTAAACTAGCAAATTCACGTAATTGCGAATGGGCTCCATTCACAATTGCGAGAAATTCCTCCCATGTGATAAACTCCAATGGACACACTGTACCATATAGAATACCCCAAGATACCCATCTCTTTGGCGCTAATTGTCCTGATGATCAAAATGCTGCATTAATAATAATAATAATAATTCATTTATTATTATGGTTATTATATATATAAGAATTATTATGTATTATTTTAGGAGGGAAGGGATAATGGGGATGTTTTTAACGTCCGTATTTTACTGTATGACATTTACTCGTGTTACGCAGCCCTGATCCTTTTGGAGAGGCAGGACAGAAATAAAACATTTATTATTATTTATTATTATTATTATTTATTATTCCCCCCCCCCCCCCCCCCCCCCAAAGTAACTCTCCTAAGCTCTGATTTCTTTCCTGGTTTACAGACTGATTTTTGTAAGGCTCTCCCAGGAATGCACAGGTTAAGCCCTGCTGTAAAGAGGCGCGTTCTAGTGCCATCTGGTGGCCACATCGGATCAGTGCAAGGCAAGTTCTTTTTTCCCCTGCAACTTTTTCCTCCCTGGTTCCTCCTCCTCCTCTTCTTCTTCTTCATCCCCTTCTTCTCCTCTTCATCTTCTTCCTCCTCCTCCTCCTCTTTGTCTTCTTCCTCCTTCTCCTCTTCAAGATCCTCTTCCTCTCTTCCTTCTTTTTCTTCTTCCTCTTCCTCCTTCACTCCTTCTTCCTCCTCCTCTCTTCCTTCTTCTTGCTCTTCTTCTCTTCCAGTCCTCCTCTCCTTTTTCTTTCTCCATTTTCTCTACTTCCCCCTCCTCCATTCACTCCTTCTTCCTCTTCCTTCCTCGTCTCGCTCTCTTTTTTCTTCTCTTCCTTCTCTTTCAGTCCTCCTCCTCTCCCTTTTCTTTCTCCTTTTTCTCTTCTTCCCCTCCTCCTCCTCCTTTTTCTTCCTCCTCTTCCTCCTTCACTCCTTCTTCCTCTTCCTTTCTCCCTTCTTCTCCTTGCCCTCCTTTTCCTCTCTTCCTTCTTTTCTTTCACTCCTCCTCCCCTCCTTTTTCTTTCTCCTTTTCCTCTTCTTCCCCCTCCTCCTTCACTCCTTCTTCCTCTTCCTCCTCCTTCTTGCTCTCCTTTTTCTTCTCTTCCTTCTCTCCCTTTTCTTCTCCTTTTTCTCTTCTTCCCCCTCCTCCTCACTCCTTCTTCCTCTTCCTCCTTCTTCTTGCTCTCCTTTTTCTTTCTCTTCTTTCTCCTCTTTCAGCCCTCCTCTCCTTTTTCTTTCTCCCTTTTCTCTTCTTCCCCTCCTCCTCCTTTTTCTTCCTCTTCCTCTCTTCCTTCTTCTTCTTGCTGTCTTTTCTCTCTCTTCCTTCTTCTCTTTCAGTCCTCCTCCTTTTTCTTTCTCCTCTTTCCTTCCTTCTCCTCCTCCCTCCCTCTCTCCTCCCCTCTCTCCTCCTCCTCCTCCTCCTCCTCTGTCTTGGGCCCCTTTCCTTCATCTCCTGCTGCTCTTTGCTGACAGTCTCTGCCCCGAGGATGGTCCTGAGTGCCTGGGATGATGCCCTTGCGCTGGGCGAAGCAGACGAGAGACCGGCGGGCCTCCTTCGGGTGGCCTATGGGTCCCAAGCGGAGCTGAAGGAGCTGGGACAGGAGCTGACCCCAACCCAGGTAGGAGGAAAGGAGAGATGGAGGGAAGGGACCCAAGGGTCATCCAGGCCAACCCTCTTCTGTCATGCAGGAATACCTAGAATCCCAGAGTTGGAAGGGACTCCCAAGGGTCACCCAGTCCAGCCCATATTGCCACGCAGGAATATATAGAATCCTAAAGTTGGTAGGGACCCCCAGTGCAACCCATTTCTGCCATGCAGGAATACATACAATCCTAGAGTCGGAAGGGACTCCCAAGAGTCACCCAGTCCAGCCCCATATTGCCATGCAGGAATACTTAGGATCCTAGAGTTGGAAGGGACCTCTAGTGCAACCCATTTCTGCCATACAGGAATATATAGAATCCTAGAGTTGGAAGGGACTCCCAAGGGTCACCCAGTCCAGCCCCATATTGCCATGCAGGAATACTTAGGATCCTAGAGTTGGAAGGGACCTCTAGTGCAACCCATTTCTGCCATACAGGAATATATAGAATCCTAGAGTTGGAAGGGACTCCCAAGGGTCACCCAGTCCAGCCCCATATTGCCATGCAGGAATACTTAGGATCCTAGAGTTGGAAGGGACCTCCAGTGCAACCCATTTCTGCCATGCAGGAATACATACAATCCTAGAGTCGGAAGGGACTCCCAAGGGTCACCCAGTCCAGCCCCATATTGCCATGCAGGAATACTTAGGATCCTAGAGTTGGAAGGGACCCCCAGTGCAACCCATTTCTGCCATGCAGGAATATATAGGAAGAGACAATCCACGCACCCCATGACTGATGGCCCTCCAGCCTCTGTTTCAAATCCTCCAAAGAAAGAGACTCCATCCCACTCCAAGGGAGCGTCTTCCACTCTCAAACAGCTCTCACCATCAGGAGGTTCTTCCTAAAGTTGACGTGGGATCGCTTTTCCTGTCACTTGCATCCATTGCTCCGTTGTGTCCTATTCTCTGGAACAACAGAAAACAAGCTCGCTCCGTCCTCAATAGGACAGCCATTCCCTTGGCTCTCTTTTTTCCCTCACCTGGATTCAGTGTATTCATATAATATATATGTATGTTATTCTTTTGAACTTAAAGACAATGCTTTCTATGAATCAAATACAAATGTACAGCTGTATCTTTTCTTCCAAGAACAAACAGTTAACGATAATAATAACCACTTCCATATAAACAGCTTTTTCCTCTTTTCAAAGCACAGCTCAGTTCCATGCAACAACTTTCCTCTTTTCAAAGCACAGCTCAGTTCCATGCAACAACTTTCTGCCTTTCCGATCCCAGCTTACTGCATATATATACTCATGTATACGTCTAGAAGTTTTCGTCAAAAAATTGACCCCCAAAACAGTTATGCCTCCCAGAATTTTCTAAGTTCTTTGGCATCGTTTTCCTTTACATCTTTTGTGGTATGCCCCTAAATTTTACCCTCAATATATTCACAGGTCATTGCAAAATCCATAATTTTGGCCCCCAAACCTGCCCTCGGCTTATACGTGCGGTCGACTTATAGTCGAGTATATACTGTACTTCCCAGTTACAACGTCTCTGCTTTCAAAGCATAGCTCACTTTTCCAGCCCGCAAAACAGAGCTCCCATCCAAGTTAGGAAAAGTCGTAAAAAGCAAGCCTTTGTCTTACTTTTTTTCGGTTTGGAAGCATGGAATAATTGCACATTCATAGGAAGATCAACATCTTTCCTGCGTTTTGGAACAGGGCTCTCGGAAAGTTACCCCAGTTGACTGCTCTGATCATAACAACATGGTTGATGCTTTGGGAGACCTGAAAACTTGGCAGGGAATTGATGTTGTCCAAAGTACAGACATCTGCTCCTAATAGTGAAGAAATA
The DNA here is from genome assembly GCA_034509955.1 of Urosaurus nigricauda. NCBI lineage: Eukaryota > Metazoa > Chordata > Lepidosauria > Squamata > Phrynosomatidae > Urosaurus > Urosaurus nigricauda. Next base: position 11,942,015 of record JAOEGL010000014.1, read on the forward strand.
AACTTTTGCATTTCCAGGGCGGCTTTAGAGCTGGCGATCAAATATACGCTTGGCGTGCCAGGTTGTGTCCCAAGGCGTTTCGAATTGAAACAGCTCTCCTTGTGCGTTTGGAGAGGAAAATGCCCTTAGAAGCGTGCCCTTGGTAAGCAAAGGCTTTCCAAAAGAAAACGCACTCTTTTTCCACAGGTTAAAAAAACAAGCCCATGAGAAGTTGGGCTCAAATAATCTGGTTTGTCTTAAAGGTGCCACGACGGCATTTTCCCCTTCCTTTTTTATACTGAAGCAGACTGATGGAGTGATCGCTTGGGAAGTTGCAACAAACTGCAGGTTGGTGCAGAACTGGACAAGACAGACAAATGAACAGATTTGGAAACTGATGTCGGTGAAAAAGAGCCCGGTCCATCATTGCTAGTGAACATGCAAGTTAACACAAGCGGCAGCGTGAAACGTCTTCGCACGCTTCCTCCTCTGGCGTGGCCACAAAGAGGAGATCTGAAGCGTTTGCGTTGTTTTTAAACCAACCAGAGAGACTTGGAATCCTGTATCGTCGTTGGCTGCATCGGCACGGCGGACCTAATTTGGTTTGATGGCACTTTCAACCGCCGTGGTGCAATGCTATGGAACTGTGGGAGTTGTAGTTTGTGTGTGGCTCCATGTAGATGCCCCCTTGCACGCTTATTAATGCCCCAGTCGAGCTACGTGACAAGCTGTGTAGAAATTTGCAGAGAGGTTTTTTAAAAGCGCACAATAGTGAAACGTCGACCAGGTCAGGATAAAAGCGAGATCGAACCAGTTGGGGCACAGCGTAACATGAAAAGCAAAAAAAAGCAGCAGAAGGGGTTAACAAAAAGAAAAAAAGCACACCCTAGAAGCCGTTCCTAAAACCTCTGGGAAAATAAAGTGTTTCCTTTGATGCCAAAAAGATTATAATGTGGTGTCGGTTGAGTCTTTTTGGGAGGAGGGTTTCACAACTGGGATGCCTACAATGCTAAGGCCCTGTGCCGTGCATGAACTTTCTTTCCATTTACAAGAGGCTATGCATTGATCTTTTTGGCGGGTGCCGGCGTGACGCAGAGGTTTGACTGTTAGGCTATGACTACGGAGACCAGGGTTCGAATCCCGGCTCGGCCATGTAAACCCACAGGGTGAACTTGGGCAGGTCCCACTCTCTCAGCCTCAGATGGCGGGGATGGCAAGCCTCCTCTGAACCAAGCTTGCCAAGAAAACCCCTTAGGATAGCCATAAGTTGGAAACATCTCGAAGACACACAACAACAACCAATGTACTGATCAGTATTCACATGGTTGTTGCGTATGTTCCGGTGGTCTTGGACTTAACATGACCCTCTCCAAGGGTCTTCTTGGCAAGATTTGTCCATGTCATCAGTACTTACAAATTGAAATTGATCCAGTATAACCACATCAGCGGAGTTGCGGGATACCTCATCAGTTGATTCTGTTATAACTCCGGCGTCCAAGTCGGCTCTTATCTGAGAGATTTTATTTGCAAAGTGGCTGTTAAATGCATCACAGCAGGCTGTTGTCGGGTTGAGTAAAGGGTTCTGCACAGGTGTAACCTGTGTCAGTTCCCTCACCACCCTAAACGGCTCTGCTATATGGGATTTTGCAGATGCAACATGTGCAGAGGAGAAAGCTCTCTGCGCTGCACGTATTGTCTCTCTATAGGAACGAAGGAAGTTCCTAAGATGAGTCCTGTCAGATAAGAGTCGAGTTTTTTGCCAGATGCGCTCTAGTCGTCCAACCCACTTCATCTTTCTGAGTTCTTCTGTATACCATGGTCGGCGGTGTGAAGCGGGCTGGCAAGGACACTTGAGAGCGATCGTGTTGATAGCCTTGGTAAGATCGGTGTTCCAGATATTAGCCAAAGCTTCGACAGAATCACCGGCATTACCAACCAATGAACCCTCCAAGGCTTTCTGGAATCCAATTAGTTCCATTAGCCTTCGAGGGCAGACCCTTCTAATGTTCGGATGTTCAGCCTTGATCAGGAAATGATCCGTCCATGACAAAGCGGAGGTTTTTGTTCCCTCCACCCACGGATATTCCTGTTCCGTACTAAAGACCCCATCGAGTGTATGACCCACACCATGAGTAGGCCCCCCTGACCAATTGGGATAGGCCCATGTTTGTCATGGAGTCCATGAACTCCTGAGCTGCACCTGGTAGATTAGAGAAGCTGGTCTTGATTGAGATGTTGAAGTCGCCCAGAATTAGAAGTCTGGGCAACTCCAGCAGCAACTCTGAGACCAGCTGTGTCAGCTCGGTTAGGGAGTCTGTTAGACAGCGGGGTGGACGGTATACTAACAGAATCCCCAAACTGTCCGTGGTCATCAGGCTTAGGTACATACACTCGAAGTGGGCTGTTTTCTGGACAGGTTTCCTGGTCATTGTGAGATTGTTTTTGTGAACCAGAGCCACTCCACCCCCTCGCCCACTTCCCCTTACCTGCTCAATGACCGAGTGCCCGGCTGGGAAGGCCCGTGCCCAGGTTATTGCACTGTCCTCTCCCAGCCAGGCCTCGGTAAAGCAAGCCAGGTCGGCATCCTCATCCAAGACAAGGTCATGGATGATATGGGTCTTGTTTTTAAATGACCTGGCCTTGCAAAGGAGCAAGGCAAGGTTTTGTGGCATGGGTGGTAGGTTCTCCAATCCATTTTGGGGAACACAGTGAACGGAAGGCGGGATAGCTTTCAAACATCTCCTTGGAAAAGTGAGGAAAACAACTTACCCTCTCGACCCATGTCCTCCGTGGCTGGCCATCCAGGGGGTGATGCCTTGAGGGTGCTCTTGAGGGACATCATCAATGCATCCCTTAGGGAGGGTCATGTTCCATCTTGTTTGAAGGAAGTGGGGGTTAGGCCGATCCTGGAAAAAAAAAAACACCCTTGACCCCCTGGATATGAAGAACTACAGGCCAGTCTCTTTATTACCATCTCTGAGCAAGGTGATCGAGAGAGAAGTTGCTCTTCAGCTCCCAGCTGTCTTGGATGAAACCGATTATCTAGATCCATTTCAAACTGGCTTTCAGGCAGGATTTGGAGTTGAGACTGCCATGGTCGCTCTGGCTGATGACCTTCGTCTAGGCATCAACAGGGGTAGTGTAACCCTGTTGGTGTTACTAGACCTCTCAGCGGCTTTTGATACAATTGACCATGACATCCTCTTGACTCGCCTGAGAGGGTTAGGGATTGGAGGCACTGCATTGCAGTGGTCCTGTTCCTTCCTCCCGGGCAGATTCCAGAGGGTGGTGCTTGGGGACAGTTGCTCTGCAAGAAAAGAGCTTAATTGTGGTGTCCCACAAGGCGCCATCCTGTCCCCAATGCTTTTCAACATATACGTGAAGCCGCTGGGAGAGATTATCCGGAGGCATGGGGCGGGGTGTTATCAGTACCCATATGACACCCAGATATATTTCTCCATGCCTCTGTCATCAGCTCTGACTTCAGATGGCATCTCTCCCCTCAATGACTGTCTTAAGGCAGTAATGGTCTGGATGTGGGAAAACAAATTGAAGCTGAATCCAGACAAAACGGAGGTGCTTACGGTATTGGCCCCGAACCGAGGTACTGGGATGCAACCTCCAGTCCTGGAAGGGGTCACACTCCCCTCAAAGGACTGTGTTCGCAGTGTGGGGGGTGCTCCTAGATCCGTCGCTTCACATGATAAATCAGGTGAACGCGAGGGTCAAGGGTGCCTGTTATCAGCTTCGGTTGATACGCCAGCTGCGCCCTTTCCTGGAAGTCAGGGACCTAGAGACCGTAGTACATGCACTGGAGACCTCATGCCTCGATTTCTGTAATGCGCTCTATATGGGGCTACCCTTATGCTTGGTCCGGAAACTTCGATTAGTTCAGAACACAGCAGTCAGACTGGTCTCTGGTACGTCCAGGAGAGACCATATCACACCAATCTCAAGATCACTCCACTGGCTGCCCATTAATTTCTGGGCCCAGTACAAGGTGTTGGTTTTCATCTTCCAAGCCCTAAATGGCTTGGGTCCAACCTATCTTCGGGACCGCCTCCTTCCGTTGAATCCTCCCCACACACTTAAGATCCTCAGGGAGGAACTTGCTACAGCCTTATAAAACAAGGCCGTCCATGGCCTCCCAAAGGATCTTCTCAGCTGTCGCGCCCAGATTGTGGAATGGCCTGCCGGATGAGATCCGTCATATTACCACCTTAAATAGCTTTTAAAAAGCTGTCAAGATGGATCTCTTCCGGCAGGCCTTTCCTGAATAGCCTCTCCGGCTATAAAAAGAACTCTCGAACTCCGGCCACAATTTAGTCACGGCCTATAGCTTGTTGTTATTGTTGTTTGGAATTTATTTTACTTTTTCAAGCCTGTTTTAATTCTTACATCATTTCATTGTATTTTAAGGGGGGGTTTAAGGGTGTGTTTGAGTGTGTGTGTGTTTTTAAATCTTTGTAAAGCCGCCCCGACTGCATATTGTAGAGGGGCAGGATATAAATAAATTTTATTGTTATTTTATTAAGATTTGTCCAGAGGAGGCCTTGCTATTGCCTTCATCTTAAGGCAGAGACAGTGTGGCTTTTGTGAGGTTACACAGGCTGCTCCATCACACTGGCCTTTGTGGTTGCTACGTCACCCAGGTTGGCTCCAGTGTGGGTCAAGCCTCTCCCTAAAGTTTTCTTGGCAAAATTAATCCACTATGTCCCACTGCTCCGCCTAAGTATACAAACACAAAAACACAATGGCAGGAAAAAATTGATCAAGCTAGCCATTTTCTAACAGCCTTGACCTGATGTTTCAAAAAAAAACAACAACACACAAACAAACCACACATTATTAAACTGTTGGGGAGCAATTTTTGATGCCGAGTCCTTCCCGAGAGCATCGGCTTATGCTAAAATCAAGCCACGCCATTTTCCTCTAGCAGCCAGGGTCGAGTTCCTTAGTAATATTTACAATATAAGAGCATGTGCCGTTATATTGGACCCCATATAGAGAGTCGGAGGTACGAATCGTGGAGACCTCCAGATGTCGGAACTGTAACCCCCTGCATTCCTCCTCATTGGCTTGCTGGGAGTTACAGTTCACCAGCCTCTCGAGGACCGCACCGTCCCCATCCCTAATCGAGAGGAAAAGGCCATTTTGACATATTGGCTTCCAACAACTGAGGTCTAATCTGCGCTGCGGAAATAATCCAGTTTGACACTACTTTAACTGCCATGGCTCCATGCGAGGGAATCCTTGGCTAGTTGTTTGTTGTGGCACCAGAGCTCCCTGGTAGAGAAGGCTAAATATCTCACAAAACTGCAACTCCTAGCTTTCCATAGCATGGCAGTTAAAGCGGCATCAACCTGGGTCATTTCCGCAGTGCAGATTAGACACATTGCTCCTTGCGAGTGTAAAAGCTACACAATCCTGTCCTTTCACGTGGCTGTGTATCTGATCCACGGAGGAGAGGCTTGCAACTTGGCCCCGAACCATTTAATGGATTGGGTACAGAGTAGTGATATGTTCCATTTCATTTTTTATTTCTTTTTACTTGAAGTCTCACGTCAAGTCTCTGGTCCCTACCTTCTCAAGGCGAAGCTCAAGTCCTTGCAAGATACTTCCGAGTCGCATTTCAAGTCCATGAGCCAGCTTCAACGGGTGGGAAAGGAGGCGACGGTGGGATGTGTGTTGTTTCAGTAACTGGAAAATCAAGAAGACAAGCACAAAGTTAGTTCCAAAAAAAATATATTAAATTATCACAAGCCAGTCCAGCAAGACCTTATTTAAACAAATCTGTGCTGTTATTCAAGGAACAGTGGGACATGTTTCTCAGAGGGGAACAGCAAACGTGTTAGGTGTGAGCCCTGAGCTTTGGGTGCGGGTCTTGCCTGCTGCTCCTAAGAAATGCTTTAAAAAAATCCTTCCACCCCCAAACCCATTTCCGACGCATTTGTTTGCTCTTCCCCTCCGTTTTTCTGTTCTGTAACATTTCGGGATGAATGTGTTATGTTACTGAACCAAGGCCGACAAGCCGGGCACTAAAATATACATCATTTATTGCATTGTTTGTTGCGGAGTCGAGCCCAAGTTGAGTTATCGGCTCAAGTCTCCATCACTGGCCCAGAAAGACATCGGACCATTTTGGTAGCAGAATCCTGGTAAAATGTGACTGTGACATCTCTGGAACGTTTTCAAAGGTCACCCCAAATACAGGCATCCAAGAGTTAGAGAAGTTCCTTTTTATAAAGTCTTTTTACGCCTGCCCAGCCCCTACTTTTCCTCCTCGTCCTCTATCCAGCTGGAAGGGGAAAGCAGATAAGCTTGCCGCACCAGTTCCCCCCCAGTAGGTTAAAAAAATAAAACCACATATCTATAAGTTTGGCCCCCACAAAGGCGATCCTAAGAAACAGGGAGGTTGGTGAAAGAAAAAAGTCATCCCTTGATGCATTTTGGAAGAAGCGTTTTTTTGTTTGCTTATACAGTCAGCCTTCCATATCCACAGATTCTGTACCCACAGATTCAACCATCCAGGGCTTGAAAATGTCTTTAAAAATATAAATCCCAGAAAGCAAAGCTTGATTTTGCCATTTTATATAAGGGACACCCTTTTATTCTGTCGTTGTATATAATGGGACATGAGAATCCATGGATTTGGGTATCCTGGAACCAAACCCCAGCAGATACTAAAGGCCCACTGGAGAATTCAAAGACCTAGCCGTGTTAGTCCGAAAAATCAGATTGCAGAGGGATCGTGTAGCAACTTTGAGACTAAATAAAAGAGAGAAGTTTGGTAGCATTTTACCAACTTCTTTCATTTAGTTTCCGAGATGCTACAAGATCCTTTTCCACTCGGTTCACTTCTCCGAGGCTTGTCTGACCACTTCGCATGTGACTATTTTAACTAAAAAAAAATGTGCTGAAATGTCTTGAACTGCTCTTCAGATTATGAGAAAACCGACATACGAATCCGTGACCCGGACGAGCGAAAAAGTACAACAGCGATGTAATGGAAACTGGTACCATTCCTTATTATTTGTTGTAATTATATCTGATATTAATAAAAATACAAAGTTCAAAAAACATCTTGAACCGCTCTTCTTTGCAGGGGAGAGGGGATTTAGGAAACCATCTGCCTCCTTTCCAGATTATTTCCGCTAAAGAAATAATAGCCAGGGACCCATCTACTTTGCCAAGGGAGGTACGACTGTATAACACATTTCTGCTATCTTTAAAATGGGGATAAATTGTTTATATGGACGCTAGTATGTTATGCGTAGATACATGTGTGAGATGGTTCGCTTTACTTTTTTAAATGGAAAATTTAATTAAAAAAAATTAAAACAAGAAGATGAGAGAGGATGAACACTGTTCACATCAGTGGCCAGATTTTATTATTTATAAAAAGACTTTATGGCCAGATGTTGATGGACTCCAGCTCTCACCATCCCTGATCAAAAAGCTGGGCTGTATAGGATTGATGGGAGCTGTAATAAAATCTGGATGATTTGATAAGCTTTTGATATGGGCTGACTCTCTAAAGGTCAAGCAGTAGTGACTGTGTCACAACACACTTTATTACACAGTCTCCTGGGCCATTGTCCCACCAGCCAATCGCAGACCTCAGAGCCAGCTGCTCATTTGCATACTGGTCACTATATAAAGAGCTGGCTCAAGGAGACCGTTGGCAGTTGAGAGCCGACAAGACAAGCACAAGCATCGAAGACATGGCAGCTCAGAAGAAACACAGGATGCTCCTTTCCCAGAGAAGAAAGAGACGCTATGAAGAACGGAAAAGAAGGCTCCTGGCTCTGAAGAGAAGCCTAGCAAGAAAGAGGAGCCTGGCAAGGAAGAGGAACTTGGCCCGGAGGCAAAGCTTAGCCAGAAAGAGGCTCCAGGAGAGAAGAAAAGCCCTGGAGAAAAGGAGACGGGCCCAGGAGCGGAGGAAGTCCTGGAAGGCGACCACCAAGAAGCTCCTTCCAAAAACCAAGAAAAGGAGCGGCCTCACAAGAAGATCAAGACGAGGCTACCAGATGAGCTGCCCACTCATGTTGTGCTGTTTAGATCGGTGGATGAAGCAGAAGCGAGGAACATCCAAGAACAACAAGCTGGATGTCAAGTCCAACCGAGGGGGCCCCAGGCGTACGATGAGCCGAAAGAAGGGGAAGCCTGCCCCCCGCCGATGCCCAGAGTACCTCAAGACTGCCCTGAAGGATGTCGCCAAACAGAAGAAGTCCAAGTGGGTGGCGCCCGAAGCTAAGAAAAGAAGACAGTACACCGACGATGAGATCTTCTACAAATTGGCCAAGCCCTCCACCACTGGAGAAGGAAAAAGCAAGAAGCCCAAGCTGGCCGCAGGGGCCAAGGAGGCGACCGGCCGTTCTCGTGGAAGAGGCCACGCAACTGGATCTGGGCTCCAGAAGGTTTCAAGTTAAATCAGAAGCCTCTCCCCCTCTTCTCAGAACTTCTGGCAGGCTCATAGGAGAGAAGAGGGGAGATGATATTAAAACCCATGACCAGCCTGTCGAGAAGATCTAAGAACTCTGAGGAGACCAGCTTTCAATCCTGAAAACGGTTGACGAACTGGCCAAATCCATTCAGTGCCTAAGAAGGGGAGAGAGTTGTGACACCCGAAACCACCCCCACGATGTCTCAGAAAGAAGATAGTCACCTAGAAATATGAAGTTATCATCTCTGAAGCCACCCAAGAAAAAGGACATTATTTTCAACCTTCTAACAAGACCGAGGAGCAGACATCGAAAAAAAGACTCTATGGTGCTCCCCTCATCGAAATATTAATAAAAGCTGGATTTTGCCCCTCAAAATGTTGTCTGTTGTCTTTGGGGATCTCTGGGGAAGAATCAGGGTGGAGGGGGGGGGATTTGTAGGGTTGCCAGGTCTCTAGGCATCAACTGAAGATGCAGAAAACCTTAGGGCAAGGGGGGGTGGTATTGGAGGAGGAGAAAATTTGATTTTCTTATATGAGGTGGGTATAAAACTGGGTTCCTGGGGTCTCAAAAAGGTGGTATTATCTACAAAACATGAACTCGGAAGAAGAACTGGGACCGAAGAAGAGAGCAAGAGGATAAAAGCGCGTCGAATCCATCGCCCCATTTGGAGGAAGATACAGAAGGCTACAGTTTGGGATCCTGAGGAACCATGAATGCGACAGCAGCCCAGATCCTCAAAAAGCCCCCAGAAGTCACAGATACCCTCTTATTTTTATTCAGTTGTTTCTGGATTTGATTTCTACCTGGCCTTTCTTCTAATACGGGACCCCCAAAGCAGCTTCGGCTGTAAACGAAAGCCAAATAGCTCCAACAGCATTTGAAAGAGGTTTAAAAAGCATCCAGCCACCAATCCAAGTAAATTAAAGCCAATCTGAAACCCCTATGGCTAGATTGGTTGGCAAAATAGAAAGAAAGCCCTCCTGCAAAGATTATAAGACTTGGGCAGGCTTATATGGGCCTTGAATCCCATATATTTGGGGAGAAGAGAGAGATCAACGGCAGAGTAAAATGGTGGTCCCTTATATAAGGATTGCTTTGAGGACTTTATGTACCTTTTTTTGAGCATTTTCTGGCTGTGGGTGCTTGGATCTGTGGATAAAACATCGGTGGGTACAAAGGGCTGTGTATGTGTTTTTATACATATGTGTGTGTATATACATATATACACATACATATATATATATATATATATATATATATGTATATGTATATATGTATGTCAGTTTCTCTCCAACTGACAGCCTTTTTTGAATTCCCTTCGGAGCTTTAGCCAGCCAACTGTTACTCCCAACATTCTCTGCTCTCACCCCTCCCAACGGAACACTTGCCTTACTCCATTTTGTTATATCTTATGGGCATCTCTGTGCCTTCCTTCCACTTCTCCAATAAACGCAACCCCCATTTTGACACAAAATCCCAAACGCCACCAAATGTGCCCCGTCCCACACAGGTGTGTACCAAGGGGTACCAAGGATAGTACATTTAATGTTCTTTCCATGATCCCCTTGATCCATGTCCGTTCCCAGTGAGCCAACTGTCCTGGCTGTGCCAAGGTCTGTGCCCATTTCATCATAGGGTCTTTTAAGACTTCTTCTTCCAATGCCATACTCAGCAGGGTTTTCTACAAGTTGGCTCTAATTCGATTCTCTTCTTTACAAAAAAAAACCCCCAATTTTTACCTTTTGACAGAGAGGCGGAGTAAAAATAAAGCATTATTATTTATTATTATTATTATTATTATTATTATTTACTTTTCTTCACCTCAAACCCTATAGTTTGGGAATCCATGACCTCTCTGTCATAGAGCTGTCTATGGGGAACTGTTGGGTTTTGAATCTTTCGTCATTCAGTTCATCCTATGGTTTGATCAAATGTTTTCCATCTTGTTTTTTTCCTTTTTAATCTTCAAATAAAGTCACTTGTCCAAGCCATGGTCCAAATAATTAAAAAAATAAATATAATCCCCTTTGGGGTGAAGAGAGGGATATAAATCCCATCAATAAAATAAAATGTGGGGAGAGATAGGTCATAATGGGGCTGCATAGGCCATAATGGGGCTTGACAGGTTATAATCAGCACTTTGAATGATGCTTTGAAATGGACTGGGAGGCTGTGAAGCTATTTCAAGAGGGGAGGTATATTTGTTTGTTTGTTTATTATATTTATTTATATCTTGCCCAAGGCTGGGACTCAGGGCGGCTTACAACATTCAAAATAATAAAAATAAATCGAAATAAAAGCTTTTCCTTTGACCTCGCCTCTCTGTCGGAAGACAATCAAGGCGGCTTACAGTAAAAAGTCCAGGCGATGCAACAACAATATCCTAATTATTCCCTCCGTCCCCCCAAAAAATCAACGAAACACATTGAACCGTTCAAATATGCCATTAAAATAACCAGAGACGGGTGAACAGGGCTAAAAGAGTACTCAGAGAGATCTTCGATCCAATTGGTGGCTGGGTTTACTATTCAGGAAAGGCCTGCCGGAAGAGATCTGTTTTGACAGCCTTTTTAAAGCTCTCATGGTTAAATTGGTGGATCTCCTCCGGCAGACCATTCCATAGTCTGGGAGCGGTTGAAGAAAAGGTCCTCTGAGTACAGTTAAAAATAGTATATTAAATAGTGTATGTAAAGTGTGTTACAGTAATCTAGGCAAGATGTAATTGAGGCCTGTGTTAACCATGACCACATGCCACAGCTCCAGGAATGGGCACAGTTGGCACACTTAGCGTTCTGCCCAACTACAAATCTGAAATTTCATTGGGAGTGTGCAAGGGCTTCTATTTATCTGAGGACCTCGGCCTGCCCTACGGCTATGGCATCAAATGTCGGGACTGTCGAGATGCCCTTGTGTCCTGTTTGAGATTTTATTTTTATGATCCCACCAGTGGCCCTGAATAACAGCCGCCACTGCGGAGACCGTGTGTTCGATCTCTACCATGATGCAAAAATATGTTTGTTAAACAGAAGTTCACTGCATACTATATATATATATATATATATATAGTATGCAGTGAACTTCTGTTTAACAATATATATATTGTTCTGTTTAACACAGACACACACATATATATGTTTAATATATTATTTTGTTTAACAATATATATGTATGTATGTATGTATGTCCAATGGGCCCTTGGTATTCACTGGGATTTGGGTCTAGGACCCCATGGATACCAAAATTGGTGGATGCTCAAGTCACGTTTGAATACAACGGCAGAGTAAAATGGTGGTCCCTTATATAAAATGGCATCAAGGATTGCTTTGAGGACTTTGTGTACCTTTTTTCGAGCATTTTCTGGCTGTGGGTGCTTGGATCTGTGGATAAAACATCGGTGGGTACAGAGGGCTGTGTATGTGTGTTTATACATATATGTGTGTGCGTATACATATATACACATACATATATATATGTATATGTATATATGTATATCAGTTTCTCTCCAACTGATAGCCTTTTTTGAATTCCCTTTGGAGGTTTGGCCAGCCAACTGTTACTCCCAACATTCTCTAATCTCACCCCTCCCAATGGATCACTTGCCTTACTCCATTTTATTATATTTTATGGGCATCTTCCATTTCTCCAATAAACACAACCCCCATTTTGACACAAAATCCCAAACACCACCAAACGTGTCCCATCCCACACAGTTATTTTTTTTAAATTTTTATCTATTTTCTTTATAAAACATTAAAAAAACCCAAATTACGGTATATCTCATAGATTTTATCGTTTGGTATCTGCTTGGGCAAACTCGATTGAATGCGCGCCAGAATATCTGGATATGGATGGTGACAAGGTTTTTTGATTTCAAATAATAATATTGATTTCTACCCCGCCTCTCTGACAAGATCGAGGCAGCTGACATCAATAAAACTCACACAATACTATAAAACAAAACCACTGGACCTCATCCCCTTCCTTTTTCCTTTTCTGTTGTCTCTTTTAGATTGTAATCTAATTATAAGATTGTATGTACAGCACTGTGTAAATGTACAGCCCTATATAAATAAAATAATAATAGTAATAGTCCCATTATCCCCTTCCTCCTTAAACCAAATCAACACAATCATTGCAGCTTAACAACAACTGTAATAAAATATAATGAAAACCGTTATCTCAAATAGGCCAGCCAAGATTTAACCAATATTTCTCCGCTGGGTGACATTCTCGCCAGATATGGGCTAATGGACCTCTTCCTTTTAAAGCCAACGTGGCATCGTGATTTCAGTGTTTTGGGCCATGACTCTGGAGACCAGGGTTCGATTCCCCGCTCGGCCATGGAAACCCACTGGGTGACCTTGAGCAAGTCACACACACTCAGCCCCATAAAAAAAAACCCACCAAAACCCTGTGATAGGTTCTCCGTAGGGTTTCCACAAGCTGGAAATGACTTGAAGGCACACATCATCGTCACATACAATAACAACCTCTTCCTTTAATGCATCTCCAGCACAAACCAGGCACATCCCAATATATTTCTTTCTGTATATATATATATATATATATATAATATACCCAGCTCTCTTCCATGCCAGCATTCTCTGAAGATGCCAAGCACAGATGCTGGTGAAACATCAGCAATAAACTCTTCTAGAACATGGCCACAGGGCCTGAAAAATCCACAAAAAATTATGGAGGCCAGCAATGAAAGCCTTGGACTTCACATATTCCTTTCAATTTGACTATGTAGAACAGTGATCCCCAAATTTTAGTCTTCCAGGTGTTTTGGACTTCAGCTCCCAAAAGCTCCAGCCAACTGGGCCGACAGCCAGGAATTCGGGGAGCTGAAGTCCAAAACACCACCTGGAGGACCATAGTTTGGAAACCATCTGGTCTGGAACCTTTTCTACCCGAGTTGGGCAACCGGAGAGGATGGAGACCAGTTTGTTTGTTTCCATCATATTGTTAGTGCACCCGAAGTGATAGCACATCACTTCCAGATGGGGGGTCATCTGGACCTTTGGAAGGGCGGTGGGACAAGTCAACTGTTATATCTGTGCCCGGATCTGAACTCCTTTGGCCAGTTTTCTGCCAAAAATAAGAGGCCAAAAATTGGCTGACCCTGCTTAGCTTCTGAAATCGGGTGGGACCTGGTGCCTTGAGGATATTCCTTTGCTTATCAACCCTTATAAGTGAATAATAATAATAATAATAATAATAATTCTTTATATTCCACCTCTGCAGTTGGATCGAGGCAGCTTACAACATTCAAACAGCATCAAGACACATCAAAAAAACAAAATAATAATAATAATAATAATAATAATAATAATAATATCATGAAAGCCCTATAACCCAAAGACCTATCCACCCTCAAATTTTAAAATGACAATTCAAGTCAAATACCAACAGACAAAATCAAGCAGATGGGCAGCTGATGGAGAAATCGGGTTTATTTAATAGTATTTTAACTGGGGGGGGGGTCTATGTATTTATTTTCACATTTCACACATTGGTAAGCAATGGTGGGGCAGAATTCTCCACCATTTCCAGTTGGCAAATTTCAATCTCTTTCCCTTTGGAAAGGATCAGGTGGCGCTTGTCTCCATTGTTGGTGTTTAAGAGGAGGAACCCGTGAAAGAAAAAGAGGGGGAAACTCTATTTGGCACCATGGATAGGACAGAGGATACATGGTGGCACCAAGCCAGCCTTGGAAGAGCTAAATACACAAAAAGGCCCAGATTCTGTCTGTTAGCCTTATTCAAGGAGACCCATTGAATCCATTGCTTGAATGGTGAATCAATACTTATGTAACATCCATTGATGCTATGGGTTTATTTTAATGAAAATTGACCATCACATTCTGTTTGAAGCCCTCTTTCTGGTGGGTTAATTTCAGTTTTGCGGGCTGTCTAATGCAATATGCCAAGTGTGTAACCTTTTTATGTATGTGGGTGCATTTTATATATATATATAAATTCCTCACTTGCTGTTTTGATCCTTCGATCCTTGGGCGAGCCTCCAATAGACACAGCGGCTTGGATTGGTCCCCCCAGTCGATACCATCATAATGCCCACTTCTCTTTCTTCATCTCTTCTTCATCTCTTCTTCATCTCTTTCTTCATCAGTCTGGACCATTGGCTTCATCCTAAATATTTCCCACTGCCTTAAGTCCCTCTCCTTCCCCGCCATCCCTTAAACCCTTTGGACACCTCTAGATTTGAGATCCCCAGCTAGATTTGAGATTTGAGATCCCCATCCCTCCATCCGGTTCAAGATCAGAAGCTAAAAGCCCAAAATGTGATTTTAAAATAAAACAAACAGTCATGACAAAATGAATGGGTTGCAAAAGATCCAGCTTTATTAGTATATCAAGATGGATTCCTTGGGGAATGGGATGGGATCAACAATCCTTCTTTTCTCATTCCTTTGGTGGCCCAATTTGACCCAAGGTCTTTTCAGCAAGGAATGAAACCAGTTTCTCCTTCTGGGGTGGCTTCAGAGATGCATCTTCTTTCCACTTGGCTTTTTCTTTTTTTCCAGCCACTGAGCAGGCAGTGAGTCAAATATTCTTCTTATTACTATTCTTGATTCTCTTCTGGCCTTTGATTCAAAACTAAATTTGCCAGGTTGCATCCGTTCAGGATTGATAGATAGATGGGTGCTGGTGGTCTCCCTCAAGGTTGGCGGATCTTTTGGGTAGGCTGGCAGGGTGTTGGGGCATTTTTTTTTCTTTTTCCTCTCTCTTCTCTGCCAGATGTTCCTCCAGCCCAATTGCGTTGCTGAGAAGAGAGAGGGGTATCCATTTTAGCTGGCAACCTCTTGGAGTTCATTTGCAGTTGGCAGGGGTATCATGCCAGAGGCGTTGGCTCCTAGGTCTTGAGCCCCTGAGGCAAAGCTGGAGCTAGTGCCTTCTCCCTCGTCTCGGGCAGCTGGCTTCCCTTTGTCTTTGTTGGAGCCACGTTTTCTTTTCTTCATGCCTGTGACCACCCATTTGGCCTGCTTCTTCCTCGCCACCTCCCGTAGGGCAGCTTGCATCACATTGGGGCGGCAGGTACATTTGGCATGGCGGGCCTTCTTTTCTTTGCCAGCTCGCACGGAGGTCTTCCGATTTTCAGCCTGCACGGCCTTCTTCCGATTGGCGACTCGGGCGGGCCTCTTCCGATTGCCGACTCGGGCGGACCTCTTCCGGTTGTCGACTCGGGCGGACCTCTTCCGGTTGTCCACTTGCAGGGGCGTCTTCCGGCGGATTGGACCCGATCCGGTAGGGCGCTTCCCTTTCTGTAACGAAAGGTAGTTGTCCCGCATCTTCTGGTTGAAATACCATCTCATCAGAGGGCATGCGGTTAAATAGCTGCTTCTAGGGAACTTGACCAAGTAGCAGTTCCTCTTGGATTTCGCGGCCACCTTCTCCCGTCGAGTTCGGGGCTTACGGTTTTTCCCCTGGCGGCTCTTTCTTGAAGCACCATCCTTCTTGCCTTTTCTGACAACAGCCATGGCTTCAATGGTTCTTGGAGCTGACCCAGCTGCAAATGATGGTGGCCACAGTCAAGCAGTGTCCTTATATAGGGGCAAAGATTCAAATGAGAGGCTGGTTCTGAGGCCTGTGATTGGCTGGCTGGAACAATGGGCCCAAGGACTACCTAATGATGCCCCATTGTGAGCACTTGATTTTTTATAACCTGAGGGATGTGGCCCAATCAAAATTCAAATGAGGGTTGACTTTGAGGCCCGATTGGCTGGTTGGAACAATAGGCCCAAGGAATACCCAATAATGCCCCATTGTGAGCGGTTGATTTTTTATAACCTGAGGGATGTGGCCCAATCAAAATTCAAATGAAGGGTTGACTTTGAGGCCCGATTGGCTGGTTGGGACAATAGGCCCATGGCCTACCCAACAATGCCCTATTGTGAGGGTCAACTGAGGCATGTCGCCCAAAAAATATTCAAATGAAGGGTTGACTTTGAGGCCCGATTGGCTGGTTGGGACAATAGGCCCAAGGAATACCCGACAATGTCCCATTATGAGCGTTTGATTTTTATAACCTGAGGGATGTGGCTCAATCAAATTCAAATGAAGAGTTGACTTTGAGGCCCGATTGGCTGGTTGGGACAATAGGCCCATGGCCTACCCAACAATGCCCTATTGTGAGAGTCAACTGAGGCATTTGGCCCAAAAAACATTCAAATGAAGGGTTGACTTTGTGGCCCGATTGGCTGGTTGGAACAATAGGCCCAAGGAATACCCAACAATGTCCCATTATGAGTGTTTGATTTTTATAACCTGAGGGATGTGGCCCAATCAAAATTCAAATGAAGGGTTGACTTTGAGGCCGGATTGGCTGGTTGGGACAATAGACCCTTGGCCTACCCAACAATGCCCTATTGTGAGGGTCAACTGAGGCATGTCGCCCAAAAAATATTCAAATGAAGGGTTGACTTTGAGGCCGGATTGGCTGGTTGGGACAATAGGCCCATGGCCTACCCAACAATGCCCTATTGTGAGGGTCAACTGAGGCATTTGGCCCAAAAAACATTCAAATGAAGGGTTGACTTTGTGGCCCGATTGGCTGGTTGGAACAATAGGCCCAAGGAATACCCAACAATGTCCCATTGTGAGTGTTTGATTTTTATAACCTGAGGGATGTGGCTCAATCAAATTCAAATGAAGGGTTGACTTTGAGGCCGGATTGGCTGGTTGGGACAATAGACCCATGGCCTACCCAACAATGCCCTATTGTGAGGGTCAACTGAGGCATGTGGCCCAAAAAATATTCAAATGAAGGGCTGAGTTTGAGGCCCAATTGGCTGGTTGGGACAATAGACCCAAGGAATACCCAATAATGCCCTATTGTGAGAGTTTGATTTTTATAACCGGGGGCATGTGGCCCAATCAAATTCAAATGAAGGGTTGATTTTGTGGCCCGATTTACTTAGGAACAAATAACGTTCCCTGCTTCTGCATCTTCAATTATTCTTAAAGTTATGTTTATATATCAATGAACCCTGAGTGCACTTACATTGATTTCAATGAACGCGAGGCACACTTCAGAAATGACGGGGAATTAATTGTTGATGCGCACGCACAAACAGGGAACGACAAATTCCCTGTTCGGATACTTTTCGGATCTTGCCGCCCTAAACTTGTGGGTTTTTTTTTCTCATGGCAAGTCTCTTGGCAAGTTGGATGCCTGCCTTGATCAAAACCACATCCAGGTTTTGCAGGTGCATGCAATAGTTGGATCTAAACAAAAACGTCGTCCCCGAAACCAAAAGCCAAACAGAAAGGTCTAGGGAGGAAAATAATGTTCACAAAGTAAAACTTAAAAATAAAACTAAAATTTAATATCTAAAATATATTCAAATAATACAAAAACAATAAATTCCCTTATAGCCCAATATACAGTGTATAAACAATGCAATACACTGTGCAGAGATGCATAGACAGCAAAGAACATCCGAATATCCAAACGCGTTTCGACAAATGTCTTCCTCGGTGTTAAAAGGGATATACATCCAGGTTGCTGGAAATTTTTATTATTAACTTGACTCAGCCAATTTTATTTTGTCTATTTTAATTATTTCAATTGTTTATGATATTTTATTATAGTATAGTTGGGGGAGGAGGGAATTAATAGAATGTATTTTAATATATGTTGCATTTTATATGTATTTTATCTGATATTGTAAGCCGCCTCGATCCTGTGGGAGAGGCGGCATATAAATAAAATTTTATTATTATTATTATTTATTACTTACATACACTGGATGACTCTCTGATAATTATTCGATTGTCCTTTATTTTACCACTGAGGAAGACATTTGCCAAAATGTGTTGGGATATTCAGATATTCTTTGCTGTCTATGCATCTCTGCCCAGTGTATTGCACTGTTAATATACACTCTATATTTGGATATAAGAGAGTTTATCATTGTTGTATTATTTGAATATATTTTAGATATTAAATTTATTTTTTTTAATGTTTTATTTTGTGAACACACTATTTTTTAAAAAAATTATTTCCCCCCTGGACCTTTCTGTTTGTAATACATGCAATAGTTAGACCTGAATCTTCAGGTTGCCCGGGAGCGTGACTCTTCCAGAAATTGATTGAAAACTGTCAAGTCGAAGACTTTCATGGCCGGCATCCATATTTTTTGGTGGGTTTTTCGGGCTATATGGCCATGTTCTAGAAAAGTTTATTCCTGATGTTTCACCAGCATCTGTGGCTGGCATCGTCAGAGAATGCTGGCATGGAAAAAAGCTGAACAGTCTATATACCCCAATCTCTTCCATGCCAGCATTCTCTGAGGATTCCAGCCACAGATGCTGGTGAAACACCAGGAATAAGCTCTTCTAGAACATGGCCACATAAGCCCAAAACACCCACAAAAAACTATGACTGAAAACTACTTTGGGGGCCAAGGCCTTCTCTATCCATGATGTGTATTTTCCAATGGTGTTCTCGTCACCCGTAATATTTAGCAAATGATCCTTTTGCTTTGTACCTCCGGCAGGTCCAGAACCGCCCGACATGCGTTGACTGGCCTGGCTGTGACCCACAGAAACTCTACACCCTGATTCTTACTGACCTAGATGTTCCCAGCAGGGCAGATCCAAAGAACAGGTGAGAGATTTCTTTCCTCCCCTTGCCCCACCTTGCGTGGTCAATACATTTTGAGTGGCCGACTGGTCTATACGGTAGGGTTGCCGGATGGCACTCCCAAAACTGGAGAATCTGAGTATGGACATGGAACGGTCACCAGAAATTTGAGTTGCCTTAAAGGCACACGGGCACAAGGCTAAGTGTTGGCTTACTAACGTTCCTTTGGTTCACCAGGCCTTCTCTGGTGGGAACTAGCAACCGGATGCAGGTCGAAGCGTGCGCTTCCTCTGTGGCATGTGATAAAGTCTCATCCGTTCACTGACAGAGTTTGCCATCCCAATGCTACATTAATGGCGAAGATCTGGCTTAGATCTTCTTCTGTCTAATCGTTTTAACTATTTGATTGTTTAATAACATTTTATTGTAGTAAGGGTCGGGGGAGGGAACTAACGGGATGTATTTTAATTGTATGTTGGGTTTTATCCAATGTTGTGAGCCGTCTCGATCCTACGGGAGAGGTGGCATATAGATAAAATTTATTATAATTATAATTATTATAGATGTTGAATGGTGACCATTCCTCCTCTATGTTTTTCCTCCTTCAGAGAGTGGCACCATTTCCTGGTGACCAACATGAAAGGCCATGACATCAGCAGCGGATGTATCCTGACCGATTATATTGGCTCTGCACCAGCCAAGGGAACAGGTAGGTCAGCCATCAGATACCTTAGGGCAGTGGTTCTCAACCTTCCTAAGGCTGCGACCCTTTAATACAGTTCCTCATGTCGTGGTGACCCCCAGCCATAAAGAGGAGTGGTGTCTCGGTTCCTAAGACCATCGGAAATATGTGTTTTCCGATGGTCTTAGGCGACCCCTGTGAAAGGGTTGTTCAACCCCCAAAGGGTTCGTGACCCACAGGTTGAGAACCGCTGCCTTAGGGGATTGTCATCTCCTGTAATGCCAAGGGGAAGAGGCAGAAGAAGGGGCTTGAGGACGGTCCTCATCTTCTAGGGCTAAGGGGTGAGCAACCTATGGCCTACCAGTGGTTGTTGGACTGCAGCTCCCATATGCCTTGGCCATGCAGCCCATGGCGAGGAATGGTAGGAGTTGCAATCCAACATCTGGAGGGTTGCAGGTTGCCCATACCTGCCGTCAGGTGAGTGAATGCTTCCGGTCATTCTCACTGCTGTGTTTAAGGTTGCCTGGCCCCGAGTCTCCAGTTTTCGTAAATCATCTCCAGGAGAGAGACAAGGATACGCATTCTCTAGTTTTGAGGGGCTCAGCTGGGAGCAAGAGTTGCATGCAAATCTCAAACTCCGCTAGGAGAGCACCAGTTTGCTACGGCTTGCAAGGTTTCGCTCTTTTCTTTCTGCAACTTACAAAGCCTCTTTGGGGGCAGGGAAATCCTACGGAATGACTTAGTCAACTTCCTTCCAAGTTGTCGGGGTGCAAGGGCTCACTTTCTGCTCCGCTCTGCATCCACCTTCTGGCTAGAAGCAAGTTGGCGATATGAAATGTGCCTGATCCCATCTGAGAACAGTCCTTTTCACTAAAATAGCCATTTGTTTCCAAACTGGATAGCATGGCTCTGCGCATGCTTGAATGACAAACTCTGAGCAACTGTGGTCGGTACATCATGCTTCATGGCATTGCCAGGGGGGTGCCCTTAAGTCTCAGGCTTTGGCCTGCAAAGCCCTGGGCCTGAGGTGATGCTGAACTGGCAACCCTAGCTGTGTTCTGGACCAACTATCCAAAGACTCTTCCAAAGTAGGCCCACATCAAACCGACAGCAGGAATCTGGCCTCAGTGAAACAACGCTGCACCTGTGAGTCCAACCTCATCCAGAAAGGGTTGCAGGGCTTGCAGTGTATTCAAGCGTGCATGGTGATTCACTCGCATTCAGGTCCTAATCCAAAACTTTGGCCGCATCTGTGATGGTAAGCCAGGTGGTGCTTTGGTGGTGGAATGCATGGGACTCCTCATATGTCAGAGACCGAGCCACCCGGATGTTTCGAAGCAAGCAGAGACTTGGCCCAGCCCCGGGAGCCCAGAAACCAAACAGTGCATTCTTTGCTTTTGGGTGGGTCATTTGTTTTGCTTGGAGAGATTAGCCATGCTTGCTTGGACTGGGCTGCTTTTGAAACAACATTCATGGGAGGGACTAGCGGCGCTGGTGTCGTCTTTCCCCTTTGACAGATTCTTGGCCTTTTAGCTTGGGAGAGATTTTTCTTTTTCCCCCTGCTTGGGAGTGGTCCCCCCTGCTTCATTGCTTAAAAAACATGGTAGCCCTGGGCTACCAGAGATGGGAGAGAAATGAATGCGGCTCACATTTCAATTCAGAGCGGCCTTGTTCGTGGGAATCCGAGTGAAATGCAGTTGGCTTTCCGGCACCTTTTGAATTTTGCCGTGCAGTTCTCAAAACAACTAAGCAACAAATGTGCCCCAAGTACATAGATGAGTGAAAAGAGCCTACAAAGGAGCATAGTAGTAGAGCGGGAGGAATGGAGGAGGTACATATATCCAAAGAAAAGGATGGGCGAAACCAATGCTAATGTTGACATGGATTCAAAATAAATCACAAATGGAGGCAGAAACAGGATGGAGGAACAAGACCCGAGGAATGAGAAACTGAAATGAAGAGAAGTCGAAGGGTTTCATGGCTGGCATCCATAGTTTTTTTGTAGGTTTTTCGGGCTGTGTGGCCATGTTATGGAAGAGTTTATTCCTGACGTTTCGCCTGCAACTGTGGCTGTGGCTGGTCTCTGAAGATGCCAGCCACAGACGCTGGCGAAATGTCAAGAATAAACTCTTCTAGGACATGGCCACAGAGCCCGAAAAACCCACCAAAAAAATAAAATAAAATAAAAATGAAATGATGAGCTTTGTTACTTTTTGGGCACCTGTGGTCACAATGGGAAGGTGGCCCTTGGTGACACTTTGGCCTGATTCCACCACCCTCCCAAGTGCCTGGGTGGACTGCGGGGTGAAGGACTAGCCCACATAGGTGCCAAGGAAATATGGAAATGGCATTATCTAGCGCTCGAATTCTGTAGGCACCAATTCTGTAGGCACCAATTGTGTGTGTGTGTGCACGCGCGTTTGTATTAGTGTTTTCAAAATAGCAATGAGAGACAGCCAAAATCCATGCCATGCTGGATTGACAATGAAGAAGTAGCTATGAAAAAAAGACTAAATCAAAGTGTTGATTTCAGGTAACTTAACCATGTACTTCTCTGTCTATATATAAGAGGAAACCTTCTGATCCTCGAATCACCCCTTACAAGAAGAGATGTCTGTCAGTCCTATCAAGGACTAGATTTCTGGACCTTAGATGAGGAACCAGGTGTGGGTAAATTGAGAAAGACATTTCAATCCTGCTTTTCATCCCACAAATCCTAAAGTGGTTTACAATTCATGCCCAGACAATGCAAGAAAACAAAACAATAAAACAATGAGATGTTTCATTATGGTCTTTAGGGATTGCTGACTAGGCTGGTGATCGGGAACATGTCGGGGCAAATGTAGACATCTTGAACAGCTAGTCACCCAATGAGTCCCAAACTTTGGTTTCCCAGGCGTTTTGGACTTCAGCTCCCAGAAGCCCAAGCTATCTTGGCCGACAGAGTCAGGAATTCTGGGAGCCGAAGTCTAAAACACTTAGAGGACCAAAATCTGGGAACCACTGAGCTAGTGGACAGAGCCCACATTGGAAGTCTGCTCAGATAATTCTGCATTGTGGGTGGCACAGTGGAGAAAACCATGTGCCACTTGGTTACCAAACTAACTTGGCTAGGCTACTGGAGAGTAAGCAGCTCTGCTCCTTAGACCAGGCCAATGTGCTGATGAATTTTGAAATGTAGTTACTCATCATGACAGCACCTGGAGCCACAGTCCTCCTGGAGAAACCCCAAATGCAGGAGGACCTTTCCTTTCACAGTCAAAGCAGACTCTTGCCCCTGCAAAGCCCAACAAGAGCAGCCTTTCCAGTCTCACCTATTGAATTCAGGACCATGCGCTCTCCAATGGCCCATGAGAAATGCCTCGACCTGCCCGTCCCTTCCAGCTCGAATGCTCCTTTTGTGTGGTGGGATTATGTGCCAGAAACATCAACAGCTATAGATTAGTGTGATGAAAAGTTTACGCCTACGTCAGGACACTTAAGATGCACCAACGTGACATCAGGTGAATGAAGAGAAATGAGATCTCCTCCCTGTACCACTCTGGTTACGATTTTCTTTTGGGATGGGAAGTCTGGACCTCCTGGGTCACACAGGACCACAGCTTGGAAACATCATCATCATCATTACCATTATTATTATTATTATTATTTTGGACTACAGCTCCCAGCCTGCACAGCCACTAGCCTTGCTAGTTCTGAGAGTTGTAGTCTAAAACAATAAAGTGTACGGAGCATAGACCCTCGGACTCCCCGTAAGTTGTGGCATGTAGTTCCCACTAGCGTCCAGCTTCCACTAGCCTCAGAAGGCATAGCCAGGAGTCAGGGATGATGGGCATTTGTGGGCACCAGTGACACTTGGAAAGACTCCAGGTTGCTCCTCTAAGACCACCTTCTCTTTCCAAGAAGAGCCAGCCACATGCCTCTGAAGGCTCACCAGAAGAGAATGACTAACAGTCTTCTCCCATAGATGATACTTCCCCCTCCCCAAAGCAACCCATAGTATGGACTAATCCTTACCCAAACGTTGGCCTTATGTTCTTGCCCAATGCAGGACTTCACCGCTATGTGTGGTTAGTCTATGAGCAGCCCCAGCGACTCACCTGTGATGAACCCATCCTGAGCAGCCTCACCGCTGCTGGACGCGGGCATTTCCGAGCCGCAGCTTTCCGCAAGAAGTACAAGCTGGGGGCCCCCGTGGCGGGTGCGTGCTACCAGGCAGAGTGGGACAGCACCGTGTCCAAGATCTACAAGCAACTGAACGTCGAAGAGCCCGGCGCATGATCCTGGCAGGTGAAGAAGCTGGCGCAGGAATCTGAAAGAGTCTGCTGTGGGGTGGAATTTTGAAAAAAAAAAAATTGAATAAAAGGCAAAAACGTTCTGCTCTTATCTATCGGCTGTTGGGTCTCTGGCAAGGCAAATGGGCAAAATATATTCACTGACGGACTACCTTCGACCACAAAATTGGAAATTAAGACCTAGATCTTGTTGGTTAGTCCCAGCTAGAGTAGACCCAACAAATCAGTAGGTTTTCATTTGGAAGAACGGAGCTGGAAGGAGCCCCATAGATCGAGTCCAGCCGCCTGCTCAGTGCACAAACTCCAGTTAGAGCCGTGGTTCTCAACCTGTGGGTTGCAACCCCTTTGGGGGTCGAAGGACCCTTTCACAGGGGTCGCCTAAGACCATCAGAAAACACCTATTTCCGATAGTCTTAGGAACTGAGACACCGCTAACTTTATGGCGGGGGCCACCACAACATGAGGAACTCTTATTAAAGGATCGCAGCATTAGGAAGGTTGAGAACCACTGAGTTAGAGCATCCTCAGCAGGTAGCTCTCTGGTCTTTTTATGAAGATGTCCAGAGAAGGAGACTCGGCCACCGCTCTAGGTCATAACTGCAGTGCAGATACATCCCTGGAGAGCCACAGGTCTCCTGGTCCTCTGTTATGACCTATGTGAAATTTAAACAAGAAAGCGGGGAGGAACTTTTCATTTGCCAGCCTGCTTCTCCTTGAAAGAACTTGGCAATAGGAGGCAAAGGAAGGGAACTAGGTGAACACCAATCATTTACCAAACATGACTTGTCATGACTGAAGAATTAAAAAGAAAAGAAAGGCAAAGAATAAGGCCAACCTTCTTTCAGAACAAATTTCCTCCCTTCCGTTGCCTTTCCTGCAATGCACACAAAGTGGCGCACCTCTCCGTCTCTCTTTTGTGCCACTTGAGCCTCACAACAACCCTGTGGGGTAGCTCAGGCGGGGCAGGCCAGAGGAAAGGGAGAAACCGGCCCCAAATCACCCAACTACTCTCACCGTCTGGGGAGGCTAGACCCCTGGATTTCTCAAGGCATAGCCCAGGATGCCAACCACTACACCACAATGGGTTAGTACCAGTCAACCCACAGATTTTTCCGCTAGGTACATGTAGAAAGATGCCTATTGTGTGACCTCAGGACTATTTCATTACCTAGATCGCCGTTTTGGACAAAGAGAATATTTCACTAGGGGTAATTTCTTCCCAGACGGTGAGGAACCATTTTAGCATCTTGTTAGGACAGCACATTTATGGAACGCACATGAATAAACATAGTATTACATACCAAGGTGTACATTTTGCATATAAAACGGGTTGGGGAAGAAACACCCCCCTCTGCTGCATTTAATGCAGGGGTAGCCCTGCAAGATGTTAGACCAAAGCCTTCACCAACTTAAGTTACAAGCAATTAATCCCCCCCCCCCCCCAATAACAAAGGTATTGCGATTGTCACCTCGACAGCTGCAATTCTGCTTTGTGATTGTGTCGCATACAATTCCAAGTGCAGAGTTATGGACGAAGTGGGCTACGCAAGGCTTCTGTTCAGTGACAATGTTGTGCGATGGAACCCACACACCAGTGCGCTGTGCACATGCAAACACAATGACGCATTGTGGGACTCTCATTTTCAAAATCTGGAACTGAATGGGAGACAAGACAAAATTGTCCAACTGTTTCTATCCGGGAACTTATGCCAAGGGAATTCTGGCCAATATAAGGGAGAAATTCACTCATCTTATAGTGCCTTTTAAAGTCAATTTAAGTTACAAGATGTGGCCTCACTAAAGCCAGGGAGGGGGAATAGCACATGGTTCAAGTGCTGGTTCATGCTCCATGTATTTGAAGCAACAACATGGATTAGGAGGAGTATTAATTTGCAACATAAGCCAGCAGTTTGAAGCACTCGTGTGTTTCTTTTAAACTTCGACAGGTAGAACTAGGTTTAAAACCGCACAAGACGTTCTAGTTCGACCAATTCAAGTCACTGGGGTTTTGAAAATGTATACAGCCAAATAATGATAATTTTTAAAAAATCAGGAAACATTGCAAGGGACTTCTGGCTCAAAGAATCCGTGGTCCCACTGGCTACCGAAACCCAAATGGAACATAGTTGTCAGACAGCGGGATGAAAATGACTTTCTAAGCTTTACGAAAGCTGAGAACACCACCATGATGCCAGGCCAGACCACTCTATAACGCCACGAGATCCAAATGGAAATGAACAAACATTCAAAAATTGAAGCAGCTGCAAGTAAATCAGGCATTTGAACCTGCATCCAAAGATGGTTGCTGGGTTCTGAGACATACCTCCACCTCCCCTCCAAAAATTCTTTTTTGGAACTGCAAGGATGAAGACAGACCTAATATAAGTCACTCACAACTAGTTCTTTTGCTCCTGTTTGGACTCTGGTTTCATCCCCAGCTCCGTGATCTGAAGGATAGCTGCGGAACTGAATGTTTGGTCAGCAGGTTTCTTTGGCCTTCTTCCCATAGCTCAGGTTTGAACAGGCCATGTCTATCTGTAAAGCATCGCTTGCACATTTACATGTCCACAATGAGAGTTGTAATAATTTTAGAAGCGTTATTAAATAAATTGTCCAGAGGCTGGGATGCGTTTCTTGGGGGATACCAAGAGGATCACCCCATTAAAATGATCCAGAGATAGTTTCCGTTACAGACCTAGAAGGCCACGTCTCTCCCTTGTACTCTGCATAAGCCTGGAAAGGAAAGGCACTTTTAAGCAAAGACTGCAGTGAGGACATAAATATTACTTCTGTCTTCATCCTAAGAGTTTGCAAAGAACACCAAGAAAGGCCTTGCAATGGCAGGAGCACATTTACTCCAGGGGTGGGCAACTGTAGAAGGCTAGAGAGCCGCATGAGTCCCCGAGGAAACTGGAAGGGCCACACTCCTGCAAATCAATCAATCAAATCAAATCAATTAATCAATCAATTTATTGGCCACCAAACACTCTCTTGGGGAATTCTCACTTTTTTTTTTTTGCTTTGGTCATTCCTGGGCCCCAAGAGGGCATGGTGTGGCGTTTGGCGGCAAAATCATTTTTCTGGAAAACGGTGCAAAAATTTGATTTGACGCATGTGGCTCATGGCCTACAGTTTGCCCACCCCTGCTCGACACATATTTTCTTGTGTTTCTCTCCCTCCCGTCTAAAGGCAGCAGACACAATAAAGTCTCCGGTGTCGAATTGCGTGGACTGTGGCACCCTGGCACCCAGCCCAAAGCAAGCGGAGGAGCTGGGTGGCCAAGGGTTCGCCACAAAGGCTCTCTCCGCTGCCAAATGTCACAAGAGCGGAGCACAAGAGCCACACACGCACCTCGTCCGTGGCTGCCTGGAGTCGGGGATGGCACAGGGAGAGAGCGTCTCCCCTTGCTACAATGAGACAGCAAAGCTTCATGAGCAACATTTTTATTTACAAAGATTATTAAAAGCTCTGACAGTTATCATGCTCTTCCTTTGAACCTGAAAAAAGGTATTTTTTTTGTCCTTTTTGTCTCGTTTTCGTGGTTGGTTTTTTTTTTAAATTTTAAAGTGCATGCAAAAGAAGTAAAGCCTTTTTTTTAAACCTTTTTTATTGTAAGAAAATACACAGTTTGAAAGTGTGAATAATGCAATATTTATGACCAAGAGTTTCGGGGAGAGGAAGGGCGAACGGGGGGAAAAGTTCGGAGTGAGGAACCAAAGGTTGAAGAGGAGGAATCATAATTAATAATAATAATAATAATAATTAATAATAAGAATAAGAATAGGGCGCAGGGTGGGGTGGGGTGGGGAGGAGGGCGGAAAGTTCAAGGTGATGCGACTGAGAGACAGTGTTAAACTCCAAAGATTGATCCGGATAAAGAGGTGGGAAGGGGAAGGTTGAGGGGAAACGTGGTCCAGAGTGGGTCGGGGACAAGGAGGCAGGTAGTAAAAAAACTTCTGATCAGAGAAACAGTTAAAATACAATATGAAAATAAGTAAATTTCTCCTTAAATTTCCTTCTATACACAAAATACACAATTTGACAAGGCCCAATTTGTGCTCCTGGGATCCTTCTGGGCTTCTTTTTTTTATTTTTTTAAGTGTATTCACATTCTCTGCTACAGCAGAAAATGATTTATGATACAATCAAGAATGTGCCAAAGACCACGGCCAAAAAACCCCACTTAGCCAGGCCTGGCCCTTTTCAAAAAAATCACTCTCTCCCTCTTTCCCAACCCGCCCCCCCTTATTCCCCCCCCCCGCCGCCCCCAAAGTAATAATTATGTCCACCACTGATATGTACAGCACAATTCAGAATTCATATTTTCTGTAAAATGTATCAAATTCTCGATCTCTTAATAAATTTTTTTATTATTTTTTTTCATTTAATTATTCCTGATGAATAAATACCAAAAAAAGAAATAATAATAATATAATAATAATAAAATTAAAAACTAAATGTTATGCAGCAGCTGATTAAGGTAAGGCTGCGATATCCATCTCTCTCCCCCTGGGGAATCTGAACTTCTTTTCTTTTTTAAAATTTTCATTTTCTGTTTTGTTTTGTTTTGTTTTTTTTGCTTGTATTTTCATTGGTTGGTGGCAAAAAACATGAGTGATTGCTCAAAAGCAAACATACATCCACTTTTTTTTGTTTTTGATTCGTTAGAATTGTCTCCAAAGTTTTCACTGAAACATTTTTTTTTTTTGTTTTAAAAAAAAAAATCATTGCACAGAGACATCAATACTGTGAGACACTATGAGATTCAAGAGACTGCCGAGCATGGTCCAGCTCCGGAACGTGACACTTGGCGGGAAGGGGGGGCCCCTGATGGAGTAAGAATATACAGGCACTAAGTCCGACGTGATGTCAGTAAGAGAGACAGAAAGAGAGAGAGCACACCCGTTAACATGGGGGGAATGTTGGGATTTTGAGATTTTTTTGTTTGCATTTTGTTTTAATGGCAAAAGAAATTTAATCTCATCTGTAGTCCTCCTTAGGAAATTCTAATGTGACCAAATTTCCAAAGCCCATTCGAAGGCTCTCCATGTCAAAAGTTTCAATCTCTCGCTCTTGCCTTTCCAACAGTATCTTTATCCTCTCGCTGCGCTCCTTCTGGAGGGCAGCCAACTCCTCTTCAATCTGAAACAACAGAGACGGCAGAAACTCAGTCAACAACAACAACAATAACAACAACAACATATGTATTTATATTCCACCTTTCCGTTTCGGGATCTAAGCAAGTAACAGCAGTTCAATACAACAATTCAAAAACAATGATAAAATATTCCCTTCCTTCTACTAAAATTACAAATAAACATCAAACTACAATAACAATACCAATATGTCATATTGCACCCAGTCGCAAGAAATTTATAACTGAAATGAACGAAAGAAAAAATTTAAGCCGGAGTGACCATAAGGAGAGGCAATGGATAGCTGAGTGGTTCCAGTTCTAATTTTATTGGTGAGTATGGGAAGGCCTTCCAGAAGAGATCCGTTTTCAATCGCCTTTTTAAAGGCCTCCAAAGATGTCATATGGCGGATCTCTTCTGGCAGGTCGTTCCATATTTTTGGAGCGGCAGCTAAGAAGGTCCTCTGGGAAGTCGCCACCAGACTGGTTTTCTTTGGCTGCAGTAGGTTCTTCCCAGAGGACCCAAATGTGCGGGAAGGAAACCAACACAGGTTACTGACACCATAAATACCAAGGGCTGGTCCCTATTCCCATGCAGGGAATAGGGAGTGGTTGCAGGGGAAACAGACACCTCAACCCTTTCTTCGCTGCTAGATCGCCCTCTTCATACACCATTCCCTATGATAATTTTCAACCGATTCCTTCCCTAACTCCTTCCCAGGCTCTGAAACCAAAGTACATCAAGCTTGAGAGAAAGGGGGCCTCAAAATGGTGGTGATGGGGAGAGCCATTTCTAGGAGATAATCTCTGTGTATAGAAGGGGGAATCAACATCTCTTATATACACACTGATCCTTTCATAGAATTCCTTATGAAAACACATGGGAATACGTATTTGGTGTGATAGCATCGTTCTGCCCTTAAATGTTTAACGGCGGAAGAATTAAATCTTGTCCCTCATACCTCCAACCAAAATTAGTTGGGTATATCATACCTCCACTTGGAATTTACGTATGATTAAGCCTTGTAGGTAACTGTTCTGATGAAGTACACAGGATTTACTGTCTCCCATGTAATGCCTAACATAAAAATTACCCATTTTTCAAAACTAGAAAAGGACTTCCCACCACTCCCATTTTTATTTCTTGGCAATCCACATGGTCCGGAGAAGGTTCCAGGGCAGAAAATTGTCCCCTGGGCCCACTACAGTTGCCAATCCCTGGTGTATGCTGACTGGATGGGATTTCAAACAGCAGTTGAATTTCCAACCGCAGTCTAAATCTAGAATATTTTGCCGAAAAGCATGTGCTGCATCACGCAGCCTTCTTTTCTATGCTTGCATGGAACACAACTGCCCTAGGGTTGGGTTGGCTTCCTGGACACACAGTAGACAAAACAATCTAGAATGGAGTCAGCAAAGGAGGTAGAAATGCAACCTTTTCTGGTTTGGTTTTTGCAGCTGGCTGGGAAGAAGGCCTGCTGAGGGCAGGAGAACCAAGGCTACGCTGCTTACTTTGGAAAAACTACTGCTGGAATGGGCCCCACCTGTGTCACCCCAGGTTCTGCCAGTCATTTTGCTGCGTTAGGGCCATAACCCTCCCACCCAAGCCCACCATACCTTTTGCTCAAGATGTGCCCTCCGCAATGACACCCGTTGCTCCAACTTCTGGTGTTCCCGCTCGTGCTGTGCTTCCGTCTGCATCTTGATTTTGCTCTGATAGGCATTCAGCAGCTCCATCTCTTGTTGAAGCTGCAGCCGCAGGGCCTGGCATTCTGCTTCCTGAGCCTCATCTAGCCGCAGCTGGGGAAGGGGAACAGTTGAAGATAAGTGGGGAAGATCTTTCCCATCGACCTACAAGTCAGCCCTAGAGGGCTGCGATGATGCATATTCAGTGGGTGGAACTGAAACACTGGCTATCACTATGAAGGTTCACTCTAGAGCACAGAGGGCGAGACGTTCACTAATGTGCTCACTCCCATTGCCACCCAGGCCAGGCGGGACTCACATGATCACAATGACAGATTTAATCACTCAGTTTGGAGACTACGCTCCCAATACCGTAAGCATGGAAAAGAAGTGAAACAGGAAAATCTAAAAGAACGATGTGGGGATGCTGGGTGCACCCCAGATATTGACCCCACTGCCACTCTTGGGAGTGGGAGTCAATGCCTCTTTCTCTGCAGCTTAATTTGAGTATTTACAGCATGTAACCAGTGCATCGTTCTCAGGCCACATGAAGGAGCCATCCAGCAACGGGATCCACCAAAGCTAAGGCACAAAATCTTAGGGGAAAAGGGGTGATAATTTGAATATTTTAACAAGGTTACCGGCTGCTGCAAGACTCTCTTACAAAAGGCTGGTGTGTATATGTCAATTTTATAATGTTTCGTGAACCATGAGAAAGTAGCCCATGTAGCAGCCCTAAAAATTTCAAACCACAGAGGCGATGGTTGGAAAGGCAGTTGAAGTTGCTGTGGACCTTCCAGGATGGGCAGTGGCACTGGATGGTCCTGGCAACCTCAAAGAATCATAGAGCTTAGAAAAGGAGACCTTCAATAATCTGGCTCGAGTGGACAAGAAAACTTTTTTAAAATTTTTACACAGTGACCTAAGGAGAGGAGACAAACAGAACCTCTGTGCTTCTGAAAGAAGCTGTTCTGTGGATGATTCTCCGGGGCTCTATACAAGTCCAGCTTGTGCCATTTTTTTTCCCACTGGGGTGAACAGGATGAGGGCAAAAGGAAAGAAAAGCTAGTGACGCATAGAAAAAAGAAGCCATTTAAAAGAAGGTCAGTCCTCCAGGTTACTGTATCCTTCTCCAAAACCCAACAGTGCTTATTTAGAGAGGAGCGGCCTCAACTTGGAACTTGTCTGGCCAACATAACAGCCGCTAAAAATGTCATCTTGAGGGACAGCAAGAGGAGGAAAGGTTCTCAGACGCTTAGATAGTGCTAAGATTAAGACTTTTAATACTAAGCATAAATTCCAGGGAGAGAAACCATGAAGCACAGAACGACTCAGGAGAGATGCATCTGTAATGTTCTTCGGTCTTTATGTGCATAGATTTGGTGATTTAAGGTAAGATGTGATGTTTTATAGTGTTGCAAATGCAGGTATTAGGTGATTTATGGTCTGTTGGCAGAGGGAATGTGGCATGTTAGAGATGGTGACGACGGTTTGAGGGTTTGCAGAAAGAGTTTGAAAAATGGGGTTTAACAGATGGTGGGAGTTGAAGTGTGGTTATCGTAGGATGTGGAGGTCAGGAAAATGATAGATTTTATTGTTTGGTTTAAATAACAGAACCCTGGTCTCCAGTCATAGTCTGCCTCACCTTTTGTTCCCAATGAGGAACTGGCTCTGCTGCTTCTATCTGCACCAAATGATGCATATCTGAAAGACAATCTCCCTTTTTCCTTGGCACATTGGAGAGCTAAGAAACCAGTTTGGGGGAGGAGGGGAAGCAGGGTGAAATTCTATTTTGTAACCCAGATGCAATGTAAAGCACTCATAAACCTATGGTCAAGGTCCTTCAAGATGGAAGGAATTGGGTGAAAGAGACTGAACATGAAAAGCCTTGCCATCCTTCCCAGGTGCCTTCTGGCAACTTCCAGGCTGACAGAAAGGTCTTTGTTGTCTAGGCTGAAAGTTGGCCTGGAATTTGGAATGAGACCTAGTAGATCTCAAGTTGTGAAAAGCTCTTGCTCTGCCGAAGTCTATTGAAACAAACAAACAAAAAACAGAGAAGGGTCTTCTAACTGAGCTTTTATCACACTTCCGCTGAGAAATAGATATTCTTTTATTCTTATCGTTTGTCTCAATCAAAATAGCTTTGAGGACATTGTCCTTAAAGAGTCTCATGCCTTGGAATGCTACAGTGGCCAATTTTCCCCCCCAGAGAGTGGTTTGTATTTTTCTAAAGAATTGCCTGTAATTTCTAGAAAGTTGCCTGTGAGCCACATGGATCATCTTGTTCCTGCAGCTGCTGCAATAGCCCATATACTGGGAAGGTAACCGAATCCTGCGTGGCATCAGCAATGTGGGCACAAGACTTACACAACTTAATCAATGACCGATGTAAGGTCCTGGAATCTAATTAGTAGTTACTTAACAAGTAATTTATCCAAATTATAGGGGTCCTGGCCATAATAAATGCTGCAGAAGAAGCTCTCAGGGTAAGAGATGAAGGCTGATGTACCTTTTTTTAGAGCAGGAAACTTTCAGTACCACTTTTCAAAATCTGTGTCATGTCATTAGCATGGGATTCACCACCTTTAAGAGCACTGGTGCTGGTTAACAGTGTTGTAATAGGGGCATCTAACAACAGAACCTTCAGATCCTTCATTACCTAAGGAGACAAGGAATAAAGTTCCTACCTATTCCATCTTTATCAGCTTTTGAAACACCAGAGGAGAGTGGAAAAGGGAACCACCTTACTGGTCATCTTAGACTCAGGAAACTTTCAAGGCAATCTTTGGGGAAGCTAAAGGTGATTGCTGTTGATTATGTCTTGGAAACTGGTTGAAGATCAAAAGTAGCAATGGCTCTGGGAGAAGGAATAAAATCTACATTATGTGTCCTCCGTCTGGGCAGAATCAGGCCAATCCCTCTCCTCCTTACCAGGCCATCCTAAGACTGAGGAGTTGATATGTCTGACCTGGGCTAAGACAGAAAGAAGAACGGAGGAGGAGCCTACAGGCCAAGTCCCATCATTGGTGATCATGTGCTTGCCCTAGGTGGCAACGGAAGTAATTCCACTGGTGGATGGCTCTTTCCTGTGGTCTGAGAATTATGACAACTGGTTAAGGGCAAAATAAACGCAACAGATGTTAAAATGGAAGAAAATGCTTAATACAGTAATACAGTAATAATATTGATCTTCATGGCCAATATGGAGGTTGATTGATCATGCCAGAGCATGGGACAGTAAAAATTGGGTTGGCCCACAGCCTCTACAGCTTTCCAGTTGCTGTCTCTTATATAACTCCTCCAACCATCCCTCTGTTCTCTTCTTCTGCAGTTCTGTCTCATTCAGCCACCCTGGTCCCCAATCAGCATTGTCTTTATGGCTCAACATTCCTGTTTCTTCAAATGCATACTCTTGTTCCTCCTTCCTTACACCTTTGATAGTGTTCAAATGATACCCTCCCTACATTTTAACTCATTTCCCTGACCTCAATTCTCCATTTTTCTTCCCTGCCGTTTAGCTAGAATCATTTCCTCCTTAGACCCTCTTGTATCCATATTCACAACAGACTGTTCTATTTCCTTTCTTTTCTTTCCACAGAAAGGTAATACCTTTGGACAGAAAACAGTATGCAGTCTTCAAATTCTCCAAGACTGTACATCGGGTTAAGTAAATCAGGATCTGTGAGTTGGAAGGGACCCTGGAGATCAACTAGTCCAACTATCAATGAAACATCTGCACTGCCATCCAACCTCTGCTTAAAACTTTCCAGTGAACCTCCATTTCCAGCAAACCTCTGCTGAATTTTATTTTGAGATTTTTTTTAGGCTATAAAGTACTTTCAAAAGGGCTCTCTTTAAAGGAAGAACTTTGTTAAGCCCTCAAGCTAAGAGTTGCTCTCACCGCTTGCGATGCCATCATTTCATTGATGCTCTGTTCATACTGTTCAGCCAGGATGGCAAGCTTCCTTGTCTGCTCGTCCTTCAGGCTTTTCAAAATAGTTTTGTGCTCACTCTTTGGAGTCACTTCCAGCTGGTGGTTCTTGAGTGCTTTATACTGCTTTGTTTGCACTTTGCATGTGTCCTGGAATTGCTTCTTGATCTGCATTTCCATGGCCTGCAGTGGAAGAAAACAATTCAGGATGAGTTCACAAGTCACTGCTTACGTAAACTCATACATTTCTTTACGTACACATACATAAAAACAATACAAACTGCACAGCACGTATGTGGAAACTTTAAAGAAAACATAACATTCTAGCAATACACAAATCATGGCTACTGAATTTGTCTTTCAGCCATCGGCGTTCTCCAGCTCGAACAGTAGAGTGGCTGGAGATAGTTGCTTTTGGGGTGAACTTTTGCCTCTGGTAAATGTGTTTCACATTTTTCTCCTGTTTCAAAAGCTGCCAAACCACTCTGACCAGAAATTAGAGAGGAAAATATGTGTGGGCCCAAGCGAAAACAGCTTCATTCTCCGTGAAACTATTGCCTGTCTTCAGTTTTCTCATTTCATAGATTTGCAATATTTTTGCATTAAAACTCTAAGCGTGGCTGCCATATTTAATTTCATAGTACGTACTACATTTACAGCAAATTCCAAACAAATGTTTTTTCCCCGCCTTTCACTTACCGTAAATTATATAGAACAGGTCT
The DNA here is from genome assembly GCA_034509955.1 of Urosaurus nigricauda. Classification (NCBI taxonomy): domain Eukaryota; kingdom Metazoa; phylum Chordata; class Lepidosauria; order Squamata; family Phrynosomatidae; genus Urosaurus; species Urosaurus nigricauda. The sequence continues at coordinate 11,977,499 of JAOEGL010000014.1, forward strand.
GTCAAAGGCTGGGGAGCTGTATTAGCCTCCAGGGGACTTTGGAGAGTTGCACTCTCCACCACACTCATATGCAACAAAACAGCCAATTCCCCATGAAATGCACTCTAAGTGACTTGTAGAACATTTTTGCCATATTACTAGCCACTTCCCCTGACCATTTTCTATCCAGGTGAGATATAACAACTTGTTATTTTTTTTTTAAATAGCAAGAAATTACCAGAAAGCCACTTTCTGTTCAGTGTAATCATTAAGATCAGTTACTCTCTTCAGACTGAAAAATATATAAGCAGGTCCCAAATGACAGAATAATTGTACAAATGTCCATACACACGTAGAATTAAGGAATCAGGACAATTAAGACTGCATATATTGCCTTACATCTCCAATGACTTATCATCCTTCCTGCTAGACAGGGCCAGGCAACGTCCTACAGCTAGAGGGCTATATGGGACTGGAAACCAAGAGGGGCTAAATTGTAGTTTTAATTCCCACCACCCCTGTCAATGCTCAGTAGCAGCTGCTCAATCTGCTAACATCTCCTTATGACGGACTAGGCTGTCCTTCTGCACCACAGAGCCCTGAAAGACTGCAAGGCAGAACGTCCACTTCCTTTTCTTAAGTGATGAGAACGGAAGAATAGAGAGATCGGTTGCTGTTTCAACGGTGTGGACTGTGTATGGTGGCAGGCAGTGAGGACCATGAAATGGAGTTCAGAAGCTGTTTGTTGCCCACCCCAGTGCTAGACTGTAAACCCTGGTCCTTTTGCTACCTTCAGGTTTTTGGGTTGCTGCCGCAGTTCCATGACATGCTTCCTATGCAGCTCCCGCTCCCGCCGCTTGTTGTATTCCAGCTGGTTCTCAAGCTCCGTCTGATGCTGCAGCCGAATCAAGTCCATACGTAGCTTCTGCAATGTGTGCAGCTGCCTGTATTCTAGCTCCCGCGTCGACTCGTCGTGCCGGATTAGCATGGCGTGCTCCATTTCTTTCTGGGTTCTCTTCTTGTTTAGTTCCTGCACAGTACAAGGGCAAATGTGTGGGTTATAATCCCAAACAGAGCAGCAAATCTCACTTTCACACATGTTGTGGAAGTCACAAGACCACTCTGGTGGTCCAGATATGGTCCTTGACAGGAGTCAGCCCTGCTCAATAACTGCTGTGCTGAGGCTGAATGCAGTATATATAAAAACGGTGGGAGTTTAAGTGCTGGAACATATGTATGTTCCTGAATTATGATACTCTGATGGCAGACCAGTGATGGATACCTTAGGAAGATGCTATGTATATATTTTAAGTATATAAGGTCTGTGATATTGGTCAAAAAAGCATATTTATTATTTATTATGGGTTTCCCAAATGAAAGATGATTATATTTAAAAGTATCTTAAACGTCTCGGAACAAAAAACACTGATGGAAGATTTCTGCCGATGCTGGAAATGAAACAAAGTCTAGTTACTCTTGCTTCCCAGATCACACAGCCAGATGTTTGCTGGGCTTCCCTCGCTGTTTGTTCCCAGAATATGGTATTCAGAGTTACACTCCCTCTGAACACAGAATTTCCATTTAGCTATAGCAATAGGCAACAGCAGTTGATAAGACTTCTCTTTCCCCATAAATTCACCTAATACTTTTTAAAAAACCAGCAGAGCCAGCCGCCAAGGTAAACGCCATGCATCAACTGTATACCATGCGATCCCTGTGTGAATCTACTTCCCTGGAATCTTGTCCCAGATTCTCAGAGCAAATCACTCTCATGATCTTCCGTGAGGTCAATTCAGATTTTTCTGGTATGTAATTCTAAAAACTGCCCAGAAGATGGCAACCAGGAGTACCATGAACTCAGTTTTACCTACATTCTACTGAAGAAATGGGGTTTCTTTTGACTCTAGATCTCACAGAACAACAAAACTTAACTATAGAAAATGTGGCAGATGACATACATAGCATAGGGGGAAAGCTTTCTTTAAATAAATCTGAGTGGGGCTATCAAGACGGCTGCTGAATTAAAGACAGACAGAGACACCCTTGAGGACATCTCATGTATGACAGGGACATTCGCACAAAACTGAGGAGTGTGCAATACTTCTATTTGACATCCATTCATCCATCCGTCCAAACATCCTCTCTTGGAGGCATTCTACAACCAATGCTTCACTTGTGTATTTTTCATGTGATTTCAAAACCCACCTTTTCTCTGGAGGTTTTGGTATACTCCCTTTTCTGGTGGTTTGGGGTGGTTTTCAAGGGCTTTTGAGCGTTTCAGGGACTACACTTAGGGGTCACAAAAGGCTGCATGCGAACTGTGGAGTGGACTTTGCCCACCCCTGTTCTCAATTTTCAGAACTGCACAAGCCAGAATGTGTTGGCAATTGCGTGAAGTCCAATTCGTAAGACAGATACCATCAAGCCCAGCTAAATAGCTGAGCTGACAAGCTATTCCATATTTTGATGGAATGCCTCCATTACACGACCAGTCGTCTAGATACAGGGCAGTATCCAGCTCTTCATTCGTCTCTCTTTGATCGGGATCTGAAAGGGGACGAAGTGTGGCTGGTTTGCTCCGAGAGATCATAAGACCAGTCAACCAAAGATTAGTTGACCTAACGGTGCTGGAGTTAGATTCTATTGGCATGAAAAAGAAAGTGTTTAGTTTGATGCAAACAGATTTACTCCTTGCTTGGAACTCAGGACTTGCAAAAGTACTGGCTTCTTACCGACCATGTGGTGTAAAGGACAGGCTCTTAGTGTAACTACACTGTGGAGGGTTGCAATATCCAGCAAGAGCCAGCCATATGTAGGAACGTATACATTGTTTGTTAATAAAATATCCTTTTAACTGAGAGGTCGGTGCTCAAATGTTACAACATCCCTGTCAAAAGGAACCCATGATCTGGAGAAGGCTGCAGCTGCATTCACCTGTTGAATGATCCAATACGTGGGGAGAAGCTGGGAAGACATCCTACAAGAAGGAAAGCCACAACTCCTTTCTGGGTTTCCACGGGAGAGTAAATGCAGGTGGTGGCAACCAAACCAAATCAAGGGCAAAGAAATATGTATGTATCTTAGAGAAAAAGGCTTCAATCCCATATCTAGCAGTTAGGGAAGGGCACTGGAGGAAATGTGTAGGCCCGCACCCCCTGCATTCAAAATACAGAGGAAACAACCATGACACACTCTCAAAATATAATTACTGGATATACTCATGTATAAGTCTAGAAATTTGAGTCAAAAAATTGACCCAAAAAACCTGGGTCGACTTATCCATGGGTCAATGTAAGTACTGTACTCTTAACACACACACACACACATATATATAAAAGGGAGCCATCTCCTTTCTCGGCAAGAGCTTAGTCCATACTGGGAGCATCAAAAAGAAGCATGGATCCCCTCTTCTTATCCATCCAGCCTTTAGGATCAGGACAAAGAGTTATGCCTGCCAGAATTTCTTTGGCATTGTTTTCCTTTCCATCATCCGTTACATCCTTTGTTACATGCCCTTAAGTTTTACCCTTGACTTATCCATGGGTCATATCAAAATCCACAATTTTGGCCCCAAAACCTGTCCTCAGCTTATACCTGAAGTCAAATTATAGTCGAATATATACGGTAATAGAGCTATATAACATTACTCTTGGTCTATGCATTACACCCTGTTTTTCTGAAATGGAGCAGACTGCTAAGATTTGACATTTAGCAGGACAATTCAGACAATAGGTTTGCCATGTAATTACATAGATATCAGGGTAAGTTAACAGCAAATGGATGCTGCTATTCCCTCTATTTTTTCCCCTCCAGCTATTATAGGGGACGGGGGGAGGAAGAAAAAAGAGAGTACCTCCCGAATGTTTTGTTGCTCCAACTCGTGCCTCCTGATCATAGTTTTTCGCTTGAAGAAACGGCAGTTTTTGTCATAGTAGAGTCTCTGCTGGCTGAGAAGATGGGCCTCCTCTTCAGCCTGTGTGTGCTGCAGGTTCTCTTTGTGTTTGGATATCCTCTCCTGTTTCTCCTTCTTCGGTGTGCTGTGATCCTCATTCATCTCCTGGACACACATAGGAGAAAGGCCAAGAACCAACGCAATTTGTTAAAAAGTAGCCTGCTTTCATGACAGGGAGAGAACATGCAATGTCCCCCTTCCGCCATCTGTACAAGCTTAACAATAAACACAATGTGCTCCTTTGAATCCCTTTCCAAAAGGGTTTAAGCCCATTACCCCTCAGGATGCCCCTGCTGGGAAGTAATCAGGTTATACATAACATAAAGGGACTCGAAAGAAGAGTCAGTGAAAATGACTTAAAAGCTCAGAGAAGAGGCTGGAATTAGAAGCCCAGAAAGTGCAAGCAGATATCTGTGACCTGAAACGGGCCACTCCGTCACAAAACTACACTTCCCAGGAAGAAATCACGACAGTGAAAATGGTATCTCTAAGTGGCACGTGCATATTTGGAGTGGATATCGCTACGTAAAGTGGTGGGAGGGGCATAGGTTTGAGCCTCACTTCAATGGAGGAGAGCAAACGGGATTTGCTGAACAGGCTGCATTTGGATCTAAGCTCGGGTCGGTGGAGTGAATGTAAAAGTGGGCCTGGAGACTAGCAATCTCACATGGAGCGATTCCCAAAAGATCACTGCGCTGCGTAAAAATCAAGGGGGAAAAGACGTTCCACTTTAACTTTTCCAAATCTCACAAATGATAGCCAGGTTCGGTATCAGAGAAATGAAACATGGCCAACAGAATAGCCCAAAAAGGCTCAGTGGAATTCTCCATAACTCTCTCAAGAGGCAGTGGAAACAGCTGTAAAGCAACACCTGCAGCAGCATGCACCAAAAGCCAAACTTGGCATTTGGGAGTAGAAATAAGTGACTGGTTTTGCTGTGTGCAGGGCTTCTGAGTTCTTCTCCTGCAGCTACCACAAGCTCACAGGTTGTGTGAATTGGCTGCTGAAACTAAATGCCATAGCCCATGTTTTTCTCTCTTTAACAAATCTATTGCTGTTTGTAAAATCTAGAAAGGCTGTGAAGGGTTAACAGCAACATCTTGCCCATGCCACAAAGAAAGTAAGTTCTCCACCAATACTTTTCTCATCCACCTCAGCTTCTCTTTGGTCAATGCACAAGGAGAAATGGATCCTACTAGTCTCACACCACTCAGGAAGGTTACTTTTTGGGGGGGCTACAGCTTCAAAAACTAACTTTTCCAAACTCAGTGTTCTTGTGATAACACGCATGGAACTATATACCGCAGCTGGGAAGAGGAAGATACCTTATTTAGTAGATAAGATGACCTTCCATCATCATGATACCAGCTTGTCATATACAACTAAAGCCAATGCTAACTTTGCGGAGCTCACACTGCTTCTAGGAGAAACGGACTGTATCCGAGTGCTAAATGATTGTGGCACAGTAGTAATAAATTTTTAGAACAACCTAATAAAGTATTATCGCCCTAGTGCAGATGGGAGCTTGAGACAATACAAACTTCACCCTGATCCAGGGCCACCTCATCTCAAACGTAGAATCGGGAAAGCATTGTGAATATTGGACATTGCACTGGGAATGTTACTTGATATGTATTATACAAAATGTTTTGTTTCTGGGGCCAACAGGCCACAGTCAAGAACCTATATATTGTGCGTGTGTGTACGTACAAAACACATGTGTAATCATTTATTACACTAATAATCCATTCATTGTAAATGAAGAAGCCATATGTGATAATTAGTTTCAATTTCATAATCTGTATTCCTGGAGTTATCTGTGTGTTTAAGACCAGTGCAAGCAGGAAACAGAATTAAAAAGACAATCTCTGCAAAGATTTACCAGCGGCCTTTAGGAAAACTTTGCTTTCTCAACCGCAGCATAGTAAATGCATCTGGTGGCTTGATGAATGAATGAATTTTGAGCCTGTGCTAAAAGTGCATTTTACAGCAAGCACCTTAAAGAAACTCACGGGAGAGCCACAAAGGAAAAACGCGCCAAAGCTTTGGAAGTTAATGCAATTATCCCAAAGCTCTTTAGCTGTAGGTATTTAGTGAAATATCCTTTAAAAATAAGAAGCTATTTTGAAAATATCTTTGTACGAAATTTGCAGCACGGCGTCCTGATTTTGAAAGATTAAACACTGGAAGAAGCTTACAGGGTTTGCAGTTTACAAGGTTTCAGGGTATTTATGGGGGCAAAGAGAAGTCTTTGTGGTACGTGCAACCCAAATTAAGTAAAGGAACGGTGATCCAGCGACAGAGAAACCTAGTTCAAATTAGAGCTTGGAATGCATCGGGCAATTCCTGGACTAAAAAAGTAGCCTTTTTTCAAGCTCTGGTTCAAATATTGAGGCTTATTGGTCATCCATACATTTTGTGGAGCTCCGATGGGTGAAAGGGTGCTACAAATATGATGTGAGGGCAATAGCACCCTCTCACTTGTGCTCCCCACTAATAATATCCACAGGATATTGCCTCTGAAACTGGAAGGGATGCATAGCCATCATGACTGGTAGCTCCATCTTCCAAGAATTTGTCCAATTCCCTTTTAAAGCTACTGACGCTGGCAGTCATCACTACAACTTGCGGTAGCAAATTCCACACTTTTAACTTGGCTGTGAGAAGCAGGGCTTTCTTTTGTCTGTCACAAAGCTCCTATCGTTCAACTTCTGTGGATGATCCCAGATTATAGCAAACTATATTCAGAGACTTGGAATTTAAACGGCGGAGGAACTGTGTGCCTTTAGGACCATTATGCATGTGTGGGAGTTAAGAACTTTCAAAGCCAAATCAAGATAGATATTTTCAAAAAGAAGCAAATACAGAGATAAATTCCTGAAGAGAAGCTGTTGGAAATTTATTTATTCCCCCCCCCCCACACACACAATGGGGGATGTTTATGAGAGATGCCCGGGAAGGTGACATTTAAATCATGAAATAATTTACATCATAAAATGGAGGGGGTATTTTTGGTGGGCATCATGGTTAATGTGGATGGGAGGATGTAAAAGAAGACCAAAAGGTTATTCAAAGGGCAGAACTGCACAGACTCTGCTTAACTGGGCACTCAAGTCAGACTGAATTACATCTAGCACTGCCTCAAGGATGTGGAAGAATTAAGACACCAGAGGAACTTCTCTGTGCCCATAAACTTTCTAGAAGAGTATTCCAGACAGAGAGAAAGCAATGGCCTCGGGCAACCCTCATGTGAAAGGTTGCCCTTCTTGGGGGAAGCTACACTGACACATCAAAAATGTGGGGCAAAGGGTTACTTTCACTCACACATGTACCTTCCCTATGGAAAAGCTTTTCATGGAGTGGCAGATCCAAATCGATGCACAGTGGAAGATATAAGCAAATAGAGATGCCCAACTCAAGAAAGTCACCCTATGTCACCTAGCATCTCCTAACTGGTAAGACATTAGTAATTAGTAATAATCTGAGCACAAATAAGGGACGTTCTGCACATTTGCTTAATCCATAAAGGCTTGAGAATTCAGCTTTTTTTGTTGCAGAATTTGGGACACCTTAATATATGATATTTGGATCCAGGACTCAAAGCATGTGGCATGTTAAGCCTGGCTCAAGGAGAATAGGTTATTTAAATTTTACTGCACTTCATTTGTATTTATTATTTAATTTAGTATACCACCCACCCTCAACTTTTAAGGAGACATCAGCATATAAACTCAAATGAGAAAACAGACAAACAGATTTGGGGTGGTGTTTGCTGAGGGAAGTCCTTCCTTTCCTAAGTAAAATTATTGAATGGTCTGATATTCATTCAGAGCCTCACTACCCGCGATATGCTTTGGCCTTTACCCAGAATAAAACCAGGAGCAGCTTTGCTTGCCTCTTTAATCTTTTCCTTGCAAATCTTGTATTGCTTCTTCTGACTTTCTAAGAAATTGGTCAGATCCCTCTTCTGCTGAGCCAAAATCTGCTGCTGGAATTTCTTCTCATCTGCTGCCGCTGACTTTGCCTTAATGGGAAAAGGAAAAAATAAGTTAATTTCTGTCAAAACTTTCAGTCATACATTCTGCTGTTCTTATACTCTTTTTACACTCCTGATATGATCAAAACACTCTTCCCCTAAATGTATAAATCGCTTCTCACCACCCTTCTGTCTTTGCTGTCTCTGCTCCTGCTCCCAGAATTTGGATCAACTGCTTGCTGCAAGAACAGACTACTCCATTTGATACAAGTCCCTTCCTCAACTCTCACAGCTTTTTCACCACTCTCCCAAGATGGCTCAGAATCCAACTGCTGCCCTATGCTGTGTTCATCTAGCTCAGTATTGCTTACGCTTTGGAAGCAGAAGTCTTCCAAAGCCTGGAGCAAGGGTATTTCTCACCTCTGCTGCTTGAAATCCTTTAACCCCGAAATGAGTAGAAAGTGACTTTCCTGACATTTGCTGGACTCCAACTTCTATCAACACCAGCTAGCGCAGCCAATGGTCAGGGTGATGGGAGCTATATAACCCATCAACATCTGGAAAGCCACAGGTCCTCCACATTTAAGGAGAATTGCCAAGGATGAAACCTTGGACACCCATTGTGCAAAGCACAGACCTAGCAACTAAATATAGTTTTTCTCAACTAGCTGGAAGAAGAAGGAACAAAAGGAATGTTCAGCTCACATCTACTCTCCGGTTACTTAAGCTTGTAAGATCTAGTCTGGCCCTCCAAGACAGCAGAGAATATGTCTTTGCCATTGTCTTTGTGACAGCCCTTCTAGTATAAGCAGCCTTGGGCCCCACTCTGGGAGAAAGGCAGCATATATTATCCATATCTATATTTACATCAGCCTAAATGCAGAACTTTGCATTTATCTAGTTGACTTTGACACTATTAGCTTCAGTCCAATTTCCCATTTTGTAGACATAATTTTGTATATCATTCCTGCTTTCTCAGGTGTCAGCTATCCATTCCAGTTTTGTGCTATCTGCAAATTTGATAAAAAGATTCCTTGCACCCTTTCATCGAAGAACTTGGAATTAAAAAAAGATGAAAAGTCCAGGACACAGCGACACAAATTCTTCTTTTAGTTTTACGAGATAGAAGAATTTTGGATTGTACCTCTTCACCACATACATCTGGGGAGGGTTTGTTTATTTAAAAAATGCTCCTTGATATTAAAAAAAAAAATCCCAGCCTCCCTGCATGTGGAAAAGTAGCAGGCTGTAGTACAATCTTCTCCCTGATACGCTAGTTATTTTAATATATATATGTATTATTTACTGAAAACCTTTATATGACATCTTTAAGAAGAACTCAAATGCAGCTAATGACAAAGATAAATTAAAGTTTACTACAAATAGAGAGCTTCTTATATACACTTGAGAGCACTCTAAAATATGACACCCCCCCTGCTCATAGTCTAGTGTACTCTCCTATCTCATGCTGAGCCATGTAAATTATCCCTGAAATAATTATCTACCTTTAGCTGTCTGCAGAATTTGAAAAGTTTATCTTTTGGGACTCATTTGCACAGAGTCCCCCAGCCAACATGGCCACTGCCTATGCTGGCTGGGGGTTTCTGGGATCTGGGCATTCCCAAAAAGTAACCCTTCCCAACTCTGGTTTCTCTGGATCCCAGATAAGACCATCTTCTGAGCTGACTAACCTCCTTTTCTATGACGGCCACTTGCTTCTTGGCCAGCTTCTCCAGCTCAATGGACGAGTTGTTGGCATGAGTTTCCACCTCTTTCTGCAGCTTGAGGCGGTGCTCGTCCATTTCAGCCTTCAGCTTGTTCTCCAGGGCGATCAGCTGCTTCTGGTGCTGGCGCCGCATCCGCTTATAACCTGACATCTGTTCCCGCAACTCGTTCTCCTGCTCATGCTCATGGATCTGCCTTGTAACCTAGGGTCATCAAAATGGAGAGAAATATTACCTTCTGCTTGATAGACAAGGAATTGCTCATCAACCAGTAACATGTGTTTCAGGCCCAGTGGCAGAGCAGACAGGAATGCACATAAGTGGCTGCTAACGGGTAGACATCTTACAAGGTAGGACAGATCCAAGACAAGAAAAAAGACTGAGCTTGAACCCTCTAGGTTCCTGCTAAACAAGTAGCTTTGTTGGAAAGCCGTTTGGGCAAGGGAATGGATTGGGCCTCCCCTTGTTGCCAAATTTCATTGCCATATACGCACAATCATCTTTTCCCTTTAGACTCCGTAACTGGGGAGCCAGGGAGAACCAGTAGGGGGAGTACATCTGGTCCAGAGCAACCAGTTTGGTGATATTTTATAGCTTCGCTACATCCTCAAGGTCACATGCAGCCACCAGTCACTCCTTGGAGGGTGCCTACTGTCTCCACTAACAACCTATACAACACCTTGGGGAGGTAAGGAAAAAGAAGAGATGTATGAGACATCACACTGAAATCAAGACCCAGTGCACCTATCTTCAGAAATTCCTGCTGAACAGTGAAAATTCAGGAGGGTGATTAAAGCTCTTTCTTCATCGTAAATTATCTGCTCTCTCCAACCATCACTAGACGAATGATGCAAAGATTACGCCCCCAACTCCTGTCTGACCCACAGAAGGAAAAAGGGATGCGTCTCTGCCTCTCGGGTTATGGTTAAGTCCCCAGGACTTGTTCGAGAGAGGAACCTTACAAAGAGAAGATGCACAAACAGTGTCTCTTTAAAAGCCTAACTGGCTAAAAACTGGCATGTGACAGTCACCTCCAAGAGCCCCACCATCCTTGTGTGAATGCCAACAGCATGCTGGCAAGAGCTGTTGGAGAGAAAGCAGAGTGCTAAGCTTCAGGCCAGAGGCCGCCTCCTTTAAAACTTCCCACTTTGTGGGAAGGGATGGAACCTGGGAATAATAATAATACAGTGGTCCCCCGGTTTACGAATCCCCTGGGGAATGAAATCCCCGGGGTCCGAAACCGGCGGGACCGCTAAAATTCCCCCAGGATCCGAAGGATCCCCCGGGGAACGAAACGGAAAAACCGCGCGGCCCCTTTAAATCGGCCGCACGGTCCGTCCGCTAAAGCGGTCCCCCGGGATACAACCATTTCCGGGTTACGAAAGGTAATCAGGAACGGATTACCTTCGTAACCTGGGGGACGACTGTAATAATAATAATAATAATAATAATTATTATTATTATTATTATTTACCCGCCCCTCTGTCAAAACAATCGGGGCAGGGTACAACAAGATTTAAAAGCAGTTACAGTTCAAATGATTCAACAATCCCATCCCCAACCTCCCGCCCCTTAAAATAGAATTAAACTGACAAGATTAAAACAAATTAATATCAAACAGAAATAAAACAGCGTATTAAGCATATTAAAACCCACAGTACTAGCAACAACTTAGGGTAGCATCAAAATACAGAAGGCCAGGGAATTAACTGGAAAATTTTACGAGCCGGGAAGATTATACAGTTTCTGGGAAGGCCTGCCGGAAGAGGTACGTCTTTAAAGCTGTTTTGAAATAGTCTAACGTTGTAATGAGACGGATCTCATCCGGCAGGCCATTCCATAGCCTGGGAGCAGAAACTGAAAAGGCCCTCTGGGAGGTCTGCACCAGCTTGGTCTTCATAGGCTGCAGCAGGTTCCTCCCGGAGGACCAAAGTGTGCGGGGAGGTTCATACGGAGAGAGGTGGCCCCTAAGATAAGTTGGACCTAAGCCACGTAGGGCTTTAAAGGTTAAAACCAACACCTTGTACTGTGCCCGGAAACTAATCGGCAGCCAGTGGAGAGCTTTAAGCACGGGTGTAATGTGCTCTCTCCTAGAGTCATCTAGGCCAAAAGGAATAAAAGCTTCAGATCCTACTGGACAAAGTGCTCCTTCAGAACTCTCATATGTGCCACACTGTCGCCTTGTCATTGTCATAGATAAGTGGAACACAACATCTGTCCACTACACGCTTGCACATGCCTCTTTTCCACCAGCCCCAATTCTTATCTAGCCTAGCAACTCTCTCGCATCTAACAACGAGGTCAAAAGATAGTCTTTTCAGAGGGCCAAAATTTGAGACGTCGCTACTCAGCTGGTACTGAAACAGCTACTGCTCAAACAGCCAGCCATTTCACAGCTGTGCTGTTACTTATATCGAAGGCTCACGATTAAAAAAACTTTTCAAAAGTTGGTCACTATCCTTTTAACCAGTTACATTTAAGCCAATCTGCAGTTTCCCATGTTGCACATTTTAGCTGTCTTTCGGTGGAGAGCAAAGCTATGAGACAAATTGAGGTATTTTAGCAGAAGCTATTACTCTTGGGGAAAAAAATACCAAAAAACAGGAAAGGTAATCTTTAATCTCCCCCCCCCTTTAACGTTCACTTCTCGTTTTTCCTGTTATAGAAACATAGTGCATCCTAAACTTGCAGTGCCATCCATCCAAATTTGCTCCCACCAATACAACAAATACAGCTTTGATTGATTAAACTACCAATTAAAGCTCACATAGATACTTTTAATGTACAAAGGCCTCCATAATATTTGTTCTGTGTGGCTATTTCCTCAAAAACCAATCACAACTTCATTTTATCACTGGACATTGAGAAACTGGAGCGTGTCCAAAGAAGGGCGACTAAAATGGTGAAGGCTCTGGAAACCATGCCCTATGAGGAAAGACTTAGGGAGCTGGGATGTTTAGCCAGGAGAAGAGAAGGTTAAGAGGTGATATGATAGCCATGTTTAAATATCTGAAGGGATGTCATATTGAGGAGGGAGCAAGCTTGTTTTCTGCTGCTCCAGAGAACAGGACCCAGAACAATGGATGCAAACTGCAGGAAAAGAGATTCCACCTCAACGTTAGGAGAAACTTCCTGACAGTAAGGGCTGTTTGACAGTGGAACACACTCCCTCGGAAAGTGGTGGTGTCTCCTTCCTTGGAGGTCTTTAAACAGAGGCTGGATGGCCATCTGACAGGGATGCTTTTGTGAGAGTTCCTGCATGGCAGGGGGTTGGACTGGATGGCCCTTGTGGTCTCTTCCAACTCTATGATTCTATGAAAACTGAGGCTGAGAGACAGTGACAAGATAGAAGACCGTGAATGTTTTGAGAGGGGTCTCCCAGGTATCAGGTACTGGGATCTTCCTTTTTCTGTGCCACTAGTATCCTGTTTCTACCACAAAACTAGTACATAGATCCCCACAATTCAAGGCTACAATACTGTGCCAGACTGATCAAACATTCATTCAGCTGATCCCAAGCTGGAATCATCAGGCCCTACAAAGCACTAGCCTCAGACCCTACTCTTGGACACCTCACTTCTTCTGTCTAAACTGTTGTTTCCTTTCCCTGGATTTTGACTGCTCTCTGGCCTGCCCGCATCCTTCTGAGGGCCTTTGGAAACTGTTCCCGTTTCGGTTCACATGCCTGTCTGTGGAAGTGAACCGACAGTCATTTAGTCAAGATCCTGGACCCCCGATGGCTGGAGGCTGAGCCTTCCTGAGACCTGACACACAAAGTGTAAGAAGTTGCCTTATACTAAGTCTATCCACAGGTTGATCTAGCTCAGTACTGTCCACATTGGCCGACAGCAGCTCTTCAGGATTGCAGGCAAGCAGGTTTTCTTGGCTTACCTGGATTGAACATGGCACTTCCCGCATGCAAAGCAGGTGAGCGACATGCTCAAGAAGGCCACACAGGGAGTTCACCGTAGAGTTGCAATGAATCTAGATCTTCTGTACCCAAGCATGATTCAATCTGCTAGAACATCAAATGAGTGGCAGATTAGAAGCAGAGCATGCTGGGTCTACTGGGCCATATATCTCAATTCCCTGCCTAGGGACAGAATATCAAACATACAAAATTTCCCTGGAAGATGCTCTGTAGTCTTTGAAAATTTCCCTGCATCACAATGGGAATCTATTGTCTCCGCATATACACATTCGCCAACAGAAGCTTGGTTCACTGCTAAGATACACCTACAGTCAGGATGTTTTCTCTACATTTTAATCCACAGATGGCCTAGTCCAGAAAACAGAAGCAGTTTAAATCCTTCCTAGGTAAGGAGTACATACACGTGCTCAGCTGTAGGTCACAGAAGGGAGTGTGGAGTAAAGTGCTTCCTTAAAATACTCATTCAAGTTGGATAGGCGGCGTTGCTTTATTTTTTGAGGACACCCGGGAAAATGGAATACGTTATATCTGTATGACGACAGACGTGGACTCCTTGTCTTCCTTAACAGGGAAATTGCAAGCCACGTGATTACAAAACCTTGATCGAAATTTGGTAAAGCCCCCAGGGCACAGGCAAATGAAGTTGCCTCAAGCGCTGGATCCATTCTCAAGGCTACCAGTTGCTCACTCTAATTATGGTAAATCCAAATATCTTTCTTGTTCCACCTCAGCAGAGAAGCACTTGCCACCATCTGATTTCTACTTCTGCTTTAAATATCAGATTTTAAAAGCATCCCAACACCAGAAGTAATACAAAGATAATCTAACACTGTCTGCTGCCCTCAGGGAAGAAGCTGCCCATAGCAACTCAGTCCCATGGTGCCTACATCATTTTTTGTCCAGAAGATCCTGGGAGAGGGTAAGGTACCTCTGTTTTATTATTTCTTATATTCATCTATAGATGGAAGGAACAGCAAATGCCACCTAAAGTGTAACACTTTTCAATTGAGCTGCTTCATGTACTCCATAGCTGGTACTCAGGGGCCAGTCCAGACATAACCAACAAAGGCAGAAGAGAAACTGTGATGCAGCTGCTCTTCCCAAAGATGCCTGAATGGAGCTGATCACACAGGTGAGGACAACATACTACTGGAAACAATCATTATGGCCAAAGGGGCAAACATTATTACTTCCACCAATGAAATGCTTCCTTCAATATTACTGGGAACAGCCATTTCACATCAAATGGTCATCTAAACTAGCTCCAAGTGTAGCATTACTGCACAATGAAAACAAAAATGAGCGATGCACACTGTTGAGAGCTGCCAGGGCTAGAACTTGAGAGTCAGAGCACAGAGTACAGTTATCCCATGTGGGGAGCCAACTAAAGGGGTATCTTTCTAAAGCAGGTATTAGCGAACTTGTGGACTCCAGACACGGCACTAGGGCAGAGATGATGGTCAGGAATATTGGATTTCTAGGCTAAAACATCTAGAGGGTATTTTGCTGCCCACCCTAACCTAGGCAGTACAATGTTCTCAGGTCCTGGAGAGATGCCATTTACCCAGCTGGCCACTAATGCTCTTCAAGAGGAATGGCAATAAAATTTATTCAGATTGGGATGTTCCCTGGAACATCCCATGTCTTTTTCCTGACCACAAATTGGAAATGGTTAGCGCAGGGTGTAGGCTGCATTCTAGTGGTAGATTTCTGGGTGGTTTGCTGTAGTTCACCTATGGTTTTTGATGGACAATAGTCTAAAAATATCAACATCTTACCCCTCATCCCATGCTGAATTAGGTTGCTGAAAAAGAATGCTTTTGGGAAAACCCGGAGTGTATCTTTGTGTAAAGGTACTTATGACTTTTATTCTGTTACTGTTTCCAAATTCTTGGATTGAGCATGCATTCAGGGACACTGGGTTCCCCAATATTTAGCAGACATCTGTTTACCTAAGCCACTACTTGCTCTGGGCTTCACTTGACAGAGAACAAGGCTCTAAGAAAAAGCACAGATCCCACAAATCTGAAGTCCCCTTGGCTTAATCATGCAGGTTGCAGGAAGGATCAGGCTTGACTTGCAGGACCTTGGATAGCTCCAAGACAACAAGGTCTAGAACTCAACTAAGACCTTTTCTCTGGGCCAGACTGTCCCTCCAACACTCAACCCAATTCATGGAGAGCCTTCATGTTCTCTCGCCAACTTTCCATCCCGTCTCAATGAGCTCCTTTCATCCTATATCTGAGCGGATGGACAGCTGCTTGGAAGCGTGCGGTCCCTAGTGTGAAGAGAACAAGTTTTTACCCAAGGTTTGCTGCCTTGGAGGTCCCAATTTGGGGGGGCTCGGGTTCAATAGGTTCCTGGCTGATGGGGTATGGCTTCTTGTTGGCATCAGAGCTCAGTAACCTCACGATTTATGCCACTGGTCTTCCTAGTCCAGGTGTCCTCATTCCTGCTCACACACAAAACCATGAACTTCCTTCCTTGTTTTATTCTGACTCCTGGCTTAACCTCTGGCTTGAATCCCTAGCTCCGACTTGGCTCATTGATTTCTATTAACTGTCCCTTAATCGCACAGCAAGGATTTAATCTGAATCCATCAAACTGGACAATGTTCTGACTATTCATAACCAATCCTTCATATCTAGTTTCTTCAAGCCTTTCCAGACAGGGTGTGCATTTTGCAACCACTGTCATCTTCAGTTTTCTTCTCCAAATCTCCTTTCTACCTGTGCACCTTTCTTACTCAGGACGAGGTTTTTATTCATGTTGCATAAGGTTATTATTTTTTTACTTTCTAAATCTTGGGAAAATTCTCCTATTAATATCAACCAAAACAGCATTAGTCTTCTGTGCTTCTGCATTACATCAGCAATGCAGATTCAAGTGTGTCTTTCTAAAAGCCACTTAAGAACCCCGAGGTCCTTCTCAGGCCTACTGTTGTCTAGACAACTATCCCACACTCCACTTCAGATGGGCAACTCTGGCGGGTCAAGAGGACCAGTTCTGACCTACCATGGCAACACTCTCACCAGAAATCTTTTCCAAAACTGAAAGTGGCTGGAAGCTCAATTGTGGTTTTAATCCCCGTTCCGTCACCAGAAAAGGTGCCCTTTGTACGAAGCAAGGTCTAGCGATTACTAGAGAGAATCATCCTAAAAGCCTGTCCTTGTTTGGAGCCACCACCCACACAGGCAGAGGCCATCATGTGGTCACTGGGCCATGTGTCACCCACTTCCACTTTAACTGGTAGCCCCATGCCTTAACCTACTGAGGACTGGTGAGGCTGTGGTGGCTACCAAAATGTCCAGAAGCCAGGCTCCTGTGGCCCTTGCTATGCAACAAATATAATGGCAGTAGGGAGGGTTAATATCCGTCTTGGGTTTGTTCACTTTGCACTGAATTGATGCATTGGGTTTCGTTATTTCACTTACGATGGTTGCACTGTTTATGTTTTATTTGAGCTTATTTGTAAAATGCTCCCCCTAACTATTCCAATGTAATGTATTTGGCACTTAGTGTGAGCCGCTTTTGGCACAACGAGCTGTGGAAGGGTGGCATATAAATTCACGAACTGAGAAACCTGGGAGTCCTCAGCGTATGCCGTGCCCATCGAAGCACAGAGTACACCCCTTCCACCCTTGCTTTGCACTACTAACTGAAGGGGCAAGTACTGGCAGTGGGGGTCCTGGGTGCACCAGGAAAGAAACAGAAAATGTCCTCAGATGCTCCATCACAGTGATGATACATTATTGTGTTTTATTAGATATTATAATATGACATAAGGTGCCTTGCATTCCAACCTTGACAGAAAGGCAGGATGCAAACAAAACAAAATTGAAAAGACAGTTAATATTAAAAAGGTAGTATGAGCTGACATTTTTGTGATGTGTACCTACCTCCATCATATATACACAACAAGTATCCAAGGCCTTTCCTCAGGGTATTTCTTACTGGAAGAAGGGGGAAGGAACCAGGTGGGTTTAAGATGTGGAAGTCCCTGCGGCCTCAAAGGATCTTGTGACAGACCCCACCGCTGCTATTCCCTCCTCCTATAAGTATTGAAACGCTGAAGTTGGGGACAAATGTCTGACTCACACAGAAAGCGCATCAAAATGCACCTTTATGTGCCCAGTGACATAACATGGCATGCAAACTGGGGCCTCATGAAATCTCAATTAGTCCAGCCAAAAATGGATTAATATGGGGACATCCATTAATCCAGCCTTTTTAGAATGAGGATAGGAGTTGGGAGAGTCTGCCCCTCGTGAATTTCATTTTAGTGTTCAACAGGTTTACTGATTCTTTTGCCAGAAATGTGGTTAAACAGCAGTCATAAAAGATAGCACTGGGTTTAGAGAAAAGCTGGGAGGGGGGAACCTTCCCCGCACCCCATTCCTTATTTCTCTGGTGCCTCTGCTCACCAGAAAAGCAAGCAAAGAGAAAGAAATATTTCTCTGTCTTGGCTTCTTATCTGGAGCCTGTTCCTTTCCAGAAAACAAAAGACCGTAAGGGGCAGAGGATAGGAGTCCCTTTAGAAAGTGGTAAGACACCTGAAGTGGGGAGGGAATAGATGAAAGACTGGACTCAGAGCTACAAAGCATCCAAAGCAGCTACTAAAATCCTTCGATGCCTTCTGCAAGAGACAGCATCAGTTTCTGCCTCTTGAGGCAATGCAAGTAGCAAGCAGGGCTGTCCCATTACCCACCATAAACCTCCATCTATCTGGAGGGGTTGGCACCTCTGTTTGAGCTGCCACATCCTCCAAAAAATGAAGCCCAGTGCTGTTGACTTCTGTGCCAGGAAGCCTTCCTCTTCCTTCTATACAAGCCTCAAATGGGCGTGTGGGCTTGTTCGTTGCCAGCAGGCTCTTGATGTACACACAGCAAAGAATGCCAACCAACCAATAGGAAAGCCAACCTCTTCCCTCCCAGATAGAGGCTTCCACATGAACCACTGTCCCGCATCTCCCACAATTTTTTACGATCAGAATGAATGGCTATTGGGAGTCCCTTATATCAGGGCGGAGGAGTATGTGGATTACAACTCCTAGCCAGCATAGCCAATATAACATCCAACGCTACGTTCAGCTGTAGGCTGAAGTAAGACTGAAGCTGGCTAAGAATGCAGATGACATTCCTAATAAAATAATATTTAATGGATGTGTGCAAGGACGCACACACACACATACACATTTGGCTATGTATCAGGATCTTTCTGGGCCTCCTTGCCAAAACTCATAAATTGGTTGAGGGAGGGAAGAGGGACAGAGGTGGAGAACAGGACACTTGTAGAAGAGAGGGTGAATCTGAGAGCATTTCTGAGAAACCCTGCCTTAGTAACGCGATCAAAATACTCCAAATCATGTCTTGATTTGAAGGACCGGTCTTTAATAACAGCCCTTCTAAATCTGCCTAGAGCAGTGGTTCTCAACCTCTGGTTCTCCAGACATTTTGGACTTCAGTTCCTAGATTCTCTCATCATTGGCCACGCTGGCAGAGGCTTCTGGTAGTTGAAGTTCAAAACAGCTGGTGGATAAAAGGTTGAGAACCCCTGGCCTAGAGTTTGCCAGGATCCCTGGCCTGTGGTTTTCAGGATCAGGTCAAGGGCCTTAAAAACAGTACCAAATAAACCATCTCCCACTGTCCTAGAACAGAGCTACCTATAGAGTGCATTTTCACCATAAGTCAGCCATTTCATATACTGAAGTACATGAAGAAAAAGACAACCATGTATCTATTCAACACTGGCACCGAAACAGGGTTTTCCACTGCGCTGAAAGCCATTTGGGAGATGCATGATAGGATGCATGACCCACCAAGGAGCTCAGGAGGGACTGGGTGTGTGTGTGTTACTCCTGCTGCTCCTCCCTGTATCTGCCACCTGAGAGAAGTGTGTCTGCCTTCAAGTTACCTGTTGACTTCTGGCAACCCCAAGAATTTCATAGGGTTTTCTTAAGCAAGCTATCCTCAGAGGTGGTTTTGCCAGTTCCTCCCTCTGAAACAGAGCCTACAGCACCTGGGTTTCCTTGGCAGTCTCCCATCCAAGTACTCACCAGGGCTGACTCTGCTCAGTTTCCAGTATCAGATGGGATCTGGTGCCTTGAGGGTATTTAAGCCATGCCACTCAAGGCAGCGATCACATTATATCTAATAGTGCAGTTGGAACCGGACATGGCCTCTTGGGGTGCAGGTGTAGCGTAGTGTCTAAGAAAATGAGTTATAAGTCAGGAATTATTATTAACCATTATTTATATAGCACTGTACATTTACACAGTGCTGTACATACAATCTTATAATTAGATGGAAGCCTTTGGTTGAGATCTCACCTCTGCAGTGAACTCACCAGTTGGCTTTAGGTGGGGCCTCCTTCCTCAGCCTTCCGCCTAAAAAATGGGGATGATAAATACAGTACCAACCAACATTACAGAGCTTTCAATACTCTAATGGGCGGTTGGGGAACCTGTTGCGTCAGAGCAATCTACAGCTCTTGTCCTAAGTTGCAGACTTCGCCAAGATGAGGAAGAGGGCCTTCCTGAGAAGCCAGCTTCATCACTCTTTACCTCTTTTCAACTGTAATCCAGCAGCTATTCCACCAGGCCAATGAACCTGCAAAATGGAAGAACCTGACCCTGAATGTTCTTCCTTCCCTTTCTGTGCTGTACCTTTTGGGGTTGTAAGCCAGATTGTAGAATAGTCTTGTTCTTTCGCTAACATGTAAGCCACTATGAGATGCCATCCAGCTGCAGGTTGGGATTTGTTGCTGTGATGTGCATTCATGTTGACTCTGACTAATGGAGACCCCATTTTGGGAGCCTTCTTGGCAAAAATTTCTTCCCAAGGGGTTTGCCCTTGCCTCCCTCTGAGGCTGAGAGAGAGGGGCTTGCCCAAGGTCATCTGAGTGGGGATTTTAATTCTGATCTCGAGGAGTCCTACACCACTACACCAAGTGGCTCTCATATTATAAATATATAATGAAATAACCAGATTTCATGGGTCACTTGGTTCCGTTTCAAGGCCCTCTGAAAACATTCAGTTCAGATTTCTTGCAAGAGCAAGCTGTTGTTTTCTTTCTTATTTGGTTCATCTATAGCTCAACTTGTCCCCAATATGGTGACTCAATGAATAGTAAAATCCAGAATGAATTAAAATCATACAAAAACATCAGTAATATGTGTGTGTGTGTGTTATTTTAAAAACCAATTAATCTATAGCATTAAAATGATTTAAAAGATGGGATATAAAATCCCCACACCATTAAAAGCCCCTTGCAGTCAGTTCCTGGAGGCCTGTTGGAATAGGAAAGGATTCACACTTGCTGATAGAAGGAGAGCAAGGGGGCAGCTCTCCTAGGTTCCATCAGGAGAAACTGGAGCGGGTCCAAAGGAGGGCGACTAAAATGGTGAAGGGTCTGGAAATGATGCCCTATGAGGAACGACTTAGGGAGCTGGGGATGTTTAGCCTGGAGAAGAGAAGGTTAAAAGGTGATATGATAGCCCTGTTTAAATATTTGAAGGGATGTCACATTGAGGAGGGAGCAAGCTTGTTTTCTGCTGCTCCAGAGACTAGGACGCGGAACAATGGATACAAATTGCAGGAAAAGAGATTCCACCTCAACATTAGGAAGAAGTTCCTGACAGCGAGGGCTGTTCAACAGTGGAACACACTCCCTCGGAGAGTGGTGGAGTCACCTTCCTTGGAGGTCTTTAAACAGAGGCTGGATGGCCATCTGTCGAGGATGCTTTGACTGGGAGTTCCTGCATGGCAGGGGGTTGGACTGGATGGCCCTTGTTGTCTCTTCCAACTCTATGATTCTATGAGGAGGGACTTCAAAAATCTGAGAACCACCACCAAAAAAAAGTCCCCTCTCTTTGACCCGCCAAGTGTGCCTGGGAAGGCAGCGAGACTGAATTTGCTACTCCTTTGGAGTTGCCAAAGAAACTGCTACCATTTTGCCAGCCCCCTAGGTGACAAGGAGGAGGGCAAGACTGAAGAAGGGATGGTAGAAAGAATGGCAAAAGTGGCTCCACTCACTTACAGCTTTGGTTTTTCCTGTTGCCCACCGCTGGCATGAGCCCTGCAAGCAACTCCTGAAAGGTAAGCTCCAAAAATGTGATCTCTCAACAGAATTCTGTCCCCCCCCTCCCTTTAAAGCCTGTCATCACCACCACCACCATAACAATACTACTAATTGGTCACAAAAACTCTTTTCGGAGGCACATCGCTTACAGATTTTGCCATCTGAGAGGGCGAGTTCAGATAAGAGACACTCTCCTTTGGTGACCTCTTTTGTGAGGACATACACAAATACCTCATTTAACTTTACTACAATACTGCTATCACCATTGATGTCCCTAAGGGAACAGCAGGCATGGATTTTAAAACCTGATATGGAAAGGAGAAAAAGAATGATTCATGGAGAGAGAAGACGAATGACTGGACTAGCTTCAAGAGAATGCAGTGGTTTTGAAGTTAAGCGATACAAGGAACTCCCTTTTTATCATGTCAGACCTAGCAGTGCATCTTGCACAGTACCGTCCACCCTTTCCAAGGTCCCAGACCGAGATCTCTTTCAACCCCATTCGCTACAGCACTGGGAAATAAACCTTTTAAAATGAACTGACCCGAAGTGTGGTGGTAAATCTTCAAGTGCTATCTCATTATAAGCGTCCCCATAGCCATGGCGTCATGAAAAGTTACAAAATGGTTGTGGGTCAGTTCAAGCAGTTTCTATCTACCAGGTGCAAGTCTTTTGTAAACTGAATGGGCCTTAACTATCCATTTGACTCCAACCTCCCCCAAATACTCACAATAATATACTATTGCTGGGAAAATCCATTTTCTTTCCAGCTACTGGGAGAATTTTGGCTACAAACGTAGGAACCAGGAGCTTGAGGAGACTGGCGGACAAAATGATCATCCTTGCTATCAAAAGTTCTAGTGCTTTGAGCCTGCGCCTCCATTACATCACTGGGGCCAACCTAATTTTTATTTTCCAGACAGCATGGTTCAGAATCAAGCTATTCTTTGAATTGCACGTGTCTCTGAATTTTGTGGTGCAGTGCCTGGCTCAAAAATTGTACAAAAATGTGTATGTAAGGGAAACTTTCATACAAAAATGGGAATTTCTGCGCAATTTAATTTTTTTTAAAAAATATGTGAGTTCACAAACATGAAATTTTTATTGCTGTACATCAGAGAAGACAAGAGGCTAGATTCTAGAAAGCAGGAAAGGAAAAATATTGTATTGGAAGCTTCCTCTTCTAGTGTTGTGGCAGGTGGGGTGCGCGGGATCATTTTTAACTTGACAGCACATGTCCCCTAAGCTGTTAAATTCAAGAAGGCCAAATAAATCCCCACACACTTCCTTTCTTAACTGACATCCTTCACAGTTTAGACTAAATGTACAGACAAATAAACAACATGGTCAATTAAATCTAGTTGCTTTCATTGGTTTTGGAAGTCATTGAGCATGATTCCCATATTCAGTCATTTACGTATCAAATATCTATCTATTCATATCCTCCTACTGTCCCTATTTGGCGGAGACAGTCCCGATTAATCTTCTGTCATCCCACATTTTCTTTTAAAAGGTCTCAGTTTCCCTCCCTTCCTCCAACGTTCCCCTTTGTCTTCAGCTTCCTTGCAAACTGAGTTTGAAGTTCAAAAATACTTTGTACTCAAAGTATTCAATGGGGAGAAAGGAAAAGGTGGGGCAGAATCTTTCCCTTCCCACTAAGCTCACACAAAAGCAAACTGCGGCAGCCTCTTCCAGCTTGTCTGATCTTTCTCCTTAATACCTTTGGCCATCTTGACCACACTCTGATATTGCTTGACCACATGCCTCCTGGTTTTCATCTGTGAAATGTTGACAGGTGTGTCTATTTGAATTTACACATTAGTACACTTATCCCTCCATATTTGTGGATTTGATTATTCAAGGACTTGATTAATATGTTCTCTCTAGGAATATCTGGTCCTCCAGTGCAACTCTTTGGTCAACTTTAACTAAAAGTTGCACTGAAAGACCTAGAGATTCCTAGAGCATACTCTACTAGGCATTTGTAGCTCCTCCAGCGCAGTCCTATGGTCAGTGTCTGTCGCACATTGACCACAGAGTTGCACTGGAGGACCCAGAGATTTCTAGAGAGGTGTCCTCTCAGGTAAAAACATGGTGTTACCCCTAACCCCAGTGAATATGGAGGGGCAAGTGTAGTCTGCTGACTATGCAGAAAGCCCTGCCTCTTTTTGGTGTGGTCTTGTTATCCTTACCAAGTACTGGGTGAGGGGCTACCCACATTTGGTATTAGAGGGAGTCATCATCAGGACGATAAGAAATGGTTGCATGTATTCCCCACAAAACTCTCCTCAGCTGACAGAAGCACACCTAAAAACAAGTGGGTTTAATATGGGCACTGGAGAAGTCATGATATTATGGTGATACAGGATTGTTATTTCCTTGCTATACAATTTTGGCATGCCATCTCTTTGACATGCTGAGGAGGAAGAGGAAACCAAAGCCCAAAGTGGCTAAAGTTGCCAGTACACACAGTAGAAGTTAAAATATGACCCAGAAGAAAAAGTTTGGAGACTGACTAAACATGACAAAAGAGGTCTGTGGTACAAGTATGTTGTACATGGCACAAGACTTGGGTGAATATGGCACACACCAAATACACGTCCCAAAGAGCACCCATACCACCAAAGTACTCATGTACTTATGTGCGTCCTCCATAAAATGTGAGATCTTGAGAAAGTGGAAGAACCAGTCCAGATGCCACTGCCAGAGCTAGTTAGTTTGGTTTGCTTGGACTGGGTATGGTCAGATGTACAGGTATTCATTTGAAGAGATTTAAAAAGGATCAGAGTAAGGGAAGGTGAACCGGCAGCCTATGGGACGTACTGTCCCTCCATGTTCAATGTGACTATTCCCACAACCCACTTCCTAGCAATATGAAATGGGCAGCTTCTCACATGGCACACATTGGTTCTTACCTTCCAATAGGAAATGACTATGACAGTCATGACTCTCTGGGAATCCTCCATTTCTTACTAAGGAGGGGTAGGAAGCCACTAGCAGATTCTTTAGCTTGAGATTATTTACAATTGGGGTGGAGCAGGGGTAGACTTTACCAAGTCAAGCCGAGCTGGTGAAGGTGTATGCATCATTACAAGGCACTCGCACCCGACGTCAGCGGTTTTCAACCTTTGGTCCTCTAGATTTTTGAGACTTCAACTCCCAGAATTCCTGAACAATGAACATACTGACTGGGACTTCTGGGAATTGAAGTCCAAAACATCCGGAGGCCCAAAGGTTGAGAACCACTGCCATAAGTGGTTACATTGGGTTGAATCCACCACTCTAGGATGAGAACATTGGTCTTGCGCGTTCGAGTTGTGTTTTGATCCAATGATATGAAGCAGGTGTAAAAATGTTCATATGCCTTTTTTATTTTTTGAATGACTTCAGTTTCCATTCAAAGTTGGGGATTTTTAAAAAAAAATCTATTCTGTGTTTAAAAATTCTGTTAAGAACAGAACAGTGACAAGGGAGTGTAAAAGGTAACAGTAAGCAGGATATGAAAAGAGTGGCTTAAGCCACGAGGAAGAGGGGTTATCCTGAGTCTTTAGGTTATGACCGAGTATAAACCGACATTAGCATGAGGGTGGATGAGTAGGCACAAAGGGTCAGTCTGGCCGATGGATAAAAGAGAGACTTCACTGAGGAAGAGGGGAAAGGTCTCCATGATGCATCTAGATACCTGCAGGGCTCACCTGCTCAACTATGTTTACCAAGGCTGGGGCTGGAGCTATTAAGTGTCATGCTTAGGAAGAGGTGGCTACTGGGTTGAAGTCATAGTTCTCAGAAAGGGAAGAGCAAGTTACAAGCCAAGTGGGTCCTTGTGCAGTTCCCCCACGACCCAGGTTTTGTACAGGTTGCAGCTGCAGTGGCAACCAAAGGCCTCCTCACCACTCCCTTGAATATGAACTCAAGAGCTGGCAGAAAGGGAGCCCCAACTGAGAAACAAGAAGAGATCATCAGCAGTTCTCAAGGGAGCTTGGAGGCAGGCAAAAAGCAAAAAAACAGAGACAGCCCACCCAAATATCCCAGGGAGGTCTGAGCATGCTCCATGGCCTCAAGAAGCTAAGACATGCTGAGTGACACTTGGGGCGGAGGAAGGGAACCCCAAGAAACTGGGGTAGAGGAAAGCAAATGGTTTACTTGGATTCTGTACAGCTTATAGTATCCTCAAGGCGAGACTGGGTGCCTTGAGATCCTAAGCAGGAACTCTCCTGTCCAGGGATGACAATACACTGCAATATCTGGTAGTAATATTTTTGCATGTATATAATAAAAAACACCTTGAGGGATAAGGAATCAACTCAGGCAGAATATCTTTTTCAATGGCTAAGCCTATGCTTCCAAGCATTAAAAAGGGAGAGAGTTACACCTCCACATGACACACAGCAGCAAGATTACCTGTAATGC
Organism: Urosaurus nigricauda; assembly: GCA_034509955.1. Lineage (NCBI taxonomy): Eukaryota > Metazoa > Chordata > Lepidosauria > Squamata > Phrynosomatidae > Urosaurus > Urosaurus nigricauda. Next base: position 12,003,550 of record JAOEGL010000014.1, read on the forward strand.
TTACTGGTGATAGTAGTTGCAGACATGGAAGGCGCCAACGACAGAGGTAACACACCAGTGGTAGCTGGCTATGCTACGATATTATTTTCTCAATGCTGTTGGTAGATGAGTATCTTGGGCATGGTAACTCCTTCAAGCATCATCACAGCTCCAGCTACTGCACAGCAAGTAGTGTGATATTGAATAGTGAATATGCTACAGCAGAAATTACGAATTTGGTGAATGGATCGCACGTGAATGCCGACAAATGGATGCAGTGAGTGTCCAAAGCGGATATATACACATCGCCTACTTCTAGGTTACGCTAAGGTAACTGTCAAGGTTCAGTGGTGTGTCTCTGACTTTGTACATTTGCAAAAATCACCTGGGAGTGAAAGGAACCATGTGTGAATGCTGACGTTCACCAGACTCTGGACAAACGGGATGCTAACACTGATGGCACTATACCACCAGGGTTAAAAATGTGCACGCTGCCCCCTCCCCTTTCGTGCTTAAGAGGCCTAAGTCAGAATGAGTGGCACCGAAACCAGGAGTTTGATCATGACTGGACAACTACGCTAACGTACATGACACTGGGTCCATTTTTATGGCAAGAAAGGCATCTATCTTGATGCCATAGAGTTCTCTACAAAGGGAGAGAAAACAGAGGCCTCTGCTCAAAAGCAGTGTGTGGCATGCTGCTTTGAAGACCATTCTTCCACGCCCATGCATCCAGGTCAACCTGCAAGTTCCAGAGGGAGCTCTTCTCCATGCCACAGAGGAAACTGGATCATATATATGTATATGTATAATATATACACACACACACACACACATATACACACACACCCCTCCCAGGATCCATGCCAGCAATGAGCATGAGCAGGACTGAGAACTCTCTTGCTTCAGCATAAGGGAGGAATCGCTTCTCTGCCTGCGAATTGCATCTCCTTCTCAACCCACCTTTGTCTGGGGCTAACCAGCTCTTTTGATGTGCTTCTGAAGATGGAAGTGGGGTGGGGGAAGAGATGCGCCGCAAAAGGGACTCGGGGGCAGGGGGGGGAACGGCAAAGGAGAAAAATCATTCAGATAGATGGCAAGACACACAAAAAAATGGGGGGGGGGAGGGTTATCCATTGTAATTTCTGGGCTGGCTCAGGATGATGTCATAATGGCAGGCAGCAAATGCAATGGCCAAATGCTGGGCACCCTGTAAATCTCTCTGCCCATGTGACCTCTAATACTGATTTGGCCGAAATACCAAAGATTTCTATCATTTTCCATGTACGAGAGCATTTCTGGGTTGTGAAGCCCCGCCACCCCTCCTCCACCCGCTCTTGGGATGCTGCTGCCAATTTCCAGCTGTGTGTGTGTGTGTGTGTGTGTGCGAGAGAGTGTGTGCAAGAGTGTGTGTGTGTGTGAAGAGGAAAGGCTGGGGGAGGAGGCACAGACCTCACTCTCTACCAGCACACACCCCTTTTGCTACTACAAAGACATCACTAGCAATCACATTTGCAATAGTACAAATGTTGCCTTCACCACCACCACCACCATCACTGCCGCCACCACCATCCCTTCCATCCTCGCTTTTCGTGGAGCCTCCCTTAAAAACAAACAACACCCCCCCATCCCCGGAAAAAAAAATAATAATAACCCACCCCACAGAAAACAAAACAGAGAGGAGGAAAAAAAAAAAAAAAAAACCCCAACCCAATCCCGCTTGTCATTTTGATAGGAGTTGCCCGGTCCTTTTCAGTGTCAAAAAATGGGAACAATGCAGCTCGCCGTCAATGAATGAATGAGGATGAATGAAAGCAAAGAGCGAGCAATTCGCCATGGGAGGCAACCCCGCCGTTCCTTCCACTGGCCAAATCCATCAGCACTCATTAAAATTACAATCGTCAATACCTCAGACTCAGTTAGCGGCGACCCCCCGCTCCATTCGCCCGCCCAACCCAGACAAGACAGAAATTATATTCAACAAAAATGGATGCACTCCCAACACACCAACCAGAACAAAAAAAAATAATGATATGGACATAGGCATACATGGATGCATGCATGTGTACGAATTCATGCATGCATGTATGTATGCCTCGGTATATATATAGCTAGCCTTCCCCCTCCCCAAAAAAGCCATGTTTCAATGGGAAAAAGCTGCACATCGTTCCAAATGCTCCGAGATTCCCCCCCCCACGATATCCCACCAAGACAAAAACCGTCTCCCTTGCAATATCTAGTTGCTATGCCAACAAATGGGGAAAATAAATTAAAAAATAAAATAAAAGGAGGGTTTGAGGGGGGGGAGGAAAGGCGAGGATTCTTGACCCCTTCCCCAGGCTGAGACAGTCATATCCGAACAAGGGAGGGAAAAAAAATGGAACGAAAGGACGGATAGTGGGGCAAGGGGTGTGGTGGCTGCTTACCAAAGATGCTGATTTGATTGTGGCAAAGCGTTCTCGGTTCCGGTAGTGGAGGGCCTGATTCTGGACTGAGTGGGTAGGCCGCAGCTCAGGCCTGCGCTCCCCGTGGCCCACCTCATCCCTTATGAATACATGATCCTGCAGAAATGGATAAAAACAAGGAGAAAGTCCGGTTGTGCTCTTTCTTCGCTGGCTGCCTCTCTTTCACCCCTCTTTTTGCACAAGCCCTGCTGTTTGAAATGCATAGTTTGGCTCTCTCCTAGTCCCTGCAGCTCGCACAGTACAAAATGAATAAGCAACACATTGCAGCCTTCAGTTAGGAATGTCAGCTGATCGCTAGTGGGATGCCTTCTGAATCCCTGGCAGATTTTTTTTTTTTTAACCTCCAGAATTACATATGTGCAAAAAAGAGAATCAAAAACACAAAGCACTGCAGAGCAGGCAGAGTCCTCAGAAGGGCTTGCTTAAAACACTGCACCCAAATAATCCCTTTAAAAACATGGTTTCCATGGCTAGCAAAGATGCTGCTGCTGATGATGGTGGCGGCGGTGGTGCTGCTGCTTCGCCTTCTCCCTTTGAGCATAGAAGCAAGGATCTGCCACATTCCCCTTTTTCCAGCCTGGATTTTCCTCTGCACTTGCTATCTGTCCTGGAGAAGAAGCATCTCTGCTTCAATAGATGCAGCTTGCAGGAGACCAGCCTTCCTTCCTTCCCTCGCTCTCGCTCTGTGCCTTGTGCTGAAAAGACTCTGTGACCACTCAGGGATCCTGCTTTCTAGTCATGATCGTGCACGGTTCTAGCATTTTCTCTCCATAGCCTTGGAATGGATTTTTTTTTTTTTTACATTTAAAGAGACAGAACACGCTTTCACAGAAATCATTTTAGTCAAGTGTTTTTCGCCTCTCTCATGGCCCAGAGCTTTAGGAAACAGGGATTTGACAGCAGGAATGCATCGTGAAGTGCCACGCTCCCTTTCGCACACATACATGCACACACAAACATCCTTCACATGGCCACATATGTCATCTGAGACCCGGCGTCCTCCCAGGGCATCGTGTCTTAAGTCTTGGACCTCAAATACACGACTTTCTATTTCAGCTCATCCATGGACATGGCTTTGAGCACCAGAACCCCCTCAGCCTCAGTTGCTCATCTGCACAATGGGAATAAGACAAGTGACCTACACCGGGGTGGTCAGTTTTTAGGTTCATCGCATCGATTTTGAGTTTTACTAGCATGGCAAGATCCGCTAAGCAGAACCAGCTAGATAAGCCACTCACTTAGAATTTAAACCTCCAAAAACACACACATTCTTAGACTAGGAATTTGATTTCAGCACCACATAGAACTGAACCCATAACCCTTTCTCACAAAAATTAGCTCCTGGCTACCCCAGGTTTTCTTCATTTCAGCAGCCCAATTTTGTTGGAGAAATCCGTTGGTTACTATTGTTAACAACTGGATTTTACCAATGTGCTGTAAATTACTAGTAGCTCCCCAACTAGCGTTTGCGCAACGCGACCTACAACCACGCGAATGTTTCAGGCTAATAATGCGATATATACATAATTGCTACTTATCCGTTATTATATAGGCTAAGGTTATACAATAGGCCACTCAAAAGAGATTCATGTCCCACACTTAACGGCTAGTCTCTATGTTGGGACAACTTAAATTTGTTCTCCGACGTTTTCCGAGACAACACCGATGGCCAGTACAGAAGAGTATTAGCTATACTTGTTTAAAAAATAATAATGGCACAATTTCACAGAGCTCCAAACAGCATTAGAAGGTGTGGCATAAAAAGGGTAAGACCCAGGCATCTAGTCCAAAATCCCAGTTCCAACTGGAACCCGCACGTTACCTTCAGCAGGTACCTAAAAATGGCTACAGCTTTTCAAAAGACAAAAGTTCAAGGACCACCATATCATACAACAAAGGCAAAACCAACACTTGGAAACGGTATAAAATTGCAACAAACGACTAAAAAAAAAAAATAGCCCGAACACAGGTAGAGGAAAAAATACACAACGAGTGCAACTGAGCATAAGTGAAGGCCACCGGTGAGTTTACTCCGTGGCAAGGATGGCGGTAAAGAAAGCGTTCTTGCCCTCGGACACTGCATCTTCTGAGCATTGTCTTGTAGTTTTTCCACACAGCGTAGAGAGCCTTTGAAATCTGGCCCAAGTACAGGTATACCTCGGTTAACCAGGTAAAATGTGTTCCTGGGTATTACTTCTTTAACCGAAAAATTGGTACCAGAGACAGAAATAGAATGGAAAGAATAGGGATCATCGCCTCTACCATAAGAAAAGATCAGCAGCTCAAACTATACATCAGTGAACTTTTTATTCAAACCTAACCATATATACACATGTGAGGTGGAACAATCAGGTCAGCTAGTCTTGTGTAAGTAAACAAGCACACTTTGATGAAATCGTAGCGAATTTATTACAGCATACAGCCAGGAACACACTTCAAACTCCCAGGAGAACATTTGGTGGCCAAACTTTACTATGCATTTTTAACCCACTGAGGGTAACTGGTGAGGCAGGCTTATCTGCTCTCCTGTTTTCTCTCTGTTTTATTGTTCATGTACGCTCAGTATGGGTTTTTGGAGGAGGCAGCTGCTGTTGATCTTCCTTGTTGCAGGCAGACACACACAGCTACAGTAAGATTAGCTACAGTAGAATATCAGTTGTTGCCAGCTAGAGCTTTATTGCATTACTTACTGCAGTCGGATGCCTCTCCAACCTTCCTTCATCATCCTTCCCATACAAATGCTTTAAAAATGTCAAAAAAAGAAGATGATGAAGGAAGAAAAGGGGGTTGAGCAAGTGTAGAAATGCGTTGCACCAAGGAACTTTTTCCCCCTGAGGCTCTGTTAACTGAGGAACGTCTGCAGAGATGTAGTCAATCCAATGGTAGAACACTGTAATATAGTTTCAATAGTCTTTGAAGGTAACGTTGTATCAGTCGTGATTTGGACTCTACACTCAAAGTAGTCAGGAAACGTTGCTGGTGTACCTTCTGATGAATACATTCAGGTACTGGAGCCAATGAACGTAGGCAAGTTGTTTGGTTAAGTCCGGCCAAGCATTTGCATGCTCAAGCATTGGGATGGAATGTCCAGCTGGCTCCGAGCGTTCGTAAAAGTCTTCCGAGAGAGTTCCTACTTTCTTTAGAAGAAGCTGTACGTCAAGTTCTTTAGAGGTCCTACACCGAGTGCTGTCCGTGAATGAAACAAACCAGACAACTACCACAGAAAGTGGCATTTGAATAGTGGCATTCCAATTATGGAACAGCATTCTCCACCATATTCATTTAAGAGGTTAACCCGGTGCCATGCTGTGGGCGCCAGGTGAAGAAGACCTTTCTATTCACACTTCTATGTAAGAATGCAGTCTGGGGCTCTCAATTTTAAAATCTGGGAGATTCATTTTGAGTGGCGTTGACTTTTTTCCCCCCGTCGTGTTTTATTCCGTTTCATTTTGTATTTACGTTATTTTTGTGTTTGCTCATTAGAAGACACTGAGATGCTGTTACGTTACAGGAGGAAATGCAAACAATTGTACATGAATGTATATAACGTACGTTCTGGCACATACTGTAGGAGACACTTGACACCAAACAAGGGCTTTGACCAGAGACAACTTCTAGCACCACCCATAGTTGTGTACAAAGCCAAGGGAGATGCTTTTGCCCCAGTTATCACACTACACATGGACACATGGGATAGTCAGTCTCTTGCTGACTATCACAGGTCACTGTGCTTCCCTACAGAACTGGGATGCTATGAACTAGGATCGGTAATTCTCCCACTGACTATGTGATATCAGAGACCCTCATCTCGCTGTCACTTGTCACCTCGAGGGACAGCAAGCAGACCAGAGGTGATCTGCTGACCTGATATGAAACAAAAGAAGCCCATGAGCCTCTTCTCCTCACCAGGACCCGGTCAGTCTTTCAGCTCACTGCAGCCTCCATTATCTCCTTGGATAGGTAAATGTTCAGGAGACAATAGCTTATCATTTTTGCCTAATACACCTTGCTGAAACTACACAAAAATAAAAAAACATGGAACTGGAGGATAATATTGAGTTTAGAAGGTAGTGCAGCCAAGTTAATGGGTCATATAAACATAATTCCAGAGTCCCTGGGGCACTGTGGCCAAGTCAACCTGTCTCCCTTAGGATGTGAGAGAGAGAAATGGCCCGGGAAAGGCTGGCTTCTTGTTACTTAGCAGCAACTAGATTATCGTCACCAACTGTTAATGGGTTACCTTACATACTCTTGTATCTAGTAGGCTTTGGTAAAAGCCCTGGATGCTGCCCTCCTTCAGTTCCTTTCATCTCTTGCATCTCTTTGCAGGTCCATCAGGATCCCACTGCGAAGGTCCTTTTGACTAAATAGCTCCCCTGTTAGCGGCGAGTTAAGTGCAATCTAATATAGCCAGCTGCGTCCTTCCACGTTTGAGAAGAAACCTAAAAAAGATTACTAGGCTCCTATAGGCAGAGTTCCATTGCAACGCTGAATTCCACATTAACAGGCAATTTAAGACACAAAAATAATATCAGATGTCAAGTTGCTTATATGCAAGTCCACCTCAGCAACAGGCACACAGGTTGGTCAGCCAACCGTTTGTGTGGCTGATGTTGTCTATCGCATGGTTTGCAAGGCCTTTTCCTGCTCGTATGGGTTAGTACTGTTAAGTGTCGGAAGCAAACAGAAGAGAATGCCTCTGGATCATTTAAGAGCATGTCCTGTAAGCAAGGTCAACAGCAGGATGGCTTTTCAAGCATATCCAAGTGTGTCAAGTTGGTGGAGATGAGCACAGTTCTTTGACCAACGGAAGACACTTAAGGCTGGATTTCCATTTCAAGCAAAAGGGTGAACTTGACCCGTAGAGCATCTAACATCAACATTTTTATTTCATTTTTCCCCCCTAGGGTAGAAGAATCCACACGTCTAGGAAGGATGCCATTTTTCTTCTTGAAAAGATCGACTGAGATTCTCCTTGATGATCAGATGTGATAAGCTGTATCTTGCAGACCATACCTGTTCACAGAAATAGTCTAGAAGCTAAATTAAATTTAAACCATTTTTTTAAAAAAAAGAACCCTAATTTTAACTAAATGTAGCTGTTTTTCAAACAGGATACATTTTCAGACAAGTTTTCAGTGACACTCGAAAGCGTGGGTATACACAGGGTGTGCGTTTAATGAAACCAGTTTTAATCCAGTATCAAGACTAAATATTTAATTTTAAAAAATGTTGCTGTGATCCCAGTGGAAAAAAAAAATCTCTATCGCATGTCTCTATATTTAGACGTACATAGGATCACTAATAGCATTACAATAACCACGTCAAGGACTGGAGGTTACAGCATAGTTTTTTTCCCCATCAAAAAGATCCTTCTACAATCTACACTCCTCCCTACGCTAATCTTTATTTAGAGACTTTAGTCCCCATCCAGTAAGTACTTTACCATTTACTTTCCCATCTCTCTCGCAAGATATATACTCATGATGTCCTAGGATGTTTGGACCAAGAGCCCAGTGTTTGACAAGAAAGAAAGGCCAAAATGGAACTGGAATCAGAGTGGAAAGAAATTCTGTAGATAAGGTTTCATCAAATGTTCTGGAGAAATGTCAAGAAAAATGACTGTAAGGCCTGCTGCAACAGAAAGCTTGCCGAGCACCTAAACTGCAAAGCAGGCTTCTAGGTGCCCTAAGCCAGGTGAAGGTTAGCAGGGCCAAAACTCTACCTTGGAACTATTCACATCTACATCACTAGGTAACCTCTTAAGCGGAAAAAGGCTAGAGGTTATCTCTTGCACTGCTAGGTGCATCCCTGCATCCCTTGGAAACTCTACAGAAGGCAGTAGGCCATCGGATGTGTTAACAAGAAATAACCAAATTTCTTCACTTCAGAATAATACCGGACACAGCCAGCAACAAGGACATGGGTGACATATTTTTAGACCCTACAGTAATGATACAATAGTTAGATATTTTAACAGACCCAGGTAAACACTTCTATTTGGAGACAGGTGATACGGGACCATTTTAAGTAGTGTATTCAGGAGCAACGAGAGTTGACCCTTATTTACTAGCCTGTTATCGCTATGACATCTAATTTTTTTTTTATCTTGATCTAGTGATTTAAATTCATCTGTTATGCTACCCAAATCCCTGGCAGCTAAAAAGACACAAATTACTTTCTTCTAACTTCACTCAGATCTAAATAACCCATAGTTTATTGTGCTTATTTTAATTACCAAACAATCCTCATGGAGGGAAACTATACAGGATAGCCCTTCACCAAAAGTTGGCATGGAGACTCAACGTCATAATATCCTACTTAGGTATCATCGCGTTTTTTGCTGTGGCAGTTAAAAACTACCCTTACAAGGCATGTGTGACAGGGCACTGTCCTTCTTAGTTATTTTGTAATATTGTAATCATCCTGGAGTGTTCTTTAATGGAATAAGGTAGCCGATACGCCATCAAACGGATGAGTGAAGCTTCACATTCATGAAGGGATCGACCTAGAGAGGTTTCCCAGCGCTCCGTTACAGCATTTGTTCTTTCTTGGGGTATCAAAAGCAACTTGGGACAATCGTCTCCATATGCAAAATCTGAGAGTGCGTCTTCAAACACTTGTGATATAAATCACATTAGAACTTTACAATCTGGTACGCTGGCAACATGGGTATTGTGTGACACATACTGTAGGACACTACTACAGGAATGAGTTTGTCTGTGCCATCTTCTTTACCGATCACACTTCAGGCTCGACTCTTGCTTTTCCATTTCTGGCTTCAGGTACCTTGAGGTCCTTGTACTACACTACTAAGCTTCCAGAATTTGCTTAATGTGCTTTTTTCTCATCGCTTTCCTTGGTGCTCTGTTTTCCAATTCCTTCTTATCATCATCCTTCAGTTCTTTTGCAGAAATCCACAACTTCTTCTTTACATGTTCTCAACATGGACTTTAAAAAACAAAACAAAACACTAAAGTAATACATTTTTCTCAGCACTTTATCCAGTATTTTGTTGCAGTAGTTGTAGTATCCAGAATTCACAACTGTATCAAAGGACAGGTTGAACAGTCATCAAATCAAGTTACAGTTTATGATTCCTTAAAGTTTCTATCGAGGCATACATTAGCGCTGTAGCATAATACTTTTGAGTTATTTAGTTATTTGGCTGCCTTCTGTGATTACCGTTTCGAGATATGTGCAATTTCCTATAAAGCATTTCCTTCCCATTTCCCAGGATCGCGAGACTGATTCGGAACGTGATCCAGAATGCTGATGTTGATTGACAACTCCACGTTTTTGACACTTAGTTGGCATATGTCCAAGCGTGGCAGACACCGCTAAACTATGAAGGCTCAATTAACTATGAAGGCTCAAGATGGACAGAATGGAAACCAGTAGTAAAAATGCCTCTCCCCCCTAAAAAAACGCAAGAAACAAGTATCCTTATGGATTAAACCTTTGAAAAGGAAGGGTCATGTCCTGCTTCGGGGTCAAGCACAGCGGTAAAGATTTTCCAGACAAGGGAAGGGAAGCATTGCAAAAACGAACCCAGGACTTCCAGCAGATTATGCAGCCCTGTCTGAACAGAGGTCACCCTTATCAAAGATCGATCAACATGTTTCACCCAGCTATCTAGACACTGTATACCACCACCACTTTAAGTCTACTACATTTAGGCTTCTTCCCAGAACATCATTTGATTTGGGTTCTTTTTCATGCAGTAATATTAATGTCACAAGTATATATACGCACACACATATATATATGAGTACCTGGATTACCAGGCAGAAGGTTCACTCAGGGTCTTGTCAGTTTTGGCACTCCTTCCTTGATATTGTTCTTGCAGGCTCCAGGAAACCACCACGGGTTTGTAGATGGTAGAGCACTGACACAGAGATTTCTCATTCCCAAATCCAAATTGCTATAACCTTTCTTCATTTGGGGTGGAGACTTACCTGTCTTTGGCACGTGACACAGCAACGGACACTGTAGGCTCAGGACACCTTAGTACCATTACTATTTTAGCCATGCATGTTCTCCTGCATCAGTTTTGCTTGGGAGGCAGGGAAGAGGATTGCAGTACAATAACTTTTCAGTACGTGAGTCATTTATTTCTGCAGAATTCTGAAACTAGGCATCTTCTGTTGTGTTGGAAATGAACAAAGTGCCAATATACAGTTATGTCATTAGGAAACAACCCTCCAGTTAAGAATTACCTGGATGCAACAAGAAATGGAACAATGAGCAAGACTCCTTGCTTGACTTATAGGACTTTGCACTCCAGCTGAGTAGAAACTGGGCTTGAAGTCAGGTCCCAAATAACTAAGCCTGCTATAAAACGTACAAGTCACATCCAGAGCTTGGAAAGGGTTGGGTTTTGCTTGGTACTACTCCTCTCTGGAATCCCAGAGCCAGGTGTGGCCACTGGGAATTCTGGGAGTTTATGGTCTCAAAAAAGACACATGCTGATGCTCTGTTAATGTCATATGTGAAGACAGCTATTTCCTCAAACTGCTGCATACACCAAAATTAAGAGTCCTACCTACGTGTATATTAAAGGGAAAATGCATCCACTTATGCCACATTATTAAAAACTGATTGGGGGGGGGACGGACATTTGCATGCACATATGTGTAAAAACAAGACTTTCATAAGAAAAAGACCCCACCTCTGAAAGCATTTAGACTGGCCTAGCACAGAAGAGATCTTGAAATACAGGAGGAAAACTTACTAAAAAATGGCAGTTTCAGTGTGTTGCAGCACTGAAAATGGCACATCTAGTGTTAGGGGAAAGGGCAGAAAGCTTTGAGGAAGCCCACAAAGGCATTTCCCATTTTGAAGGAAAGATATATTTGCATATGCTTAATAATCAGGGCAATATTAGACTCCAGTTGTACCAAGTGTACCTTTTTGGGATGATATGAAAATACACAACCATTCCAAATCATACCTACAAATCGCTCATTTGCAAGAAGAGAGGCATAAAAGTCTTCATTTAAAACATAAGTGTGTTCTGGAGTAGGCATGTACCATATTTCAGCTATGCAGTGCTCTACAATTCTGGTAACCTTTTGAGTGAGGAACAGATGTATTTGTCTATCTAGGCACAACCTGTTCCTGGACATCCTAAACAGAACCCTTGCAACCCAATATTTCATTTCAAGAATAGATTGGCTTGTTCTGTATAAGAATATTAGCCTCTTATGAGCCTGTTAGGTTAGGTTTGGGCGTTTTGTTTTGTTTTTTGCCAGGTAGACTGATCACATTTTCTAGAAACTGACACTTGGCCCAGGTGAAACCACATTTCTGTTCTTTGCCTGTTCTTTGCATCAACCACTCTGAAAAACATATATCCACCAGTCTTTCAAACAGATGTGCAAATGCATCCACTTCAAATATTTTTTAGTAAGCAGGTTGCCTTTAACTATGCACATCCAAAGGAGAAAAGAAAGGCCCTTAAATATTTTCGCTGCAGTTCAGTCTCCTTTTCGGAGGAAAAATAATCAAGATGCATTGGATGACGCAAGTCAAAAGTTCTAATCCTAAGTCCTATCACCCCTTGCATATTTACATGTGCAACATCAAAAATCAAAGTCGTATTATTACATTCTGCAACCCAATAATGAGAGAGGAAAATGACAAACAACCACCTATTTTTCATAGCCAGTTTAGATATTTAAAGTGGCCATCTTCTCATGTATGGCATAAAATAAAATAAAATAAAATAGTGAAGCACAGGTACCTAATAAAGATGTTGCCATTTTTGTGATCAGTGCCTTAGCTGCTGCAACTAACAATTTATGGCAGAACAAGAGATGCAACAGAATTTTAGAATGCCCATCATCCCCACAGTAGTATATTCTATTAACGGAAGGTAAATTAGTTCTAGATCAAAGGTTTCTTCAAGTTATCTCCTCTCAGCTGCTCATAGGTGCCCCAGTTTATCCTAAGTACCTAAGAGAGCACTGACACATCAATGTGTGGGTGAATCTAGCCCAGCAATCCATTTGCAGTCACGGCCAGGCATATGTACTTTGTGGCCTTTGCCACCTCTTCCAGCATTCTAGTACCTTTTTTGAGACAGCACGACTGCAACAGAATGTGGTATCCCTAGTGTAAATGTACCAGGTTTTATAAAAGCATTATGATACCGATCATTTTTTAACAATTTCAATCTGTACTACGCACATCATCTTCACTCACACTGCACAGGGAGTTGATGTTTTCCACCAGTGTATATGGAACATTGGAATTATTTGCCCAAATGTGCATCACCTTCTGCTTACTTGTGCTGAAATTCATTTGTCATTGTGTTTGTTCCAAGTATTCAGAGAGAAACTTTCCATTCTTTCCATCTCCAAGCACGTGTACCCTTACTCAACAATGGTTTTATTTAATTAAATTTCAATATATGGTGGAACTATTAAACAGCTCTAGCCATGATACCAAACTTTGGGCAGACTCTCTTAAATACTTTCTCTGTTGTGAGGATGGCTCTGCTAACCTCTGCTTCTGGTTCTGAAATGGTGTTATCTACTCCATAAGATCATCTGTCCCCTCATCCCATGTCTGTTAAGGTAAGAAACTTTGGTGAGAGGGTTTTCCAAAAGCTTTTATTTAGCTGTTAAGAGGCTTCCATCTTATCGACCCTTTATCTCTGCTCAGTGAAATTATCAAAAGACCTCCAGATTGTTGAAAAGGCACAACTTGATTCTGCAGAAGCTATACTGATGAGTTCCTTCCTAAGCTCAGGACACAAACTCACTTCAGCATCGGAAGAACAGCCAGGTGGTTGCAGTTTTCCAGAACCTACCCTATATGACAGGCAGAATAGTCACAAAGCAACAGTGTTACTTGCTGTTTTAGACAACTAGTAAAATATTGCATCCATGTTAAGGTCTTCATAGTCTTAAGTTCTTCAAGATCATTATGGTTCCAGATCATATGGAGGACTATATGCTGGGCTCTCAGTATCCACTGGGGTTTGATTCCAGGACCCCACATGGATACAAAATCTGTGGATGCTCAAGTCCCATTAAATACAATGGGGCTGTAAAATGGTGTCCCTTCTAAAAATATAAATAAATAGCAAAATCAATGTTTGCTTTTTGGAATATATATATATGATATTATCAAGCTGTGGATGGTTGAATCCGTGGATAAAGAATCCATGGATACAAAGGGCCAACTGTACTATACTTGCCAATGCTCCTTCGACTATAAGGCATACTGCATCTGAGTCCAGTTATCTATACTCAGACATCTGCCGTTTGGAGATTCATCCTATTATCATAATTATCATTATCATCTCAGAGCAGTTGATCAGATCTTTGGAGGATCAAACCCCCTCTTACGGTAGTAAAATGTGTCCTAACATTTTTCCCAATCTTGAGTTATCAGTAGTTTTTGGCTTACAACTCCCAGAATCTCTGACCACTGGCCGAGCTGCCCAAAGCTTCTGAGCGGAAATTCAAAATGTTTGGGAAGCCCTGCTCTAGATTATGTTCTTGTCATTTCATCTTCAGAGAGATACTTCTCCCCAAAGCCTAGCATTTTTTCTCCTATCTTCTTTTTTTCCTTTTAAAAGGATTTTTCAGGTATTATTTAATTAAATTTCAACATATCATGGAACTATCTGGAAGTGTATTTGTACCTCTCTTCCATGCTATGAAGTGTCAGCTGGCAAATGTTACAACCATTTACAAACACAGGTTTTTAATGGGACAAAGAGGCACAAAAAGGATGCAAGTATTCGGTGTGCTTAATTCCACAGAAATCAACGGGACTCAAAGCATCTCTCCATATGCCTAGATCAGTTTTCCCAAAGTTTGGTCCTCTAGGTTTTTGGGACTTCAACTCCCAGTGGCCCCAACTAACCTATCCAACCGTCAGGAATTCTGAGAGCTGAAGCCCAAGACACCTGGAGAACCAAAGTTTGGGAAGCAATGGCCTAGATTAATGCAATTAGCTTATCGCATTTGTAATGTTGCTCCTAATTCCCAAGGGTCCACATAAGATAATATATTACCCAACACCCTGCAAGTATTAAAACACTTTCTCTGGGAGGGGTGACACTTATAAAAATAAACTGCTTGGTTACTGTACCCAGGAACATTATGTGCATTACCTGAAAGCAGCCTTGAAATTCTTACCAGCAAAAAATAATAATGATGATGCACATTCCCTTCATTTCACCACTGTCCTGTTGCAAATGCAGCTGAGGTGGCTTAAATTATTCTCCCAATGGAAGCGCCAGTGCTAACACCTTTCTTTGCACTGGATCACAATTCATAACTCTCAATGTCCAGTCAAGACCAGGTGACAAAGTAGAAAAAGAAAAACACCACACTGATGTTGGCCCATAAAAACATACCTTCTAGAGAGTGGTCCAGTATGCTGTTAACTTGTCAAGGGGGAAAGCCACACACGTCAGGATTTGGTTGGTAGTTGCTGAAATTATTGTATTAGCTTGATGGATATGACTGTTTCAACCAATGTGACAACCACTTGGGGGAGACAGATGTTCAGAAGACAAGGTGGTGTTACAGGCAAGGAAAAGGGTTTACATGCAGTGTTGGGGTGCAAAATGGAGAGAAGAGACTGAAGAACATTCTCTTAAAGGACAATCCAACTTCTCCCTTGTCTCAGTGAAAATAATGCTAACTCCTGAAAGTCCACAGCACTCATACACACGTCTCCTTTCCTCAGCGCCGTAAAAGGTGTGCATCTAGAGGCATTTTAAAAATGCACATCAGGAAACCCTGGCAGCAGTGCGAAAATCAGGAGTTGCACAGGCCCTACTTCTTTCAACTAGCTTTATGGGTTAACTGAGAGTGCCTTTATAGACCAGAAGAAGAAAGAGCAACAAAGCAGAGATTGTCTGAAGCTGGGGAGAGAGCACCAGCAAACATACCTTCTTGTGCACAACAGAGGAAGTGGAATTAATGGTGCTCTCGTCGTCATGCATCATGACCAGCTCAGAGCTGCTCTCATCCATGACCTCCTGAATGCTGTTGACACTGCTGCTCTGACTGCCTGTGCTTACAGACATGCTGGGGATAGAATGGTTGCTGCCCAGACTGTCCATCTTCCTACTCAGGTTTGTCCCATGCTCACTGTCCTATAAAACAAGGGGCAGGAGGGTTAAACAAAATACCACAGGAGGCAACTCCTGAACACACATGTCTGCAGTGGCCAGTGTTCTCTTAAAGGCAACCCTGCAGAAAGGAACACTTTGGTAAATTTCCTTCGGTCAGATATGGTGGTGGAAGCAAGACAGGCTTAAGCGAGGACATGGCCTTTCCAGGGCACAGTCCAGGCAATACTCACATTTAAAAAAACAAAAACCTGGAAAGAGGTCTCTGAAAATTAGCGAAAAGGTTATATTTGTTAAAAGCTTGAACAGAAATGGACAAAAGGGAGAGGGGTAAGGGTTGGGGATGGAATGAGATGGAAAACAATGTTCTAAACAATCATTGCTAGCCATTCAGAACACCAGGGCAGATTGGACCCACTTATGTGAAACGTAATTGTGAAATTCAAATATTCTGGTGTAACGGTTTGGATGTTGGACTAGGCCTCTGGAGACCAGGGTTCAAATCCCCACCTGGCCACAGAAACCCACTGGGTGACCTCGGGCAAGACATACTTCCACAGCTTCCAAGGAATGCAATGTCAAATCCCCTCTGGGAAAACCATCTTGCCAAGAAAACCCTGTGATAGGGTCACCATAAGTCAGAAATGACTTGAAGGCACGCAACAACTATAGTATAATGAACAGCATCCCAAGAACAGGTAGTGCAGACATACAGTAACCCAACGTAAGAGGACATGGATGTAGCCCTGTGCAGATCAAAAATTTACAGGGAATCATAAAGAAACACACAGACACACACACCCTACAATATCATAGGAATTTGCTATGGGCTTTAAATACACACTGGTCCCTATTTTTCCAACCCTGTATTCAAATCTGCCATTTTAAAAATCCAGCAGCGATCTCTGACTTTGAGATGTGGTATACAGGGTCCTGAGCAGAGAGTGGACCACTAGCAGGAATCTCTTCTCAATTCATCACTTTGATAACGCTGACTTTTCCTGGAGAAAAATGCTGGAAGCTGAAAAATACTTTCTCTTCCTTTTGGCAGTTGGCATGTCTAATTTGCAAACTGAAGATCCGCTTCTTACAACTGTGAGCCCTTTTTGCAAAGCTGCGTACTTTTTCATTCAGGTCTAGGATGGGCAACTCCACTGGCTCATTATTCAGCCCACTGCCCACAAAATGGGTGGTGGTGGTGGTAGAAAAAGGCCATGTGGCTTAGACTTTGGCCACCCAATTTAAAAGTGGTCTACAAAGTGGTCTACAATGTCTGCCCAGCCTTTAAGAGGCTGCGATCAAGCGCCATGCTTTCAGGCATTTGTGGGGCTCCCTTCAACTTTGTAAGGCCTCTACTACAGGTCTTTTCTCAAAACAAGAAATTACCCATTAAACGTTCTTGAAAAAAGGCCCACGGAATATTTAAAAAGGTGAGGAGAGCCCTCCCCTCTAAATGTCTGAAAATGTGACTAAATGGCCTATATTTTTCCTCTAGGCTTTGGGGTGATATGGTCCATTTGGGGGCAAAAAAAACCCTAAAACAAAAACAAAAGCCCAAAACATTTAGTGCCCCTTGAGGGCAGAAAAAGGCCATGTGGCTTAGACTTTGGCCACCCAATTTAAATTTTCCTCACTTACCTTCATTTTCAATTAACCCCAGGAGAACTGGAACCAAGACATTAACTGATAGATTTTATTTATTAAGAATCTGTAATGTAATTAGATAAAGAACTGTGATGCCATCCTAAATGAATGGGATCATTCATGTGATCAGTCCGGAATGTGATAGGAGAAAATGGGGTTCAGTAGGGTGGAATGTTTCCACCATCTTTTGGAGATGAGGGAGGACTTTATACTGCCAAAACGACCAACTCCAGTCTCAGTAGTGACACCAGTTTAATTTTTAACAGCTTAGTATTTAAGGCCTAAATAAAAGGAGGGTACGCTTTTTAAGCGCAAGCATGTCATGAGCGCACACAAAAATGAAAAAGCTACAGGTCATTTTTTTGTGAGACACTTTGGGTCCCACTTCAGGAGGATGAAGCAAATAAAAATAAAGGAAATTGTATTTTACAGAAATCAGACACCCCAGCCTGCTACATGACAACAGTCATTTTCTCATGAGATATTTTGCAGTGCTTCCTTTTCCACGTCTCCCAATTGGAAAGTTGACCTTTGTCTAAATAACCCTAAGATGACTTACATCAGGTATCAAAGGGTCACAGACGGCAGCATTTTTGCTTATACTTTAATAGAGCCCTGGGTCCTATATATCATAAATATATATAGTTGAAGACTGTCAGAAATGTTAGTTTGTTATGCATGTGGTAAAGTCACACTAATAAGATGCATATCTTATTGATGACACATGTTAAAAATGCAGTCTTTGTAATGTCTCGCGTGTACAGCTAAAAAGAGCCAGACACATGCACTGACTACAGGGGGATGCTTTGACATGCTTGCAAACACTCAATTTCACATGCTGCATGCAAATACTATTTGGAGAACTACGAGCAAGTTGGACTGGACCACTCCAAAAGTATGTCTCAGTGATAGAAATCCATACCATCACTGTTTTCCGATGCCTCTCCAAAAGACTCATTCCACTATGGTTTAACCATATTGTCTCTCCATCATGCTTGACGTAAAACGTTGATGTCTAAACCCTTGCTTTAACTATTCCGTAAGCTGCCTTAAACATCTGAATGTGTAAAGAGCTTTCTTTGGACTTCTCCAGCTTGAGTGAGGACCAAAGATATGCTATGTTAAAACATGGAGTTTGCCACTGGGTGCTAATTTTTTCTTTGCAAAAACAATACTGACAGAGGTAGATTCACTGGGATTGGGCAATGGCACAGAGAGGAAAGATAATCTGACCCTGATGCGGTCTTGATTCAGTGTAAACAGTAAGAAAAAACAAGTATATCAAGGCTTATTATAACACACAGTCAAATGACCCTGAGTTCCATGCAGAAAAACGTATCTAACAAGAAACGAAAATGAGGAAAACACTCATTAAACAAAGACGGAAAACACAGACATACACAAAAACTTGCATTAACAACTGGCCCATAGCTGGCAACATGAGGAACCATGGATCAATTGGGAACTGGAAAACTTAAGGCAAGGCTAGAAGGTGAAAAGGATTAGGAAATTCTGTTCTTTGGCTCATCCTATTTACTAGATTTCACTAGTACTTTGGA
This sequence comes from Urosaurus nigricauda, assembly GCA_034509955.1. NCBI lineage: Eukaryota > Metazoa > Chordata > Lepidosauria > Squamata > Phrynosomatidae > Urosaurus > Urosaurus nigricauda. The sequence goes on from JAOEGL010000014.1 coordinate 12,022,296, forward strand.
GGAGGGGCACTTTGATTCTATAGCAGCAAAAGCCAGTCTCTTCAAACTTAGGAAACAAGGCCCAAAGATTAGGACATCATCTTCTGCTACACTATCAACTACTGAAATCCCCTTGAAATTAGGCAGATTACTCAGGTACTTCTGTTCCTATTCATCCGTGATAAGGTATCAGAAGTAGCCCAGGGGAATAGTTAGCCAGCTTTGTTCTACAATAATTTAGCAGGGGCTAAAACACTGCAGGAGTTCATGGAACCAGTAGGTCCAATGAAGCACTAGATCAAAAAAGGCCTGCAAACATTTTATTACCCAAATTCACTCCATGGCGTTCCTTTTCATCTACAGGTTCAAGGTCTGACCAGCCTGCCAACGGTGATTCCAGACCAGTTTTGGATCTCTTTGGCTTAATCAGCTCCGCTTCTTGCCAAATATGATTTCGTGAGGATTCCCAGTCCCTGGATACACTCTGAGGTCCAGCTTATCTTTGCCTACCTTTCAGGACCCAGCTCAGTCAAGTTAACCTATTCATACACATCTGATATAAAGCCAATGTACTCTTCAGAGGACTGTAGAGAAATGTGGGCAACCATCAGCTAAGGAGTGTGATTGCTTTTGGGTTTGACTAAGTTATTTCCATGGCCCAAAGCAATAGATGACATCAAGCTTCAACTGCTTCAGATACTTCAATCCATTCTGTTTCAGTAATGAAGGGAAATATACATCATGGACCAGAACTAAGACACAAGCATTCCTGTTCATAACAAAAACCCACATGTCATGCTGGAGCCCATGAAAAAAAGAATGAAAAAGACCACATGCGGTAAGGGGCTCATTATTACCCATCACTGGTATAGATAAACTTGATACCTCCTCCTCTTCCTGAGATTCATTCAGAGGGCCATTGTGGGCCTCTTGGAAGAGTATTTTCTTCATTTTCCGGTACTGAAGGTTATCCAGTTCTCGCACAGCATCCTTAGTTCTTTGAATCAAATCTATTAGCACTCGTGGAGGGCGCTCACAGCGAACAAACTCATGCTGGTTTTAAAAAAAGACACAGAAATATTTTGGGTCAGAAAAGAAGAAATACAAACCAACATCGTCACCCCAGCAAACTGGTGTACCTTTAAAAGGACCATTTTTATTAGACTTGAAAACCCACTGAAGACATTTTACTATACTGTGTTGCAAACAAATATAATAAAATAAATAAATAATAATTTTCAAACAAAAATAATTATAAGATTTTATTATTATTTTTACACTGTGGTATCCCATGATAAAGTACTCAAGGTAGAAAGTATTATCTGCATGTTTGGACCCCAAGCAATAAATACTATCCCTCCAATCCCACCCTATGTTTTCAAAAGGAGGGTGGTTGTTAAAATGAGAAAGGAAGTCAAGTCTCTCCAAGGAAGTACAAGTAACTGCTGCAGTTTTTCAGTTCCCTCTTTGGTGTTTCTCAGTCCATTTCCGATCAGTATCATAAGGTATGATTACTGAAGATCAATCTAATCTTATAGACTGGGGTGGACAACTTGCAGCTTTCAAGATGTTCTTGGACTGCAACTTCCATCAACCCTAGACAACAAAGCCATGATGAAGGATAGAAAATGCATTCCAAAAACATCCAGAGGGCCAGACGTTGCTAGGACTATGCCATGGCCAGGACTAGGACTAACCATAGCCAGACAAGGTTCACCGGCCTCTCTTGTACTAAAGAAATCTTTTATAGACAATTCCAGTGCCCTTCCTATCCACCATCTCTCAACTTCAAATCATGAGACATGTCCCCGCCATATCCCAAGATGTTTGAGAAATTACCCGCAATAGTTCTGCTGACGATGGTCTTTCCTGAGGTATTTTCTGCAAGCAGTAATCAACAAATCCCCTAAAAGAGTCGGTCCTAAGCACAAGAACAGAGTAAACATGAAAATACATTTATGTTAGGCTAATCATCAATGCACAAAGCACATACCAGCTGATAATCAGCAAGACAATAAAAAAGGAAAAGAAATCAAATCAAACATATGATTTCATCATATGTATCTACCTTAATCCTCATCCAAATGGAGAATTCATTAAAAATACAGCCAATATGGAGATAAGCATGTAATGTTTCACATGTGAGCAAACACATGCTCACATTCTTCATTGGCCAGTAAGTTTTAATGGGTGGTCCTTGGCAAACAACTCTCAAGCTAATTTAACTTCTCTTGTTAGCATGTTGAAAGGAGGTTATATTGCATTTGGGGACTTGAACAGTAAAGGAATAATACTTAAAAGGTATAAAAACTACTTCTAACTTGTTTCAAGAGAGTGGACTTCACTATAATTTTGGGTGGTCTGCAAAAACATGATAATGTAGATGTGTAGCTAAGTGCTGTTGCAGCTGCCATGAGAGTTTGAAAGCACATGGTGTAATACAAGCATCAGTTCTGAGCAGAAGTACTTTCTTTTATCCAAGACACTATTATTTGACCTCTCTTAAGCTTAAAATGGTTCACAATAGTGACAACAAAACACAAAATGGGCTGCAAAAAGATAGTACAAGGTGGATAAACAAACCAGCCTTACCCCCAACACAATATGCACATTAGAGACACTTAGCTTGTCACACAAATCTGTTACAATAATTTGAATTAAACATGTTCAAAAATAATAAAGGTATTCATTTGTAGTTAAACAAACTTTCTCTCTCTTTCTCTATTCTTGTGTGATGATTTTTCAACTGCATATACCTATATCGAGGAGGAACATATTCACATTTTCAGAATTCAACCACATTGGCTAGGGGGCTATGGAAGCCTTAGTCCAAATAAAAGTAACATTTCAAAGATCTGCACATTTTTCTACTTTAATTAAAAGATGAGGCGGTTGCATCAGGATACAGTGGTATTTCCTTCATGGAATACATGATGTACAAACAACACATATGGACCACAGCTGAGTGGTAGGGAACTGCTTTTCATGCAGACTATTTCAGGTTCAAACTTCAGCATCTAAATAAAAGGGATTAGTTGGTAGGAGCCTGAGACCCCAGGAGCTACTTCCCACCAGAGGAGACATGGACAAACAGGTACAAGGCAGATTCTTAAGGGCACACCAGCATAAGTATGCACACTGACACAGACATTTTAAGGCATGCTTCTGTCATTCATGCTTCATGAGCTTGCGCCAGAAAAACACCAGCCAGAAACAACCCTGACTGGCACACAAAGCATGGAGCCACTGAGTGGGCTTTGGAATTTGGGCCTCCTATAGTCACACCACCATTGTGTATTCAGTGCATCACAACAACATGCACTTCATGGATACAGATCAAATAGGAGCAATGTGTCATCTTGTATAACACAAGAGAAAAAATTGTAAAAAGGCCATCCAAGAATTTTCAAAAGCAGAAGTCAAAAGTGGACTGCAGTGCTTACCATTCATTTGACTGTAGCATTGGGGAGTCATTCTGGGCTATATGATATAAGGCACTCATAGCATTCATATTGAAGAGGGGAGGCTTCCGTTCAGCTGCATAGAAAGGGAAGAGGCGCAATGAAAAGAGGTGGATTAACTGAGTCCTCATAGAGCATAACAGCATCACATCCAAGAACACTATGATCACTAGTTAAGACATGTGAAATGTTTTTTCCAGATACATATTCTACTGGCACAGTATTTGGATTACATCACAATTTTTGTTGCTGAATATTTCTGAAAACTTGCTGTTCTCTGGAGTTTTAAAGGAATACAGTATACAACACTCCTCCACACTGGCCAGCCTTTCACATAATCTGTTATAAAGTAGCATTAATAGCAACTTGTGCAGTCAAAACCTGATCGATGCTCAGTTAAGATTTGCGTTCATGTTCTATACTGTTGGTTGCTGACTCTCATCTGGCCACAGAAGTTCATGCCTTCTGACTAGACTACTGCAAGGAACTCTATATAGGACTTCGATTGATGCAGTGACACTTGGTGGCTCCCATGTCAGTGGGGGACTCATTTGCGTCTAGACTGTAAAGGAGTCCAACATCCTGAACCTGCCAGTTTGCACAAATTTCCTCATTTTGCCTAACTTTTTCAGCTTCCATCAGCCATAGTGATGAACTATGAAGGGCTTCCTTCTGATTGCGAACACTACATTTTCTAATTCGCTAGATATCCCCAACACGTTCAAAATTTTGAAGCCAAGCAGCAACTCTGGATGCTCCTGTCTTTTCAATTCAAGGATGTGGAAGGTAGCCACAAGGACGTCTCTATGGTGGGGCATATTGGTCTATGGAATTCCTGGATAGGAGAGTAGTTGGGCTGTTTGCTTGTTTGTTTTTAAAGGAAACTTAAATTTGACAAAAATAACAAAGTGTCATGTGGCATCTAAAAAACCAGTACACTCTATATGGCATAGGCGTTCGTGGATAACTGAACACTTCATCATATATAATTGTATTAATGATGAATTCTGCATATGCATCAAAAGCAACGTACATATACTCTCTTCCCAACACTGCTTCGTGTCATAATGGTTACTTATTACCCCAAACATAATACGTAGGGCTCCTTTGTTTCTCAGTTGTTCAACAACATGAATCAGAAGATCCCACTGTGTGAGCTTTAGAGGCCTCTGTAATGTTGGACTATGAGGGCAACTATTCTCAACAGTTCCAGCCAGCACATCCAAAAGCCAGGGGCAATGGGAAGTGTAATCTAAGTGTAAATTCAGCAACATCTGAAGGGCCACAGGTTCCCCACCTTGAGACAGACCTTTGATCTGATTCAGCATAGTTCCAAACATGATCTTACAGACTACTAACTGAAGCAATTTATTTCAACTGGCCCACACCAAAGTTATTGAAGTGTGGGGGGAAAATCTGCTGACAATTTCACTTTCAAAAAAATCCACCCCTCATTTTACCAGTTGTCAGAGAAAGTTCATGTTCCAACTCCACGTTTCTCTTTGGGCACTGCCTCACCTCATGTACCACTGTACAACCATGAAGACCTTGTTGCTAGATGGTGATATATTAAGAGCTGACTGCCAATTAACTGATGGTTTGTATGATGAAATGCACTTTCAGACACCAAGCCAGTATCTAGAGAATATAAACTTGGTCTTCTTTGAATAACAACAACAAATGCAACAGGTTGGTGATTTGCAGAGTGTGACAGTTTACTCACCTAATTCTATGCAAGTGATTCCGAGAGACCAAACATCTACCTTTCCATCATACTGTCCTTCATCCATAGCCAGGATTACCTCGGGAGCCATCCTACCACATGAGGACACAAAGAGAGGAGGTTATGCAATGCAAAAACCGCATGTTTGCCACATCTAAGTGATCTTCTCCATCACAGCAGCAGAATGCAAGATAATCAGCACGGAGCAGAATTAAACCATTCTGGAAAAGTAATACTCATCTGCTTTGCAAAAAAACATTTTCTGGACATGATGGTAAGACCCACACCAATCTCACTGACATTTGTACCTGAAATGAGCCTACAGAGGGGTGGATGAGCCCTAAGGCATCAATTTCAGCTTCACCAGAGGCAGTGAATTTTCCATTATTACACCAACAGTATTTTCCTGGACATGCTCAATGTGAGAGTGCAACTATGAAAGAGACAAAGGGATCTAGAGCGCAATGGTGACGGGTGATGGGATGGGGATCTAAGAGCAAAAGTGTATAAGACAAATATAAATAAAATAAATAAAACTGCAGAGAAATGCAACCCGGGGTACATCTGCACAGCTGGTTTTGAAGTGAAAATAGATATACGATTGGCTGCTGAATGAATGTGCCCTCCTCACATGAACAGCTCCACGCCATGCTGGGTTCCAACCTCTTTCCACATACACATATCAGTTGTGGAACAGGAAGACAGATTAAGTGGTAAGAATCTCTTTGATTTGACTTCTGTTTCGGTAGACAGAGGGCAAAGTGCGAAAGGCCACCTATACATATCCCAAGAGAGAAGGAAGGGCCAAATGTAGCCTTTCCAGCTGGGTCAAGGTGTAGGTGAAAAGCACTCGCTTATTTCGGTGCTCCCAGCCAGTGGCACATAACTTCTTTGAGTTTTCTCTCTCTTAGACCTCAGTGGGCTGCACACACTCCCACACACACTTGAAAAAGCCAAAAGGCCTGAAACAAGCTTTAAACAGCAGCACACACATGTGGCTTCCAGGCATGTTACTTGTCTTTTTTGTGGTCAACTTTTTCCCCAAAACTGGGTGGGTGTGGAGGGGGCACATACAGGTTAGAAGGATCTCCCTTAATAATTTTGCCTCTGCAATAAAGACACTGTGTAGCTTCTACTTCTCCTAATCTGAAATATGGAGGTGATAATACTTGCTTTCCCTATCTATATAAAACCCTAGAGGCAAGGTTAAGACAGTTGTTCTAAGGCAGCAGATTTTAGGTACCATTAAGACAGGCAGATGACAACCAGGGAGGTTGTCATCCATTTGAAACTCAAATGTGGTTGGCACAAACAGAAATCCTACATGAGAGGAGTTTTCTTGGAGGTCTGTACTGAATAAATTTTGGGGAGTGTACGTACCATAAGCATATACTGGGGTGGGTGTCATAATGAATGTTAGGCTTGTACTGCAGGGATGCAACAGGCAGTACCAATAAGTGTCAGTGACAAAAGTGTGAGTATTATGCACCAAATGTTTGAGTATATGAAACAGTTGCCATTTTTCTCCCTGGAAGTCTATTTCCTCACCACTTCACTCAACACTGGACATCATATTGCATAGTATAGTTTTGAAGGAAAATTTACAGCGCTATATAAATAAAGGTTAATCACCATCATCGTCATCATCATCTTAAAGTTCAGCACTATTTTTGCAGGCTAGGTAAAGATGCTGTGTTTTTTAAAGCAATCTGTGAATAACTAAAAGAGCATTTCACTCCAGCTTCACTTACCAGTAAGGGGTCCCCACGAAGGAGTTGGCAGGAGAGGCTATAGATGCAGACCCAAAATCAGCCAGCTTCACCTGACCTGGTTCTGTTAGGAGAATGTTTCCTGCTTTAATGTCCCTTTTAAACAGAAAAAACAAAAAAAGCACAATCATGGTTACAACAGGGATCTCTTTGTAATCTCAGCTAAGTACCCTATAGCTTTAAACTACCCTCACTAACTATTAACAAAGAGATTGACAAACAGTAGTTGGGCAGAGAGGAGAGAACTATCTCAAGGGCTTCTCAGCTGGCCTTCAATTTGGCACAAGCCCCAAGACGACCTCCCTTCTCACTGTGCATTTCTAGCACTTTTTATAAATACATGGCAAGACACCATCAAAGGGTCACAACTGACTTTCAGGATGAACAGCAAACCAAGGCGTAGGTATATTTCTCTTTCATATAGTTCGATGTATTCAGTCCTATGTGTGCATCAAGGCACAGGGAAACAGATGAAGTGTGTAAGAGGAAAATTCTAAGATTCTATGAGAACAGCAGAAATCACTACACACTGTAGCATGGAGTGTGGTATGCAAAAGAACTGGTATTTACGAATCTGTGAAACAAGTTACAAAAAGCCAGTCCCAATTAATAATCACATAGGAGTATTTTGGATCAATTCAAGTTACCATGTAGACTTTAAAGGCAAGCCCACAAACAAAGCAGTCAGGATGTTACCGGTGAATAACTAACAGCTAGCTGACCAACATTAGCTGTTGGAAGGTGCTTCATGAAACAGAAGCCATTTAGGCATCTGAAGACAGTTTAGATCCAAACTCGATCTAAAAGTGTCTACAGATTGTGAACCTGATTGTCCGGAAGCGGGAGAGATCATTACAAATTCATCTGAAATGGAATGCTACCTCCTCAGTTGGATGAATCAATGCATTAATGAAATGAAAGGTAATAAAAGAGGTTTATGCTCTTACCTATGTATCTTACAATGAGAATGCAGGTAGGCCAGCCCCTGCAAGGCACCATCGGTAATGGCAGCTATCTCTACTTCCTGAAGTGGCTTCTTGTGAACTGAAACAGGAGAGAGAGGGAAGGGATAGAAAATCAGACATGGTTTTATGAAATATTGTGGTAGGAATGGTTGTATATACTCTGCCAATAAATTGTCTCAAGCAACCCATGATGATAAAATCTGCAAAGACAGGAATCTCTTTCTGATCATGAGGATAAAGACTGGGGCAGGTTGTTGCTGAAAGAACAGGTCATGCAAGAATAGACTTAATGTATTTTTCTACCCTTATATTCCTGTCTTTGATCGTCACCCTTTCAGATCTATCACAAGGTGTCAACCCAAGTCTCTGAAATAAATCCTACCCTGATCCTCCTCATGCCTGGCACCCCTTTCTCTACAAAATGAATATTGTGTCCTTTTCTCAAAACTCAACAATTTTGTGATGGTTTCACCTTAGTTCCTTAGCTCTCACTGTGAACTGAAATGAAGTGTAAATAGATGTAATTACAACTGCACATATTCTTCCTTCCTAATTTTTCTCCCCCACTGTTGAAATTCAATTGTAAGCCCACATTAGGCAGGACCTAGAGCTTTCTTGACAACTACTTTAAAAACTCTAGCTATACATTTTTGACTGTTTCATCGCCCCCCCCCCTGCAAATCCTCTCCTGCTGGAAACAGGAAAAAGTCAACGCAACTAGGGAATATTACATACTCCAGCTGCCAATACTGAGGAATATAATATTAGAAATAATACGCACTGATATTGTAATTTCTCTTCCCACTCTCTTTACATAGCAATCCTCTCTTGTTGTTAACCACCTACAAGTTGACCCTGTGGATGAGATATTTCCAAGATTCCCTACCCTCCACTAAACTGCCCAGGTCCTGCAATCCTCTACTAAAATCATATTTTAATCAAACCCCTGAAATGATGCAAGACTATCTGCAGACAGACATGGATTAGTTTAGCCCAGCTGCCTGTAGACACTATGGAAACCATGAAAAGAAATAGCCAGCCAGATGTGAATGCACTCCAAGAGAGAGAAACCATCCATATACTAAAGAGAAAGAATGATACTACATCTGCACTAAATCATGAATCACCTATAAAATGCTGCATGGGTAGCTCCCTCCTCTAAACCACAATCATACTGGCAAAGAGACACGGCACAAATATTTCAAGGCTTACCTTCTAACAAATCTGAAGCTGATCCTAAACAGTACTCCATCACTAACTGCAAGAGACAGAAACAAGTGCTGTCATTAAAGAGCAAAGATAACAGGTGGCTATAAATCTGAGCATTTTTTAGAAAAGCAAATCTACACTGAAGATCTAAACCGTGTTAACAGTTGTTCCCTTTCCTCACAAGTGTAGGCCAAGAGCCTGTTGGACGCTGACAGAGTGCAACTCTTTTTTGTGTTCTGTCGGGCCATGGCTAGAGGCCCAATACAACTCAATAGTGGTGGGGTACACTCTCACGGCCAATCATTGACTGAATGGTTGGAGCACGGTGATTTCCAGGTGCCATCCAGCTACAGTTTTGGAAACAGGAGAAAGGAAAAGCCTTTGCACTCCTGGACCTCCAGCAAGTACTGAATACCTCCTTCCACAGTGACTGAGAAAACTCAAACTGGCCACAACTTCCCAGAATGCACCCACTGCATATTTAAAAATCCGTATCTATTCTTCACACAGGTGCAGCTATAGCCGTACACAATTGCGGCATGCATGCATGCATGTAGACTCGCTTCAGCCTTGCTTCCTTTTTGGGTTCACTTTGCATACATCTGCATAGTTAAGGCGCAGGTCAATTGTCTACCTGATCTGAAGGGAAAGAAGCTACAGTTGGCCCTCCGTTTTTGCGGGGGATATGTTCCAGAACCCCTGCGAAAATGGAGGCTTGTGCATATTCAAGCTCCATAGGCTTGAATGGGGCACACCCCCGGGCACACATGCCATTAAAAACAGTGGAGGTCACCCCTCCGCGGATATTCAAGGTCGCAGATCTCAGATCCGCAAGTTAGGAGGGGTGACTGTATATTCAAGACAATACTTCCAACATTCAGTAAGGAATGAGACCTGCTCACAGAGAAGCAAACACCCTTTCCTCATGCTGAGGCATGAGTAACAGCCATTTCGTGTTACCTTGCTAGTACAGCTAAACAAAGCTGCAGAAATCCAACAAGAGACCTCAAGTGTTGTACGTATTTTCAGTTTCTCAGAGACAGAATTATGTAAGACTTAGTGGCTATCACCTTTAACAATATGTTATGCGTACATGCCTTCAAGTCGCCTGTCAACTTATGGTGACCCTGTGAATTTCGTACACGATGTATATGCAATGCTACATCCAAGAAAGAATAACTTGTTGAAACAGAAAAACCACAGGAGTCAACGCCGAATTCTGTTTAAGACTCACCCAGGCAGTATGCTCTTTCAAGTAACAGCCCTTATACTCTATGGTGTTCGGATGTTTCAATTGTCGTAGAAATTTGACTTCCTTGATAATATCCTGCCATTTCTGTTTTTAAAAAAGTCAAAAGGAATTTGGTTTACTATCAGACATTGCATTGCCTAGCACACCACATAGGCACAAAAGCAAAAAATAGTGTTTCTAGAGTAAGGAAAGATCAGAAGCATTTTCTGTCATTAAACAAGGAGTATTACATCTGGACAAACAGATCTGAGAACCTCAGTTCCATCCCCACCCCCAAATTTTTAGAATGGGAAACTGGGAAGCAAATTTTGTCCATCAGTGGCTGGCATTCTGTTAGCGGCATACACAAATGTAAGCTAACCTTATGCCTGTATATCACTAATGTTGGTTGCTGTGGAGCCTAGTGTTCCCCTCTCCATCCTTCTCCCTCAACCAAAGCCCCCCTCCACTTTAGAGCTGAAGATCATTCCATCTAGGAACTCAGAACAGCAGTTCTTCAACATAAAACTACGAAGGAAGATTGGAATATCCACAGACTTCCGTCCATCGAAGTGGGCCAAACAAAGACAACAGTTTCCTGGAATGCTATAAGTATTATATAGTATAGTATTATAACACTAGTTAAGCCCACAGCCTCATGAGGGCTCTCTTGGCCAGTTTATCACATCACTTTTCTGTTTCCTAGCCAGCATCATACTACACTCCAATAACTCCCTCCACCTTTCATATGGTTACCTATTGGCTTCGGGCAACATCTTTCCTCCTGCTTTTGCCCACCTCATCACCATACCCACATGTTTCTCATTTCTCTTGCTATTCACATATGCAACCTGCTCATTCTTGACTATAAAGGTCTGTTCCTAGGCACTTCACTGCATGCATCTGATGAAGGCTTAATGATGATGGACTTTAGGCTTCAGTCTATGAAAGTTTATGCTACCAACTTCTTTCTCTCAGTTAGTCTCAAAGGTGCTACAAGACCCCATTGAATGCCACAAGTTGTTCAGTGTCTATATTTTCATTTCCCTTCCTTAACAAGCAAATGTTGATTCAATTTTAAATTTTTAAAGAGTTTTTCTATTTAAAAAAATACAATACACAATTGAAAGGCCTGCCTTACTGCTTTAATGTAAAGAAAGCAATGGCACGCTACTGGAGGTCACTGGTGTACAGTGTTTTGTCCTCTTTACCTCATTTGTTTGCTTTCCACCGTAGGACATTTTCTTGATGGCCACCACTTCATTAGTGCGGGCATTGGTCGCCTGGAAATTGGAGTGGGAAGAGAAAAAGAAAGAAGTAAAATTTAACAGATTTGCTCATCAAACAAGGCAATATATTAATCTGTCTATCTTATAAGTCAGTGGTCACAGTCGCACCATGTGGCAGCAATGCTGACAGTTTACCTATGTGCTGTAGAAAGTACTGTTCCATCATTTAGCTTCACTGGATATCTCTGGGGGCTATGATTTTGAAGGAGGAGAAGAAGCCCCAACTCTACTCAATTATATTAAAACCATGCACAATTTCGAGGAATCTTGATCCTGCCCCCTGTTTACTTGCCTCTCCGGACCCATCACAAAAACGGACAAAATCAAAACCCTAGCACTCATATGTTTTCCCCTCAGGGGAGCTGCTCAATCCCTTAATCATTTTGGGTACCACCTTCTGAAACCCACTTCACAGCTAGACTATTTTTTGAATGAAAACACCAAAGTGCACAGACTGATAAAGCAAGCCAGAGTTCCAGGCTCTACAGGACTAGATAAAATCTCAGTGGTGTCTTGCTTCATCCAGCCGCCACTGAAGGCAGTACCTACCGCTGCCCAGCTGTACTGGTAACAAGCTAGGGATGGTTGCTAAGCCAATGGCAACAACCTCCTGGAAAGCGTTCATTGGGGCACATGGGTCATGTTGTCAAAGTCCCTATGTCAATGTTCTGACATATTACTCTGTGTGTGTGTGTTTTTTGTTGTTGTTTTTTGTCTCCCCTCCCTGCTAATACTGGCCATGTTTAACATGATCTGAAGGCATTTTAACATTTGAAGAGTCCTGTTACAACTCCTGCTGACACCCATACCAACGCTTCGGAAGGAAGTTTAAGGAAAATTGAACCTCAGAAGAGCTGTTATTTTCTAAAAAGCGTTATTTATAGGCTCAAGTGAGTCATTGGTTCAGCGTTATTCTATTAATAAGAATGAAGGCCTCTCAAAGCACTTTCAATGATGGCCGTAACGTCTGATGCGATTTTTTCCATCCCAAGTGCTTAAATGAGCAATGTACCAGAAACTGGCAAAGGTGTGGCAAGAGATCGCTTGGTGTGATCTCCACCAAGATCGCTGGGAGGAGAACTCTTCCCCGCAGAAAGCTTTTCCATGGTGCTGTCTGGTGGAGCTTTAAATGATTAAAGCAGCAGGGCTCTACTTTCCTTGAAGGACTAATCCACAGCCGGAGATATCTTACGGTTAAATAACATGCTCATCAAACAGACTGTAAGTAATGCTGTGCAGCAGGCTGCTTTAAGTGGCACTGCCTCATTTTCAAGGAGTACTGCATCATTTCTGCAAAGCAGAGGAACTAATAAGTTCAATCTACTTCATTTATAAAACTGGGTCACCTCCTTTAGTTAGCACACAAGCAGCCATCTTTTGCAGCCGACGGTATCCAAAACAGGAAGCTACACAGTGACGCGAAGTACTCTTTAAACTGTCAATGTTTGTCTTTATTAATTTAATGAGCAACCACAGGGGGTCTCATCTTGGCCACAAACTCACTGTGGAGCCCTAGGCAAGGTACAATCTCCCAGACATAGCGCCCACCACCATCTGCAGCTTCCATATCTCAGCTTCAGTTGTTACTCAGATATCAGAGGATATCCTCAACACATGACACGCACAGAGAAAATGTAAAGGGTGCTACGTGTGCGCATCCATTGGTCAGACGAAGATTGTTTCATCCCTTTTTGGCGTGAATTTGGAAGACTAACCCAATTGGAATAAAAGATGGAATAAAAAAACTTGGCAGTTAAGTGTGATCTGGGAACCCTTGATATCACTTCTGTTCTGCAAAATTGCAAAAGAAAGGGCATTTAAAGGGGGAAAGTGACAGGCATATGTTTGCTACTCCTTCTCTCATCCATCACCTTTCTTCTGTTCCTTTCACCTTCCCCTCACCACTTTTACTACCTGACAAATAAACCAGAGAACTAAGGACACAGACCAAGAAAAAGCAGAAGAGGGGACACTTCTATATAGACTTCCACCCACCATTTTGTCCAAGCTAATCAAACCTGTCACTTTGCAGCAGAAAAGCACTGGCCAGAAATCCCAGATTTGTGTTTTGATGTTGATTTTTGGTCCTCATAGCCCCTGTGTTGTTTCCAAAATCAGCAGCAACAAAAAGAAGCCAGAAACTGCATGTATTTTCTTTATCTGTCTCATGATGCCATATTGGAATGGTGGGAGGAAGGAAAAGAAGGGTCAAGCAATCTTCAGGAATGATGACAGTATCATTCTCAAGCTGATTATTACAAAGGTGTTTTGTTTTTTTAACTTCCTCCTTTAGACTGGAATTAGAAAGCAAAAACTACTTACGAAGTAAACAGCGCCAAAACTTCCATGTCCAATTTCATGTAAGCCCACAAACAGTTCCTGAGGATCATCTTTGTAGAACAGGTCAGCTATATCTGGGTCCTTCGGTACCCCTTTACGCATGTTGAACAGTATTAGGACCTGGCTCCCACCTCAAATTCCCAGGCAGTTTCTTTCTTCATTGACAACGGATTTTGAAGGTAGTAAATCAGAACCTTTACAGGAAAAAAAAAAAAACCACGGAAAACTAATTATATTTTTTCTAACCATTGTCGTTCATTGTTTGATACAGGGATTCAAAGAAATAATTCGAGGGGAGGAGATGGCTTTCCTCGGTTTTCTTAGACAGTGTTATTTAACAGTTTATTCATATCCTGTCTTTTTCCTTAACAGTGTAAAAATAAAATAAAATATTAAACACACAAAGGGTTTTAGGAAAAAATAACCTGGCAGCATGGTATAGAAAAAGGCACTGTGTTCCAACTGTTCTTTTAAATCCTCACAATGACCCCATGGGAAAGTAGGTCCTTTCCCCAATTTCATCCACTGGGCTGGAACATTTACTGGGCAGCTGGAGAGTATGTGCAGCTGCGGTGACTGAAGCAGTGGAAACAGCAATGACGTTACCTGCTCACTCCCTAGGGTTGCAATGTCTCTGTTGTTGCTTGAACTGCTGCTCTTTCTATGGCCTCAATGAGTTGGGGAGGAAATGATGAGCAATACAGTCTAAATGCCCCTCAAGAAGCAAATGCTTCACATCTACAAGGAACAGGTATACCTCAGTTCACGAAACAGATGTGCCCCTGGCCATTACCTCTTTAAAAGAGGCAGAAATTACATGGAAAGAATGGGAATAGGTTCCTGCACTGCAAAGCGGGAAAGCAGTTCAAAACATTTCAACAAACTTTCCCTTCAAAATCAAACAATATTCATAGGTGAAATGAAACAATACGGTCAATTAAGTCTTGCACAAGTAACCAAAAGCATGTTAACCTCCCAGAGACCACTTGAAGACCTCTTCCAAAAGACATCCAGGGATTCCTCTTCCCTTTTACCAGCCTTCACTTCTTTTGTGAGTTCCATTTTGGTAGCCAGGTTTCTAGATTTATGCTTTTTTTTAACATGGAAGAGCTAGTGAGGCAAACTAATTTGCTTTTCCCTTTTCTCTGTTAACACGTGCTCAGTAAGGGGTTCTGGATGCAGCTGCTGTTTACGTTGTCTGTTCCAGGCAGGCTCTCATAGTTACTGAAGGTTTGGCTAGAGAAGAATACCAATCTTTCTCAGCTCAAGCTTTATTGCATTAGTTACTTCAGAGACACTGCTGCAACTCAACAGGAAGAATCTGTGTTTCTCCAGGCCTCCTTCACCATCCTCTGAGGCTAAAGCTGCTAAAAAGGCTTCCAGCTAGATAGAGGAAAAAGAGGAAGCAGGACTGGGAAGGTGTAAACAGCCTTGGTTAACTGAAGAGTACCTGTACATGTGCTGGGTCTTACGAAACCCAAAGGCAGATCAAAATGTTACTGTGGCTGCAGTTGGCTGTCATGCAATAATGTAGTTCATGGAGCTGGGAGGCTGAGGATGTCTCTCCATGTTTATGGTCCCTATCACTATAAAGTTGTTAAAGTGGCATTTCAGCATACCTGGGTAAGTGAGACATTAACCATATTCTATGGTTCAGCCTCATTTCCGCAGAAACAATGGGGTTCCTTTTCTGGTGTCTGCCAAGCCTCTACAGACTCTGATCTTCTGACCTGCGGAGATGGACAAAGTAGGAATAATTAAAATAGGCAACAGAATGGACGAAGGAGCAGCTGTTCAAGGCACCGCTTAACCATGGATGACTTCTGACCCAACGACCAATAGCTCCGCTTAACCAGTTCTCTAACTTTACCCTCCACTCCTTTCCATCCAAACTGCCGTTTTTCCCCCCCATCTGGGCCAAGAAGAAATCAGAGAGCAAAAAGGCAAAACTTCGTTCTTCTCTTGTGGTCAAAAATAGGTAATTTTCTCTTCTCCCTGGCAAGAGGCAACAGTATCCTCTCACCTCCAATCTTACATATATTTTATTGGCCTGTGAATGAGAATGTACATACTGATACACCAATGCGTGGAAAATTAAGTATGATAATAATAATCCAGTACTCTTTAACTGGAGGGGCAAATGAAGATTTCTCATGGGCCATAACCTGTCTGCAGGCCAGAACAGAGTGCACTCGCCATGCACACAACAGATCTGGTACCACCTGAAACAGCCCTTTCAGTTATATTTCAACACGACTGAAAGCCAGTAAAGCACAGATTGCTAAGGCTGCAAAAGCAGGAAGGCTTACAGTTCAAAACCTTCCAACAATGAACTCTTTCAGCAGCTTGACTTAAGTTGCCATCCTCTCAGCCCAATTTCCCATTTGCAATATGGGGACAACTCTAGCCTACCTTGCGTAGCTGTTGTAAAGATAACTGAGCAAATGTCGACAATCTGATTGAATGTTAAGCGAACGCATGTTAAGTGAAAGCAGCAATATCCCAGCCCCTTTTGTTCACTGTCTTGGTTCTTTAGCACTGCCAAGTTGGAATTTAAAGATCTCATTATGCATTGAAACTTCATGCCAGAGACACAGGCTTCTCGGGGTTGATTTTTAATGTCTAATTTACTGGCCAAGCATCAACCTGACCAAGTATCTGTTCCTATGTATAGGCTTCCCCCTGCCAAAGTTTGTGAGTCTACCGCAAGGCAATTGTTTGGAGACTTCAAATCATCTGACAGTATGACTAAGGATTCATCCAGATGGCAGCTACCCACACTGCTGGCTCAATGCTAAAGCATACAACAAGGGTACATCCAAAGAAGTCGGATGACTTTCCTCAAGCACTTTCCCTACACCCAACGGAAGACAGCTATCCAAAATGTCCAGGTCTGATTGATGCTTCTCAGCCCTGAGGTTCAACTGTGGTTTCAGGACACATTGAAGGATAGAGAAATGTACTGCAAGGGATGTGCGCATTAAAAACACCACATCCAAACACCTTCGATAAGACAAGACAGTCTTATTGACTGTACAGCTTGCAACAGTCAGGTCAGGAAGAGAAGGCTTTCTCAAAACCTCCATGTTCGGGCAAGTATTGACCTACCGTGTCTACCTCCATCTCAGCCTGTTTTATTTCTTTGCATGCGATTGTGGCTTTTTAAACATTGCTGCAAGTTTCACTGAGCCATGTAGATACATTGGAAAAAGCAAGATCATCCATGGATATTAAAGTCCCATTAACTACAGTGGCGCAGTAAAATTGTGTCCCTTATATAAAATGACAAAATCAAAATTTGCTATTTGGAATGTGTGTGTGTGTGTGTGTGTGTGTGTGTATATATATATATATATATCCCTCAAGCCTTGGACAGTTGAATCCGTGGATAAGGAGGGCTAACTGCCCAGTTGGAATATACCATTAGACTTGTCAGAAGTCTTCTGTCTTTCATCTTTTCACACTCATGAAGATTTAATCTGAAGTGTGGGCTTCGCATTTCCTTGACAACATATCCAGTACAGTTTAATGGTTAGAATAGGACTGACAAGACTCGGGAGTCAAAATCTTCCACCAGATATGAAGATCTTGAGTCAGTCACTATCACTGAACCTAACCTACTTCACCAAATCACGGTGGAAATGAAAGGAAGGGAGCATCCCTCAAGTTGTATATTGCTCTCTAAAGGAAAGGCAGGAAATATTATTTAATGCAACTGCTTCCCCTTCTTTCTGGTTAACTGAAAAATGTGTTCGGTACGTGTGTGTGTGTGTGTGTGTGTGTGCAATTTGTAAGAACTGTATTGCTTATATAGGTCACTGAATTCAGGGTGGTTTTTTGGTATAAATCTTAATACACTTATTTTCTTCGCACAGAGAACATGCACAAATTACAAAACGAAATGTGAATGTATCACTAAACACGCAACAACAAGCTATGTAGAAATAGGAATCAATGGTTGAAGGAGGAAACTGCCAAATGCATTCTCACTAGTGAGCAACCACCTATTTGTTTGGGGACTAATAAGCATCCCTGCAATAAGAAAAGAAGGAACAAGTGGTCGTGCATGTTATACAGTGAAACGCTAAATAAAGAAATCTAATGCCACACACAAACCAAAATATTACTGGAATAGCCATGTTTGTAATAGCTCATTAGTATGATGCCTAAAATCTCCCAAGAAACGGCACTTTACCAGAAAGTAAGTAGAGATGGTTGGCTACCTCTGGCAGAGATTTTTACATGCTGTTAAGAACAACAAGAATGGAAGCCGATCTAACCACTTGGGAACAATCCACCAAGTACTTCTGCAAAATGCGTATCCTCCCACCGAGGAGCAAAATAGGTATGATTTCATTATTATTATTACATTTATTTGTATAGCGCCATAGGCTTTACATAGCGCTTTACAAAGGAAAGAAAAACAACAATACAAAATAGAAACAAAAGCCTGCCCACAGCACACAATCTAAAACCACGAACAAGATTATAAAATTAATAAATATTACTATAACGAAGTTAAAGCAATACATAGAAGTGTAAAGTAATACAAATAATATGGTCATAAAATGAAGATGAAAGTTACGGCATGAGTACACCTTTGTCTATCTAACAAAGAACCATCAGAGGTGTTTTGTTAATGTATCTTAAGTTTAATAATAATAATAATAATAATAATATTTATTTCTAGTCCGCCCCTCTGAACAAGCAATCGGGGTGGATTAACAAGCAACTGGTACCGATCTGGACTGGCCCAACTTAGTCAACCCAATGCCAGCCGCTTGTTCAAACAGAACACAGCTAGACAACAAAACTACATGACAAAATTTCCATCTAATGTGACCCTGAAATGAAAGCCAACTGTGGAAGAGCACAGTAGGACATTTAGGTTAATAAGAATGGAGAAATGCCTTTCGAGCTGGCTCTGGCTATTCAGGCATGCTGTAAAAGGAAACTGTACATTATTTCCCCCATACATTGAATGTCACCAGTTAACTCTTTTTCATGGTTGGCAGAAATGGCTCCTGCTTTATCTGCTGAACAGCAAAAGATGCCTTCGTTCCTTTTCTCCAAACCAAAGGCACTCTTGTTGAAGCCCTACAAGAAAATCCCAGGCACACGACAACTTACAGAAAGTTTCTTGCAGTACTACCTGCCACAAAGGGAAGCTAGCCGAAGTTAAGAAATTGCTTGCGGACAACTCCATCCCACGATGCGATGGTTTTTAATGTGGTGATTTAAAATTGGTTTTAAAACTTTTTTGGAAATATTATTAATTTGTTATTCTAGAAGCTACCTGGGTCCTGGGAGAAACGCAGCATATAAAGTAAATAAATAAAATAAATGCCAGAGTGTCTATGGTTCTGTCCATGATCCATCAGGTTCTTCCTAGTTCCATTCTGAATCTACGGAGGGGATGGTTATTTTTGAATTCAAACTATGGAAATTGTCACAAACAAACTCCCACAGTGAAGTCGAAGGTTTTCATGGCCGGCATCCATAGTTTTTTTGTGGGGCTTTTTGGGCTATGTGGCCATGTTCTCAAAGAGTTTATTCCTGACACTTCGCCAGCAACTGTGGCTGGCATCTTCAGATAATGCTTCTGAAGATGCTAGCCACAGATGCTGGTGAAATGTCAGGAATAAACTCTTCTAGAACAAGGCCATATAGCCTGAAAAACCCACACACAAAAAAACCCTATAAACTCCCATAGCATTAGGCTACTGATCATCGGACATGACAGAACAATAACATGCCCATTTTATTAAGAACCAGGCTGAAAGGTGATCATTTTACTCTCTAGGCACAGCAAACCGCAACTCAGTCCTGGTGGCACTGTAATTTTGGGCCAGAACGGACAGGACAAAATAATAAAGCTGCTTCGTTTCACTTTGGAGGTATGCTGTTTAAATGACACACACATCTTAAAGAGGCCAGAAGCTGAACCAAAGCTGCGCTCTAGTCCTTAGGACTGGAGCATGGCTTTGGCACAGCTTCCAGCCTTTTAGGACTCATGCACCATTTAAACAGTATACCTCCAAAGTGAGCCGAAGCAGCTTTATGTCGGCCTGTCTGTTCGGGCCCTCACTGCAACAACATGGCATGCGCCGAAAGACCAAAGATGGTGTTGCTTACCCCTCCTGGCTGACCTCTGGAGTCCTACCGCCGGTGTAAGAGCTAGACCGGCCTTTTGTCTGATCCTGAAGGGCTTTAAGGAGGTTTCCAGGGGGCAGAGGTACACAACTGTACAGTGCAAGAGGGTTGGCCTGGGGACACTAATAGCTTATGGTAGTTTGCTACCAGAACTGACTGTGTCAGCATAAAGCTGTTAACAGGCCGATCTCGGGAACCAGTGATGCAGTTGGCCAGAAAGAGGCACTGCAGCTTGCTTCCTGACACACCCAGGCTGAGTCAGGGATCTGTCAGGGGACGCAAGGGGCCAAAACAAGGCTCCACCTTGCCCTAAAAAATCTGATTTGCCTCTCGAAGGAGAACAGCCCCTCTTTTCCAGTCAGGACGGAGCTGCTATCCTCCTTCCTTTGCCTTGGAAATGCTATTACCAAATCACCGCATAGAGTCAACTATTAGTCGACCTCATGTATAAGTCAAGAGAAGGTTTTGGGGGCCAAAATTATGGATTTTGATATGACACGCGGATCAGTCGTGGGTAACAGTCTGGAGTGTGTAACGAAAGATCCAAAGGACGAAGCAAATGAAAACAGTGCCAAATAAGTTACAAAATCACAGCAGGCATAACTGTGCTCACACTGGATGAATGAAAGAGTAGAGGACGGTCAGTGCTTTCAGGACAGATTACACTCTTGCCTTTCCCCAGGGGATGGCTCCTTTCTTTAAAATAAGAGTTAAAGTACACCCGTGGATAAGTCGACTCAGGTTTTTGGGGTCAATTTTTAAAATAAAATTTCTAGACCTATACATGAGTATATACATGTATATGATTGTTGTATTTTAACCTGTGATGCTTTTAATCATGTTGTACTCCACCCCGATTGCCAGTTCAGAGGGGCGGGCTATAAATAAATTATATTATTATTATTAATTATATTACAGTACATCCATTTGGCCCCTTCCATTTTACACCCTGTCTGCACTTCTGACCTGCCAACACCTCCTTAAACCAAGACAATACAGAAACATGGTTTCCATCTGACCGAGGACTTCCGCTACCTTCAGTGTGAGAAAGCATGATCATCTTGTCCAATGAGTCATGTTGTCTCATGCTATGTCCAAAGGACAACAGCCTGATTTTCATCGTTTTGGCTTCTAGCGAGAGTTCATGCTCGATTTCTTCAAGAACCCATTTATCGGTCATTTGGCCAGTCCACAATATCCACAGAACTCTCCTTCAGCCCTACATCTCCAACGCGTTGATTTTCTCCCCATCAACTTTCCTCACTGCCTAGCTTTCACAGCCATACATAGATAAACCCCGCCACTCGCAAGCAACTCAGAATTGCCCGTGACTTAAACTTAGTTCATTTATACGCGGCTTTTCCGCGGCAAACTATACCCAAAGAACCCCACAATTAATATTGTTGAGCTACATCACATTCGAGGGGGAGAGGAGAGGAGAGAAAAGAAGCAGTTAAGACAGCATTGATAAATTGAAACAAATATAAAGCAAGAAATACACAATAAATTCAATCTCCCAAAGACATAATCAAGGCTTCACTCTCCACAAAGATTAAAATTAAAACCAGTATCCAAAATATATTACTACTAACCCTCACTATTTGTTCTAGTTTAGTTTCATCCCAGGAAGCTTAAACACAGGTGGTCTTTTTTCTCCTGGGATAGGGTCTTCTCGCCAGGTGAGATGTTATCTAGCTGGCTCCTTCTCTCCCAATAGAGGTAGATCTTGGAGAGCAACCACAGTGATGGACAAGACATAGCAACCTGGCCAATGACAATCGGGGAGGTGGGCTGGGGGTTCTTTTCCAAGTATCTAGGATACACCGTGTGTCAACAAGGGAGACAGCTTCTTGGCTGTAGAATCCCAACTGTGGAACATTCTCCTTATGAAGTGTTAATGGTGCCCAAATAGGAATTGCTTCAGCGCCAGCTCAAAAGTGTTTCGTTTATACGGCGACTATCTTGTTATGTTCGTTTGGTCATAGTACGGCAACATGTTTTGGCGATCTGTGATTTTAATTATTGATACATACTGTTTCAGAACTTCAATGTCAACAAAACTGTTTCTGTTTTTTATAATAAATTTATAAAAAACCTCCACCCACCAGTAAATAAAACATGTGGTCTGTGTGAGAGAGAGAGAGGAGTCTCCCTTTTAGTGGTCCTAATAAAGGTATTGTGCTAATACGGATTGTGGGATGGTATTTTTTTTGCGTGCGTGATGCAACCGAAGAGGAGCTGTTCTGCCCTCAACCTCAAAGGTCGAGATCCAGGAGCATGTGCATAGGCTGGAAGTTAAGGATCTTGGAGGACAAGGGTGTTTTCAAAATGGATGCCAGGTAAGACAGGGATCCTAGGTGTTTCCAACTCATGAAGGTGACTGCATAAACCTGCAATGCACTCTTACCAATCTTTTAACACCATTTGTTTTTCCCGAATTTACTTATCTTAGCCTTTGGATTTTTTATGAGTTCAAGGGGTGAATCAAAGGGAAAACATCTGCCAGACACGGACCATAGAATTGCCCTGGAGGAGCTACCAAGGCCTAGTGGAGTGTCCTCTCTAGGAATCTCTAGGTCCTTCAGTGCGACTTTTGGTTCAAGTTGGCCACAGAGTTGCGCTGGAGGACCTAGGTATTCCCAAAGAGAGCATATTAATAAAATTGGTGAATAATCAAATCGGCAAAAGTCAAAGCTGCAAACGTGGAGGGATGAGTGTACATTAAATGTACCTCTGCATTTGAAGCCTCCAGTGTCATATTCCATAACTAGGAGGCAAAGTTCTCTAACAACCAAAGGAGTTACTAACATACATCAGTGTGCGCCTGGGCAGCCAGAAGCTGGAGATGACTGGCTGAAGCCATGAGAGGTGGGTTTTTTTGTTTCATGTTGGAGGTGGCTGACCAGAGCAGTGTAGACTGATCCGATTTCTGCCCGGAGTGAATATAAGTTGTTCAGGAAACTGCAGAGGTGCACCATGACAACTTAGATGTGGGCAGGCGCACTTTATCCAGCTCTAACAGCGATGCGACTTTGCTGGAAGGTTTGGGGTATTAAACAAATGCCTCTTCCCAACCTGTTCAGCACAGGGTCCTTTCAGAAATGGAAATAAAATAAGGTATAATCCCTGCTTATCGAAGGAGTGAGCATGGTCAGTTTTAGGAAGCCATGTCGTCTACATAGACGCTTGCAAAGCAGGTTCTCATATGGCACCTTTCCATGCCATTTCCTATCAACCACAACTTCACTTTGCCTTCGCAGAGTTTACTCAGAGGCCCTCACTTTATAAGCACAGTCCCAATTTTGATGGAGCAAGGGGCTTCCGATAGAGTTATCGACCACCCTTGCAGCCGCTACTATACTTCTGCACAAAATATCAGGTCAGTATTCCACATTGTGTTCATGCTTGTTGGCAGCTGGAGACAAAGACCACGAGTCCCACGTGAGGAGCTACCTCTTCACGCTCCACAGGTCAGTAAGGAAGTTTCCTTGTCGCTGCGCTCTTCTATGCCGACATATTTTACTCATAAATAAAAGATTCATTAGATATTCACCGTATCACAATTAGTACATGGCACCATGCGCTTCGACTCTAAAAACAGGCAACTATGTTGGCCTTCCCAAACCGACATGAAATGCCCACACACATTAGTCAGACATGTAAGGCTCTCTGGGGAAGGTGACCAGCACACAGAGAGCCACAATACCATAGTTACTCTATCATCTTTCTTCTGACTCACCAACATTCGGCCTCACTTCTTATAAGGCAAGCAACAAAAGAGAGGGAAAAAGCACAGTGTAGTAAAGGTTGGCCAAGTCAATCCCTTACCACCCCTTGGCAAACCAGAAAAGAACCAGGACGCCAAGCAAGCCCCATTTCTTTAATGGGAAAAATGTGTATGAGGACAGTGACAAGAACATCGCTGCGTTTGAAACCTAAATCCAATCCCCACCGGGCTTGGAACAGAACGCTAAATGACACACGGCACAAGCAGAGAGGAATGTAAGCTGGAAAGCACATCATCGTAGCAGGCAATTTATTCATTCTTCTTCTCCCAGAGTCCGCATTCCTTGGCTAAGCCTGAAGGGTGTGGTGGCTAAACAGTATTATCAGCACAGAACGAAGTGTCACAGATTATGGCTCCGTCCACTATCATTTTGGTAAGCTTGTCCTGGGATTCTTGCTGTTATCTGCACACAGAGGTCCCCTATAATAAGCACATGACAGGTGACCTTTGGGCTTCACGTGCCTCAATGAATTAAGGAGTGGATGAGGCAGAAACAGCAACCAAACCAGCAAAACAAGGTAGGAAAGCCAAACCTCTTAGCATTTAATACTACACACTGTTATTGCAGGGTTTTTTTTTATCACCACCATCATCTTTACACCCTTATCTTCCCCAAGAAGCTCAGAGTGGCTTACGTATGGTTCCTAGGAAGCATATTTTCTGGCTATCATTTGC
Organism: Urosaurus nigricauda; assembly: GCA_034509955.1. NCBI lineage: Eukaryota > Metazoa > Chordata > Lepidosauria > Squamata > Phrynosomatidae > Urosaurus > Urosaurus nigricauda. The sequence continues at coordinate 12,046,877 of JAOEGL010000014.1, forward strand.
ATCTAGATCTCCTTACCTTGAACAGTTGAGCCATAAAACAAATCTTCAAAGCAAAGACATAGCATGGGCCTGTAGATTAACAGGACCTAGTTGTGCCCAGGCACTAAACTTGAGGAGCCATAAGGTTACAGATACGTTGCACAACTAAAGGGCATCGCCTTGTCCCCTACGCAGCATAATAGGGGCTAAGTCCAATTGTTAGTCCCAGACAGAGTAGACCCATTGAAGCAGGTACAGGAACCTTTGGTTCTCCAGAGGATGATGTCCCGACATTTCTCACCACTACCTATGCTGGCTTTCAGTTAATAATCATTATTTTAGTTATTATATTGATTTTCGTTAAGAATCATTATTTTCACATCAAATGCGATACCTGTAAGTCCATTACCATAAATGACTGGCAATAAGAGACTGATCAAACCACGAACATTCAAAGATACCGTTAATTCAAAATGGAGCCTTTTTACTCCATCCTATAGTTTTATGCCAGTATTTAACATGCTTAAGTGTAAAACATTAGAACGTAATGTGTATATAATATTTTTTATTATTTATGCTGGAGTCAAATGCCAACTCATGTTACATCTTCCAAGTAAAAAAGGTAGTATAAATTTAAAAGCAGCTAAATTTCTCTATGCCCATTGTATCCTCTTGGATGAAGCACGTTACAGATAAGAATACAGAATTTAAGCATTTATATCGTATGTTGTGAAGTTTAAAAGCAGTTGCCTTCAGCGGTTCTTCCTTCTAGCACAAAGGGGTGTGTGTGTGTGTGTGGTATTTTGCTCTCCACATATGGTTGGTCTGCAATTCCCAACAGCACCAGCAAACACTACCAGCGATAAAGAATGATGGGAAGTACAGTCCCAACAATTTATGGGGGGCTCACAGTCCCCATTTCCACTGCAAAGTAATCTACAGCTCTCTTTTAGCGATCACAAAAGGACTTGATATAAACCAGGGATGGGAATCATTACATCCTCCAGATGCTGTTGGACTGTAACTCCCATCAGACCCTTTCAGCATAGTCCAGGCTATCGGGAATATTGGGAGTTGAGATCTAGGCTGGCAATTTACCATAATATATGAAATGTAATGGAGTTGAGGTCCAACAACATTTGGAAGGCTGCACAATTCCAGTCCCTAATAGGCACCATATTTATGCTGAAGGTGTCTTATGAAGAGATGTACACACAAGTAAGTGTTAGAGTGCATATGTGTCCTTTCTGAGGCATAACATGGAAGTCCTATTATTGCAGTTACTGGATACAAGAGCTTGATTTAATACCTCTGTCAGGGAACTCTGATCTGCAGCTGTGCAAAGGGATAGTAAAGGGTCCCTTTAAAAAATGTCCTACAGCCCCTCAAACTCCAATTCCCACAATTCTTTGGAAGAAGGCAGGGAACCTAGTAAAGGACGGAGCCAATACAGCTGTATAACACCGATGCTCCATGACAGACCAGACAGCAGCGCCAGAAAAGGCCTTTCCTCAAGATCCTGAGGTTTGTTTGCCACTCGATACTGTCCAGGTCTAGAGAGACAGGTCCTATATTGTGACAAAGACTAGGAAAAACAGCCACGGAGGGTTACCCATTTACGAAGAGGAAGGGCAAACAAAACCAAACCCCACACGCAGCAGGAAGAAGCGGGATCGCAATACTGGAAATTTCTTGACAACTGGAAGACCGTGTATATAGGGAGAATTAATGAGAGTTACTCATGCACACATCTGAACTTTACAATTCACTGTAGCTGCTGGAGAAAAAGACCTGGGGTCAGTGCAGTCGGCTCTCTGGAAGCATCTGCGCAGGAAAAAACAGTCACAGAGCAAATAAAGCATTCAGCCTCTAGTCTAAGGGGAATGCTAGCTTCCATAATGCCCTTGACCACGCCAGCACGACTAGAGTCACCTCAATATAGTTCACCTTATGCCAGGTGGAGGGCAAAACCGAGACCACAGACACTATGAAATCCTCATATTTAACTCATATTTCCAGCATGAAGACATAGCCCCAGCCATTGCTTTTCTACTGCAAGTGATAAACTTCCCAGAACCCAAGTAACTGTAACAGGTCTTTCCCTTCCTTCGTCCATTACATTCATCTCACCACTACACCACCCCCATTTATCAATGAATTTATAAAGTGAACTCAGCTTGCCTTGCTGAGGTTGAACACCTCAGATATCTCAGCTCGAACACGTGAAAGTCCGATCTAACTTTTTTCCTCCCTTGGGGAAAGTCCAGATCTCATCTCTCTCACGGCAAGAAGAGGGACATCTTTTGTATGGCCACCTAACAATCAGATCAAGACAAGCCAATTTGTGTTTTTATTGAAAGTTATTTGTCCTTTTAAATGCAGGAAACATTCCAACCATTATTAATTTCTAAAAGTGCCAAATGTATAAGAGGCGTTTTAAAAAAGGAAGCAATGAACAGTTCTCTTCATACAGGCTCACACTTTGTTTTAAAAAGATAAAGCAAGGGGTGATCCCAAGTGAGTTCTAGCGATGGTATCGCTTGTTTCAAGCTTCTACCAAAGTCAGAAAAGTCCCCGCTTCCAGCTTCTTTTTCACCTTGGCCTGTGATACTACTGGCCTAAAAGGGTTTCCATGTAGCCAAAAGTAGTTTGTACCCCAACCGAGTATACAGATAACACTCTTCTCAGGCTCTCTGTCCTGGAAGAAATCTGTAGCTAAGCTGCTCGAAACAATTAAAACATTGAGTTCTCTTCTCAGGGGAAGGTGAAAGAACTGCAACTGTATCGTCCTGTTACAAAACATGTCTATGAGAACTGGCTTCATAAAGAGGGCAACCGCAAACATTAAGCGCTTCAGAATGCTGGCCACTATGAAGAAGTTGGTGAAAACCAATTTGGAGATGCTTTTGCAGACTGCTGCCATCGAGGTGAACAGATGGCAATCCCTACAGCTATCGTCAGGCTGAGCAAACGTGATCAAAATGAAAGCATTCCCTTTCCTGATATGATTCATGCGGACTCAATAATTTGCCTACAGACTCTTGGGGAGTTCCTATGCCCTGGAAGAGGCTTCTCTTTTCCCTAACCTTCACCTTTGTCACCTAGACCACTTCCTGCCCTTAAACTCAACGCTGACCCCAAAGAAACAATTCCAGTTGGGGCTTGTTTCGACTTATGTTGAAGATCTTTTTGGAGAACTTGTTACTCCGACCCCCCCGCGTTGTACGTACGTCGCTACACATCTCCACTCCAGTAAGAGAGATGAATGAGTCTGCATCTTTCTAGACAATGGTTGGCTAAGAAAACCTTACTACAGAAGGTGGGGTTGAGCAGCTTGCGTAGTTTGGAAGCGAACAGAATTGCCTTCTCTGCTTTCACCATCTTGTAGACTAGAGAGAAGAACTGTATATACTCATGTGTAAGTCTAGAAATTTAGGTCAAAAATGGACCCAAAAAACCTGAGTCAACTTACCCACGGGTCAATGTAAATACTGTATCTTAACTCTTATTTAAAAGAAGGAATGATCCCCCAGTGAAAAGCAAGAGTATAATCTGTCCTGGAAGCACTGACCCCCTTTACTCTCTCATCCATCCAGTCTTAAGAATAAGCAAAAAGAGTTACGTCTGATGGACGTTTGGAGGTTATCTGACATTGTTTTGCTTTGCTTCATCCTTTAGATCCTTTCCTATATGCCCCTAAATTTTACCCTCAACTTATGCATGGATCATAGCAAAATCCATAATTTTGGCCCCAAAACTTGCCCTCGACTTATACATAAGGTTGACTTATAGTCAAGTATATACAGTAAAATGACAGAGAGGAAAGGCAATGACTGTAACATTTGTAGATTCAGGCATGCTTTCAATCTCAGCCTTCCCTGCTCCTCAGTCACCGATTCAAAGATATAGCTGTGCTAGTCTGTAGAACCAGTATGTAGAGAGATCTTGTAGCACCTTTGAGACTCACCGAAAGACAGATATTGACAGCATGAGCTTTTGCAGACTTCAGTCTACTTCCTCAGATGCATTCATCTCCCTATTGTGTTATAGAGAATCTTTAGAGATGGAAAGATGTATGCGCCAATTTCTAGGGGGATTTGAGACTCCTGGAACAGGCAAACAGGCATAGCTAGTAGTTGTCTGGAAGACTGCCATCAAAGTAAATAAAAATCACCACAAGACATCCAATTCAGGTTTGCTAAAGGCAAAGCTTCCCCTCTTAAAAGTCAAATGAACAGTTCAGTTTCAGATGCTTGGTAAACAACATTTGCAGGGGATTTGATGCAACGATCGCTCACGTCCTTCCTTTGGCCCTGTTGACTATTGCCCCATTCTGGAATATGGTATTTTGAACCATCGGTTCAGTGCAAATGACGTTTACTGGTCCAGGCCATTTACACCAAGGACATACTTTTATACATTCTGCCTTGAGATCCTTCTTCAAGTAGCTAAGAGTAATCTCCCTCCCAAACGCCCTAATGATAGCTACAAATGGTTGCTAAACATTAGCACAGTCATGTGCAAAAGTATGTTTTGGATCATTAATATCTTCTGGAGAAAGGGAGGAGAAAGCAGGAACAAATTACCGTACGCTGCAAGTTCCGAGACTTGACAAAACTTTCCAGGATGGAAATGGCTCACACGGTTTTCATGGCCAAGCTTTCAACTCCCAGGAAAAAGACAGTAAGCTACCGAGGCCAATAAAAAAAGCAGCAAATGCAGTGTGAGAGGACAGCACACCGAGCCTAGAGCATTCAGAGATGCTCCACACATACATAGCATGTGTTGGGGGTTTGTGGTGAGTGGGAGCTCCGGATATACAGGCTGAAAAGAAAGTGAAACAAACAGCCTGTCCTCTCCTTGTGGCACCTTGTCGACCAAGGCAAAGAAATGAACCCATGGAGGGATAATCGGTACTGCAGCTAATGCAGTATGACTCATATGTGAATATGAACAGAAGAGCGCTGCTAAATCGAACCCAAGGCCCACATAGTTCAGCCTCCTGTTCTCACAACAGCCAAACAAACGCACACATGCACGCATTCGGTTTAGGAATTGCTCCATACTTTGGGGGGGGGGGGGAAATTCCAAGTGTCGTACAATAAAAACCTCAAAATAGCCACCTGTACATATACTAAGGTAAGGTAAAGATAACCAGCTCATAATTATCTGGACTCCATACTGCCTGATCTTTCTCATATACTGGCATTACACTGAACATTTGGTATTTTTTTCCTACACAGGCCAATAATGTAACGCATATTTCTGTTAAGCACATGAGTATCCACACAATCCGTACTACCCAAGAGATAATGCTGGGCCTAAATCTTTTGTGAGCCACGTTGGATCCAGTTTGGGAGAAAGGAGGCATATAAAATAAATTGATAGATAGATAGATAGATAGCCTAAAGGCACCACATCCCATCTGATCTTGGAAGCTAAGCAAGGCCAGCTCAGGTGAGTACTTAGATGGGAGACTGCCCATGAATACCAGGTGCTGTAGTAGGCAATATTTCAGAGGAAGAACAGGCAAAACCACCTCTAAGGATTCCTTGCCTAAGAAAACCCTATGAAAAATGCATAGGGTATACATAAGTCAACAGGCCACTTGAAGGCTTGTATACACACAAGAGAGAATTTACATGAGCATATAGTGGCCAACAACACACATCCAGAGGGCCCATACACAGCACACAAATGCAATGACCCTTCTCCGCTGGTTGTGCCCAGTCTCTGGTCTTCAAACATACAATCCTCCACTGAAACAAAATGTCAAAATAGCAGCTCAGGGATATCTGCACGCAAAAGTAAATCTGGGAAAATTAGTACATTTGATGAAAGTATAGGTTCCAAACTGAAACCACTTGGTAAGAACTGGGATAAACAACAAGCAGCAGAATTAAAGTTTGCAGGAAAAAGTGCCAGGCAGACGTAGAAAAGGACACATGCCCATCTTAAAGTTATAGAAATTAACAACAGTGGCCAAAATCTTTGAGAAGGAGGGCTTTCAAAATCATGAGAGCTAGAAACTTGCTTTGCCTCCTTAATAGGATTAAAAAGAAAGAAACCAATGTTGTCTAAAATCAAGATTCCCTAATAAAACCTTGCCAACACCGAAAGAAATCTCCCACAGTTCTGCCCTCCTATGCAAAACCAAACCAAACAAAAACAAGCGAACTAACCCAAAACAAACAGATAGAAGTCCGAGGCATGTGTCAAAGTGAAACTCGGGATTGGATGCAGAAACCACGTCTCTAGTCCCCGGGGAGTAAGCAGTAGCTAAGACTCACATCACACTTAAAAAAACAGGCATCCTCACCAAAATCTCATTCTGCACAAGACTTACCTGTGCTCAGAGGACGATTTCACTGGACGAGCAAGAAAATGAAATGCAAAGTGACACCGAAAGTCCACAACATGCCCATCACGCGGAAGCCACCTCTGAGTGATCGATGCTTTCTAACATCTGGGTGGCACAAAGGGAAACAGCAAAGGGGGAAAAACCAACAGCCACCCCCATGCACTCCAAGCATCTGCAACCACAAAGACTCATGCTTGCAGTGAGATAACTCCAGATGCTAAAAATAACCAGCTGACTGCAATTCCCACTGTATGTAGCTGGGCAGAAAGGCTTCATTTCCCCCAAGCACGCTTCTTTTTCTACAGCGCACCGTTCCAAGCCAAACTTCGGGCAAACCGACCACAAAGGCCTGAGTGATAACCTCCCCCTCCTCCCGTAAAATACGAAGTCCAAACTTTTGGGAGACCACAGCCCCAATTGATCTGCGGATACCTTTTCCTTGAATCCTCGCTGCTCAAGGAATGCCTAGATTAGACTTCTGAGATTTGTGCCTCAGTGTCAGCCTCGCTATTCCTGTTTACCTTTGCAGGCAAGAAGAAGCGATGCTACAGGAATCACAAGAGGGACCGGAAAGAAGGACACAAGCATCGGGTTACTGGTGGAAGAGAGAAATATGCAGAACCGTCAAATATGTCCTCTAACATCCAAATCCAGGAACTACTGCAGAATCCTGACCAGTGAACAATTTATGGATTTCTTTTTTTATAAATCTATCCTTTGTAGCAGCGAAGAAATGAACCCGATCATGCACTACGCAAGAGCAGAACCACTTACTACCTTACCGAACACACATGCACAAAACAACGAGTAGTTTGTCAAACTGTTTGTCAAAATAACTGTACTATTAGGATAACTACTCTGGGTCCCAGTTCTGGGAAAAGGGCGGGATACAAATAAATATAATAATAATGATGATAATAAGCTATAGGAGAACTGGCAGCTGAGAGGTAGGTCTCTAACCCTTTTCGTGCCTGATTCATTTGCAGCAACATAAAGGTTCCTCACTCTCCTGGGAGAAGTGTCTTATTTATTAGTCCTCCCGCAAGACTTTTTTCAGAGAGATAGCCGTGTTAGTCTGGAGCAGTGTAAACAGAAAAAAGGAGGCTGGGGAAAGGAAGGAATCTAGCAGTACTTTTATGCCTAATTTCTTTTAGTATCAGCTTTTTCAGATGCACCGATGGAACTAACTCCTGCAGGAACCGCAAGGTACCATAGCTAGCTCTCCCTTCGGCACCCCATTTGGCAGCGATAGATGGTTCGATGTGGTCCGCAGCTCATTTCAAGGTGCTGCTCTTGATGGGTTGGCAAGGAACAAAAGTAACTGCTTGGTAATCATTCTGTTAATTGTGGCAGGCTAAATATACGTATCCTGAGATCTGAAAAACGTAACACTGCCCATCCCACACTTCGATCTCAGAAAAAGAATGCGAGAATATGGATGACTGCAAACATATCTACGCCAACATTATACCAGGAATCCTGCTGAAGCACAGTAGGATGCCTATAGAAAAAAAAATACTTTTAATATGCTTGGAATAGTTTGTCCTTTCATTCACTGATAGCCCCCGGCTTTCCCCCCTCTTCTGTTCCAATTGTTTTTAAGCTGCTTTCTTTTACCCTGAGGATTTATTACTGTCAGCTCCTTTATTTTTATCAGCCTTATCAGATATAGTAAATCAGACGTTCGCATTTCCATTCATCACATTACTGAAACTATTACTATCATTCCAACTCCACTAGTAGCAAGACAACGGGAAAAGAGTGATCTGCCTCAGAATTACTCAAAGTCACTTCAGATAAGTAGGTGATTGACCTGGATCTTCAAAGATCAAGCCCAAGATGTGACTCGGTGTCTTCCCATTAATACTTAGAAAGAGCAAACCCCATTATGGCATCCAAGATTATTTCAAAGGAGAAAGGGGGAAAAAACTCCATGAGGAAAACTAAGTACAGGTGAATTCTACTCGGAGAACTTAGAATCATAGAATCATAGAGTTGGAAGAGACCACAAGGGCCATCCAGTCCAACCACCTGCCATGCAGGAACTCCAAATCAAAGCATCCCCGACAGATGGCCATCCAAAAAAAACTTTGGAAAAGACTTCTGAATCTTGTTATTCATGAATGTATAGCAATGTGCTGAACCTATATCTGTTCCCTAGCAATTGTCAGTAAAGAAGGAACCAGCAAGATTTGAAGACCAGCTATACATAAGGATAAAAAAAAATTACTTCTCCATTTTGAATATATATATATATATATATATATATGGGTTTGCTTTCTTTATTAAGTTACATCTTTCCCTGAACTTCTTATGTCTGGTTCATGAAGACAGTGCTCAACTAGCTGCCCTAACCAACCAGTTATGAGTATTTGAGTTCTTGTTGTTCTGCCTCCAAGTCCTTTCTGACTTATGGCAACCCATAGGCAAACCTATCATAGGGTTTTCTTGGTGTTATTTCTTCAGAGGAGGTTTCTCTAAGGCTGAGATTGTGACTTGCCCCAAGTCGCACAGTGGGTTCCCATGGTTGAGTTGGAATTTGAACCCTGGTCTCCGAGATACCTAGTCCAACACTGGCGGTCTCATTTGATTCAGATACTACTTTGCCCTCCGCATCTGAGATTCAAGGAAGCTGACAAAAAAGATTTTAAAAGATATAGATAAACAACACAAAAAGTGATATTAAAACAGTTTTTAAACCACGGCATTAAAGTGCTATTCAATATGAAGTTGTCCTATACTGGATCAGATTCCTGACCCTGATCTAACCAATCCGATCCAATGTACTCTGACCAGCCAGCTCTTTCCAAGAAGTGGGAGAGAGACTTCCCAATCCTATTATTTTTGTAATTTTAATTTTAAAAAGCCAGAGATCAAACTTGGGCACTTCTACTTGCGTAGCACCACGGTCTACAGCAGCACAGCCATGAAAACAGTAGGAATTTCAATATTCAATACATGCCCATCACCTCTATACAACAAATTATAACCATCTTTCACCCACACATAAAAAAGGGGTTCTTTTTATTAAAAAGTCCAGAGTTATAAGGAAATGGGGAAGGGAGAGCTCCCCAGATTTCTTCACACAAGTATTGCCTCTCTGCTTAATGAAAAGCAGTAATTACTATAGCTTTTTTATTTAACCTTGTTTAAAAAATATATAGAAGCTACAACTCAAATTCTTTTCCATGACATAAAATCAAAATAGGATCGTGTGCTGGATTCCCCCCCCCCCCCTTCAACCATATTCTACTCACTCACTGCCCTACATTTCTTCACAGAGGATGAATCTCCTCAGGGTGATTCAGCTCTGACTATGCTACCATGAATCTGGCGTAGCAGACTGAAAACCTCTATCAGCAACACCCCCCCAAATGAAATCATCTTAGTTTGACTCGGGAAAGACAGAGAACACAACTTGGATTTTCTTCAAGCACAGATTAAAACAGGTTGCGTGGCATTTGCATCTCTTTGAAAGCCTAACGCTAGAACGCAGGTATAAACTGTTAATCTTGGACACCAATTATATACCAGACGATCAGGGTTTTATTATGGCTAAGATTTGAGATGAAGCCCAGGGAGACCCAAGTTCAAATCCCCCAACCTGAGCCAGCTGCCTAACCAACTCCAAAGGGTTGTTGTACAGGTAGATTTGGACAGTGGGAATGAGAAAGAGAACCATGCTTCTGGGAAGAAAGTGTAAAATGAAAAGTAATCCAGTAGGACCTTGTTATCCGCTGGAGTTTTGTTCCAGCATCCGTGGATGCTCAAGTCCCATTAAATATAATGGCAGAGCAAAATGGTGTCCCTTATATAAAGTAGAAAATCAAGGTTTGCTATTTGGAATGTATACTTTTTTTGGAATATTTTCAAGCTGTGGATGCTTGAATCCGTGGATAAAGAATCCATGGATAAGGAGGGCTGACTCTGTGTGTGTGTGTGTGTGTATACATACATACATATATATATAATACGGACACATCATTTGGCAAGTTTGCCGTTAGAGGCTTGGGCCAGAATTCTGTAAAGAGATCCGTATTATTCACTTGCACTGCATTCAAGCATACCTTGCATGAACAACTCATGCCTGGAATTGTTAACATCGATATTGTCACAACAAAAACAGATGCACATAATTAGGGCTAGCCTCTATGCACACTCAGAGCTAAGAAACAGACACTCGACTGTCGTCTATGATAGAAGAGATCCCAGAGAGCATACCCTTGCAGGCCAAGATCGCCAAAGGTCCAAGCCACCCCTTCTACCTATAGGTACCACAGGCTAAACAGATGTGCTCAACAGAGGTGCTGCAAAACAGAACCGGGAGTATTAGATAGGAGAGGAGTGAGCAAAATGCTGCCCTTCCAAGATCTTTCTAGCTGCATATCACCATAATAAAACTGGAGGACAAAAATCAGGTTTCGCTAGTCTCGCATGCCTCCAAGAGCCAGCGCTTGGGGCAAAGATTTTGAAGGGCCCACAAGCCCAACTCCTCGAATCAAAATTGGAAGTGCAAATCTGGTCGCCTCCCCGTTTAGTTTCCATTTTCTAATTTTTAAAGCCTGGTTTCATGGCGGCAACGGAGAAGAAAAGTTGGCCCGCTCACTCCTGGTCTACGATATTGGACAGTCTTGAAGAAAAACTAGGATTCTGAGTGCAAGACCATTCCTGGCACGATACTGCCGACAGCCATACTGACAAACAGTTGCACGGACATTTCAAATTCCCCAAGACAGATATATTTCTAGGAACCCCCACAAAGAAGGTACCTGAGATATTTCCAAGTGTGGCCTACAACAAGTCAGTTTACATTTGCACAGTGAAGCCTGAGGTAGTATTTGACCAAGACAAATACTATATGAAATATGAAGTTCTAAGGCTTGTGAGCACCAGTTCTGTAGGGGCCAATGTGTAATACTGTGTGTAATACTGTGGAAGCCAAGGGGTGATGGTTTATCCCCAAAATCATACCAAGGATTCACTATCCCCCCTTTCGCAACAGACTGAATTAAAGTTATGACTTTTGTAGTCAATGTCTACTTCCCTAGGCAAAATACCCAGAGGAAAAGGAGGAGCATAACCACAGACTTCCTTTACCTGGTGAGTGGATTTAATTTAGCATTTCTCTGGCAAAGAAACAAACTGAGCAAGCCAAGTAGTATGATTTCATGGTAGATATTTCTCGGAGAATGCAAAGAGATATTATGTGATACCTAGGAGAACCAGATGATCTGAAAAACCACAGAGGTTTGTAGGACATCTGTGCCTTTTCACCTTGGGAGTCCCACATGAGGCAGCTGCTTTGACTGTAATGAAAGAATCTATTCTCATGCGTTAACATGCCCAACAACATTTAAGCGGTAGATCTAGGCGCTTCCACATTAACAGGTCAACTGGCAAGACAAATTCACCCAGCCACTTTAACTAGAGCCCTTTACAAACAAAATAACTTCTGCAAGCTTTCATGAAAAGCCTATCTAGTATTTGAGATGAGCTCTTTTGAAAGCATTGAGCTAGAGCTCTGGCAAAAGAGTTCACCCCCCTCAGCCTGCTGGTTTATATGTCAGGCTGTGGTACTTTCGCAAAGAGAGTGTGCCCTGTGCCTTCAAGTCGTCTGTCAACTTATGGCGATGCCATAAATTTCATAGGGTTTTCTTAGGCAAGGAATACTCAGTACGCAGTATTAAAAATCAGCCCACAAATGCTATCTGCAATAATAGGGAACTTTACAGTATAGTGGCCCTTTAGTATCTGCTGGGTTTGGTTCCAGGATCCCCCGTGGATTAAAAAATCCATGGATGCTCAAGGCCTATTAATAACAGCGTCATAGGAAAATGGCGTCCCTTAGGTAAAATAGCAAAATCAAGGCTTGCTTTTTGGGATCTATGTATTATTAGAACATTGTCAAGCTGTGGATAGTTGAATCCACAGATATGGAGGGTTGACCGTATTATTTTAATGGTTTTTAAAACATTATTTACAAATGCAAACTGCCCACCCACAAAGCTAATAGCAGAACGTTCTGGGGAGAGGGGAAAGAGGTGGACATAGACACCATCACTCTTCCTTAACCTAGAAGGAAAGTTGAGTGGTATGAACATAGCTTCAGGAAGGGGTCTCCAAAAGATGCCCACGTGTGCCTCGTCATTTGTGGGCACCTCCAATGATACCAAAGATGGTCTCTCGTCCCCTCCCAAAATGTTTTATTAAATGTTTTATTAAAGTATTTTAGCTTTACCTACTCAGCAAAGTGGCTGATTTGCAACTACCTGCCAGGTTCATCTTCTTTCTCCATGTAGGGCTAGAAGTCTTTCTACAGAACCAAGACAGCTGGTGGCCAAAAATCAGGAGTTTCTGTCTTTGGTTTAGTTTCCCAAGCGCATTGCTCTTCAGCCTCACTGCTTTGCCTTTCTGAAAAACGTGGTTTTTTTGGGGGGGGGAGAGCCACGCCATTTTGGCTAGCAGCCAGTTTGGGAATAAGTAATTCTCTCCCTTGCCTTAACAGACATTTTGCGATGACACTCACAACACCTTCTAAAAACTCCACACGAGCCTGCTTGTTCAAAACCATTGGGACGCTCCATTCCTAAGGGACCTAGCACATGGCTACAAGCTATCATATAGTTTCTTAGTTTGAAGTATATGCTCCCATCAGGTTAAAACGAGATATGTATTAAAACTGCATTTTTTTTTCCCGGTTTGAAAGCATTCCATTATGACTCTGCCAAAAGTGTTCTATAAGCTCTTTACATTCGATCTGACATTTTCCTACCACTACAAGTTAAGTAATGAATTCCTCATACACACAGCATGAGCTCACCCTGCTATGGAGAGAAGCACATGAACACTGTACCCACGAGGAAAGGCGGAAGAAAGCCTAATCCCAAGAGTCAGTGGCAATGCTCCCACCCTCTCATAAAACCTTTCGCCATCACAGATCAATTCTCTGTGAATACATCCTTTCAGTAATAATAAGGGGGGGGGCAGTTTTGCTTTACAAAGGATCATTACAGCATCTTTAAAGGAGAATTGTTCTAAGCACATAAATATGCTCAGGCTTGGAGGAAAAGAATGGTGCATATTACAAATGTGGGTTTTTTCCCCATTGGTGGAGTTCCCTGGTGAGTCACAAGTTGACTCCAGAGAAGGTGCTTACCTCAGATTTGATGAATGCACCCTATTCTCTCCTTTGACCATAGCTGGGTAGATGTGCACTACAGAGAAATGAACCAGCCCTGCAAGGATGACTCTTTTCCATAATGGGATGGCTTAGGCATACAGTACTTACTTCTCCCTATAAAAACTACTGGTCCAAACTACAAGATGTCTCAGCTGCTCCATTTTCTGCCATAAACCACTTCCTGACAAACAGAAGAAGCTTCACAGCAACTCACCGCTGACCACTCTCTACCTCCTTCTTTTCGCCTGTGACAGTAGCCATGGGTCGTAGGATGACTCTTCCCTGTGCATCTTTATCAAGAACTATGTATCAGAAGAAGGAATTAGCAAAACGCCACCTCTGAGTATTCCTTGTCTAAGAAAATCCCATGAAATGCATAGGATTGCTATAAGTCAACAAGTGACTTAAAGGCACACACACACACACACAATACAAAGTAAGGCGTGGAACAGCGTCAGCAGTACCTGTCTATGCATTTTACAGAAGTTGGGGGACAATAATTTGGTATAGAAGATACTCCGAGTTAAGGGGCCATTTGACTTCATCCTATTGTTAACGTCTGAAGAACGTAAGACGTTAAACCCACTGCAATTGTTCACTGTAAGGAAGAGCTTAAAGTCTTATACAATTGTTTTTGTTTTGCATATCTGCACTAATTTATAAACTGTGCCCCCCCCCCCCCTATAAACACATGTTACAATAGTTCTGGTTGTGGGCCTAGCTCTGCCTGCTCTTCAGTGCTTCTCTCCACAGGTTCTCCAACAGCTATTCCCCACTTACATGGCAGGAGGTTGGACTAGCTATCCCTTGAGACCTCTTCCAACTCTATGAATCCATAGAAGTTCCGATACAGTAGCAAAGACATCATGAACATCAGCTGAGAGAGCTGCTTCCCTCTTGGAAAGGAGGAGGAACCTTTAAATATTTCCTGATCTGAAGTGTGGTCCTCTTTACTTACATAAATGAAAAGGTGTAAGTCATAAATAAAAGAAAATCCACACACCCACACCTTCACACTGCTCAAAAAACAAGTAAATAAGAGGAGAATCTTGACAGAGATTAAGTATTATATGCACTATTGACACTCCAAGTTAAGGGGCCCTTTGACTTCATCCTATTGTTAACATCTGAAGAACTTAAGATGTTAAAGCCACTGCAATTGTTCACTTTAAGGAAGAGCTTTGTTTGCTTGGATTTTGACTTACTGTGATAGAGAGGGGCCCTTAAGAGCTAGGCCAAGGGCCAAATGGGATATAGCTTGAAGCCAGGTTGAATCCGTAAGCTGTCTAGCGTACCTTAAAATGTGCTTCTACATGAATCCAGGTTTTGCTGCAACATACGTTATATTGTTATAAACGGATTTGCCTCCAACTCACCAGCACACTACCAGCGCCAGCTCCATCTTGACCTGTTAAAGCTGAGCAAAGTGTAACCTGCCAGATGTCCCTGGACTGTAAACTCCTATCAGACGTAGCCAGCAGTGAGGATTCTGGGAGCTGCAGTCCAACATCCAGAGCACCACACTTTGCCCACCCTTGCACTAGGGCTGAAGTTAATCTATGGTCTGAAAGGTTTTCTTCATCCCTGCTTTCACAATGAGCATCACGTACTATTCCTAGATTTGCTTTCTAGTCACCACGGTCTTGCGAGTTGGAAAACAGTCATTCACATAATCACTGCTTACTGTATATACTCATGTATTAGTCTAAAAATTGCGGTTAAAAAAAATCGACCCCAAAAACCTGAGTCGACTTATCCACGAGTCAATGTAAGCACTGTACTTTAACTCTTATTTAAAAGAATAAAGGTGAAAAGCAAGAGTATAATCTGTCCTGGAAGCAATGAACCCCTCTAGTTTCTCATCCATCCAGCCTTAAGCGTGAGCACAAATGGTTATGCCTGCTGGAAGTTTATAAGTTCTTTGACATTGTTTTGCTTTGCTTCATCCTTTAGATCCTTTGCTATGTGCCCCTAAGTTTTACTCTCGACTTATCCACGGGTCATAGCAAAATCTATAATCCTGGCCCCAAAACTTGCCCTCGACTTATACACGAGGCCGGCTTATAGTTGAGTATATACGGTACATCTTGACATGCAGTAACGCCCCAGACTTGCCCTTAAACGCAGATGCTTCAGTCGCAACTTTCAACCCTTTGTTCTCGCAACCTCTCTCAGTTGATTCCCATAAATATGTCACTTAGGGCTTTCATAGCCCACAAATAAGCTTGTCCTTTATTTTGGAAGTTTATTTATATTCTGCTTCCCCCCCCCCCCCAAATACTGGACGTAAGGCAGCACTTTATTCGTCGATCCCTTCCCACCTGTCTCTTCCAAGGAATTTCTCCCTTTTGGCTGATCGCATTTCCCTCCCATCTATACCTTACATAATAAATAAATAAATAACTCTCTTCCTCGGAAACGGCTCACAGTGCTTGAAAACCGACATTAAAAAAACCCATAGGCCGATAAAGCAAAAACATCATCACAGACACAGGACTGTAAATAAACATCGTCCTTTGCTTCCCTCAAGGTTTCACTTTCGTTTTCAGTAGATCAGGAACTAGAACAAGTGGATCTCCACTAAAAGACCAAAGAAGAGCCACAAAGAAGGTGGTTTATAGGCAGGAAACGCCTGGTGTCAGTAATGCCGATCTTTTATTGCTCTTTATTATGTTTCCAAATGGGGTGGAGCGGGAGAGGATCCGTCGCGGAGGCCGCGAACCTCAAAAGCCCCTCAACGTATCCCACCAGGGCTCCTGTCAAATGGTCTGAGTCTTGTGGCCTAAAACCCTGCGATTCACCAAGCGAGGGATTAATAAAATAGTAGTAGTCGTCCTGTAAAATTCCCAGAGAACTAGGTTTGGGGTAAAAAAGCCAGCTGGGAAACATGGCATGCGTTGGCCCTTTAGCACGGCGGCTTGTTAACAAACTATTAATGTCTTAAGTTTCTTCTATCAGCACATTTCCAACTTAGGCTGCATCCACACTGGAGAATAACCCAGTTTGGCACCGCTTTTAACTGCCCTGGCTCAAGGCTCTGGAATTCTGGGAGTTGGAGTTTGTGGTGGGTCCAGAGCGCCGGGTTATTTCTCCAGTGTGGATGCAACCTCAATTCATGACTTAACTGATTTTAATTCCAGTTCTTATCGCTGCCTAAGACCAGGTTGGTCAACCTTTTGGAAGATGGCCTTTCGCGTGCTTGGTTAATGCGCTATGTAAAACTTCATACACTTGGATCACATTGTGACCTGGGCCCACACGCGGGGCAAAACTGGCACGACACACCACTCGCTACCCCTGTGAGCACCCAGGCAGCAAGCAGATGCCACACCTGGACCCCCACCTTCAAGGGACGCCCCGTCGAGGACGAAGCAAAACAACCGCCAAGGCACCCCCGTACCTTCCCTCGCCACCCTTCCTGCTCCTCTTATTGCCGCTGTTCCGTCGCTTCGCAACTTCTGCCCAGGCTTTCTCGACACCCAACGCTGCTCCTACCCAGAAGCCTCACGGGCGATTTCTTCCTCTGGCAATGTTTCCAAGCTGGCTCCAGGAAGAGGGAGGTTAACATCTTAAGCTTGTCCTCGCTGGGGATGCTTCTCTTCCACATGGTTTCCCCTGCCCCATAGCTCCCCCCCCCCCCAAAACAACCTTCCCACCAAAGCCAACGCCAAACAGGAGAGTCCTGGCATCGGTTTACCTCCGTGTGAACTGTCTCTCCTCATCTAGCTCCCTAGGCTTTCCACCCCATACATTGCAGAAAAACTCCAGTTTGAGACCGCTTGAACTGCCCAGTTTTAGTGTGGCGTTTTCTTGACAGAGATGGCAGAATGTCTCGCCAAACTCCAGCTCTCAGGATTCCTTATCACTGAGCCAGGGCAGTGAAAGCAGCCTCAGACTGGCGGATGCCCGCAGTGTGTTTGGGACCCTACTCTGCTCCTTCTGCAACTCTCTCTGCCCTTTTCGCCCGACAGGTGCCAGCCCTGGGACTGGGAGGGAAGGATATCCCTTCTCCCTCCTTGTCTTCCACGTTACTTCCCACACTTCCTCCAATTCCACCCCACGGATCAGCCCTATCGATTGCCTCTCAACCCCTTCCCAAGCTTCCCTTTCACCTGACATTCCCCAGCCCTGAAGAGGAATGCCCTCACATCTGGTCCCCTTTATTCAACTGCTTTCCCCCTGCTTTTCCTCCCCTCACATTAAGGTCTGGTCCTCTCTGTTTCCCCAACCATCTCTCCCTCCGCTTTGTCCCTCGCCCGGCCTTCCCTCTTCATAACATCAGTGTCCCCCTTCTCCTCTGCCATCCGGTCTCCTACCTTCAGACAGCGATATGCCCAAATCCTTCGAACGCAGGTCCAAAACGGCAGAGATCATCCAGTTTGAGACCGCTTGAACTGCCAAGGGCTCAACGCAAGGGAATCCTGGAAACTGTAGTGTTTGCGAGACACGGAGCCTTCTCTGTCAGAGAGAGCTCCGGTGCCACAATCGACTACAGTTCCCAGGATTTCCTAGCACTGAGCCAGGGCAGGGAAAGCGCTCCCAAAGTGGATTGTGTTCCTGCGGTGTGTTTGGACCGCAGTCCTTAGCACTCAGTACTTACAAGGGGAAAGCCTTTGGCCCTGATGCGAGATGTGCCGGGCACTTCTTGTTCTTTCTGAGCCGCTTTTCCGCAAGCCTCCAGGTTGGTCCAGCTGGATCTCACACATGGACGGAACCTCTTAGGTCACATTGCACCTTGTCCGCTTGCTCGAAAGCCTTGGCATCCGAGAGACCCAAAGATCCATCCACAGGCTCCCCTCCTCCATCCTTCAATCCCCCCTTTCCTCACATTGGAAGGGAACACGGGTTCCTTCCCCACTTCAGGGCCTTGGATGTTCAACCAACCTTTGCCAGGTCACACTCTCTCAGCCTCAGGTCACCCTCTCTCAGCAAAAATCCTTCGAAGAAACTCGCCAAGGTTTGCTTTTTTTTAAAGGGGGGGTTTATCAGAAGTCAGAAACAACTCGCAAGACGCACGACAACAGTCGGAAATAAACTCTTTCCTCACCAACTCTGCTTCTTCATACCTCCCCAATAAACCTCATATTCGTGAGCCATGGAAGAGAGGCTTTTTCTTCTCCCCCTTTTCAATCTCCTCACCCCCCCCTCAAAATAGACCACATAGATTCAAATCAATGATGAAGAACTTCACCAACAAACTCTTTTCTCTCTCTTCTTTCATCCCCAAAAGCTGCCTTCCTTCCTCCTTTTCACCAAGTTGGGGGGCAGAAGGAAGGCTTGGCTTCAAACCCACTTTCCTTTCTTGGCTTGCTTTTTTTTGGGGGGGGGGGTGAGATTTGAATTAGTAATTTACAATTCATCCCAAACATGGTCTGCTGGGTTTCAGGTTTTGGGGGGTGGGGGTGGGTTGAGCTTTTTTATTTTATTTTATTTTGGCTTGGATTCTAGTCCTGGTTCCTGGGTCAAGGGGGGGGGCTTAAAATATTGAAATAAAATAATAGGAATATACAGTCTATTTTTGGGGGGGAGTGAGGAGAGTGAAAGGGGGGAACCCAAGGGTCATGGGAGGTAAAAACTGAATGGGGGAGAGGATAAAAAATATTTATTTTTATTTATTTTTATTACCAAGGGGAAGTAGAACCTGAATGAGGGGGGGAATAAAAAAGGTATTATTAAATTATTATTATCTATTTTATTTTTTTATTTTTATTACCAAGGGGAGGTAGAAACTGAATGAGGGGAGGTATTATAATTATTATCATCTATTTTTTTATTTTTATTGCCAAGGGGAGGTAGAAACTGAATGAGGGGGGAATAAAAAATGTATTTTTTAATTTTTATTTATTTTTATATTTTCTTATTCTATTATCATTATATATTTTTATTTATTTTTTATTTATTTTTATCACCCAGGGGAGGTCGAAACTAATTTGGGGGGGGGGGGGGGAGGAATAAAAAAGTATTGCTATTTATTTATTTATTATTATTATTATTTATTTTTATTACCAAGGGGAGGTCGAAACTTAATGGGGGGAGGAATAAAAAAGGTGTTTCTATTTTTTATTTTTATATTTATATTATTATTATTATTATTATATAATTTTATTTTTATTTTTATTACCAAGAGGAGGTCGAAACTGAAGAAAAGGGATAGGGAAGCCAAGGGAAAATGAATAAAGCTTAATAATAATAAAGAAAACAGCTTTTAGGAATGGAAAAGAAAGAGAGAAGAGAGAGTTTGTTGCGAAGTCATTCCTTATTAAATCCCAAGGATCCTTTGGCTCTCTTTCCCCTCAGCCTTGACTCAATGGATAAAATAAAGAGCAAAATAAAATAAAATAATTTGTTAAAAATGCAACAGAATATAATACAATGCAAGGAGACAAACTGTATATGAAAACACTATTTAAAAAAAATAAAAGAAGAAAACAAACAGCTCAAACTTTCTTCTTATCTATAGCCCGCCTTTCTTGCTGCGGCGCCCAAGGCGGCTTCCAGGAGGACTCCAAACATATTGGAATCATACCCAATAAATAAATACATAAAATAAAACAAAATATTCGATATAATTTTATGTATGGAGGCCGGGCCATGAAAGAAATTATTATTATTATTATTATTAAAAATAATTATTAAATAATTAAGAATAATAATAATAAAGGTAAGGAATATTGGGGGAAGGGGGCAAAGGAGGTCAGCTGAGGGCTCTTTCCCGCCTCCAGAGTCTTTGAAGGACCCCCCCCCCCAATATATATATATATATATATATATAATAAACCACAATAACAACAACCACAACCACAACAACAACGTCACGCGCTTCTCCTCCTTCCTGAGGCGAGCAAGCGGAAGGAAGGAAGGAAGAGAGAGACCCTTTTCCTCACAGAAACGTCTCTTTTGAAATTCCTCTCAGGGTCCGGAGCGGGAAAAGTTCTCTCCGGGCCCCGGGAAAAAATTAAAAAAAAGCCGCCTTGGAAGGGAAGAAGCGAAGCGGGAGGGAAAGCGTTCGAGGCGCACTTCGGACCCACCTCGGCGGCCGCCGTCGCTGCTCTTCTCTCTCCGCCGCTGAGCTGCGGTTCCTGCTTCTTCTCTCTTCTTCTTCTCCTGAATCTCCCAGGCGCGGCCGACCGCGCTCGACTCGCTCGGCGCTCCACACTTCGGCGCTCGGCTCTTCGGCCTCCTCCTCCGCCGCCGCCTCAAGGGGCTTCCAGAGGGCGGGGCGAGGCTTGGTTCGGGCGGGCCAATCAGAAGCCGAGGCGGGCTTCCCCTCCCAGTCCAATCAAAAGCGGGAGAGGCGAGCCCCACCCCTCCAAAAAAAAAGAGCAATAAAGGGGCGGGGTCGGGTTTGGGAGGCGGACCAATCAGAGTGCGAGGCTGGCTTTCCACGGGTCAATCAAAGGCCTCCCAAAAAGAGATAGGGGCGAGGTTGGGTTGGAGAGCCAATCAGAAGGCGAGTTGAGTTCCATAGTCCCAATCAAAGCTGGGAGAACTGGACCCCGCCTCCCCGGCTCCGCCTCGGCGCTTCCCCTCCCCCAAAAAAGGGCATCAAGAGGTTTGGTGAATGAGCCAATCAGAAGGCGAGGTTGAGTTCCACAGTCCAATCAAAGTTGGGAGAATTAGGCTCCGCCTCCTCGGCTCCGCCTCGGCGCTTCCCCCTTCAAAAAAGGGCATCAAGAGGGCGGGGCGAGGTTTAGGTTCAAGAGCCAATCAGAAGGCGAGGTTGAGTTCCATAGTCCAATCAAAGTTGGGAGAATTAGGCCCCGCCTCCCGCCGGGGGACATAAGGTGGGACAATAGGGGCTAAAAACCACACACCGTAGAAATCGTCTCGTTTGAGAGCGCTTTAACTGCCTTGGCTCAATGCTCGGGAATTCTGGGAAATGTAGTTTAACAAATGAGGATGATGATGATTGCTTAGCCTTTAGCCAGAGGCCCAAAGCAGTCTGTTTTGTAGCAAGGGAATATCAGCAGGAGACTCTGATGACGTGGCAGGGCAGGCTCCACCCCTTCAAGCCTTTTTACCCCATTTCCCCCCGAGAAGAAAAAAAAAAAAGGTTCCAAACCGAACCCGAAACACTCCGCCGACGGGGGAGTCTAGTAGTTGACTGAGTCTACGCTCGACGTGGACTGTTGTTGGAATGAATCGTCCTTCTACGGGTCGCGCCGCGGTCCAAACCTAGTGAAAACAAAACTGAGAAGAATAGGAGGGAGGGGGAATTAAAAAAAAACAAAACCCAAAAGCGCCCCAGTGCGCAGGCGCGTGGGGAATCCGGAAGCGCCTTGTGCGCCTGCGCGGGAGGCGAGACGCTCTCTGAGGCGAAAGAAGAGCGGGTTGGTTGTGTTAGTCGTCGCTGAGGAGAAGGAAGGAGAAGGAGGGCTTTCTGCTTCGGCTCCTCGCCGCTTCTTCGGTCATGAGCGTCGCGGCGTTGGTGTCGCCCGCGCTGCCTTCGCCGGGACCGCCGCCTCCTCCTCCTCCTCTTCCAGCCGCTGCCACGGCTCTGTCTCCCGGGACCGGCCCCGCCGCCGCTGCCGCCATTGCAGCCGCCGCCGCCGAGAGTTACGAGGAAGAGGACTTGGACAGCCCCGCCGACGAGGAAGATGGCGAGCGCAGCGGACGAGCCCGGGACTCGGACGAAGGCGAGTAGCTCCTCTTTGGAGTATTATTAATTAATAACAATTTATTATTATTATTATTATTAATTTATTATTAATAATTGTAAGCCGCTCTGATAGCCATTAAGGCTGAAGAGCGGGGTATAAATACTTTAAATAAATAAATAATATTATTGATACTAACAATATTAATACTGTACCAAAAATTAATAATAATATTAATAATGATAAAAATAATGATAATAATAATGTGAATAAAAATGATATTAAGAATACTGTTTGGAGGTCTTGAAGCAGAGGCTGGATGGCCACCTGAGGGGGATGCTTTGACTGGGAGTTCCTGCATGGCAGGGGGTTGGACTGGATGGCCCTTTTGGGGGTCTCTTCCAACTCTGTGATTCTATGATTCTATGTTAATAATAATATTATTAATAAAAATAGTAATGTTAATAATGATATTAATAATGGTAATGATAATAGAAATGTTAACAATAATAACCATATTACCAATATTGAATAATGTTAATGATAATAATAGTAATAGTAATAATATTGTTTTAAAATAATAATAGAATAAAATATAATGGTGTATTTAGAGCCCGCCCAGTCGCATAGAATCAGGGCAGGCTACAACTTTATCAAGAAGTCCGGAGGCATGGGGCGCGGTGTTATCAGTACGCTGATGACACCCAAATAGTCTTCTCTATGTCTCCGACTGATGCAGTGACCAGGGATGGCGTCGCTCCTCTCGTGGCCTGTCTGGAGTCGGTAATGGACTGGATGAGGGAAAATAGACTCAGCCTGAATCCAGAGAAAACGGAAGTACTCGTGATAGGTTCCCCGGGTCCGGGTATGGAGGTGGTTCCACCTGTCCTGGACGGGGTCACGCTCCCCGTCAGGGACACTGTACGCAGTCTGGGGGTGCTCCTTGACTCGTCGCTCCATCTTACCTCTCAGGTGGATGCGACAGTCAGGAGCACCTGCTATCAGCTTCGGCTGATACGCCAGCTGCGCCCCTACCTGGGCCAGGGGGATCTTGAAACCGTAGTACACGCTCTGGTAACCTCTCGGTTGGATTTCTGTAACGCGCTCTACATGGGGCAGCCTTTGTATCACACTCGGAAGCTGCAATTAATACAAAATATGGCAGCCCGGGTGGTCACTGGTGCTCCCAGGACCGCCCATATAACACCTATTCTGAAAGACCTTCATTGGCTGCCGATCCGCTTCCGGGCTCAGTACAAAGTGCTGGTTATTACCTATAAAGCCCTATATGGCCTGGGCCCAGAGTACCTTAAGGACCGTCTCTCCCCATATAATCCGCCCCGCACACTTAGATCAACCGGACAATGTTTATTGAGAGTCCCAGAGGCAAGATTAGTGAACACAACAAGGAGGGCGTTCTCTATCTCTGCCCCTCGCCTCTGGAACTCATTACCTTCCGAGCTCCGCTTGTCCCCCACCCTCAGCCAATTCAAGAAAGATATGAAGACCTATTTATTCAGGCTGGCATATCCCTGATCGGTTTGTTTTATGTAAAGTGCCTGCCAATCACCCGCTTCCCCATTGTCGCTGCCCTTGATATAAGGGATAATCTTTTAATGTTTTAATGTTTTATTGTGTTATTGTAATTTGTTTTATTTTACCTGGTTGTAACTTGTTGTTATACCGGAAGGGCGGTATAAAATAAATTTTATTATTATTATTAATAATAATAATAATTTATTTATTTATCCCCCACTCTTCAGCCCTAAAGGCTATCAGAGTGGCTTACAAATATTACAATAATAATTATTATTATTTATTTAAACCGTGCTCTTCAGCCCTAAAGGCTATCAGAGCGGCTTACAAATATAATAATAATAACAATAATATTTATTTATTTATTTATATTGTGCTCTTCAGCCCTAAAGGCTATCAAAGTGGTTTACACATATTACAATTATTATTATTTATTTATTTATACTCCACTCTTCAGTCCTAAAGGCCGAGCGGCTTACAAATATTAAAATTAATATTATTATTATTATTATTTATATATTTATACCTAGCTCTTCAGCCCTAAAGGCTATCAGACAGTCTTACAAACATTACAATTATTATTATTATTTATTTATACCCCACTCTTCAGTCCTAAAGGCTAGCAGAGCGGCTTACAAATATTAAAACAATAATAATAATAATATTTATACTCCACTCTTCAGCCCTAAAGGCTATCAGAGCGGCTTACAAATATTACAATAATAATTACTTTATTTTTTTTATCCCGCCTTTCTGCCTGGGCAAGCAAGGCGGCTTACAGGGAATAAAAATAGATTTAAATAAAACATTATCTGGGTAAAAAGATAGGAAAGCCCCCCCCCCCTTTAAAAGAGAAGTATGACAATAAAAAAAAAAACTACAATGCAATAGGAGTCGATGAAAAATCAAATAAAAAATTAAAAAATCCAATAAAGTACAAGAGAGCAACGTATCAGTCAAATAAAATTCAAAATTGAGCCCCCTCGACAAGCCCCCCATCCCAATCTGGAAACAATATACAATGAATTAAGCTATATTAAGCTATAAAGTTGTAACAAAGAAAGAAATACAATGTAATAGGCAGATGTCATGCAATGCTATACAGTAAAGTTCGGAATTACAGTACAATGCAAGTCAAATAAGTTACAATGTACAATGTGGTCAAATGTTTTAAAATGATCTTTGCCCGTAAAGAATCATTGGGGAATGCTGCCCCCCCCCCCCATAGGGAATCATTGGGGAAGGCTTGTCCCTAGAGAACCATGGGGATTACTTTCCCATAGAGAATCATTGGAGCATCCTTTCCCATAAGGAATCATTGGGGAAAACCTGCCCATGTTGCCTATAAGTAATCCCCATGATTCTCTATAGGCAAGTATTCCCCAATGATTCCCTATGGGCAAGTATTTCCCATGTTTCCCTATAGGAAAGCATTCCCCAGTGATTCCCTATGGGCAAGTACAGTGGGCCCTTGTGATCCGCTGGGGTTCGGTTCCAGGACCCTCCGTGGATAACAAAATCCGTGGATGCTCCAGTCCCATTCGATATAATGGCACAACAAAATGGTGTCCCATATATAAAACGGAAAATCAAGGTTTGCTATTTGAAATTATACTTTTGGGGAATATATTTCAGGCCGTGGATGCTCAAATCCATGGATAAAAAAAAATCTGTGGATAAGGAGGGTCCACTGTATTTCCCTTTGTTTCTCTATGGGCAAATATTCTCCATGTTTCCTTATGGGCAAATATCCTCTAATGGTTGCCCAGGACAGGGTTGCCTTAGGGTCACCATAAGCTACAAATGACTTGAAGGCACCCCACACACACACAATAAAACCAGAAAGCAACCCTTGGTTTTGCCATTTTATATAAGGGACACCATTTTACTTTGCCATTGCATTTAATGGGACTTGAGCGTCGACTGATTTTGGTAGCCACAGAGAGGTCCTGAGACCAAACCCCAGCAGATGCCAAGGGTCCACTGTATAATATAATATAATGTTATTTCTTTCCCGCCTCTCCTCAAGGCTCGGAAAGCCTTGCTGTTGAATTAAACTACCGTATTCAAACAGTGCACACTTCAGGAAAAGAAGGCAATACGATGTAAAAGATGAAACAGGAAAAGCTGCTGGAGGAGGGTTCAGTTTGAAGCAACGCAGCCCATTGTTTTACAAAAAAGGCTGCGTTTGAAAAGCCGGCCTGGAGTTTCATACTGCTCACAGAAGGACTGTAAAAGTCAAACTGTAAAAGCTGGGTCTGTAAAAGTCTTGCATTGAAGCTGCTGAACTGGGTTCGGGTCCGAGAGAATGTGGCCAAAGGACACGAGATGGTTCTGAAGGAAAGCAGCTATTCAAAATTGTCTGGAAGCCTAATGAGAGCCGTAGCAGCTCATGTTCCTATTTATCTGTCTGCGGGATTTGGATAACAAACAAAAGAAAAATCAAGAAACGGTGGTGGGTTTTAAAAGAACCCAAACAAACGCATTCCATTCCATTCACTTGTGTTCTATCCATTCTTACAAAGGCACATTCTTTCTCATTCTTCTGTGACTTCCCCTAACAGGCTTCTTTACCAATAACGTATTGTCACTAATCCTACACTTGAGATAGATTCTGTGGTATGCATGCTAAAGGCTGAGCTTCCTCTTTTATAGATTGAGGTTTGTTTGTTTTTAAATGAAACAGTTATCCAGTTTTATTGTGGTTCTGGTTGGTTTGGGTCAGATGGGTGGGGAAGGCCTGGAGGCAAGTCTACGGGTTGCCGCTACGCTGACACTGTGCTCATGTTCATGTTGTTCAGATACGGAAGATGCAAGCGAGACTGATCTGGCAAAGCACGACGAGGAGGATTATGTAGAAATGAAGGAACAGTGAGTATTCTTCTCTTGCCTCCTTTTGTACATAGACTTTATTGCCTTTTCCAGGCGGGAAATGCTGCAGCCGGAGTGACCGAAATTGAAATACGTGTTGATGTGATCTAGAAAGGAAGCACTTAGTTTTTTAAACAACTCAAATTGGTGTCAGGTTTCAGTCGTCCTAGAGCTGTTAGAACTTTAGTCTGTGGGCAGAAAAAATTTGGGAAAATTATACTTTGAGAGTACTTCTCCCAGAATCCCTCAGTGACTGTGGCCAGCGGCTGCAAGATTGTAGTTAAAAATGTAATTTTTCCAAACTGAGGAAAATCCGTCCTTTGTTTTGTGTATCCAGGCTTCTTTACTGTTGTCTTTGGACTCCTGAAAAGTCAGTGGTGTTTTCCGCTGCTTATGCATTTGGGTTTCCTCCTCTTTTGGATGCTCTGTAATCTGTCTTCTCCACGAAAAGATTCTCTCCCTGAGTGACTTTATTGATGATCTGTCCTCTTTTGACTTGTGGCACCCCCTTTGATAAAATCCCAACAAGGGGCCCCTTCACCGCACATTATTAAAGCACTGTGATTCCAGTTTAACTGCCATAATTCCATCTTGAATCATTTTGGGATTTGCAGATTAGGGACAGACGTTTAGAATGCGCAGCTAGAGAGCTCAGGTGGCTCATCAGACTATAGTTCCATAGGCTACAGCCATGGCAGTTCAAGTGGTATCAAACTGCTACAATTGTTCAGTGTGAAGTGGCTCCTGGTTTCTTCCTTGCCTTTGCATTGTTAATTTTTTTGGACTGGATGTCCTGCAATTCCTCAGCATGGTTGCAGTCCAAAAATAAGTTTTCCAACCCTCTGCCTTTGTTTTAAACCAGGGGGTTGGACTGGATGGCCCTTGTGGTCTCTTCCAACTCTAGGATTCTATGGGCTTCCATTTCCCTCCATCACGTCACTGTTGAGTTCTGTTCCTGGTTCCCTACTTTTCTGTCTTTCTGAAATATCTGGGATAATATCAAGTTGCATGGCTTTCAGTATCCCCTAGATGATGATACATAACTCTCTATCCCAGACATTTGTGTGTTGATTCCTTCTGTTACTGTCCATATCAGTTGTTAGCATCACTAGCCTCGGAGATTGGAAGCCTTGGCATCCATAAATTCTCCCTCCATTCCACACATACGTACACTGGCCTTTTTTGCTCTGTATATTCAATCTGTTGTCTTCTCATGTTTGTTCCTTATGTATGTTGTAAAACTCCCCTCCATTCTCCGTATCCCCTTGGTTAAATCTTTGGCTTTGACATTTTCCATTTTTCTCACCATGCCTCAGGCTTCTCCCTGCTATCAAGAATTTTTTTTTCAATAGCCAGCTGATATTGCTCATTCGTGTTTAACTCATTTTCCCCCTCCTGCAATCAGTTTTCAAAGAACTGAATGGAAACTTAGTAATGTAAAGTTTTATCGGAAATTAAAATGAATATTGGGTTCCGTGATTTTAATACCTGTTCCTTTTGTAGGATGTATCAGGATAAATTGGCATCTCTCAAGAGGCAGCTACAGCAACTACAAGAAGGTATTGTTGTTACTTCTTTATTAATCCATTTGTATCTGGTTTATTCCCAGTACTGGTTGGAAGGGAAAGTGGTCATTCCCATGTTTCATCTATCCCGTTTTTCTAGCACATCTTTTTTCTGGAACAGGAGAACAGAGAGTAGGATCAGGGAAGCAAGTGCTACTGTCAGGGAGACCAAATTCATTCCTGTTTTCCTCCTTGCAAGTCTGGAGGTAGCCCAGTCTTGTTTGTTTATTTGCCGTAATTTACCTAGTGGTTTTTGTGTGTGCTGTCGCTACTTCTCTGTTGTCATTTGGGGGATAGGGAGCTGTTTGCAGTTTGTGCCTGAACTGCATCTAAATGTGCAGGTTGCGTTATAACTGGATGCTCAGTGGAGGTACGACAATCTCAGTTTTCCCTGGAGCGGTTCCAGGTCACTAGTTAGGCTCTAGCATCAATAGCAGGATTGTGCAGACGTTGCCGACAAGTAAGGAAACGATCTAAAGTCCCTTCCAGCACAGTAATAGTTGTCTTTCATTTTGTCACCTCTCTTTACAAGGTACATTACAAGAATATCAGAAAAGAATGAAAAAACTGGATCAGCAGTACAAGGAGAGGATACGCAATGCAGGTTGGTGAGCTGGATTTCTGATGGCTTGGTTGAGAGTTTGCTAGTTCTAGACAAGGATGTCGAACATGTGTGAAAACTGTTCAGCCCTAAGTTGTTGTGTTTACTTGTGTGACAGTCCTGTCCTGATTAGGGATTAAGCAGTTCTCCAGCTGTTGAACTACCAGCGGCCCAAGCTAGTGGTGAGGATACAGGGAGTTGCTGTTAATCTACATCTGGAGGGCCTCACATTTGTCACTCCTGTCCTAAAAGAGATAGTTGGGATAGTCTGTTATGTGTAAAAACTACAGAGATGTATTGCATCTTAACAATGCAATTTTTATACTGTATACTGTGGAAATGATTGCAGTTTATTCCAGTGGGGCTTGTTTTCTATTGCATACATATAGCTTTTCCTAAAAAGCACAGGAGGCAATAGTCATCTTCTGCCAAAGAGTGAGGAATGACAATCAGTTTTGCTCTTCTGCACTGATGTTGGCTTCCAAATTGTAGTACTGTATATGTCTACTAAGTTCCAGTCCTTGGTGGTTGCAGAATTATGAGACAGAAATCCTTATATCCAGCCAGCAACCAGGGGTAACTGCTGGAGTTTGCCCTGCCCACAAGAGTAAAGGGCAGGAGGGGGAGAGTCTGGGTTCAGGCCTGGAGCACTGGCTGGAAGAGCTCCGCTGGATGCTTCAGCCAATGCCATGCCTTATAGGCCTGCAGTCTTCAATGCGTTTCTTCTAGGCTAGTCACTCTGAGGTTTTACTGGAGGTAAATGTGTTTGCATATGCCTGTGAATAACTGTAACCTGGTCTCTTTTCTTTCAGAGCTTTTTCTCCAGTTGGAAGTAAGTGTGTGTCTTTTTTTTCTTTTTCACTTTTTCTTTCTTTCTTTTTTGGCCTGAGATGGTTTTGATAAGTCGAGATGGGGCAGACAGCTTGCTTCATGAATCATGTTAGAATGGCAATATGAGGCATTTGTATTAAGCATGTAAATCATAAGCCTTTGCTATCTGGGTTGACCTGCAACCTGCCTTTATCCATATGTGATCAGTTTCACTTTGCACATGGGCAACCAGTCATGTGAGTAGGTTTGTTGCCTAGTTAGATGGTCCACGGGTTCTGGTTGGTATGACATGTGGCGAGTTGGATTAGTCCGACAAGTTTCACCATCCTGACGTATTTATTTGTTATGTGCCTTCGCATTGACTCTACCTTATGGCAACCCTGTTGTAGGGTTTGCTTGGCAAGAATTGTGCAAGGGATGTTTGCCATTGGCTCTTTGCTTGGGAGATAACTCCATGTTTTCTTTTGGGCCTATATCAGACAGAGCAGGTAGAACGGAACTATATCAAGGAAAAGAAGGCAGCTGTGAAAGAATTTGAAGATAAAAAAATTGAGCTGAAGGAAAACTTAATTGCTGAATTGGAAGAGAAGAAGAAGATGATAGAAAGTGAGAAGCTAACCATGGAGCTAACAGGAGGTAAGGAAAATGCAACCCTGTATTTTCTTACAGGGAAAGGAGCACATCAGTGGTAGAGCACAAGCTTTGCATGCAGAAGGTATCAGGTCCAATTCCTGGCATCTCCAGTTAAAAGGATCAGGAGGTGGTAAAGAGACCCTTGGCCTGAGATCCTGAAGAGCTACTGCCAGTCAGAGATGACAACACTTACTAGATGGGCTGGTAGTCCGATCTAATGCTAGCTTTCTGTGTTCCAAGCATTGAAGCCTAGCGTGAGGTTTGGTTGTTGGATTGGTCTGCTGGAGATCAGAGTTCATATCTGTGCTGATTCATGGAAACCTCTTGGGTGACCATGAGCAAGTCTCACTCTCTCAGCCTCAGAGGAAGGCAGTGGCAACCCCTCTCTGAATGATAAATTTGAGAAAGAAAATCCTAGGGTAAGATTGTTATAAGTCAAAGTTAACTTGAATGCACATAGCAGCAAAACAACAAAGATCGCTTCCCAGAGCTCCAGGGAATGCAGAGGTTCACTTTGCCATGTTTTGCCCCCCTCTGGGTTTACCAGAAAGTAAGGAAAGTCTTCTCTTGGTCCTAAAATAGTCCAGTGAGTGTGAGGTGTGACAGAATTGTCCCCTGCACCCTCTATGTGGTATGAGGGTATTTTTTAGCAAAACCTCTCAAAAATATTCTGGAGGGCAAGCTATCCTGGGGCCTCATGTATAGCTTTCTCTGTCCTGCTCTAGATGTTTCTAAAGTAGTGCTCTGCACAGATGAGTACTCAGAGAACCATGGTTAGAAAGAAGCAACCTGCCTTTCTCTTCTGCCACTTTTTGTGGGCCTTACTAGCCTGTCTCTTACCTTCATTCAGATTCCATGGAAGTGAAGCCTATTATGACAAGGAAACTGAGGCGGCGTCCAAATGATCCTGTTCCCATCCCTGATAAAAGGAGGAAGCCTGCCCCTGATATCCTTTGAGCAGCAAGTCATTCTGCTAGAATTCTAGGGATCCTCTTAAGGGCTGCTGCATGAAGAGATTGATAGTGATGAACAAGTCTTTCGGAAATACAATTTACAAGTATCTGAAGATATTCCCCTGCAATATGTAGCCTCAGTTGAATGTTGGCTGAGGTACAGCATAGAGCAGCAGGGCAGTCCAGTGGCCAAGGCCTCTCTCTTGGCACACTAGCTCTATGGCATAGCATACCGTTTAGGTGTAGAAGGTCTTGGGTTGAATACAGAGTAGTGCCAGTTACAAGAATCAGGTAAATAGGTGATGAGAAAGGCCTGAGAGAGGTTCTGGCGATCATAGTACTGAGCTAGATGGAACCTATTAACCTATTTTTGTGATAGGGTTCAGCACCTTGGTTAGCTCCTGGTCAATAATAATAATAAAAACTTTTATTTCTTTCCCGCTTTTGTTTTGTAAAAACAATCAAAGCGGCTTACAACAATTAAAATAATACAAATATATACAGTATCCCCCCCCCTTAAAAAGGAATTAAACAATTCTAAGATTAAAATTATAACCATTAAAATCAAAACCAAATATATTACAATAATGCATGCAGTGACAGTGGGCAGAATCATCACAGACCACGAATACCATTAACAAATTACATAAAATATGGAGGGTCTTTATTTAGGGGGTCTTTACGTGGCCGGGGACACAACTGACTTCAGGACCACTGGCCACCACTGCCTCCTAGGAGAGCAAACCCTGAACAGTAGCCTTGTTGAACCTCAATCGGACAGGCAAAAGTAGATGCTTCTGTTAAGCAAGCTTTAAAACACTATAGCATAGGTGTAAAGGACTTTGTGCGTGATCTTTTCTCTAGTACTGGTCCTGCTTACTTCTAGGCAGCTGGGCTTTGACGGCTTCCGTTCTGAATCTTTTTATTGCATTAGCAGCCAGATACAATGTTTCTCTACTGAGCAGTTGGCCTCCCCTGACAAGTGAACTGTCTTTTGCTGGTTTATTTAGTGGATTTCTCAACCACCTTTCAGGATAGGTTATCCTCCCAAAACTCTGCTCAGTACTCAGTAAAAGAATCATAATAAGATTGCACAAAACAACATTAAGCCATTAAAATGTACTAAGATCACACATAGGAAAAAGTCTATAATTAAACCACCAGTGGCAGCCAGCAAAAGCATTAAAGTTTTAGTATGTCTTGTGGAGGAGGGCTAACTGCAAGGAGAATGTAGAGCATGATTCAGCAGGGAGATGAAGCCACATTTCCCCCCAAAATTATTTGCCCTTAATTTGTTTTACCTCAGCTGAATTATTTACTAACAGATGAACAGATAATGGAGGATTTGAGAACACTCAATAAGGTAAGAATATTAAGAACAAATGCTTTATGGTGGGGGCTTACAGATGTTCGACTGCAGCTCCCATCAACCTGGTCCAGCTTAACCAATAAAGAGGGACCATGGGAGCTGCAGTCCAGTAACATTTGGGGAGCTGCAGGTTGCCCATCTCTGATTTACAGAGGCAGGAAAAGAGACAGATGGGCTCCTCTCTCTGACCTTATGGTGGTACTAACCAACCAACTTGGATGACGCTGGAGGCGGAAAAGTTTTCTCTCAGTTCTTCTCAGGAGGAGCACGTGCCCTGAGACCCTGTTTTAGACAGAAGGCCCTGTATCTGAAATGAGGTTGCCAACCTACTGCCGTTTTCCTTTTGTAGTATGTTAAATTTGCATCTCTGTTGATCCCTTCTGCCCAGTGTCTTATCCTGGAGGTTGAATGGAGCACAGTTGCTATGGACTCTTGGGCTCCCACATGCCAAGCGTCTAGACAAGGGCTCCCTAGTTGGGCTACCAGCTCTCAGGGCCTGGTTCCTCTTCTCCAGTTTGCGGGCAAACTGAAGGAATCGCAGGATGAGAGAAGTGTCTTGAATATTATATATGTATTTTCATCATTTGTTATACTTGGTGTTTTTTATTTGAATGGCATGGTCTGAGCAATGGTGATGATGCCAGGAGGAGGAGAGAAAGGCAAGCCAGCTCAAACAGGCCTTGCCTGCAAGCAAGAAGAGCCCTCTCTCCATCCACCATCTTGAGGAGAGAAAGGCAGGCCAGCTCCAACAGGCCTTGCCTGCAAGCAAGAAGAGCCCTCCATCCACCATCTTCAGGGAGAGAAAGGCAAGCCAGCTCCAACAGGCCTTGCCTGCAATCAAGAAGAGCCCTCCCTTCATCCACCAACTTGAGGAGAGAAAGGCAAGCCAGCTCCAACAGGCCTTGCCTGCAACCAAGAAGAGCCCTCCCTCCATCCACCATCTTGGGGGAGAGAGGGGCAGGTCAGCTCCAACAGGCCTTGCCTAAAAAGAAGAGCCCTCCCTCCCTCCACCATCTTGAGGGAGAGAAAGGCAAGGCAGAGCTCCAACAGGCCTTGCCTAAAAAGAAGAAGAGCCCTCCCTCCCTCCACCATCTTGAGGGAGAGAAAGGCAAGGCAGAGCTCCAACAGGCCTTGCCTAAAAAGAAGAAGAGCCCTCCCTCCCTCCACCATCTTGAGGGAGAGAAAGGCAAGGCAGAGCTCCAACAGGCCTTGCCTAAAAAGAAGAAGAGCCCTCCCTCCCTCCACCATCTTGAGGGAGAGAAAGGCAAGGCAGAGCTCCAACAGGCCTTGCCTAAAAAGAAGAAGAGCCCTCCCTCCCTCCACCATCTTGAGGGAGAGAAAGGCAAGGCAGAGCTCCAACAGGCCTTGCCTAAAAAGAAGAAGAGCCCTCCCTCCCTCCACCATCTTGAGGGAGAGAAAGGCAAGGCAGAGCTCCAACAGGCCTTGCCTAAAAAGAAGAAGAGCCCTCCCTCCCTCCACCATCTTGAGGGAGAGAAAGGCAAGGCAGAGCTCCAACAGGCCTTGCCTAAAAAGAAGAAGAGCCCTCCCTCCCTCCACCATCTTGAGGGAGAGAAAGGCAAGGCAGAGCTCCAACAGGCCTTGCCTAAAAAGAAGAAGAGCCCTCCCTCCCTCCACCATCTTGAGGGAGAGAAAGGCAAGGCAGAGCTCCAACAGGCCTTGCCTAAAAAGAAGAAGAGCCCTCCCTCCAGTCCACCTGCCTTGTTCTATGCCTCCGAGGGAGAGAAGATCTGCTGGACTTTCCCCCTTCCCTACCACCATTCCCTTCTCCTTTTGTGTCGTGTCCTTTTAGACTGTAAGCCTGAGGGCAGGGAAATGTCTAATTAACAAATTGTAAGCTGCTCTGATAGCCTTGGCTGAAGAGCGGGGTATTAATAATAATTGTTATTATAATTATTATTGGCTTTTCTAGTTTGCCACATTTCCTAGATGCTTGTTACTATGTAGGTAGTCCTTCGAGTCAGTAAAACAGCTTTCCTCTTCTTCCTTTGTAGCTCAAATCACCTAAAAGACCAGGTCAGTGTCTTTTTGCATTCTTTTTACGTACGTTTGATCTCTATTTGTTTTTAATCCATATTTCATTATTTTTAGCTGCATGGGTTCAAAAGACACTGCTAGTTGAATTATTTGTATGTATGTATGTATCCCCCTTTCTCCCAAGACTCAAACTGAAGACAGTTTACACAATAAATTATAATATTAAGACAATTATCATGCTAAATTAGTGGTTCTCAAACCATTAACCCTTGGAGACCCCCCTTTACATCTACATGTGGATGTCGTGCTCCCCCTCAATGGTCTATATGAAAAAAAACATGTTGTTTATTTAGTGAGCGTATTTTAATTCACATATTCATGTATATTCATATTTTACCATTTTATAAGGAAATAACGTTGTTCAAATTAGAACACCTTTAGTTTTATTAAGTTCAATGTTTAACTCAACGCCTGTGTAAATTCTACACATAAAGTTTGGGAGGAGGAGGAAGAATCAGAGCCTACAGGGCTCATGTCCCTCTTGAGCAACCCAGAGTTCCACCCCATCATTTGAGAACCACTATATTAAATATTAGCCTGGATAAGATAGATCGTCTTATGTTTCTAGAATCACTGGTTGCATTATCCAAAGCTATATAGTCTTTGAGAGGAAAGGATACCTCAATAGCAGCAGAGGGTTCAGAGACTAGTACTGTTGAAAAAAAAAAACACATGTTGCTGTTCAGACCAGAACCTTTGGGTTTCCATTTCAAAGTAGATTGCTGCAAATGCGTGCAAACCAGCTTCTGTGTATATACTGAAAGAAGTAGAAGGCCAAGGTGAGGGAGCAGCATTAGCTTAGAACACATGCTTTGCATTTGTAGGACCCTGTTTTCAGCCTCTTGTCATCTCAATTGACCAGGTTGGGATGTACTTCTGTCTGACAGTCTGGAGAACCTCTGCCAGTTGGTAGGAAATATAGGGCTAAAGTGTCTAAAGATCTGACTGCATCAGCTAAGTCTGTGCCAGTTTGACCAAAGCTTGTCAGATGTGCACTGCTTCAAAAGCTGCGTGCTCTGTCCTTGGCTGGAGAGGAAACCACAGTCCCTGTGTTTAGCATTGCCCATATTGTAAGTGGGTGTATAGGTCTTAAACTGTGTATAGAGTTCACTCTTCTATTCCAGCATCTCCTTCATCACCAGAACACCTGCCAGCAACACCTGCGGAATCCCCGGCCCAGCGGTTTGAGGCAAGGATAGAAGATGGCAAACTTTACTATGACAAGAGATGGTAAGAAGGCTAGAGCTATAACATGAATGGTACTCTGAGATTATCTGTTTGTTCAAAGGCTGCTTTCTTTGCAAAAGCTGCCGTGGCCTTACGATTTAAAGAACCACAGTCAAAATTGGAGACAAGATGGAGTATGTAAGTATAGCGTCTACATCGAGGGAAGTGATGGTGCCACTCTACTCTGATTTGGTCAGGCCTCATGTAGAATACTGGGTCTAGTTCTGGGCCACGCAATTGAAAAAGGATGCCTAAAAGGAAAATGGCATATGTGCTCCAAACACTATATTGCTGCCTGTTTAGCCTTGTACAGCTTGTTAGCCAACTTCTTTGGTGCCACTTTGTTCCAAGGGTAACACCACTCTTGGCTTGGTCTACAGTAAGTGTCTTCTGCAGAATCTTATATTTTTCCCTGTGCTTCCAGACTCCCCTCTCCCTTCTCATAAAGGTGATGAATGTCAGAAAAACCATGGCTGCTTAAAAGGGTATGAATCCACATGATGCGCCAGAGGTTCTGAAATGCACAAATGTTTCATTGTCATTATTAGTTTTCTGCCACAAGGTGGCAGAATGTAATCATATGTTACTCAAGCAGAAAAGGCTGAAGGCGTGTTTTCATTCTGCTTTATCCCGGTAGCATTACAGTATATGTTTTTAGAGATCACATCTATGTGTAAGTGCAGTGGATTTTTTCAGAGGTATTCCAATCTCTTCAATGGAATTTGGTAAAAGATCCATTACAGTCGTATATTCGCCACATGAAAAGTGTCTAGGAAGGCTACTTTCCCTGTAATCAAATAAAGTTTAAAGGGGATTGGCTATGTACCTTTCTGCCATTTGAAATGCTGCTTCTTAAACTCTTAATGCTTGGCTATGTGGATGCCATCCATCACATCAAAAAAATGAACTCTTGGATTGCCTGTAGAGATTAGGCCACACAAGTCCCCTGAATTAGGCCACACAAGTCCCCTGAATTGCCAAGTGGTTAAATAGATTGATAGTAGGAGAAAAGATTTTACTGGGCCAGATTGAAATTGTTGCCCTTCGAGCAATGTATTGTATGCCTTTACAGCACACATCCCTATAAGAAGGTAAAGCTAAGAGGATGAGTGACCATCAAAGCTGATCATATCTCATGGCCTGTGAAACCTACCCTCTGCCGTGAAACAAGCTTTTACACTTAGAAGTCCAACATTCTGCCTATCACCCCATGTTGGGTTTCTAAACCCTTAACAGGATACCTGGCATTGCAGAATGGCTGCCTTGGTCCTTTTGCTTCCCCTTTTCTAGTTCTCATGTTCCTTATGATCATCATTTCACTTCCCTTTCCCTTAGCTTAAGAATCTTTTTTTTTATTGCTTGTGATAATGCCTCCACAAAGTAGTTAATATTTTAAAATAACCCAGGAATGTGGGAGGACACCTTTTAAGTGAATATTAAGATCTCCATGCTGTCATCTACCAAGAATGAAACCTCCTTGCTGAGGGTTGAATACTTTTTTTCTCCCTTTCCTTCCCCCACTCCCACTTTCCTCCTGAAGGGGAAGCCCATAAAGGGCTATTATTTTTGAAGAACAAATGTTAGGGCTAGCAGTGGGCTCCCTGTGTCTCTTTAGCAGTATTTGGCAAAGTTTGTCCTTGCAGGGAAGGTGCTTTGGTGGTTGAGGTCTGCTTTTCACAAGTCAATTTGCACCAATTTGTAAAATAATGCCTTGTTAGATATGCAGCAATTTTGATTACAATGGCTGTGCATGGGAGCAGGCACTAGGGAAAGAATGGGTCGTTGCAGATGTCTGTATATAAAACTATGGAGTTGGAGGGAGAGATTTCCTGTGGTGCTGTCGGGCTAGACATTGAGGTGGGTATCCAGAGACCTCCAACACAGCAGGACTGGCTTTGTGCATTTTAAAGTCATGTATATATTGCCAGTTAAATCAAAGATGGGGAGCTTTGGAGCCTCCAGATCTTTTGAAAGTCAACTTCCAGAAGCCCAAGCCAATATAGACACTGGTCAGGGATGATGGGAGCTATGAGTCAAACAATAACTAAAGGGCCACAGATGCTTTATCCCAAACCAATTACCAAAACTTCACCAGAATAAAAAGGTCTCTGGCAGAAGCACATCAAGGAGGAGGCCAGCCTTGGTAGAGTTACTTTTTTTGGACTACCACTCTCAAAATTAGTCAATTCTGGCCGTGCCAGTTGGAGGATTCTGGGAGTGGTAGTCCAGAAAAATAACTTTCCTGAGCTCTGGGTGTGATCAATGTACTTCAAAACAGTAGAGAGCAAGACCACTGCAGACAGTCTGTTCTCTGGAGACTAGCCTGCATTGCGTACTAGCTGGCCCTCCAAATGAGGTAGCCCTCTCCTCACAACACTTTGCTAAAGTCAAGTGTAACAGAACCATAGAAAATGAGTGTGAAGGGTGGAGAAAATGTATGGCTCTGATGGGTTGAAATGTGTTGATGGGGTGGGTGAGGGTTTTTGGAATTTTAACGTATTTTCTTTCACTGTAATAATTTTTATTGCTGTAATCCACTTGGATTCCTGGAGATTAAGCGGAATATTATTATCATTATTATTACTGGGGGTGTATGATGGAAGAGGAACCAGCTAGCTTTCACAGAGGGAAGGGTGAACTGTCTTAAGAGGTTATGTAGGCTTCTACTTCATGCTTGCTTTTCTTTCTGTTTGTTTTTTCCCTTCCAGGTATCACAAGAGCCAGGCTATTTATCTGGAATCAAAGGATAACACCAAAATCAGTTGTGTAATCAGTTCTGTGGGCGCCAATGAGGTAAAGGCACTCCTACCATTTTTGCAAAGATTAAGATGGCTTTGTGGTTATGGGCGTATGTTCGTAGCTTGCTTTCTTCCCCTTACAGGATAGATGCAGCCTCTCAACCTGAGGCTGGGCCCTTGTTTGCTATCTCTCTCATTGGTGGCATGACCACAGTCAGATGGAAACTGTTGCCAGATCCCTGGGGCTAAAGTGTGATGTATGGAAGAGCTACTGCACTGAGCATTCCCCCCCCCCCCCCCCGCCCAATTTTTTGGACTATGCTCCTGATTTTAATAGAATTATTCTTTTGTAACTAGGTAGAGCTCTCATTTGCTAAAAGCAGCATGCCATCTCCTGCCTAGCTGAAGTTGGGCAGCACAAAAACAAGTTCAACCCTAGCCAGCATAGCCAATGGTGAGGGATGCTGGGGGTTGCATTTTGACATCTGGAGGGCCACATGATTTACATCCTTGGTTTACAACAGTGGTTCCCAAACTTTGGTTCTTTAGGTATTTTGCACTTCAACTCCCAGAAGCCCCAGCCACCTTGTCCAACTCTGAAATGCTGGGATCTGAAATCCAAAATGTCTGGAGGAATGGCTCTAAAACAGCTGGGTAGAAATAGCAGCCAGAAATTATGGCAGGAGAAATGCCAGGGTTTTTTTGTTTGTTTGTTTGGGACGCAACAAGCAAAGGGATGGCAAAGTTGTGCGTTTAAAAAAAAAATCGCTTCCAGCGAAATAGCTGGAACAAGAGGGCAATTGAAAGGAAAATATTTTGCATTGCTTGCTCAGCCTCTGAATTATGGCTGCTATTCAACGTGTCTTTTTCAATTAATAATGAGACTAGTCACAGAGATGTCATTATGTTCAGTGGGGTGATTATTCA
Organism: Urosaurus nigricauda; assembly: GCA_034509955.1. Lineage (NCBI taxonomy): Eukaryota > Metazoa > Chordata > Lepidosauria > Squamata > Phrynosomatidae > Urosaurus > Urosaurus nigricauda. The sequence goes on from JAOEGL010000014.1 coordinate 12,086,300, forward strand.
AATGAGCATGCCGCGTTGTACCAAGAGATGCACTAGAACATAACCTTAAATCAAATTTAGTAATTTCACTCTTATTAACATTAACAATACAGAAGATAATATGGTTTGGTGGCCGCATAATTGAAATTAAGTCCTGGCGTGTCCTTTTGCCAGAAATATGCTTGTACTTGGGAGAGGCTTCTTCTGGAGAAGTCTTCAAAAGTTGGCTTGGGGGAAAAGATGCCTTGGTTTGGTCTGCCTGCCTCCTTTTAGGTTATGTGCCTACATCATCTGGATTCCAGCATTTAGAGCAGTAATAAAGGTATACATTTGAGTGGAAAGTATCCATTATACAGAAAGATGCTATTTACTGTACAGTATGCAATATCTAGGGGCTGTTGATTCTTTTTTTTTTGTCATGAAATGGGTGCTAGTTCTGTGTCTCTAAATCTGGAGTGGGCAGCTGTGGAAGGCTGGGAGATGGCATTAGCCCCACCAGAGATTGCACCTCTCACTGTACCTGCTCCTGCAAAAAACCCTAAAACCAAACCTATAATATTTTGGCTTCAAACACCCTCTAGAAGACATGGGGACATGCTCACCATGTTTTGAAGCCTTCCTGACCTCCCTAGAGGGCATTTTGGGACATGTTGAGGGGGAACATATTTTTTATTTTATTTTTTTATTTTTGATTTTTGCAAAAACGTATTTTGACTCCTTGAGGGCCCTGGGGGTAGAAATGCCCTCCACACTGCCTAGTGGTCATGTTGGGGGATTTTGGAGCCAAAAATTATTTTGGGGGAAAAAAATAACCCCTTGGAGGTACATGTGGCCCATGGGCCATGCTTTGCCCCACTCAGGCTCCAAATGCTCAGAAGGAAAAGGAGCATTTCATAGAATCATAGAGTTGGAAGAGACCAGAAGGGCCATCCAGTCCAACTCCCTGCCATGCAGGAACTCTCCATCAAAGCATCCCCAACAAATGGCCATCCAGCCTCTGCTTAAAGACCTCCAAGGAAAGCAACTCCACCACTTTCCCAGGGATTGTGTTCCACTGTCAAACAGCCCTAACTGTCAGGAAGTTCCTCCTAATGTTCAGGTGGAATCTCTTTTCCTGGAGCTTGCATCCATTATTCTGGGTCCTGTTCTCTGGAGGAGCAGAAAACAAGCTTGCTCCCTCCTCAAATTTATTATTTGCTTTTCTGTTTCCAAAAGTGTTTCTCTTGTCATGTTGTGTGTGCTTGGTTTTTTTGCACAGATCTGGGTGAGGAAAACCAGCGACAGCACAAAAATGAGGATCTATCTTGGCCAGCTACAACGAGGGGCTTTTGTGATCCGCCGACGATCAGCTGCATGACTTTTGCCCAGGCATGTCTCTGTATTAAAGACAATCAGCTCTCATGGAGACTCCCCTGGCCAGTTCAGAAGGAGCTTGTCTGCTGCCCCACATGGTTCCAACTGTCCTTGGCTCTTTGCAAGCCCAAGCAATGCCCTGGGACTTGGCTTGAGGTTTTGCTGAGCCTTTCTTGTTTCCAAAGACTATTTAAGGAGAGTTTGTGCCTGTATTCTCAGCGCTTTCTTTCTCACAAGCTGAAGAAAGTAGATGTGGTATCTTACCTTTTGTACTGAGTGACACCAGCACAGTCTCCTTGAGGAGGTAACATTCAGTAGGCTGTTGAATGAGTGATAGGCAGCTCTGACTGTGTCACCTGTTGAACAGCCAGTGTGTTGTAATACTGATCCAAGTAGGCCCACAGGGACGTTGTTGGGAGCTTTTGTGAGAATCTTCACCATCCCAAAATTCCTCTTGATTCTGTACAAGCAAGATTAAGGGGTCCCACTCAATTACTCCAAAGCTGGGAGAGCTCTTCAGTTTTCTTGGTAGCCATTTTCCTGGCACTCCTGTCTGGCAGGAGCATTTTTTTGTTTCTTTCTTTTGAATGATGCTTCCTGCAGTGGAGGAATCCAAGGAATGTCTGGACTCTAGGCACATGGTTCTGTGAATAGCACTGCACAAATCATGGATGTCCGTTTGGTACTGCAAAGTGTGTTTCTTCCCATTGCAACTATGACACTTCGTTTTTTCCTAGATGACAGCAGATCTTGGGAGAGGCTTTTTGCCAAATAACATGTTCCTTGTGAGGCCTTGTCTTTGTTCACAGGGAGTTAACATAGCCCAAAATGTAACAGCGAGAAGTTCTTGACCCCAGGATTGTGCAGTGCCTGTCTTCAAAGTGTTGTACTGTCCATATAACCTGATGGCAGCAGTGAAGTTGCTTCCAAGATATTTTCTATCTCCAACTTAGTTTGTGTTGTCTCCTTTATCCTCAGAAATTGGCTATACTCTTGGTGGCTTCCATTCCTCCCCCAATCTAGTCTGTACACAAGCTTAGAGAGATTTCATGAAGCCCTTGGCAGTTTCAGAGTCAGCCTTAGCACTCCTCCTTAGTCAGCCTTGAGCGGCAGTGTTGCAGCTTTTCTTTTCTTTCCTATTTGCTGCCTCCAGATGGCAGTCAAGTCTCAATGGTGGGGTCCAGCTTAAATACACCAAGCTAGGATTGGGAATTTAGGAGGGTGATTCAAGCAGCTAACCCTGCTTGGCACCTTAGTTCCCTCCCCTCCCATCTCAGCAATTCCCTCCATATCGTATGTTCAGGATGCAGAAGCCAGCTGCGTAGGAATCTTCTCTTGCAAAGAGCTGTCCTGAAACGGCCATTTTCAGTCCTTCTCTTCCAAATTGCAGCCTTTGCTCATCCTTTTGCAGCTTGCCCTCAGAATGGAAAATCTTTGGTCCTTCAAATGGTTTGGCCTACTATTCCCGTGATCCCTTACCCCCTGACCATGCTGGATGGGGCTTCTGTGAACTGAGGGCCAGTATTACCACACTGCACTTGCACCTTTGCTTAAAAGACCCAAGGCCCCTGAGTAATCTGTACGGAACTGAAGTGAAACAAATTTATGAAGGTAATTTGAAGGAAGCTTGAGCATGGGATGGGGAAGGTAAGGAGCTACCTTACATCAACTGAGTCAGACCATTGATCTGTGTAGCTAAGTGAAGTTACTCCCTGGCAACAGCTTTCCAGGGTTTTGAAAGGGAGTCTTCTCCAACTCTACCTGGAAATGTGGGTTGCAACTGGGACTTTCTCTATGCAACCATGCATTTTGTCAGTGAGCTATGGCACAGGTTGGTGTACTGTGTGGAAGCCAAGCAGAAGCATTCAGATTTAGAATCTTTCCCTCTTTTTCATTGTCATTTAAAATAACCAGGGATGGCTTTTCCATTAAGTGAAGGTTACATCGGGTAGTGGTTTGTCATGCGCACCCACCCACTACTACTTTCCAGAACTAGCCAGGGTCCAAATGCCTTGCTCTGAGGGCTCCTCAGGGCCAGGCATTGTACACTGGGTACCATGTGACTGTAGTAGCACAGGGCATCTTGCCCACAATGCCTGACTCTGGAGAGACTCCCCTTGAAGCTATGTCTTTGGGTCTAATTATGTAGAGAACAGCTTTGGCTGCTGATGCAACTGATGCTGCTCCCCACAGAGTGAGCTTTCCTTCTGAGACAGAGCATGGGCAATGATGGGCCTCTCAGCTTCGACCATTGCATGGGATGCTTTGATAGCAATTCTCCGGTATCGCCTGGTGGCATGTCACAGGAATGATCTGGCTGTTTCAAGAAGGCAGACTCTGCTAGACAGAGGCCATGACTGTTGAAAGGTAACAGTCCCTGGTTGCTGTCTGTTGTGACAGTCAACAGGCTTCTGCATTTGTGGTGGCTCATTCACAGATTCCTGTGGGAAAGAGCTCATAGATTCAGGATTTAAACGTGGAGTGGGGAACTGTTATAAGTGTAATGCTGACCCTTCCAAAACCTCAGTGGGATGAAAACTGCAACAACATTGTTTTCTGCAGGTTTTGGGATACACATCTTTTCTTCTCTCTCTTTCAAAGCAGACCCTTGACCTTTCTTGAGTCTTCAAAGGTGAACGTCCTTTGGGCAGCTTCTTCATGGAAAACTGTTTCTTGAGGATAGCAGTCTAGCCTGCCATGGATTCCCGTTGGCCTTTCTTCTTGGGCAGAAAGGGCAAAGACTGTCTCGATAAGCACTGGAAAGTCTGGATGGCATTTTGTCAGTGTAGGGAATTAAAAGAACGAATCAGGTCTTCTGACAGCGGCACGGAGCAAGGCTGCCTTCATTTTCACTGTTTTTGCTGGCACAAACCCTATTGGGTATAATTGCTGAGAAAATGACAAGCTTTTGTACTGGGATCAGTCAAATTCCGATGTGCCAGGAGGATGCAAATCAATAAAGTGTTTAGAGATTTGCAGCATAAACATCTTCTGATGGGCTCCTTTGTTCCGATCATGATCATGGAAATAGTTGCAGAGTTGGCAGGGTTTTGTGCAGTGCAGTGGTTGGGGGAGCATGCTGAGCAGCGGGGTTGTGTGTTCAGCATATCGAAGATGGCAGCGTGCAAAAATCTCACTTGGCAGCCAGTGCCAAACCCAACAACCTGACAATCCTGTTTCCAATTTGTGATATCTCTGGTTTCTTTTGTTCCCTTTCCCCCTCCCGCAAACACAATCCTCATCTGCAAGGAGCGCGGAGTCGTATATGCTATTATTTCCTCCTTACCGGAATCTCCGAACAACCTTGCAAGGTAGGTCAGGTTAAGAGAGGGCAAGCAGCTCAAAGTCACACAAGGGAGCTTCATGGCTGAGGGGAAATTCTTCATCATTATCCTGTTGCTGTCTTTTCACATCAAGGGTCTGGGTTTTGCAATTCTAGGGGAGTGCTGAATGTGCTACTGCTTTGTAAAATTTAGCATCCTACAAGCCCTTGACCTTCATTTACAAATAAAACGCAGACTCCTAGTCTTTTTGTGGTTGCATAGTCAATGCTTCATGCTTGTACATCATTGCTTGCTGCAGCAATCTTGAATTCTGGAGTATTGGGGCATGCGATTTTCAGTGCCCTGTGTAGATCTTTGCCCTATGTAGGGCTGGGTAATGGCATGGGGACCAGACACCCCGCAGCAAGCCCAAATACCCGTTTTCCTCTGCAGTCCTCACAATAGTAGCAGGAAATGATGCAGCACCACTTCTTGCCATTTTGGGATGGACCCCAGAGGAAAACGGATGCATTTTGGGGCAGTATTGCGTTCCCAAGTGCTTTTGAGGTTATTTTGTTTCCTTGCATTGGGGGGTGGGGGGCTATGCATGATTTGGAAGCAAAATTTGTGCAAAAAAGTGCTATTTAAAAAATGAATTGCTGGGGGGGGGAGGCTTTAGCTACCCAAACAATGATCCCTGAATCTGATGGGGCACCAATGGGGCATGTGGCCCACCAGCTACACTTTGCCCATCCTATGGGCACAAGGGTGACTTTGTTGAACGTTGCTGAACCAGTTTCTTTCTTTCAGTCTCAAAGATGCTACATGATCTCTACGTATTTGTTGAACTTGGTTGAGGCTCCACGATTGAGTCTTATGAGTGCCTCAGCAAAGGCTTTGCAGTAAGGGTGAGCGAATTTTTTAAATTGCCGTTCTAAGAAAGAGGAAGCGATTGTTAATTGATTTGTTTTAGGCATTTTTGTATTGGTTCCCAGTCCCCCCAAGGCAATGGACAGATAAAAACCAATGAAAGCAATACAATGATAAAAATACGTTTTTAAAAAACACATTAAAATACTCGCTTAAAACTCTGAAAAGCAGTTTAAACGCAAGCTTAGAAGCCAGTTTTGAACCAGGTAAAACGGCCATTTCAAACATCGACTGCCATGTGGCACAGCATTCTTTTGGGACATCCCTATTCCTTGGGTAGGGAGTTCCACAGTTGAGGTGCTGCTGCAGAGAAAGCCCTGTTATGTGTACCCACCAGCCTATATCTATGGCCTTCCTGTTTCCCAGTTGGGAAACAGAAGGCTAAATGCTACACAGCTTGCTTAGGCAAATGTGTGCATGATAACGGACTTTCTGACATCACCGTTGTTACGAAGTGGGAAGGTCTTGCTAATCCATTCCGGATCACCAGGAACTCAGTAGTAGACCTTGATGTACTTCCTACCCACTCCTAGTCTATTTGCGAGCCAGAAAGTGGGAAGTGCAAAATAACATGTTTTCATCAAGAGGACTGGCAACACCTACAACCAAATGGTGCTGTGTGCACCTCCTTCCTAGCAGGAAAACGCCTTTTCAGAGTGCCAGCCAGCCGTTCCTCTAAGCAGGCATTACCCTTGCATTGCTACCCCCTGAGTTTTAACTGGAATCCCTGATGCTGTGGTTACTGAACATGCCTAGTCCTCGCTAGGTTATGGGAGGGTGATAGGTGTCTGCTGATATTCTCCTGTTTTCCTTCTCAGAAACTGGATTTGCACATCTTGTATATTTTGAATACTCTGTGTTCAGTTTGGAGTCAAACAGTTGGCCCCCAGCATTTGCGGTTTTGACTTTTGCGGATCTCATTCTTTGCGGTTTGGATTCATACATTCTCTCCAGGGATCTCTAGTCCTCCAGCGCAACTCTGCCAGAAGTTGACCACAGAGTTGCACCGAAGAACCTACGGGTTCTTTTCAAAAATTGTGGCCAGCTACACACATCCATCAAGCTGAAAAATACATGTTTCAGTCACTGTGGAAAACATTGGTCCAGAATGCATATAGATGTCCGTAAGTAAAGGCACATTTTCCAGGAACAAACCTGCATGAATTCCTTTCCACTCAACAAGAGGCAGAGGCATCACCCAACCTGTTACGAATCTAGGATGAGAATGCAGATGGTATTAGGAGAAATGGAAGGAAGCCCAAGATTTTTTCCACAGCTCAGATAACCTCCCGCCATTGAGTTTACCCATTTACTCCCAGGTGTACTGTGAGAGATGGTCTTCACAGACTCCCAGGAACAGGAGCTTGACTTCCAAATTTGCGGCCACCCCATTACCCAGCAATGATGTTGCCTCTGGTGGTTCCATTTAGCTCTTCTGGCTTCTCGCTGGTGGTTTCTCCATAAAGGGGATTCTGCCTTTCCTGTGTTGTGCAACTGTAATCCACGTGGATAATTTAATCAAAGGGTCAGGCACAGAGAGCCTCTGGCTCATCCTTGGACTTTATGAAGAATAAAAGGTGGCTGTGCTATAGCCAAAGAAGAAGCGTAAAGCAAAGCCGGAGCCGATTTGATCAAAGGGCTGGCCGTCTGGACAAAAAGCACTGCCTTTATTATGGACACGCAAGCAAGTACTTATTTGAAATTTAACTGAAAATTCAAAAGCAGGCTGTAGCCTTTATGCTTCCAATGAGGCACCTCGCTTCTGTAGTTCATGTCTCCCAAAGGTTGGGTGGGAGAGACTCTGGCCTTATCTAGTGAGATTTGGGGACTCCCAACTCATTTAGGTGGAGGATGTGAAGTAAGATGAAGAAGAGAATGAGGAGAAGAATGTGAATTGATTTGAAGCAGTGGAAGGAAGGCTTCCCTCACCCCAAAGATTTGGACTGCGGCTCCCAGAAGCTGTCGTGGCCAGTGTTCGGGGATTTTGGAAGCCGAAGAACCAAATGGTTTGGAAGCCGAAAGTTCACACTGATTTAAAAATAAGAGGCTTACGCTAGATGCAACAAGGGGAGAAGCGGACATTTCAAAGGCTTGAAACGTTTGCTTTGAAGGCCATAATTCCATGCTGAAACTGATTCTTGATGCTTACCTTGTTCAAGGCCCTGATACCTCGAGGATAACATTTGTCCGTCGCTGTGCTCTTCATGCGGCTATCAGAGGCTGAGCGAGCTTAAGCGATCAGCATAGCAAATCATCCAGAGCCGTTGCTCCAAAATCAGGGTTGAGCAAAGCAGGCGAGATCTATTTTAGCCAACGCTGTTTCCGGCACAGTTGAAAATTGCTGAGTTTTGTAAACCTCCGTCCAGAGAGAGCTTCCTGAGCCCTGTCTTGTATGTGTGTATCTGAAAGGCCAAGCTCCCCGCTTGTTTTAAAACCATCATTTCCTACAGGTCTTGGTCTGAATTCTGGACTGTACATCCTCTGAACACACAAATTGTCAGGTTTGGTTTCTCCCCTCCTTCTCCTAATAGGATAATCCTCTGCAGTTTATCGCTGCAAAGTGCCAAACAACCTTGCAAAATTGACATGGAACTTTCCCAAGCCCAGCACAATCTATTCAGTCCCTCTTCCCTCACCGCAAAGGGGGGGAAAAGCTAATTTAATCAGCCAGCCGTTAAAAGAACTTTATCACGGGCAAAGGTTTGTTGGGTTGTGTTTTTTTTTTACTGTCTGGAATGGAACACAAAGGGAAACATGACCTCCTTCTAGCCGCCTGGAAACAACCCAATGGGAGTATGAAAAATTGCTAGTTTGCCCTAACCTGGTGCCTTCTGGATATGTCGGCGGATTACAACCCGCATCCTCCCCAGCCATCCTGGCCATTGCGAGAGGTTGAGAGGCCATGTTCGCTCTTCTGCCCTGAACGAACCGATTAGTTCCTCCTCCCATGAGCAGATTTGCATGTATCTTTTTTCATCCACTCTGGGCCTTTTCTCATATTCTGATTTTTATGCAGAGAAGTTGGCGCATGCCAAGTAAAGGAAGAACATGCTTGGGCAAATGGTTTTGGATCTGGAGCTTTGTGGCAGGAACAGGGTTAATGGGGTCAACTTGACAGCCGATTTTATTTATTTCCCAGATTTCTGCCTAACCATTCTCCTCCGGATTGGGACTCAAGGCTATTAACCTAAGTAAATAAATAAAACAGAGGCAACCAAGCTATAAAATAGATTAGTTGAAATGCAAGGCTTAGAATCCTGTGAGTGTCTTCCGCAGGGTTCTGCAAAGTCCCCTATTGGTGTTGTGTGACTTTGAGTCATTTCTGACTTATGGCAATCCTAAGAAAAACCTATCGTGGGGTTTTCGTGGCGAGATTTGTTCAGAGGAGGTTTGCCATTTCTGCCATCTGAGGCTGAGAGAGTGGGACTTGCCCAACGTCACCGAATAGGTTTCATGGCCAAGGTGAGAATTGAACCTTAATCTCCAGAGCTGCAGTCCAACACTCAAACCACGATAGAATTGGACAATTTTGTTCTGTGTAGAACATCTGCATTCAGATTACAAAAGGTGTGTATGGGGTGCCATTTTGAGGAGCAGACCATGCATTCAGTGGCATCTGGCTTCACAGTGTTGCCATTTGACACAAGGGTTGTATTCTGCGATTGACACATACCACAGTGTTGGATCGTTCATTTTGGTCCCCCTCCAACATTTCACCTGGGACACACGGTTGAGCAACATCAGAGTGTGGTCAAGATGGTAAAAGCTAAGCATGAGGAAGAACACGCAAGCTAGGAAGGGCTGCTGCAGTTTGCTTGTGCCTGACTCTACTGGGAAGAGCAAGATTGTATTCCCTTCTCTCTTACCTCTCCCTACTGGGGAGTCATTTCAGTGCCAGCTCCTTTTGAACTTATTTTCCAGCAATTGAAGCCAGCTGAGGACAAAGGAGGACAGCGGGAGGAGGTGAGAGAAACCAGGACATTTTCAAAGCAGCTGAAAAAGTGGGACGGCAGAGGATTAATTGGAGTCGTTCCTGCCAGTGGGTCTCAGCAGATGCCCACTGATACCACCTGCTCGTGCTGAATGCCACAGTACAATCTAATGCCAAGACCTATTGGACCGCTTGAAAGTTAATAACAACCTTTATTAATGTAAGTGTAGAAGCCAGGAGGACAATGGCCAGAGGCAGGGCTAAGATTCCAGCAACAGCAATTTTCTTTGCCGGCGCTTTTACGGGAATATAGTTGCGCTGCTTATTATGCAGGTGCTGTTCTGCTCTTGATCTCGCCTGCCTCCTTAAGCACTTCATATTTTATCCCTGTATTGTTTTAATCCGTTGTAAGTCCGCCTCGGAAATCACTCAGTCAAAAAGTGGAGGAGGGGGGTACAAATCTTCCCAACAGACACATCAAATGAAGTCGGCCATCCTGAGCATCCCCGCCTTTGGCCTCGGTGGCGACGGTTATCGTTCCATCATCAACTGAAGGTTGATCAACATGATCAGTTGAAAACTACAGCTCCCCAGGATAAGACAAAGAGGAAACTGCTGCTGCTGCTGCACCGAAAAGATCCGATTACTCCTTTGCCATCCCATTTTCTCAACTGCTTTTGAAACGTCCCAGTTTCTCCCTCGTTCCCTCCACTTTTGCTCTTGGCTTAATTCAGTTGCTGCAAATGGAGTTCAAAGTGCAAAAGTAGTTTCGTACTCAGTTTAACTGAGAAGGAGAGGAGACTGGAGAAGGTGAAATCTTGCCCTTCCAGGTAGGCCAAGGTGAGGACAATAAAATAAAATAAAATAAAATGGCAAAGTTACTCCAGGCAAGTGCTTGAAGGTCTGGGGTACTCTTTGTTATTTGCCTTGCTTCTGACTCATGTCAACACTATCTTAGGATTTTCTTGGCATTTTTTCCCTTTGAGGTTGAGAAAGAGCAACTTGTCCAAGGTCACCTAGAGGGTTTCTATGGTTGAAGAGCGATTTAAACCCTGGTCTGCCAGAGTTGCATGGTTTAAATCTGGGAGACCAGGGTTTGAATCTGAGTTGGGGCATGAAAATCCACAGGGTGACCTGGGGCAAGTCACACTCTCTCAGCCTCAGAGGACAGCTAGGGCAACCCCCCTCTGAAGAATCTTGCCAAGAAAACTCTGTGATAGGTCCACCGTAGGACTGCAATAAGTCGGAAACGACTTGAAGGCACACAACAACATTCAAGCCACAATACCATAGTGGCTGTTCTAGAGTTTTCTTGGCCAGATTTCTTCAGGTGATGCTTGCCCTTGCCTTCCTCGGAGGCTGAGAGCGTGTGACTTGCCCAGGGTCACCCAGTGGGTTTCTGTGGCCAAGCAGGAATGCAAACTCTGGTTTGCAAGAATCCTAGTCCAGAACTCAAAAGTGTTACTACACACTGGCCCCTAAGACTTTTGGGCCTCAACACAACAGATTTCTTCTCTCTAAAGGAAAAAATAATATGGCTGAATACTGTGACTGGTGAGACACCGGGCATTGCACACAAGCTGCGGTTCTTGGGACGCAAAAAAGGACAGGCCTCTATTAAAGAGGCAGATGGGTAAAGAGCACCAATTTGGCTGGAATGCATTTCCTTGCTTTTAACAGGATTGACATGAAATTTTGTTTACAGTAGAACTGAAACCATGTCAGTGTGAAATTGGAAACACAGCACCCGAGCAGACGCCTTCCCTCGGTGGTTGGGAGTAAAGGGGGAACGCAATGGAAAGGCAACACACACAAATTGGTGCAGTCGCACCACACATGCGAGGTTTGGTTGGCTTTGAAAAATCCCAAAGGGCTTAAAGCAGGAGTGAGGGGAACAGGGTTCCCAGGTCTGTTCATCATAGGTTTGCCTTAGGATCTCTGGAAGTTGAAACTGACATGAAGGCACACGGCAACAACAACGGTGACACAGGCCGCATCTGCACTGCAGAAATAATCCGGTTTGGCACCACTTTAATGGGCATGGCTCAGTGCTATGGAATTCTGAGAGTGGTAGTTTGTCGTGGCACCAGAGTGGAGCGAATCCTCAGAATTGCATAGCTTTGAGACATGCCCGTCTCTGGTGCCACAACAAGCTACCATTCCCAGAACTCCCTAGCATTGAGCCATGCCCGTCTTTGGTGCCGCAACAAACTACCATTCCCAGAATTCCATTGCATTGAGCCATGCCCTTCAAAGCGAGATCTTTTTGCAGTGCAGATGCAACCAAAGGTGGAGAAAGTGGGAGGAGGCAGGAGAAACAGAGACTTTTTAAATGCAGCAGAAATAGTGGGACGACAGAGGAGCTGTGCCATCCCCGCTGCAGTTGCCCATCCCTGATTTGCAGGGGGAAAAATATTTCAAATTGTGCCAACTCTCTTCTAGGCCCCCTGCCCCAATAAAAAAAGAAATGTGCCCTCTTGTGGGGAAAAGAAAAATTCTAATATGGTCTGGTTTTGCACTCAAGGGGGAACTGGGTCGGGATTTGCGTCGCTAGGGGTGGCACTGGTGAGGTTTGGATCCGACCTGTGCCATCGTTGCTGTGTGCAATTCAGTCCTTTGCTGGCACTCCTTGGCCCCTGCTTCCACTCTGGGCATGCAGATCGGTTTGAAGCCTTCTCTGCAATGTCATCTAGAGGGCAGGCAGGATTGGCAGAAAATTAAATTAGTCATTGTAATGATTTCCGGATCCCTGATGGGGAAGGCCAAGCCGTTGCAGAACCGAGCAAGGAAAAGGAGAATGTCAGCGGGTGGCACTTACACTGCAAGTGCCAGAAGGGCAAGGGCACTCATAAACAATTATTTATTATTAATGTCTGTTTATATAGCACCAAAAATTGGCATGGCGCTTTAGAGGCATCGTCAAAAGAGCCGATAACCTGCAAATGGGGTACAATCGAAATATAAAGTATACAAAATTAAGCAAGTTATGCATTTAAAATGCAGACTGTGAAAACAACTAATACATAAAATCAAATGTAAAATTATGAAAGAAGATTAAAATGCAGTTCCAATAAATAAATGATGATGATGATGATAGAAATAATAGTAATAATAATAACCTCAATTCACAGTGCAGTTGAAGAGGCTGATGCGATTGCTCTTCAGATCTGACTCCAAGTGTTGACCAGGTACATATTGGTCTTCTAAGTTCTTTTAAACTGACATGTGTTTTAACTGGTTTGTGTCTTTTAACTGCTGTTATGTGTTTTTTAACCGATGTGGTGTGCTGAATTTTAATCTCCTGCTGTTCCCCATCTTGATCCATAGTATAATATTTGTAGTCTATGAACAAGTGGAAGGCCGCATGTCCTTAGACTAAACGTATGACAAGTAGATCGGTGTGTCCCATTTCCCTCTGTGTAAAGTTGGAAGGTGCGTATGAAAGCATGCGCTCAGTTTCCCTCCGCTGTCTCCAGTGCCTTTGGGACATGACTTCAGTCTCACCCTGCTGGGGCTTAGTAGCTGATATCTATATTTTCATATCCCTCTTGCCGCCTTGTTTGGATGGATTAGAGCGCTTGATGATTTAATCGGTGTAATCTTCAGACAAATCCTACCTCATTGGGAAATGTTAATGTATTCTCTGATGGCAAAAAAAAAAAAGGGCAACCGTTTGTTGGGGGACGGGTGTTGTTTATGCAACTGGTCCCATCTCCAAAGCGGCGCTTGGGATGACAAACAATCTTTTCTGGCATCAGTATTTCAGTTGTCTGAATGCATGGAGCCAAGGAGGAGGCTGGAAATGTCTGTTCGGGGGGCTCTTGAGGGAGAGAACGAAAACAGAGAGGCACGCAACTCTCTGACGCTGTTGTCGGAAGAGCTGCCTTTACTTACCTGCAGATAAAATGGGCGGATGCATGTTCTGCCCCCCCAAAAAGTGGTAACATGTCTAGATCTGTTGCAGCCCTGGAATGGTCGACTGCAGAACCAAGAGATATGGTGGGGTGGGAATGAGTCAATTGATATTTGATATGAATTTGCTGAAATCTGCATATTTCTTTGTCTTTGGGATGGAAAGAATTGATTTTTAAAAAACCCTGAATGTTTTAAATAGATTCTTCCATCCAGACAGCTGGCTTTGAGTAACATCATTTGCTTCCAGCTCCGACTTGAAGAAGGGCAATGGTTAGAGCATCGCATGGGTATGTGAGAGCTCTGGGTTCAAATCACCAAGGAGCCATGGCACTTACTGGGTGATTTTAAGTCGGGCATTCTCTCTCTCTCTTCTATTCTTGATCTCTCTCACTTCAAACTGTTGTTCTGAAGATAAAAGATAAAATCGGCCTCACCCATCTTATCATGAAACCAGGCCCATGAGGAACGACTTGGGTAGCACAGCACAAGGGAATAACAGAATGTATTTTAATGTTTGTTGCATTTAATGCTCTATTTTATTTGATGTTGTAAGCCGCCTCGATCCTCCAGGAGAGGTGGGGTGAATTTTTTAATTATTATTATTATTCTTTTATTATGTGTAGAGCTTGGAGAAAGGAAGGCTGAGCAGTGATGGATGGCAGCCATCTTTAAGCATCCAAAGGGATGCCACATGCAAGATGATGATGATGATGATGATGATGATGATGATGATGATTATTAAACCTTATTTATAAAGCGCAGTAGATTTACACATACATGGTAAAGATGGAACAAGCTTGTTTCTGCGGCTAGAGGACATGAACCGATGGATTCCAATAGCGAGAACAGAGATTCCACCGAAACTTTATGAAGCACTGCTTTACTTTAAGAACTGTTTGGCAGTGGAATAGACTGCATGGAGTCTCCTTCTCTCAAGATCTTTAAACAGAGGCTGGATGGGCATTTTCCCAGAATGCTTTAGTTGTGTATTCCTGCATGGAATTAGTTATGTATTCCTTCATCCCTGGGCCCCCTTCCAGCTCCGAGATTCTCTGATCCTATTGCCTAAGCTACTTGGAAGGCTACTAAAGGGATTAAACCCAGTTGTTGAGTCTGGCTTGATCTGATCCAATTCACCTCCCTAACTCTCCCTGGTTAATTTGGATTGTTTTAAAATAAATATTAAACTTATATCTTGCTTTTTCCGCTCCTCTCCATGTTATCTTCAGAACTACCCTATGAAGTGGGTCAGACAGAGACTAGAAGAGAGAGAGAGAGAGAGAAAGCAGCTGAAATCACCCATAGAGTGTCATGGCCCAATGATGACTTGAACCCAGAGCTCACAAATACCCATGCGATGTGCTACCCATTCACTCCTCCAAGGTGTAGCTAGAAGCAAATGATGCCCCATCTTTAGTTTTTTTTGTGGGTTTTTCGGGCTCTGCGGCCATGTTCTCGAAGAGTTTCTTCCGGACGTTTCACCAGCATCTGTGGCTGGCATCTGTCTGGGTTTGCCTCCCATGGCATCCTTTTAAATTGCCCGGAATCTTTCTTAACCACCTCAATTTACTTCGCGTCAACTGATGAGGTGAAGTTGAAATGGCCTTTTAATAAGAGATTAACTTGAACCGATTAACCTCTGATTAACTCTAATGGGTGAAGCTGGCTCATGATGCCTCCTCCGGCGGTGGGGCCAGCTTCTGAACAACTTTGGGCTAGTAAATAAAATTAACAGTGCGGGCCTAGGCTGCATCAATGGAAGTATAGTGTCTGGAAGGAATAGTCCTGCTTGATTCTGCTTTGGTCAGGCCTCACCTGGAATACCGTGTCCGGTTCTGGGCAACAAAATTCAAGGACGTTGAGAAGATGGAGCGTGTCCGGAGAAGGGCAACCAAAATCGTGAAGGGCCTGGAAGCCTTATGAGGAGATGCTTAGGGAGCTGGGGATGTTTAGCCTGGAGATGAGAAGGTTAAGGGGCGACATGATAGCCCTGTTTAAGTATTTGAAGGGATGTCATGTTGAGGATGGAGCAAGCTTGTTTTCTGCTGCTCTAGAGAATCGAAACCGGAACAATGGACGCAAGCTGCAGGAAAAGAGATTCCACCTCAACATTAGGAATAACTTCATCCCCACCTTTGGTATGCTAGCTAGGCCTGATAGGACATTCAGTCCAAACACAATAGAGCCAAGACAGAGATTTAGAGTTGATCCCTGAAAGCCAAGCCAAGCATGATGTTCTATAGTTGGATTCCAACTCCCATCATCCCAAGCCAGCATGGCAAGCCTGGGATTCCCAGTGTCCTGTCACTTCTAAGAAGCAGCCTAGAAGTCTGGCAGCTTGGGTTTGGATTAGAATTTGGGCTGAGCGGGAGGGAAGAGAGGCAAGGCAACTTTAATGGAGCTGTCCGACGTCCTGAACTGACGTTCAGCATTTTTCCTTGTTCCAAATCTTGTCTCCCCATTCCTCCGAATGCTGTGAGTGGCTGCAGATGAACTTCATGCCAGGATAGGGTGGCATCCCTGGCATTGATCTAGGATTTGGGAGGTCCATTCAAATCCCTACTTGGTCATGAAACTCACTGGATGATCTTAGGCCGGTCTGTCTCTGTCTCTGTCTCTCTCTTTTTCTCTCTCTTACTTTCTTTTCCAGGGGCACCTACCTCACAGGGTTGTTGTGAGGACTGGGAGAGGGAAGTCACGCAGACTACTCTGAGTCCCTGAGCTAAAAGCGGAGCTGAGAAATCAGTTTATTCCTGACGTTTCGTCTGCAACTGTGGCTGGCATCTTCAGAGAATGCTGGCATGGAAGAGAGTTGGGTATATACTCTTTAACTTTTGGCACAAGCCTAGGGGCAAGAGAATGAACTTCACACCTTTTCGTTTCCAGCATTCTGTCCCAGAATGCTTTATCCCAACCTGAATGTTGGGATAATGTTGCTCCCAAATTCCTACGCCTTTCCAAAACTAAGGGTTTTTAAAAAAAACCATAGCCCCCCTGTCTTTCCTTCCGATCTGCCTCAGTTTCCCAAGTCAGTCGACTTAGTTGGAGGACGGCCTGATTATCTCGCTGCCTACTTAATTGGCTTCAATTCAAGTTGCAGTCAAGGATAAACTGGCTGATATCTCCCCACCGAGATAGGATCTGTCCGCCAGCCCTGCTTTAATAAGAGGCCTGCTGGAGGAGGTTGATTCCCTTATCTCTTCTCCACACCCAAGCCCTATCTATTTGCTGGGTTTTTTTTTAAAAAAAAAGAAAACGACGAAGCAAAGGGAACCAGGTTTCACTCCTTTGGCTCACTGGGAGAAGGGCCAGACTGATGCCAGGATTGCCACCTGGCCAAGACACGTGGGCAGACATCCAAGGCCCCAGTCAGCAGAATAGATCGGAAGGCTCCCCAATTCAATACAACAGTTGAAATATCATATCTGGAGGACAGTACAGTAATGCATTGCAGTCCGAAGACACTGCCATCCCAAGGATATGGTTAAATGCAAAATCCAAAGCTACCTAACAGTGCCATTGAATGTTATGTTCAGTGCAGTTATGCATTATTGTCCGAAAACAGGGCAACATTCTCCTCCCCAGGGCAAAAGTCAAATGCAAAATCTAAAGTTATCTAACGGTGCCATTGCATGTTGTTGTCAGTGCGGTAAGGCATTACTGCCCCCAAACACTTCCATCCCGGGGAGACAGTTAAATGCAAAATCTAAACTTACCTACGGGTGCCATTCCATGTTGCAAACCTGCATTCTTTCTACAGTGCGGATGCACTCCTGAATTAAAAGGGGCTCAGTGGAAATGGATGAAAGCCTATTTCTGAAACATTCCCTGAGTCCGGATGTGATCAATGGAAGAGAGAGAAGGAAGAACTCAAGAGACCGGGAAGAGAGGAAAAGCCAGGATATTGAAAGAAAGAGTTTGGATTCAAAACCATGGAAAGCCTCGGTACATCCAGGGACTCCTTTTTCCTTTCTGGATGCACACTAAGACAAGGTAGGAAGTAAAATTTAAGTTTAAATTTTAAATTCAGTGAATCCTTCTTAGGAGCAGCACTGCTACTTCCTTCTGAAGGATACGGTCCTTTCTCCCGACCTTTTTTGTGTTGGGCAGATGATGGATTTTTTTGCCTTTTCAAGGCCGCGCAAAGAGCTCAGGCTCGGAACAGGTGCGCGCGTGTGTTTCGGCACGGTTCTCTTGAGCTGCGCAAGGAAGGACAAGGTGAGTGATGGGACTCGCTTACCGTGTCTTAGCAAGGCCTGGATGGGGCAGACAGAGAGGGAGGCTTCTCCTTCTCCAGTTCTTCCAGAATATATATATATATATATATATTATTCTCAACCAGTAAATAAGGAAAAATCACGTCGTTTTAGCCATTTTGTAAGCCACGTTGGGCTCCCATATTGGGAGAATTGGTGGGCTATACATGAGATAAATAAATAAAACTCCTCCTTAGTTTTTTTGTGGGTTTTTCGGGCTAGGTGGCCATGTTCTAGAAGAGATTATTCCTGACATTTCGTCAGCATCTGAGGCTGCAGAGAATGCTGGCATGGAAGAGGTATATATACTGTGTGACCCTTGGTTGAGAGGGTCTTGGCCTTGCCATTCACCAACAGACCAACACACAGATTAACATGTAAATCGCTTCCTTTCAACCAAGGATCACATAGTATATAAACCCCACTCGTTTCCATGCCAGCGTTCTCTGAAGATGCCAGCCACAGAGCCTGGCGAAACGTCAGGAATAAACTCTTCTAGGACATGGCCACAGAGCCCGAAAAAGCCACAAAAAAACTATGGATGCCGGCCATGAAAGCCTTCGACTTCACAAAATTCCTCCTCCCTCACCGGTGCCTTTACCTTTTGTGCCATGCCTTTTCGGAGGGCACCTACGCAGGCAGAGACTGCCTTGCGGTCTTGGTCGTACGGGCCCTTTCAGATGAGGAATAAAAGAGAGAGGAAAAACGAAACAAATGCCTGATAGAAAATATATATGTACATAAATTAAAGTAACTTGTCTATCTGATGAGCTAATTTAGGCATTGGGTTTGTTTCTCCTTTGTGCATGAGAGACGCTCTGGAAGGATGGCACCCCCCCAAGTGCACCTTTCTTCAATGTGAGGCTGTACTGCAAAAATCCTGGCACCTCGGTTTGCATCTTATTCTGGGTAAGTATCAGAAAGCCCCCCCCCCCCCCCCCAGTTTGTGGAATGGAATCTGTTGCATTTCCCTCTCCGCACTTCCACTTTCATGTGCAAGAGTTTTCTCATCTCCTCTATAGCGGTCCAGACTTTGAGAAGGGCCATCTGCCTTGGTGATTAATGACCGCTCTTCTCCAAAACAGCAGAGACAAATCTCCTCGGGAGTCCCTGCAAAAAGAAACGAAGAAACGGGGCCTGCTCCTTTTCTGCCGTGATTTTGAAGCCCAAACCCTCTTTTTTTTCCCCTGGCATCCATTTAGCTATTATTTTGAAAACTAATTAATCTTCACTCAGGCAGCTCTGAGGGACCTATGTTTAGATAATTAACGGCCCGTGGATTATGAAAAGGCAAAACTTTCCATCGACTGCCGTTCTCGGCTTTGAAAAACTTCCCGCTCTTGCACGCGGGTCCCTTTCATCCATCCACCCCTTTTCCCCGACAATTATGAACAAACGATTTGTTGGGAGGGATCCTGCTTGCTTTCGAGTGACTCCGGTGCCCATCTTTTTTTAATGTGCTTTCCCAAGAAAACAGTCACCATCTGGGCACATATTTTCATGCGTTTGCAATGAAATGGCCGTTGATGCAACTGACTTTTTCAGCTCCTGGGATAGTCTTTTGAGAAACGGAGAAGGGACTTGTGGGTTTCCTGCGTTACAGTTAACGGAGGCCCACTTTGCCTTTCGCATTGGTTAGTTTTTCAATGGTATCTCAAGGGGATCGAGGGAAAGTGTGTCCCATCAAGAGCTGTTAAACTACAGTGTCCATCTTGGAGATCAGTGGAATCTCCTCCTCCAACAGTTTTAAAATAGAGGCTGGATAGCTATCTGTTGGGGGTGCTTTGATTGGGTATTCCTGCATGGCCGAATAGGGTTAGACTGGATGACCCTTGGGGTCTCTCCCAACTCTATGATTCTATGATCTGCCTAAGTCAGTTGAAACAGCTTCTCTGCTTATCAGGGAATGATACAGGATCTTGGCACATTTCTCCCTGTGTGCAAACTTTAAGATCCTTGGGGAAGGCCTTTCTCTCAGTCTAACCACCGCCACAGGGATGTTTGGTTGGGACCATGGGAGAGAGACTTCTTGTTGTAGTTCGAAACAGCCATTTCTCCAGACTGTGTGTCTATACGTCTTTTCAAGTCACTTGTTGACTTATGGAGATGCCTTGAATTTCATAGGATTTTCTTAGGCAAGGAATAAACAGAGTTGGCCAGTTCCTTCCTCTGAAACAGAGTCTATAGCACCTGTTATTCACTGGCAGTCTTCCATCCAACTACTAACCGGCGTTGGCCCTTAGCTTCCAAGATCGGACATGATCTGGTGCCTTTGGGGACTCTACTAGTTCAGTCCAAGGCAGCTTTTTCTTGTGCTCCTACATTCGGTGCAGGCAGACTAAATAGCCAGTGGTTTCACTTTGTGGGACTGTAGTATTCCCTGCCACGGGAGGCTCGCCTGGTCCCCTCTCTGCTCTCCTTTCTCTGGTAGGCATTTAAGCAAGAATTTGGGAATTCATTACAGAAGGGTTTTGTCGTTGCTGTTGTTGTTGTTAATGGGGTGTGTGCATTACATTTTTTTATATTTAATGTTCCACCTTTTATATTGTTGCAAATCATGGGTCTTTTCACATGATAAACTCACGACTGTAACTGGTGTTTCACTTTCTTGTAGTCTGTTTTGCTTACTCCCTGTCGGTCTGTATGTGCGTGTGTGTATGTATATGTGTGTGTGTATATAAACAAAAGGAGGAGGCAGCTTCTGCTGTTCCTACAAGCACTTTTCTACTTGACTGTGTAAAACGTTGGAAGATACATCGAGGGAGCAACACGCTATATATAAACACGCCTGCCCTCATACTAGCAGAAAAGATATCAGTAGACCCGCTTGCCCCAATCCCCTGCGCTCTGACTTTTCCGCTTTATCTCTTTCCAATTAAAAATCTGTACAGATCGGCTCTCTTTGAGAGAAAGAGGAAAGGGGTGTGTGTGTTGTTGTGTATGAAATTATTGCATTTCCAATATGTCAAGAATTATGTGGTAGCCTGAGGAACGGGGTCCATTCTGAGACTAACGGAGAAGCTAATGAGCTCCTCACGTTCGCACCAGGGTTGCCACACCGCCACGTGTCCCTTAGCTAATTGGGCCCTCCACTCGATTGGCACTGTCTGGTTGTCTTTGTTAATTTGCAGATCTCACTTGGCACAGAGGGTTGCCACCCTCCCGTTTATTAAACGAAAACCTTATCTGTCTGCGCCGATTATGCTAGAAATAATTAGTATAGACCGAGGATTGTCAACACCCCCGAGCTTCTCCCTTCCTCACCTCCTCCACCAGATTGTGCCCCCCTACCTCCACCTGCTCGCATGGCATCCACCTGCGCACAGGTGGTAGTGCCCACTCCTTTAGGTGGTGCCCAGGAGAAGTGGTGGGAAAGACCGGCGGAGATCCTACACAGTGGTTGTGCAGCATAGATCTCAGCACGTGGGTCGATGCATTGCTTGTTGAGAGGTCAACGGGCCACACTGCCCAGAGGTTGCAGATATGGGACCCCATGTACCATGTGCAGTGCCCATGCACGGGCAAGGGCACCGCATGGGTAACTGTACTGTTGCAAACTTGAATGGTAGGTTGGATTATCCATATTGTTTCCATGCATGTGCCATAACTCACCCTCTGGAATTCAGGGAATCCGATGCAGTTTGATAGAGGTTGGAATCTGTCAAACAAATAAGGAAAAGCTTCATAGGACACATGGGTGAAATAGAAGACACTGATGCATCAACCACCTGGTGTTCAGAGGCAGCCACCTATGCAGCTCCCAGGAGCTATGGGGAATTCCTGTTGCTTGCAACTATCTAGCTTCTTCAATGGTCTGTGCACTTAGTGGTCCTGTGTTTCCTGTCATTCTTGACCCCTGGACAGGCTACATTTAATGACTCCTTGGTCTTATGTGCACTGCAGAAATAATCCAGTTTGACACCACTTTAACTGCCGCGGGTCCACGCTGCAGCATCAGAGCTCTTGGACAGAGAAGGCTAAACGTCTCACCAAATCACAATTCCCAGAATTCTAGAGCATGGAGCCATGGCAGTTTAAAGTGGTATTGTCATGGACTGCCCTGGGCCTGCCTTAGAGGCACAGTCAGAGGACTCAGACTCTGAAGACATGGAGGAGGCTGAGACAGGGGCAGATCTGCAGAGGGAGAAACACAGACTCTATGGACTCGAGGCTGCAGGTGCTAGGACCTGTTCTACCAGGCTAGAAGCCAAGAGGAGAGCTAATAGGTTTCAGCTGGGAGAAGCAGAGGCCTTTTGAAAGAGCTCCAGCTGCAGAGATTCTTTGCAGGCAACAATTGTAGCCTTGTTCCTTGCTCTTGGATTCATGGCTCTGGTTATCTGATCCCTGGACTATGCTCTTGCCTCTGCCCTTTGCTGGGACTGATGGACTGGCATTGTGCGACCTTTGGACTGGACTCTGGACTATTCCTTTGTATACACCCCTGCTGTGCTGTCCTCAGTAGAGGTAAGCAGAACAAATGTCAATCTGCATTATTTCTGCAGTGCAGATGCAGTCTCTGTGTGTGTCTCTGAAACCCCCACTCTCCCCTTCTCTCTAAGTTCTGTCTCTTTGTGTGTTTCCTTATCTTTCTGTCTTCCCCTCGCTGTCTCTGCTGCCTTTCCTGCTTTCTTGTGCAAAAACTCCCATCAGGGTGTGTGCACTTCCCTCAAAGGAGGTGCAGCTGTTTCTTGTAAATCTCATTTTAAAATGTAAGTGAGGCTGGCTTGTGTTCTCTCCCCCAAAGTAGGCCTGAAAATATTGTGTCAGGTGCCATTTTTCACAAGGACAATTCTCGGCAAGCTCTGCGGGCTACTTGTGAAGTAGACACTTAGGAGCATCATTTGAGGAGCGAAGGGAATGTGAAACAAATGTTCTGGGTTGGGTCAATTGTTACTGGTTGCCACTGTCCTACAGTACTTTGTTCTTGCATACCCACCAAGCATTCCTCCCTACAAAGAGGGGAATCCAAGGCTTGTAGTTCTTGATATGATATACCATCTACACTGTCGAAATAGTGCAGCTTGACACCACTTCAAGTACTATAGCTTCATCCTATGGCATCCTGGGATTGGTGGCTTCACAAGGTCTTTAGCCTTCCCTTCCAAAGAATGCTGCTGCCTCACAAAACTACGAATCGCAGGATTCTGTCGATGGAGGTTAAAATGGTGCCAAACTGCATTATTTCTACAGTGTAGATGCACCCCATGTCCATTAGGGCAGTGCTACTCAAAGTGGTGGTCCATGGGCTGGTGACAATTCATGAGCCGTTGACTACTGGTCTGCACTGGGTTTTCAGGGAATTAGGACCATGTGATGATAATATGGTCCAAATATGGTTCCAATCACTGGGACATTGTAACTCTATCTATCTATCTATCTATCTCGATCTCTATCTGTTTGCCTACCCCATCATATTCTGGCTCAGCCATATAAACCCACTGGGTGACCTTGGGCAAGTCACACTCTCTCAGCCTCAGAGGATGGCCAGGGCAAACCCCTTCGCAAGATGTGAAGTCGAAGGCTTTCATGGCTGGCACCCATAGTGTTTTGTGGGTTTTTCGGGCTATGTGGCCATGTTCTAGGAGAGTTTATTCCTGACATTTTGCCAGCATCTGTGGCTGGCATCTTCAGAGAAACCCTCTCTGAAGATGCCAGCCACAGATGCTGGTGAAACGTGAGAAATAAACCCTTCGAGAACATGGCCCTTCTGAAGACACTTGCCAAGAAAGCCCCATGGTAGGGTTGTCAGGGTCGCCATAAGTCAGAAATGACTTGAAGGCACAACAACAACAATGCTCTCAGCCCTTCTGAACCACAACAGAGTTGACCCCTGCTCCTTAGGTGGACCTAATGAGGATGATACAAAGTTGGCTGAGGACCTCAAGTGGTCCACACCATTTCTCTAACCCTCTATCCTTGGCCCATGCTTGGGCCTGCATGCTTGATGCTGGCATCTCTCCTTTCTTGCTGCACATCCATTCCCCTTCAGCCTCTCTCCCAGTGTGAATGTGCTGCAGCTGTTCGCACTTGTTTTTTTTCCTGTGATTCCCTTGGGGTCTGTGATGGGACGGACTGAATCTTCACACCAAGGATGAACACCTTGCAGGTGCGGATTTGAAAAAAATATATATAAAATCAACATCCGCTGAGGATCTGTTAGGCCAAAACGCACCAGGTCCTGTCTGCTTTTGGTAGCTAAGCGGGGCTAGCCCTGGTTCGTACAAGGCACCCCAGGTACTGTAGACTCTATTTCAGAGGAAGGAACTTGCAAAACCAACTTGCAAAACCATCTCTGGGCATTCCTTGCCTGAGAAAACCCCATGAAACCCATGGTGTCACCATAAGTCAACAAGCCACTTGCCCTTGCACAGAGAGAGAGAGATTAATAGGAAGAGCTTAAATACCCAAAAGTCACCAGATCCCATTTTGGATCTTAGAAACGAAACAGGGTCATCCATGGTTAATATACGGATGGGAGACTGCCAAGGAATCCCAGGTGCTGTGGGCTGTATTTCAGAGGAAGGAACTGGCGAAACCTCCTCTGGATATTCCTTTCCTAAGAAATCCCTATGAAATTCATGGGGTCACCAAAAGTCGACAGGTGACTTGAAGACACATAGACAGAGAGATGACTAGGAAGGGCCTAAATATCCTAAAGGTATCAGATCCTGTTTGATCTTAGAAGCTAAGCAGGGACAGTCCTGGTTAGTATGTGGATGAAAGTCTACCAAGGAATACTGGTTGCTGTAGGCTATATTTCAGAGGAAAGAAATGGCAAAACTGTCTGTGTCTATTCCTTACCTGAGAAAACCCTATGAAACTCATGGGGTCGACATAGGTCAACAGGCCATTCGAAAGCACATACTGTGGTTCTGCTTGCAGGTCTAAGGCAGGAACACACTCAAAACCCAGGAGGCATCAGAAACAAGAGAATTGCGGCGACGCAGCCCTCTTGTCTTCTCTGGGTGACATTTTAATAATCTCCGTGCTAAAATCTCTGCCTCCTCCACCTTGCCTTTCAGCGCTTTGCCTTTCCCCAAGACGGCTCCTGCCTTCACTGTTCTGCAACTCTGAAAACTTTCCGGTGTTGACTCTGCCAACAGTGTTGGATGTAATGCCTTTTTTGGGGAGGGGAAGGAAAGGAGAAAGGGAAAATGCCATGATAATTGAAAATAAATGGTGCATTATATGAAATCAATGTCCCTGGTGCAGCTTGCTGGCTGCGTGTTATCTATTTATTTGTTTTGATGGTTAACGTATTGCGGAGATAGGATGTGGCTGCCCACAAGAAATGAGATCTGGAATCGCTGAATATCAAACAGACAGCGCTCTGAAGATTAGGCCGTCTTGCTTTAGGGGTTTCCTCGCACGTTCTTTCCTCCCCTTGAGCAAACAGCGATGCGAAGAATACTTTGCGTGGGCTGTGTAAGCAGCGGAGGCAGTTTGGGCGAAATGGGGAAAAAAATCCAATCCCTCAGCGATCACAGGGTTAGAGCGCCGTGCTGAGAAGCAAGGCCTCCATTTTCGATTGGCTTGATTTTCGAAAGAATAGGCTGTTTCGGGCCTTGGTGAAAATGAGAAGGTGTTTAGGTGGCATTGATGGCTAGTGGTTGAGTGGGATTGGGTGAAGCCCATCCACTTGGGTGGGAGCTGCTATGCAATGCTCACCAAGATTATACAGTATCAGGTGTAACAATGTGGATGATGATGAATCATAGAATCATAAAGTTGGAAGAGATCCTAAGGACCATCTGGTGCAGCCTCATTCTGCTATGCGGGAAGATACTATCAATGCACCCCAACCAGATGACCATCCAGCCTCTGTTTAAAAGCCTCCAAAGAAGGAGACTCCCAACACCCTCCCAGGGAGTGTCTTCCACTGTCAAACAGCACTTACCGTCAGGACGCCCTTCCTAATGTTGAGGTGGAATCTCTTTTCCTGGAGATTGCTCCCATTGCTCCGTGATGATGTTTGAGAGTATTGATACAGTGCCTTCCAAGAGGGAGCTGCCCACTCGCTTGGAAGGACAGAAGTTCTGCAGAAGTCTGGGCACACTTTAACAGCAGGAGAGGAGAACCTGGACCGAGCGTGTTCAGCGGTCGCAGAATTGTGATTTATGGGACTAAACCTCTGAAAAATAAGAGCAGGAAGGAGCGAAGTGGCTGGAGTCCCAGCATGTTGTTCCACGCTGCAACATTCCTGTGGCAGGTCTCCTTCATCCTTCTGTCATTCTCACGGTGCTCTTGGATCCTCCACTGTTTCAGCCCCCCGTTCTCCAATCCTGGCAACCTCAATCCACCCCGAGAGACCCCTGTCTCTGGAGATTTCCCTGGGCTTAATTGGCCCGAAAAATGCAGCTCAGCGTGACTTATGAAAATGGCACCTCATCTGTCCAGATTAGTTCTGCTTACTGGAGCAACTGACACATCAAACTCCATCGCTGGCTAAAAAGTGTAACATTTTACAGTGCTCTTCAAAAAAATAAAAATAAAAGGGACGGGGGGGGGGGGGGGCAGAGATCTGCAGTATATTTCTCTGGGGCGGAGGCCGGGGCCAAAAGGAGGGCAATCCATGTTCCTGAGCATCTCATGGCTTAGGTGGATGGAGCCCCAAATGTATTTCTGAAGGAGAGATTGAAAGCCTGCCTGTCACCTAACGCATTCTGCACATTTTTCAGAGCCAAGATCTCGCAGTGAAAGGACTTTCCCAGGCTGCACGCTGCCTTAATTTAAGCACTTGAGCTGCATGCCTCCCACAGTTAGGGGACTGTGCAACACAGGTGTGCTGTGATGCCAGGCAGAGAATGATGTACCTATCTACACCACACAGATGGCTTCAGGCAGTGATGGGGTTTTCCTCACCGAAGGTGTTTAAGCAGATGATGGAGTTGCAGAGCCCTGCCTTCTGGGTCCTGGTTTAAGCCAGGCAAAGTTGGACTTCACAATCAGTAACAGAAGAACCAACTAACATTAGGACATCACATTGGGTGGGCAAGTGTGAAAGGGCTAAGGGCTTCATCCCCTTGGTGTACTGCAACATGATATTTCGCTTCAGTTTCATCTTTGGACAATTTGGGGCATTTGTTGAAATTTTTATTTTGCAGTTTTAAGGCATGTGGTGACTTTGGAAGACTCGTGTCCAACAACATCTGGAAGGCCACACTTTTCCCTCCTGGCCTGTGTGCTTTGGTAAGCACCAACAGGTCTCAGCTTTGGAATGCATGCACCTACAGTTACATTGCCACATGGGTCTTGTGTGGCCCATAAGGCATATGCCATGCTCAAGGTGGTCCTTGATCCCTTCTCTGCCCACCCAGACCTCAGACGTAATTCCTATAACCGCTAACACCATCCCCTTTCGCTGTTTGCATATTTATCATGCAGAACATGAAGAAAAAGGTGAGTCGTAATATATCCATAATGGATTTATCAATAACCTCTGATAACCGATGCATAATTCTGCACCCAAGAATTGATTGGGCAAATATTCTGACTCTGTATTAAAAACACAACTCATAAATGCCGGTGCGCAGGGTCGATTGAGTTAGGTTGTATAAGGAGACAATGATTTGGAGAGGCTGGAGGGCTAGGTGCATATCCAGGCTCCACCTTTTATATCACTGATCTCTCCTGCTTCTTAGAGACGTTAGAGTAACCTTGGTGGGGGTTTTTTAATATAAAAAGTGCCCCAGGCTGAAATCAAGTGTTCATATTTTTGTGTTTTGCTAGCTAATCTCCCACGCTATTTGGATGCCAGACCAGGGTCAGTGTGGCTGAAGGGAGGAAAAGCAAACTCAGAAACCCATTCTGGTATCTCTTTCCAAAGGAAAAGTGAAAAACATTTGTATCTCGCTGTCTGAGGTCTGCTTTGGGGATATTGCCGGATGCTGCCAGGGAGAGACAGAGTGCCCCATTTTGCTGCGACTCAATTTTTCTTTTTTTGCATTTTGAGGTCCTCCTTGCATCTGATTTTCACATCAGTTGATAACACCGCAAAAAGGTTGGCAACCTGTTAGCGACTTGCAATACGGTAAATCCAGCTTGTGCCATCCTGCATCACACCATCTTAACTGAAAACAAGAACTTCTTGACAAAGTGGAGGCCTGTGACTAACATAATTTCTCAGAGCCAGCATGGCATAGTGGTTTGAGTGTTGGACTACAAACTTGGAGACCAGGGTTCAATTCTCAGCTTGGCTATAAAACCCACTGGGAGACTTTGGGTAAGTTACATCCTCTCAGCCTCAGGGGAAGGTAAGGGCAAACCTCCTCTGAATGAATCTTGCCAAGAAAACCCCTTAGGATCACCATAAATCAGAAATGACTTGAAAGCACACAACAACAACAAAGACGTTTTTGGGGGGATATAGACTGCCCCAAAACAGCGGCTGGAGGCCTGTTTTAACTCCGGAGGGACACCGCAGCAGCCAAACTACACAGCATCCCTCTGCAGTAAAAAGAATCCGGGTTCTTTTTAAGGTGACAAGCACACGTCATGAGTGCACCATTGGTGCACCTGTGGCGTAAGCGATGCACAGCAACGCCTGTACACTGAGGGCAGGGAACCGCCTAAAAGTAATGATTGTAAGCCACTTTGATAGCCTTTAGGATTGAAGAGCAGGGTATAAATACCATAAAGAAATAAATGGTGGTGCCTGTGTGGACAGGATGCCACCATGATGCCATTGTCATTACACGCTAGGGTTCGGGAGCGTGTGGTTACTGCATGGTCCCAAACCCTAGTATTGGCAGCGGCACACCGCTTTTGGCCCGTCTGTCCCAGGCCGTTAACACCTTTGCCTAATGAAGAAGCCGGTGGAGCTCCGAAAGCCTGCATTTTGTGCTTTTTGGTTGGCACTGTAAAGGTTTTGTGGAGTTTGGATGTTATTGTACTTTGCGAGATGGCCGCCACGGCTACCCCAGATAATGCTCTGTAATGTTCCGAGTATGCCAAAAGACAACTCCAACAGGTTTCCATGGGGCTGTTCCCAAGAGCTCCTGTAAATCTGCCAACAACAACCCCTTTCCCCTTGACGGCGAGAACGCCTGGCATCTAAAGTGCCCAGGCTTTAATTGCCAGTCGGATGCAGCAATCAGCCTGTCTCCTGTGCTTGGCTTTGCTCCTCTCTTGGGGCTGAGTTGACTTTGGAAAGCTCAAGGTGACTCCCCTGGGAATTGTCAGACTTTGAAACCAACATGATAATCAGACCAAATTCATTAGGCAAGCAGTAAAAGCTGATTTGCAAATTGGAGCGTGGCGGGGGTTGCTTTCTTGAAGGAAGTCCCCTTTAATGTCATTGCCGTGCAAGTTTCTCCAGCGTTTACTGAAGGCGACCTTTCAGGGGTCCAAGTGACTTCGGCTTCCAGGGCTCCAGCCTCCATTCTGACTGAGAGTTGTAGTTTGGGGAGAAATTTATGATTCTCTATTCCCTGGAGCAACAGGATTAGACTCTGAAGATTTTTGATTCTGAAGCGGAAGGATGTGTTGCCGCATATCAGGGTTAGGATAGTTAGTACTGCAGGATTCCTGATGTCTGTGTATGGACAAACAATGAAAGTTAAAGAAGAAAGGGCAAAAACAGGGTTCCAACTGAATATTAAGAACACAAAAATAATGATGGCAAATGGTTTTGCACCATTTTAAATGGATGATAACAACATCTAAATTAAAGCTTTTCTTCTCCTTTGCTCAGCCATGGATCAAAATGGAGATTGTTGTCAAGAAATCAGAAGACATCTAAGACTTGGAAACCCATCATTGAAGAAACTAGATAAGATCCTCAAGTGTCAAGATATATCCCTGAATATCAAAGTCAGGATCATCCATGCTACAGTGTTTCTGGTTTCTTTGTATGGTTGTGAAAGCTGGACAGCGAAGAATGTGGACGGGGGAAAAAGTGTTTGTTTGAAATGTCGTGCCAGAGGAGAATTTTATAGATACTTTGGACTGCCAAAAGGACAAAGAAATGGGACTGGGAGCACATCGAGCCTGAATTTTTACTGGAAGCCGAAATGACTAAGTTAAGGTTATTGTGTTTTGGACACATCATGAGAAAATGCGGCTCACTGGAAAAGACAATAATGCTGGGGAAAGTGGAAGGCAGCAGGGAAGAGGAAGAAAAGACAAAAGATGGATGGGTTCAATAAAGGCAGCTGCAACCCTGAGTTTGCAAGACCTCAAAAAGGTGGTAGACAATATCAGATTTTGGAGATTGCTGATGCAGGGGATTACCGGAAGCTGAAATCATTTCGAGACCACTTCTCTCCCTATCTCTCTTTCTTTTTCTCAAACACACCCAGAAGATGTGCAAGCAGGAGGTTATGTGACAGTTGCACAACACCACCTTGTTTGTGAATTGCCAAATAACATAACTGAATGTACAGCCGCTTAGGAATGCACATTGGCAGTGCAGTCGACAATGAGCTTTGCTGGGTGACCATACCCAATGCATGCACACCCACATGCAATGTGCAGCCAGAGATTGGGAAAATGGCATGGACATGTCCAGCTGCAGCTTTCCGGCCCTATCGGCTTGGGAAACAGGGCCTCAAGTTCTTCGACTTGGACTACTTTGGCAAAGACCAATGTGGCTTGAAAGGAGTTGCCGATCTTTGAACTCGAAAGATGTTGTTCTCCCTTGCTGCGTGAACAGACAGCTTGAACTAGAAGTAAGACAGCCTCAGGTTACCCAGAGATCTGTCTCTATCGCCTGGCATGAGTGAAAGTCTAGGTGAGGTGTGCAGAGTTTTCAGAAGATGTAAAATATTGCTTGATGTGCTGCACAAAGAAAGGACTGGCTGGATCTGCTTCCTGCTCCAACCCTACACATCACATCTCTGCAAAAAGAATCCTAGAACCCCAAGGGCCATCTAGTTCAACCCTCTGCCATGCGGGAATACACAACTCAAGCACTTTGGAAAGACGCCCGCCCACCCACTGTTTAAAGACCTCCAAAGATGGAGACTCCACCAGCATCTGCTGTTCCACCATTGGTTCTTACTGTTAAGACTTTCTTCCTAATATCTCTTGTCTTGTCATTTGAATCCATTGGTTCATGCCCTAGTCTCTAGGGCAGCCAATAAAACCAGTTGGCTCCTTCTTCAACATGACGTCCCTTCAGATATTTAAAGGTCGCTTTCATGTCCCCTCTTAACCATCACTTCTCCAGGCTAAACCTACCCAGTTCCCTAAGCTGTGCCTCATAGGGGATGGTTTCCAGACCTTTCACCATTTTGGTCACCCTCCTCTGGAGATTGTCACTAGTTGGTCTCCCAGGGCATCTCCTTCCACCATGGCTGGCTCTGAAGGAGGAGGAATGGGTCAGAAGATGGTCCATAGTAGCACATCCCTGATAGGGATGTCACTACAGCTTAGGGTTGCCAGGTCAAGACTATCCCTGGCTCTGAGACTTCAAGGCTAGAACTTGAGATCACAGAAGGACTCCTTATGTAAGGGGCACACTCCTGGGGCTGTCATTAAGCGTGATGCCCTAAATATCAACTATGGTTGTACAGAGTATCCATCCAAATGAAACAGCCCCCGAAGTCTAACAAGTGGGAGAAATGTATATACGCCATTTTCAAGGCTGCGTTCTCTTCCTGAGATTCTTCCCTCTCACTTGGAGGACTGGAGGAGATAGACCAGGCATGGAAGTCTGGAAACCCAAGAATGCATGCATGTGATGTGAGAGAGTCTGTGAGTGTGTGTGCATTCCCCACATCTGCAAACCACAGGAATAAGCTACATTGATTTTCATTCAAGTTGTCAAAACGACTTTTCCTCGCTTACCTTACCATGTTAACAACCTGCGCAGGTGATGAATTCCAGACCTCCCTCCACGCGGGGGGAAAAAAGACCACGTATTCTTAGCATCATTGGCAAAAACACCCATCGCTGGGCTGGGGAAGGTGCTCCTGAGACTCATTTTGCCCTCAATTTATGCCGCCTTCCCTTCTAGCTGTGGAGAATCGCAGGCAAGAGAGCAAGGCCGTGAATTACGAAAAGATGCGGGCATTTAAATCACTGTCTCACTTGGTTACGACGCTGCTGGGAACAATGTTCCATTTTGCATTTTGTAATTAAAGGGGAGAGGCAGATGGTGGCTGCCATAACCAAAAGTGATGAGTCTATTAAAATAATACTTAGCCCCTCTCCCATTGTTTTGGGATTCCTAGAGCTCTTTGTCACTCGTGAGGGGTGATAAACAGCCTCCCACCTGATTCCGATCACACAACGTTTATTTCCTAGACTGAGATCCCTTCCTGGAAACTTAGCATGTTGCCTCAGTGAAGAAGCCGGCTCCTGAAATCAAAGATCACATTCCTTCATTTTCCTTTTTCTGAACCGCTTTAGAAGGATAGCGTGTGCATGGCTCTGTTGGCATTTCTTGAAGCTGAGCGCTATTACATGGCTCTGTGAAATCTACAGAGATCTACGTGAGGCCGGCTAACTAATATATATCCCGGGAACCCAGCAATGCTCCTCAAGTGTCCAGATATTAGATTTTTGCCAAATGATCTGTGGCCTCCAGCAGAGCAGAGGCGATAATGCA
The DNA here is from genome assembly GCA_034509955.1 of Urosaurus nigricauda. Taxonomy (NCBI): domain Eukaryota; kingdom Metazoa; phylum Chordata; class Lepidosauria; order Squamata; family Phrynosomatidae; genus Urosaurus; species Urosaurus nigricauda. The sequence goes on from JAOEGL010000014.1 coordinate 12,118,478, forward strand.
AAACAGCCCTTGCTACAACGTCGAATAAAAACCACAGGAACTTGTAACCAGCCACAGCAGGCGAGGGGCCCGTATTTCAACCCAACAGAGCGTGCTTAAAAGAACAGTTAAATAAATGCAGCGTGTCCCTGATTGTTAAATATTGGCAAGGAGTCCGGGGTAAGCAGGCCGACAGAGGTGTGAGGGAACGTTGGTTCCTTTCCAATGACTTGTTTGCCCTGTAAAAATGTGGAGATGTCCCAGAGACATCAGGAAATCCCAGGGCTGAAGAAGGCAAAGCAAGGTTAGAACGGAAGGAAGGACAGCAGAGAGGGAACTAGCCTGCATCTACATTGCAGAATTGTTGCCCTCTGAGACATCCTCTGGAACCAGAAATCCTTCACAATCCAGCTCCTCTATATATCCGATTCCTTGGCTTCCACAGGGTGAGTTATGGCACCTGGGCATTGTGCTCCATAAGGTACGCTTCCCCAGCTTTGATATGAACCCAAACATCATCTTTTTAATTTTTGCAGCTCCGCCGAGCAAGGTGACTTGCGGCAGACCCAAAGATCAATGTACATTTGGATTTTCAAAGTCAACGGCGGGGAAACCCCATCGCCCAAACCGCAGCCACCTGGTTCTCTGAGCATCCCTGCATGCGGGGGTGAAAGATGGCATGCCAAAACCTTCATCAGCTCAGCCCAGGAAGGCAAAACGGAGCCGGGAAAAGAATGTCAAGACTGAAAAAAAACAGAATTTGAGCACAGGGTCTCGCTCCTGGATGATTTATTTCTTGCCATAAAAAAAGGGAAAAGGGCTCTTTGTTTTAATCCCAGACACAATTACGAGTGGAGCCTTTCAACACTTCTGAATTTCACAGTCAAAGCGCAGGAGGAGCAATGATTTCTGCATTAAAACTTTATGACCGACACCACATGTTATGGCATTTATATTGGCCACCAAGGGGGAAGGAGGACTTAGGTCTTTTTCCATGTCATATTTCTTCTAGCAAAATACTATGGCGGCGGCGGGGGGGGGGGGGGAATCCTTCAAGGAGCACAGAAATCCTATCCTATAGATCCTCATACTGGATGCAGGAGGAATTTTGCACTGGCAAGGCTTACCGGGTCTCAGGGCCTGGACCTTTTTCCTCTACTTCTCATGGCAAAGGGGAAGAATTTTGGCCTTGACATTTCAAATCCTGGGATAGTCCTGAGAAGCACTGACCAAATCTTCCAACCCAAACCTTTTCTCTCTGCCACTGATAGCAGAGATGTTTTGGTCTCTATATGCATCTGTTTTTCCCATTGGCGATGGAGGAGACACAACAACAACAGCCCATCTCCATTCCAGGAAATGTTAGGAAAATCAATCAGTTCCAGCCTGTGAATTTTTGACACTTCAGATGCTTTCCGTTCCAAAGGAGAAGTTTGAAAATGAGGGTGAATTCTTCAAAGCAAAGGCCAAACAGCTACATCAAGAAGACAGAGTGTAATGTTAATACTCTGAAACTGGAATCCTGTTGGTCAGTCCTCCCCAACTAGAATAGACCCATTGGATCAATGGTTGAACGGTAAATGCCACTGATTCAATAGCTCTACTCTAGTCAGGGTGAAAAATAGTGTGATGCTTTCACAAAGCGATCCTAGCGGGTTGCCAGGTTGTGGCACAACTTTATGGTGGGTGTGTCTGCATCCACAACAGGCATCCATGAGCAATGCATAGGCCCATCTATGTGAAACCATGTGCAGTGTGGAATGCGCCTCATGCCTAACCCTGTTTCCACAGCCTTGAACTGACTACAGATGTTCCATTTGGTGCCGCAACAAATGACACTTCCCAGAATCCCATAGCCTTGAGCCATGGCAGTTAAAGTGGTGTCAAACCAGATTGTTTCTGCAGTGTGGATGCAGCCATGGTGAAGGAGCCCAAATGTACCTAGGCTGCAAACACATTGGCTCCTGTTCAGAAGTTATTTTGTCATGGCCAAATGCCCATGCTAATACCAGTCTTTCCTTCATAGCAGAATGGAAGCCATACAGACCGACACATTTGTGGGAGGCTGTCTGGAGGGACTTTAACAGTATTTGAAATGACAATCTGTTTTCCAGGGATAACAATGGTGTCGAAGGGCACCGGTGCCGAAAAAGCTGTTGCAAGCGATTGTGATGAAGTCCCCTGCTGTCTGCCCATATGAAATGCCATCTCCCATATCTGATGGAGCCACCGATAACACTCCACTTGATCTTTGCCAGGGGGACTCAGACTGCAAAGTGCCCAATGCTCTCAGAGATGACAAGAGAGATTGCCGGTGCTGGAAATATTTTGCAAGAGATCTTACATTTGGGGCGAGTGTGGCTTTGTTCTTGTGGTTGTTTTACACAACTGTTTTTTGGATTGGCCTTATAGCAGTTGGGGGACTTGTTTTGCAAGCCATCTATTACTTGGCGATGGAAAGAAATGCTAGTGGGGAATGGCATCCCTGGCACTGGTACCAACTGCTGTGGTTTGGGGGGGGGTGCATTTGTGATCATGGCAGTGGTACCATGCAAACGTGAATACCCAACTGTTACAAAGACAGAAGACTAGCATACAACCTTGTGGTGGTTAACAGAATGCCAGCCCATGTGTTTTTCTCTGCAGAACAATTCCTCCACAACAGTTCCGGGTGTCCAAGAACAGGGAGGGAATTGTACAAAATCCTCACCGGTCTACTATCCTTTCCAACAGAGTTTCCTGACTGTCTGGAAATTCATTTTTTTGGGCCTGGGAACTAATAATTACAAATATGAGTTGGCATTCCACGTGGGACTTATGTCTTCATGAAGGGCATAACACTGAACTGAATAGTTTTGCAGGGTCCCTATCTACCTAGGATAAATATGCCATGACTTTGCAACACACAGGCATCCATTGCACAATGGTATCCTGTGGAGTGACTGATGCACCATGGCCTGACGTGTAATGCATATGGATGTGCACCTGGGTGCTCCCCAGTGTTCATCTCGACACCTTCTAGCAAGTGCCAGAGCACAACAGGAGGGCCTAATGTGCCCCAGAAGAGCCCAGCGTACATTGGAGCACTCGTGCCGATGCCCAGATGCAAACCTTTGCACTTCAGTAACAGAGTTCCATTGCATTTGTACACCTTCATAAAATTATGACACATCAACTGTGGGGGGAAGTCTCTCAGCCAGTCTTTCCACCCCGACGTTACGTTATGCAACCCCGACGTAGGATTTGAGCATAGGATTTGCAGACAAAGGAAAGGATTGTTTCCCAAGCTCTGGTCAAGATGATCGGTGAGGTCCCCAACTCCATCTTTCTGGGAGCTTTTCAGGAGCACCAGCGCGGCCCTATTCAAGATGTTCTAACTCGCATTGATTGAATCTACTGCTAATTAACCTTCAGTTCCCAAGCAATGCAGTAAACTGGGAGATAACTGGCTGAGGCTGGAGCGGACTATAGCCTTGGAGAACACGCCATCTAATTGAGAAACTTGCAATCGATAGTCCACGTTGTGGAGACAATGGGATGGGTTTGCGAATTTATGGGCTGCCACGATGGAGTCAATTTGCATTTTGGGGGGGGGGGACACAAAAGGGAAGATTGATCCCTGACCTGAGCTGCACAAGTGGATTGGCATCAGATACGTGTTTTCTTAAGGGCTGGGCTGTACTTGACCCTGAATTTCTTATCTTGCCGATCTGGGGGCAAAGGTTTTGTGCAAGGAGGTACTGGATTCTTCCTAATGCCAGTGTAAACCACCAACAGGATTCTAGCCATAAAATTCTTAGGACTGGTTTGGTGAAACAAATAGACGCAGTCTGAAATATGGCGGAGGGGGCTGTCATGACAAGCTCCCCATGCCATAACTCACTCTCTGGCATCTGAGGAATCTGATAGAGGGCAGCTGGATTGGGGAAAGCGTCTGGTTCCAAAGGATAGTTTCTTCCCCTGAATCTGAGAAACTGGTGCCTGATGCAGCTGAGGGGCTTCCTCCGCAGCGGGGCTTGATGGATGTTGAAGAACTACCTCTGTCCTTTAACGCCTGGAGAAGAGAGAAGGGGTAATGTCGTAGCAGTCAGCGACTCTTAAGTAGAAAATGCAGAGCAATCGAACACCTGGCATTTCAGGATAAGCCACCTATAAATCTCCCATCAGCTTCTGGGAGTCCTTTTCCCTCACAACCATCCAATGTCCCTGGTCTGGCTGTGCTCTCTGTTCTTGTATAGTTCTTGAGATTCTTGACCTCTGGAGTGGCGACATTTAATATCTCCTTGTTCTATCCATTTGGCTCTTTGGTTATTCGGTTGGCTTCTTGTAATGGATTCTGGACTAGCTGAGACCTTGCTCCTGCGTCTCCTTTCATCTTCTGTGAACGTTTTGGATAACCTGTGCATGACCTGAACTGGCTTGACTAAAATCTGTAGCTGCCCCCCTGAGGGTGTTTGGCTGCATTTGGGGGACAAATTTTTTTGGCATTATTCGTTGTGGGTCGTGTGGTGGGATGCAAGCTTCCAAGACCACCCAGGGGTCTAAAGTGCCCCCTTAGCCTTCCACAATTGCCCACCCCTGTTCCCCAGGGACCTCCCTGCTTTCGGCAGGGTTGGCATGCCTCATGCTTTTCATTCCTTCACCGCCCTTCATTTGCCGCACTTCTCTGTGTTGCTTGGTTACTGCCACCATTGACAGACAAGCCGCAAGTACTGAAGAAGTGGTGACAAACAGCTCAGTTATTCATCCTCCTTTTGTCCAAACTTATTTACTTGCCTCTGCTCTGGCAGCCTTGCACGCAGATTCTCCTATTATTAGATCTCTGTATATTCTTTTTTTGCCTCTACAACCCTGGCGCATTCACAGCCCATTTCCCTGCCTTCGAGCACAATAGCCTTTTGTGCAATCTTTTCTCCGTGGTGGAATCAACTCAAGGACATGGAGAATTCTCATCACCTTCCCTCTCTCTTAGGTGGGGCAGAGGATCTAAGAGAGCCTGCCAGTTTAGCTGCCGGCAGGCAAGGCCCCAAGACACCCCAGTGACCTTGGCATCATATCGGGCATCCCTCTGGCTTCTTTGAACAAAATCCTTGGACTTGCCTAAATTTTAGGAGCCTTTGGCTATAGAAACAACACCAGTTTGGAGTGTGGGGAAAGTCAACCTCGGCCCCCCCATATTGGCGGGGCCGCTCTTTTGTGTTGTGATATGTGACCCTGCTTTTCCTCTTCCACACCGGAGCATCCAAGACGTATGTCAAATGAGAGACAGGAAAGTTTGTAGAAGTGCCTTTAGTTAATCACGAGTAAGCTTCAAAAACAACAACAACATCTAATTCAATTTATGTTACAAAAAGCAACCCTTGATTTTGCCCTTTTGTATAAGGGACACCATTTTACTATGCCGTTGTGTGTAATGGGACTTGAGCATCCACAGATTTTGGTATCCATGGGAGATTCTGGAACCAAACCCCAGCAGATACCAAGGGCCTGTTTTACATTTACATCAGAAGGGAGGACATCTTAACTGTTAGCCTTGTCCTCCTTTGCGGCTATGACCTCTGGTCACCTTTGAGTCCCCTACAGACATGTCTGTGAAGGTGGTGGGACTGAGAGAAGAGCCTCTCTTGAGGATTACCAGGTCCAAGAAGGCTCAAACGCGGAGATATGGTTTGCCAGTCTGGCCCCTAGTTGTATAAGAAGCCCTGGTGGCACAGTGGTTAAATGCCAGTACTGCAGCCACAAGGTTGTGAGTCTGATCCCAGGCAGGGCTCCAAGGTCCACTCAACCATCCATCCTTTCATAGGTTGGTAGAATGCGTACCTAGTTTATTGGGGGCAATTGGCTTACACATTGTAAACCGCTTAGGGAGTGCAAGTTGGGACTGAGGGCAACCCGTAGTGAAATGCCTTAAGCTGTTTAACTGTAAGGCGTGGAATAGGAGTCACTCCGTGGATTGGTTGTGTGGATAGATAAGCGGTATAGAAATGTACTTGCTGTTGCTATTGCTCTATGGACCTTTATAGGTCATTGCCAAAATGGTGCCTGAAAAGGGACTGGCAGCCAATGGAGCTGTCGCAGCAGGGGAGTTGTATGGTCCCTGTCACCTGCTTGAAGGAAGACAGTTTTCAGCAGAAAAAGAATCTCTCCCACCCGAGGTTAGGGATGTCTAAGACGCATTAGGAACACCCGCCGCATCCCAATCGAAATGCACTTTCAGCCATTCAAGTCAATTGGCATAAGTGGACCTAACAAGGCAGACATGTGGCCATAGAATTGTCAAAAGTATCTGTGTAAACAGAGGGGCCGGAGCTATTTGCCAGGTAATGGGCTCCCCACCCCGGTCCTGTTTTGTGCTTTTATCTGTAGCGGGACTCAGCAAGAGAAATTGCCAGCGATTACCTGTCAAAGGAGCCGGGTTCGCCATCCGCCGCCTCCTGTCTCCAGAGCAGAGGAAACATGGCTGAAATGAAATCAAGCTATTCCTCAGACTGGAGAGAGGAAAATTTCAAGGCCCGTCTTATCTCGCAGCCTCACAAAGCTTGTCCCTTTCCTCCCGTGGGTCTTACTACCCGCCACTACTTGCTCCTCTGCTGCCATTTTGCCCGCGCAGCTGGGAGCGTAGTACCTGCGGCCATACCCACGATAAAGAGCAAACATTACAGTGGTAGAACTAATAGATTTAAGACAGACGATGATGGGAGTGAAAGGATATGTGTTTGGCGGACCTCTTTTGAAAACACCAGAACGCAGATTATTGGTACAATTAATTGTTCAAACTGCCAGGGCCAATGCAAAGTGTAGGGGTAAACAGATGCGGATCGTGCTTCAATACTCATTAAGGCAGAGAAAGGATTCATCTCCTATGCATGATTAACTCCTGCCAGCCAATGTTTTGCAAAGCAGATGATCAGAAGAGAATTAATTATTCCATAAATAGGACTTCGGATAGCTTGCCAGTTGGTGCCCTCTGGGGAATGTGAGCCCCTGATTCAGCTCTCCTTTCCTTTGTTTGCTAATTTGGGATTTCTAGAGTTTTGAGGTTATGAGGTTCATCCAGACAGATGGATGGAGGAATGAACAGGCATCCCCAAAGCACTGGACAATGCGGTCGAGATGCCAGTTTTTGAAAACGTGGCCCATTTTTACCCACCACTACATGGTTTGGATCGTTTTTAACTGGGAAGGTTTCCAAGAGAACAAGGGAACCGGCCAGCAACAGAGTCACCAGGAGCTGAGCCAGACAAGGTGTTGTTTCAGTAACTGCTAGGCATCAAGTGGCCGAGCTCTGAAGCCAGATTCAGGGCTGATAGAAATTTCTGTTCCATTTAGCAGTGGAGAAGGAATATATTCATTTCTTAGTTTGGCCAGAATCGCAGTGTAGTATATTAGTTTTGCATGCAGTGTACTGCAGTGTAGTATATTAGTTTTGGAGTTGACCATTCAACCTCCCCGCATCCCATTCAAACGTGGGAGAGACCAGACTGGACAGTTGTTCCCATCACTGAATGTGGGCATTTAATATTCTGGGTTTAGTCCCTGGCAAGGCTGGTTCAAAGTATCTCAGGCCAGCCCATCGGAAAGATACTTCTCTGCCCGATCCCAAATTAGCCAAAGAGATGCTGCTAGGTGAGATGGACTGACAGCATTGGACTCAACTTAAGGCAGCTTCTTACGCTTTTGTGAGAGTTGTTTTGTCGGCCCGTTGTTTGATTTGCTGTTGCTTGTCAAGAAGCATCCTGGGAGACATGCAAAGGGCATGCCGGGTGCTTTTCAGAGAGAAATGCTGCCGGTTTATAGACTAATGCTGCTTGCCAAGCTGGGTGGCTGCTTCCCTCTTCCCCTCTTATATTCTGCAGTTCTAAATAAACACATATTACAAAATCACGATGGTCAGCTTCAAGCGCTCACTCGCTCACTTTCTTTCTCTTCTCATAAAGGCATTGGCCTTATAAAAGGCAGCTGCCCTGAAAGCTCCCACAGCGTGGAAGAGCGAGGGACCACAGAGCACAAGACAATAGCGCTATACACCAAAGAAGACATCACATTTGGTGGAGGAAAAAATTTTTTTTCTCTCTCCAGCCGCCCTCCTGGTGTGCCTTTTGCTCTTGTCTTACTGAATGCAGCTCATGTTCTGTAGACTGCAGCGCAAGGAAAAAAGGATGCGAGCAGTAGCCTTATTGCGTTCGACCCATTTTGGTACAAGCTGGTGGGCAGGTCTGCCCGCTGACCTTTCCTGCTGCGATCTGAGCAAGAGCGAGACGTACAGAGACGCCTTTGTCCTTCCGCCACGTAGACTCTCTTTTTGAGCAGGCGAAAAAGATGCTTCGAGCTATAAGCAAGGACACTGATGTACTCCAGGAGACGGTGGAGGGAGGGGGATCCCATTTTCATCCATTTGACTCTTGGGAATGAATTCTCTCCGTTCACAAAGATCGGAGATGCCACAACACACGATGGCTGGGCCTGTCTGTGGTTGGCACAGAAAAGCCCCTGGTGAGCGGAGCTTCTCACATCCTTCTCTCTCCATCCCTAGCAATTTTCATTGTGTCTCAACCGATTACCATCCCAGCCTCAGATGTCCACAGCGGAGACTTGGAATGAACTTTCCAAGTCTCCCCAACAGTCCATCTGACTCTAGGCTGACCTATATAACAGTGCCATCCCTGGCAAAAGGGAGGCAGGCTGCTCATTGCTCTTGATGGGGTATGGGGATGATGGGATAGGCAGCCAGAAAGAGTAGTGGAACATTTTTGAAGGTGACCTCCATGGGCTAATGGTCCGTTTTGAAGTCTAGGCCCTCACCAGAATATCCATGCCTTTCCCCACCACCAGGAGACTTTAAAAAGAAAAATAACGATAGCGTGAATCCATCACAATGCACCCATTCTATCAGTTAATATTTTCCCCAGAAGCAGGACTTTGGTAGAGCTAATGCGTCTTCATCACTCGGTTGAGACCAGCGGGGTTTAGTTTAGGTTCTAACCATCGTGCTGACTTAGGGATTCTGGGATTTGTAGTCCAAACAAGGAACTTTTGTGAATGCCAGTTCTGAAACTCCTGGGTTTATGGACTGTCAAGCAAGCTACCATTATTCTTCAGACTGCAGATTGCTCTGACTTCTGTGATGCAGTTTGTGGCTTTAAAAAAGCGGACCGGGGGGGGGGGGGGGAGAAAATGTATATAGAAAGTGTTGGTTTTATTCTACAATGTGCATCCAAATGAATATTTTCCAGGTACAATGAGTATTAAAAAAAACCCTGTCTTCAGATACAATGAGAATACACTTGGAGAGTAGAATGGCAGCGGTAAAGCGGACGCAAACATCATATTTAAATGTGCATTTAAATGCAAATTGTTGCAAGGATTATTTTTAAAGTGCACCTTGGTGCGGGAATGGGATGGATTTGTGAATGATCACCTGCAAAAGGGACACGGAGCAGAAACACATAGATGTCCCCCCCCATTGCTAGTGAAGGCAGGGTCAGCACCCCCATTAGACAAAGCGGACAGTTGTCCAGGTCACACACAGGCGGTCTAAGTTTTCAGGGCATGGCGTCTGTCTTGCAGAATGGGTCAGTCTGATTTTATCTTCCATACATTTGAAATGTCACTGGAAAAGGCCAAAACACTTGAGGCATTTTAGTGTAGGGGGGGAAAAAAAGATGAGGATGGGAGAAGGGATGTGCGATAGGGGCTTATGAAATTATGCATGGCATATGGAGAAAGCAGATAGATAGAAGAAAGACATTTCATGGGACTTGACGCTCCTCTTGAAAGCGCTGCTTCCAGGCCGGTCATGGAACCATGCCTTCCACTCGATTGGAGAGCAACAGACTCATAGAACCGTCGGGCTGAAGGGGTACCAAAGATCACCTAGTCTAACCCCCTGACAAAGCCAGAATCCAAAGTTGAGCAGCCCCAACAGGCGGCCATCCAGCCTTTGTTTAAAAACCTCCAACGATGAAGACTCAGCCACTTTTTGAGGTTATCTGTTCCACTGTCAGAAAGCTCTTCCCGGCAGGATGTTCCTCCTATAGTTTCATCAGACCACTCTTTCAAACGGGAGGAATTTCTCCCAACTTCGAATGGAGCCAATGCGGATTCATGTAAATTCGCTAGTTTAGCGAATTTACATGAACCCCTGCTCCGTTCGGAAGAACCCCTGCTCCGTTCGGAATTATTTCCCATTACCCGGAAATAACCCCCTCCTGCCCGAATTTGCATGTGAAGCTTTAATTCACAATAACGTAAAACCCATGATTGCATTCGAATTGGCTTCCCTCTTGCCCGAATTTGCGTGCGAAGAGTTAATTCGCAATAACGTAAAACTCATGATTGCATTCGAATTGACCTTGAATTATACTTCCAATTTAGCCTCGTGTGAAAGAGTCCAGAGTCTCCTTTACTTGTCATTTGAATCCATTGGTCTGGGTCATCCAACAACCTTCTAAAGTGGTAGCCACAGCATCACACTGTTGTCTTATGGCCTCTTGTACTTGTACTGCTGTCAGTCCAGGTGTCGCCCATCCTGAATGTGTGCATTTCATTTCTGCATCTGACAACGTGAACTTGACTCAACCACAGTAGATCTGTTTCATCTACAATGTCCCACAAGCCCTAGTTTGGTTTTCAGACAGGCCAATGAGGATACCTCTTTGGGGAAGAAAATGGGACTCCTAACAGTGATGCAGTTCTCTCTCTAAATCTCTCTCTCTCTCTTGCCCTCATCTCTCAACATCCCTCAGACTTCCAAAATGGGCACAGATATATGGTTGGAAGACAGCCAGCGCATCCACCCCCACCCCTAACTTGTCAACTGTTAAAGCAGAGACATAACATTGAGTTGACATTTGGAACAGAACAAACCGACAGAGTTAACTGGGACTCAAAACAGATGCGACAGGAAAACGGATTCTTGGGTTGCGTGGGAGGGAATTCCGGAGTCGGCTAGCTTTGTGGGCCCTGGAAGTGCCAAGCCCAGCTGCAAGGAAAGGCCGGGCCTGGACTTGAAATAGGATACCGTGGCACAATGCCCAAGGAAATCCTTACCCTGGTGAAAGTTCTGGTTACAGGGGTGTCACTAGAGGGGTGCGGACTGCATTGGGTGACACCTCAGAGATGGCGATCACTTGGTGAAGCGGTCACTCACTATCCATCCCAAGAGCTGCCCAGCTGTCCACCTCCACCAGCAAGGGCACCTCTGCCGTCCATCAGCTGCAGATGCTGGTGAGGGTTTGGGTGCTGCTGCCACCTAAAAGACCCTTCTGGATCTGGCGGGACCACTGGCCAAGTGGGAAAGGGAGATGACTCCATTGGCTGCAGCGTAGGGATGTAGTTCTTTGCTAATTTTGTTCTTGAAGAAAGAAAGACGTGATCTGAGGGGCTCGACAGACGGGCAGCTCCGTGCCACCCCTTTTACCCCGCATCATTGCTGCAGCCACCAAATGGTGCAGCAATGATTCACTCCCTCCCGAGAGCAAAAAGAAGCTGCCTAAAGCAACTTCATGGAAGGGGTGCGATTGGTGCATGCGTGCACCCCAATCACATCACTTCCTGCCAGCGCCGTTTCGGCGCTGCGCGATGCATGATGGCAGTGTCCTCGCGGACTAGGACTAGTGGGCATGTAAATGCCCAGCATCATCTAGCCCTAGTTCGCGGTGAGGACACCGCAAAATGCCCATCTTTACCAAGCCTGAGTTACTTTCTTCCCACTGCTAGAGATTCTTCAAGACATATTCTGTGTGTGTTGTTTTTGCACAAAACACTGCATTTTCGACTAAGAGTGCAAGCATTTTCTGTGCAAAAAAAAAAAAAAAACATTGCACAGATTATTATGTTTGGCGCAGAAATTGCTGGAGTGGTGGGATTGTTCCTGATAAAATTTGCACCTGGTATTTTTTGCACAGAAAACAGCCTTCCCTGCACAGGAAATAGTATTTTTGCCACAGGAAATAATGTTGGTATGAACTCTGCGCAAAAGCCCCACGTTTTGGTGCCGGAAACAGAAATCCTGTGCAGAAAATGCCATTTTCTGGTCAAAACTGCCGCGTGCAAATTTTTGCGCAGAAAAGGTCCTGAATAAGGAAGAATTCTCGTCCGTCCAGGATTCTTTTCATCAAGGTTTACCAAAACTTGAGGAACATGAACTTCAACCGCCTTCCAAATATTTTTTGAGCATTCTTTTCTTTCCTCTTATTGCAATCTCGCCCACATTCATGGGCAAGACTCCCCCAGTGCCCACAGTTCTCCTTTGATGCATTGCTACATTCAGGGTGCATCTACACTGTAGACATAATGCAGTCGGACACCGCTTTAACTCCTATGGCTCCATCTGACAGGATCCTGGGATTTGTCGTTTTCTGAGGCACCCTCGCTCTTTGGCACAGAAGGCTAAAGACCTTGTAAAACTACCCATCCCTGGATTCCATAGGATGGAGCTCCAGCACTTGTAACATGGCATTATTTCTACAGTGCAGGTGTACCCTAAGAAAAGCCAAATGTTTTAGGGGTCCCCACTGCCCTACTCTTAAAAACTCAGCTTTTTTAGGTGGGAGGGGGTGGAATGGTATCAACTTGATTTGGATTGCAATGTGCAACCCCATCCAAAGGCACCTTGCTTTCTCCATGCGAGTGTACTCTCTCCTCCGACTGCGGCGAACGGAGGGAATCTGAAATCTAAACTTGCCTGAAGCTCTCTTTTTTAAAAAATAAAAAGTGGAGGAAGAGGAGTGGGATGATTCCATGTTAATTGAGACATTTGCTTGAAACCAGCCAAGGGCCTGGAGTGTTTGCTTGCATTATGATTAGCGCTTGTTATCTGCTCTGCTTAGCCCATGTTCTCCTTGTTCTTCTATTAGTAGAGCTCATGTCCTCAGTCAACAAGGAAACACAAACCCTGAGGCCAGAAACCATCGCTGGCTTTGTTTGCATAAAACAAGGGATGAACTGAAGCTTTGCCGCATCTGTTTTTCGGGGCCAAAGCAGCCACTTTTCGTGAGCCTGAAAAATTCCCCAACAGCCCTCTTCTCTCCTCCATTTTTGTTGGGTGTCGTGGTTTTTCCTGGATCCGGTTGCCGCAGACGAATGCCCCCTTTTTGCAGGCTTCCCCAAAGCTCCACTTTATGGGGGGAGAGACACCAAAAATGAGAGTCATAAAAACCCTTCAAAGAGAAAACAAAACAAAAATAGCTGTGTCGGTCCATAAGTAAACCCAAAATGGACAGTAGGGAGTGAATACTTGCATTAGGGCCAACCGGATTCGGAGAAAAGCGTGCAAGCTTTTGGATGTCATAGAACAACTCACCAGGCCAGGTAGTATTGAAAAGTAGGAACCCCAAAGTCGGAAAATTAGGCTCCATTAGACCACAGGGATGTCAAGGGACTCAGTTTCAAAACAGAAATAGCTAGTTGGATCCATCTCTGGTGGCTAGGTTGAGTCTTCAGAAGTCTTTCCATCCTGCTGTACAGGGATGGCTTTTGGGGAGCACCGCTGAAAGTCTCTGCAAAAAGAAATCCATATCATTTCAGCTTATCTCTGCAGCAGAAGCGGGGGGGGGGGGGGGACGGGGAGTTACTTTTTTAAGATTACAGGCTGCAAGTGAATAATTTCTGATCATTCCTGTATCCGAACTTGGGAAAATTACTTTTGTGTGTGGGGCTGTCTGGCTGGGGGGATTTGGGGAGTTGTACCCCTTAATAGCTTTTTCAAGCTACGCCTTATCGTCTCATCTCATCTGCTTACGCCAATCTGATCTTCCTTGGGACCTTAGGAGGAGAAGTGGCAGCCTTTCTGAAGGGACTCTTTCAGACATGGGAAATTGGAAGTATAATCCAGGGGCAATCCAAACGCAATCATGGGGTTTCACATTATTGCGAATTAGAGCTTCTCATGCAATTTCGGGCAAAAGGGAAGTCACTCCGAATGCAATCATAGGTTTCACGTTATTGCGAATTAAAGCTTTTCACGCAATTTCGGGCAAGGAGGGGTCATTTTCGGGTAATGGGAAGTCATTCCGAACGCTTTCCGAATGCAATGGGGATTCACGTAAATTCGCTAAACAAGCGAATTCACATTGGTTGCATTTGAAGTTGGGAGAAATTCCTCCTGTGTGAAACAGTCCAAGGAAAGCCCAGAACTGGAGCACTTCCAAGTGTTCTGGATCAGGGCCACAAAGGGATGTGGTAGCAACACAACAACCCATCCTGAAGACGAGGTTGGGTTTGGTTAGGACTTGGGTCAAATACCACCAGCAAGGAAGATCAGGGCTCTCCCGGGAGGACGAAAAAGGCCAGTGCAATTCTCGACTGGATCAATAGAGGTATGGTGTCGAGATCAAGGGAAGTCATAGGGCCACTCTATTGTGCCTTGGTCAGGCCTCACCTGGAATACTGCGTGCGGTTCTTGGCACCACAATTCCAAAAAAAGGTTCAGAAGCTTGAGCAAGTCCAGAGGAGGGCTACCAAAAATGGTGAAGGAAACTGAATATGAACATAGAAATAGTCTTTGGGGCTGCACATGGCTTGTGGGTCACACTTTCCCCACTCTTAATGTGCATGTCTCTCTGTGTGTGCGTGCATTATGTTTTTCTAAGCAGCGGGCATCTTCCATTTCTTTTTCATTCTTTTCTTAACATCCATTGGTTCCCCCCCAGAATACACTTGGGCTACCTCGAACAGTCTCTACGCTCCTCTTTCATCGCAATGTTGCCCTGTGGTACAATGTGCGCGTGTATCACAAAGGAAACATTTCAAAGATAATTGGGCGGCCAGTCAACGGAACAGTTGGCATTTCAAGCAGGAAGAACGGTGCGCCGCCATTTGCAAAGTGTGGGGAAGCACATCTGATCTGCCCGTTCCGAAACAGCACCAAACAACAAGAGACGGTCCGCTCGACTCCACTTTTCCCTTTTTTTCTAGCACATGTTTCTCTCGCCGCGCCAGTCCAATCCAAAGAGGGAAGGGATTTAAGAGTATCTCAAGCAAATTGTCTTCTGCCTCATTGTTTTAAGTAATAGGACAAAGTAATAGAGGCACAGGCCACAGGCCAAACCTGTTGCTTCTATTTTTTGGCAGCTGGAGACTCATCTGAGCCCTGTCTTTGGAAGATCTCAGATCCAAACTGTGGCTTAAATTTTTCGTGAGCCTTTTGCCTCTAGGTGATACCTCCGATAGCCAACCAGGCAGCCTTAACTCATCTCCGGAAAGGACCACCTTAGAGAAATTTACGACAATGTCTTTTTCAGACATCAGATATTTCTGCTATCTCTGATGGAAAGGGTATAAATAGGGATATCTGCTTCGACCTCTGTGTTATTCCTGATTTATTTTTTATGCCCATCCCGCTGCAAACTCCCTCTCACTCATTGCTAATGATGCCTTATCTGAACATGTCTCGGTGTTTGCCTTTCCTGCTATCTCTTTCTTATGCAGAGATAGCTGGAACGGAATCCATTATTCAAGGTGGGCAGACTGGATTTTGGAAGGAAACGGCATTTTGTCTATTTTTTCCCCCTCCCTTCAAGCCTCGTCTTTGCCTTGCTTTCACGTAGCATGACTGGAAATGTATCTGCAAATCCACAACGACACCTGCAGATGTTTGCATGAGCGCTTTTGACCATGGGATTGTTGCAACTCTTCTGTGCTAGCAAAATGCCTGTCATTGTGATGGATAGGATGCGTATGTGCAATGGGGCTTGGGGAGATGCTGTGAGGATGGCAAAGTTGTCTCGATTGCAGCTTTGTTCGCGATGGATATTTGGCCTGTGGAAGGCCCTGGCAGTCCTGGGATCTCCCATTTGGGTTTGTGTACTGTGAATCTCCACTTGCAGAATTGTGCACCGATTGTGCTAAGCAACCGGTGTGTTGAGTGGCAAGGGGCGTATCTGAACCAAGATGCCCAATGTGCAACTGAAGGCATAGCCAATGTACATTGCATAGTGCACAATGCTCAACTTCACAGCAAGTCCTATGTGCAGCAAACAGAGTTGGACTTTGAGGAGGAAAGAACGAGAGAGAGAAAGGTTGAGCCATTGTGTGCATCCCATTTTGTTCTTCATCAGAGAAAGGAGCAATATGGGATAATATGTTTTCCATAAGATGAGTAATATAGATAGCCATTATAGCCAGGGTGGTAGCATGTGGGCCCCGAGGCTGTTTTTTTGGGTCCTGTCGGATCTTTTTGGTGCTTTCGGATCTTTGTTCTGCCTCCCCTAAAGAGCATGAATTGTCTGTCCTGGAAACTTCCTTTTCAAGAGGTTCCAGAACCCTCCTTGTACTGTTTAACATTTTAACTACATGCATTTGTCAAAATCCCAAGTAGCCTTTGAAATCCTTCTGAGTTTGGGTCCTAGAGGAAACACTTAGCCCTTGGATCAATGACTTTTCATACAGGACTCCACCTCAGCAACTTGCTGTGCTCCCGTGGACAAAAATGTCTCACCACTTCGCTAGAGAAAGTCACAAATGTGCAAAACAGCAAAAGGGTTCTGCCATTCTTCTTGAGTTGGGGATGTCATGCTTCGCTCATTTTCTTCTTGGAGTAAGCAACGGGTAACCGTAGCCATTTTCTACTCATGGCGGGTGAGGATTTTGCGTAACTTTGCACAAAATAAGTCTCTATCTGCAAAGAATCTTTTCGGTCCAAGATTTTTTTTTTTCCTCACCAGGGTTTCTCAACCCTCGAGAAGCCCGAGACCCCAAGGTTGCCCAAAATCCAATCCCGGGTAACGCCAGCCATCTTTTTGCCTGCGACGGAAGCCAGCGAAGTTTGATCAAAGACACCTGGACGTCCCTACCCCTATTTCTGGCAGCGCTACTTTCTCCGGAGCTGTTTGATTGTAATTTAGCTGGGTTTAATGGGTGTTTAAATGAGCCACAAATGGAAGTGCACACTGGCTACAAAAGCATGCAAACATAGATACAATTATGGCCTAGTAAAACATTTTCACATTTCATTAGTGCTTCTTAATGGGAAGTGTCTGCTCTTGAAATCCTCTATTTGTTCTGTGGAGCCATAAAAGTTTCCCCATTAGCGGTTGCACTGACGATTAATAAGGCCAAGTGGTTCTCCGTAGCCTCACTTCTTTCTTTCCCTGGTCTGTCGGAGGAAAGAAAAGAGAACGCAAACAGATGCTGGCAATGCGAGCGTCTAATGAATTCAGACACAAGAAGATACTTCAACCCCTTCATTTTGGAGCCTGAGAGAGAAATGGAGGAGAAATTCATTTCAGTTTGCTGTCAGCCAGGGAGTATCCCATTTGTACCTCCTATAGAACCGTATCTGAGCCCAGATGAAATTTTCAATTGGGAAATGCATATGTCAATAAGCTTGGCGTTTGATTTGTGCACTAGAATGTCTGTTTTCAATGCAAAACTGTAGGCTCGATATATGCGTTTCTTTATTTTATACCCCTCTTTTCCGCACGGGGGATCTTGTCGCGTAAATCTCTTCGTGTGGATGCGTTTGTCGCACTACACAACCCTGGTTTGGACTAGCAACTGGGCAACTGGATCAAGGGGACAACTCGATCCATGGGGAGAGGCAGGAAATATAACTAAAATTATTATTATTATTATTATTATTATTATTATCTGAATGCACTAGCAAATGCACATGTGCGCCCATGCACAAGGCACATCTGTCTGCACAATGGCACTCATGCACAACTCCCCTTCTGCAACTGTGAAATGAGTGCAGACATCTTACATCAGTCAAAGTGGTCCAACCATTTCCAAAGGTGAATTTACACAAGAATAAGACAACAACAGGATTCCTACCATAGATTTTCTTTTTAAAAAAACACCACACACTTCAAATCTCAATTATAACATTAGTGCGCATCTAAATTCTCATTTGGGGGACCATTTTGCGCCCAGAGCTACACCCCTGTGGTATACCCATGACCAAGTTCTTCACATGTTTGTGTGTGTGTGTGTTACACGTTTTGTTGCACTTTCCGTTGTCTTGGTCAAGTCAGGCAATGTTGACGTTCAACACAAGGGTTGAGTAACGCAGCTAATGTTTAACTCCACATGCACAGATTAATACTAGAGAAATCCCATGTACAATCTTCGCTGTCATGTTGCAGCTATTCCCCCCACAAACACACAAACTGAAGCCACGTCAGAGTAAATCTCATAGGACTCTTTCAAACGGGAGGAATTTCTCCCAACTCCGAATGGAGCCAATGTGGATTCATGTAAATTCGCTTGTTTAGCGAATTTACATGAACCCCTGCTCCGTTCGGAAGAACCCCTGCTCCGTTCGGAATTACTTCCCATTACCCGAAAATAAGCCCCTCCTGCCCGAATTTGCATGCGAAGCTTTAATTCGCAATAACGTGAAACCCATGATTGCATTCGAATTGGCTTCCCTCTTGCCCGAATTTGCGTGCGAAGAGTTATTTCGCAATAACATAAAACCCATGATTGCATTCGCATTGACCTTAAATTATACTTCCAATTTAGCCTCGTATGAAAGAGTCCATAGTTGAAGGGATGGAAATAACGTTCAAAAGTATTTATTTATTTTTTAAAGGGTTGAAAAAACATGTTCCTCCAGTATCAAGAAATCCCGATGAAGGGAATCCTGGCCAAAAGTCTTTGCAAGCTGGGACTTATTTTGCACAAAATCCATGCATGACTTTTTGTGAATGCAGCAAACATTTTCTATTCAGAAACAGAAAAGAAACGACTTGAAGGCACACAGCAATGACTCTCCTCATCCTCCGGTTGGCAGTTTTCAAAAGCAACTTTCCCAGGCTCTTTTTTTATGCCCGTGGGGATTTGATCCCAATCTGCCAAAACTCTTTCGCGACGATTTCTTCTTTTTCCCATCTTGACTTTTCCTCCTCGCTGGGGTTTGATCCGGGTCCAGTGAGAGCGAGCACGAATCCTCTGACCTTAACAGAAGAGACACGAGGAATGCACAAACAAAATATAGCATCCACTGCATTCTCAGTATTTACTTGCTCAATTTTGCAAACTCCAGCAAAGCTACAGGTCCGGCTTCTCTTCCCCTTCCCAGTATCCATCAGCTCTCCAGCCCCGTGGCTACGTTTGACCTTTAATAAAGCACTACTTTGGTAAAGAAAAGAGGTGGAGGAGGAAAAGATGAAAGAAATGGGCTACATGTTATTGCTAGGGACCCCTTGGGGCAGGTTACCTTCCGTGCTGTGTATTCTTGTGAAGCTTGTAAAGGGAAATTATATTTTGATTTACATTCCTCCTCCCCACCCCACTCCTTCCATCCGGCTCTCCATTTCTTGCATCAGAGAGCCCATGAGAGGGGAGGGAGGTAAAGCCATTTTTTCCGTCTCTTGCTTTCTGGGACTAGTTGCAATTGGTCGAAGGTCCCGCATATGTCTATCCATGTGAGTTTCCATCTCGTGCCTATGTCCTGAAAAAGCTCCGTGCCCTAGGAAAAGAAAAGAGGTCTGTTAGGGTTACCAGATCTCAGGGCCTGGCCCGGAGTCTCCAGTTTTCATGGCTCATCTCCGGGAAGGAGATGCGAATGCTCCAGTTTCACAGGGCTCAGCTCCCGGCAAGAGGAAAGAGCTGGGTGCAAATCTCCCCCTCAGCTAGGAGAGCCGGATACAATTTGTACAGCTTGACTGATTTGTTGCCGCAATTGGCAAAGACTCTCCAGAGGTGTGCCTATGTACTCGGGGCCTTGTTTGGAGGATTAAAATGCTCCTCGTTCTATTTGGATAGAATTTGATCCTGCTGCCACGCACAATTGGGATGAGCCTGGGCTTTTTGTGGAGGGGAACGGCAACACACTCCGCAGGAAAAGGCTTTTGCGGTATCTGTGAGCATCGGCAAGAGTGAGCCTTATTGAACACGCGGCCGTTCGTCTGTTTGCATGGTTTCACATGGCTGTGCATTTTCGGCAGAAGGAGAGCAAACGGATACGAATTTGCGTGGGAAAGTGAAAACCATTAACTGTGGATGGGAACATGTGAAAATCCGCAGCAGTGTACATTATGCACATATGTGTAGACTAGCCCTCAGTTAGCCACTTCCTTCCAGTCCAGTCATTGAGATGCCAGGGATCATTTCACTATTAAATGGTATAGAACGTAAATGCGATTGCTATCGCTATTAATTCTGCCGTGTAGATGCAGCCAAGGACTTGGAAGCGCAGCGATGAAGTAACTGAACAAGATGCTTGAGTGTAAAAAGATATCCTTGAATTGAAAATCGTCCATGCAATGGTATTTCTGATTTCTGCATGTGGATGCGACAGATGCATGGGGAGAGCAACAAAACCAGCAAGAGAATCAACTCATTTTACATGTGACGCAGGAGGAGATTTTAGGGCTCCCATGGACTACCAACAAGGCAAATTAATTCTATATAAAACAGACTCAGCTGAGGCTATTGTACGTTGGACACACCATGAGATGACGTGACTCCTCGAGGGGGAAAAAGAGTAAAGCTGGCTAAAATGGAAGGCAGTAGGAAAAGAGGAAGGCTGCATCGCAGATGGATTGATTCAATAAAGAAAGCCCCAGCTCTGTGCTTGTGAGACTAGAGAAGGTTTGTTAATAACACGATCTCGGGAAGGTTTCTTCTTCGTAAGGTCACCAGAAGTTGAAACTGACTTAACGGCAACATGCAAGAACCGCAAACACATCTCCACCTGCGTCACGGCGGACTAGAGACGGCAGCAGAGAACACTCCAACTGGCCACGAGAGCAGCCCGTAGCCCTCGGCAAAGTCAACCAATTAATGTCCATATTTGAAAGACAAAG
Source organism: Urosaurus nigricauda (assembly GCA_034509955.1). Lineage (NCBI taxonomy): Eukaryota > Metazoa > Chordata > Lepidosauria > Squamata > Phrynosomatidae > Urosaurus > Urosaurus nigricauda. The sequence goes on from JAOEGL010000014.1 coordinate 12,139,210, forward strand.
ATTACTGGGGCTGAAAGGTCATCAAATCGCATAAGACCAGTCAGGATGGAGGCATCGTTGTTGTTTTTTTAAAAATTGGCAGCTTTACTTGCGATTGTTAACACAGATGGGAAAGGATTACCTTTACTGGTCTATTGCAAACGATGCAAAGATAACACCTGGAGATCTAAACCTTCCTTTTTGCTCATGTTTCCTGCACTGCCCAGCATTTCCTCAAATCAATAGAGGGCCCAATGGAACAAAATGCCAGCTGTTGGCAGGTGAGCAAAATGTAAGAAAGGTGAACCTGGCAAACGCAATGATTTGGTATTGACCAGATGGTGCTTGAGATGAAAAGTGAGGAGCTTCATTTGCAAGCTTGGGGTTTTTTTTTTGCAGCTCCAGAAACTAGGACCTGGAGCAATGGATCCAAACTATAGGAAAAGAGATTCCACCTCAACATTAGGAAGAACTTCCTGACAGTAAAGAGCTGGAAGGTGCCGCCTTGGAGACTGGTGGAGTCTCCTTCTTTGGTGGTTTTTAAACAGAGGCTGGATGGCCATCTGTCGGAGGTGCTTGGATTGACAAGGGTTGGACTAGTTGGCAGGTCTCTTTCAACTCTATGATTTTGTGATTCTATAAGCAAACCATAAGAATAACCAGTGAGTCTGGCTTCTATAGTCTCGCTGTTTAGGTTCTGCAAGGCTTATTTTGATCAGATTACAGGAAGGACTCACCGGTTTTGCAAAGCATTTTCAGATCAAGACCCGACTCACACTAGATTCCGATGATCAATACTATGGTTCGGGAGACTTAAGTGGGGTCATTCGCTGGCCAAAATCCTGCCTCAAGGAAATAATGTGTAACTTTATACTTTGCCTTGTAATTGAATTACTATGCGGTGGAGCTGAATGGGCATCTTCACATGCATGCATAGCCATTGCAACTATGGACCATGTGCTGCAAGTATACATTGCCCAGTGGTGCCATGTGCAGAACCCCACTTCTGCAACCTCGAACTGAACGTAGTTGTTGCACACCAGACAAAAAGGACCAACCCTTGGTACAGGAAAAGTTACCCGTGCCACAGGCTTCTGGCCTCCCTTTCCGGTGGGCGCATCCAGCCAAGGGTACCTGGGCACCTCGATCTTTTCCTCCCAACAGTTTCCCTGCCAAGATGAGCTGATGAAGGCAAAGCCTGCAACGTTACTCTCGGTTTTGACTGATAGGGGCGCTTCTCACCAGTGATGTATGCGCAGAGTCCGACAATCTCCATGGAAGGCTGCACTTCTGAACATGACGCCTGTCGCTTATTGATCGACAGGCCGGCTGAGAAGACTCAGCACCTTCCCTCGCTCCTCGGCGTTTGTCCTTGAGGCCACTCCGCTAAAGATGGGGAAGAGAGAGACTCGCACAAGGCTGAGCTAATCCTTCATCGCCATCCTGGAACATCCACTAGACCTGCAAAAATATATATATCCCTCGTCTTGCTGCTGTCAGCTTTACATTCCCGACTTGTTAGCACATCACTTTCCTTTCTGTCACTCTCTCCGCTTGTTGATAAAAAGAAGCTACAAACTTCTTGGTTGGCAGGTTTTCTACCTTCTCCAAGAAATATTTTGTTCACTTCTACGTTTAAAATAATGTGAGGCTGCTGTTGGATTTGGTGGCCCTTGTGGTCTCTTCCAGCTCTATCGTTCTATGGGGTTTATCACGCTGAGGCTGATTTTCACATTAAAGAGAGATCAAAGTGCATTAAGAGCGTCCCACAAATGAAGCGGAAATGGCAAGTAATTGTGCAAATGATTATCACACGCAATTGCGCAAATAAAGTGATATCGTAAATGCATTGTCACCGAAATCCTGAAAGTAAAAAGATGTGCGTGAATGCTTTTTTGTGACCACTTTAATGTTGGGTTTTGTGCGATGTCGTGTGAAATCGTTACACATAATTATGCAGTTTTTCTGGGATGTTCATGGGATGATCTCCCAATCTCCTTCGTGTGATAAACCACTATGGTTTAGGGCAAAACTTTCTTGAGTCGTTCATAAAAATATTCTTTTAAAAAACCCAAACAGCCAGCATTAATAATTGGAATGAAATTCATCGACTTTTGCCTTTTGAGTTGCTGGATGCCTGACAGTAACCTCCCAGAAAAGTGGAGTTGCAGAGCTAATCCATCTTTTCGCATGGATGTTGTCCTGGCGGCTCCATGGGTGTCCATCCCAATTCTCCAAGATACTGTATGCATGCATGCTATAGGTTGAAAAGGTGTCAGAAGCGCCACTACGTCTGTGGCATCCAAGGTGGCAAAGTTGTTTTTCTCCCACTGCTGGATCTCATCGCTGGGCAGGTGAAATGTCAGACATAATGAAGTTTTTCTGTGTTGTGTAATCATCTGACAGAAGGCATCGCCACTGGTAAAAAGAGCAAAAACCGCCTGCCTTCCAAGACTGAGAATGCCAGCGCAGGGGGATGCCTGATCTCATCAATGTCTCTCATTCTCCCAATATGATTCTGTTTCATTCGGAGACGCATTATTGGCAAGTGAGGCCAGCCAGTGGAATGAGAAATATGGGCCTTTGGCTGCAATCCTAGGCGCATTTTAACCCTGTCCAGGCATTGGAAAGAACATAAATTTGGGGGTTGGGAAGGGTGCATGTCTACACAGACCAAATAAACCGGTTCCTCTCCACCCTTACTACAACCTGGCTTCACGACGCAGGGCCAAAATTCCCAGTTTGACTGCAGACTGTCTTCACAACATGAGGCCAGTTCCGCATTAAATCCAGGCCATCCCTGCCTTATAGTAGATTAAAAAGATTTATCTTTTGCTCCAGAGTTTCCAAGAAAATGCAAGACCTTTGCCCTTGGAAGGACAGATCGGGGCCATATCCTTTATATAATTAAAGGATAATAATAATAATAATAATGATAATAATAATAATAATAATAATAATAATATCCAGAGTGATTAAAAAGACCAAAAAGTCTCAAATTTGGTGCCTGCTCCTTCTGATTTTATGTTGGAAAGCCAGACACATTCTGTTCATATTGGAGAGCCCTATGCATCCAGATAGGCTCCTGGTATGATCAGAGGCACTTTAAACCAGCTTCCCAAGTTGACTGATTTCAACCCAGTAAAATGGGAAAGAACAGGAACAAAATCTGGGACTTTTCAATAATAATAATAATAATAATAATAATAATAATAATAGTATCCCGCCTCTCCAAGCAGATCGAGGTGGCTAACATTAATAAAACACCCTTAAAACACCATAAAACAGCCATCATCATTATATTCCAACCCTCCCACACCCACCCATACACAACAAAACACAATCAAACACTAAACAATGGTTAAAACAAAGCAGAGGCATCTCCGGACAGCAAAGGACGCTTGATAGAATCAATAGAAAAGTGACTAGGATGTTAATCTGGGAAGGCTTGCCGGAAAGAGATACATCTTGATTGCCTTTTTGAAGCATTCACGACTGGTCATCTGTCGGATCTCCTCTGGATGTGTGCCTTGATCCTGAGCGTGCGGACAGCAAAGATTTTGCAGCCGGTGCTTTGGAAAAGGACTCCAGAATGCTCCGTCCTCCCCAAGTTAGTCACAAGGGTGGATGGGAGGCAACTCAGCTGCCCTTACGGACCCTGGGCCACAGTAGAAGCTTCTTCCCTTGTTGTGTGTGTATATTTCTAGAAATATACTTGCTATCTTCCTTCTTCCCTGGGTGCGTAAGAGTAGCTCAACAATTTTTTTTCACGCAACCTCATGGCCAGTCAGTAGCTGGTTTCAGACATCTGTCCAGTTCTCCTTCTCCAGTTAGGAGAGGAGAAGACATGGTCACCCCATGGACCGTAGGTGCAGCTATGACATCCGGGAAGAGTCGGACATTCCCCCACCGCTGCTGTCGGATCTTGGCCGTGAGCTGCAAGACCCCGCAAAGCCGTTTCCGCAGCTGCCTGCCCTGACCGAACCAGGCTGCTGGAAATCAATGTTGGGTTGGAACATGTCAATACTTCCAAATATCAAGAATTGCTTGGAGGCAATTATTTGAGCGGTGTGCTCTGCTGGAGCGAGCTGATGAGCTCCCAAACATTCTCCGCACCTTGCTGAGATTTCTTGCTCTCCGTAAGGTCAACACTTTCCACTGACTGTCGAACGCAACCGTACTGTTGTGGCTTGCTGTGTATCCCACTCGAGCAATTGAAGGCTGGGGGAATAGCCATGCAGGTGTCATAATGGCAGGCTTCGTTCCTTCCTTTCTTGAGGAAAGGTAGAAAGGAGTTCCCTCAAAGGTATGTTTGGACGTCCCGTAATTGTGAAGCACAACCGTTCCCGTTTGGTTTAATCCCACAGGGAACATCTCCTGTGTCTCACACCAGCAGGAGCAATGTACATCTGCTGGGGTTTGGTTCCAGAACCTCCTGAGGATAACAAAATCTACGAATGCTGAAGTCCCATTAAATACGACGGCATAACAAAATGGTGCCCCTTATATAAAATGGCAAAGTCACGGTTTGATAATTGGAACGTATACTTTTAAAAAATATTTTCAAGCCGTGGATGCTTGAATCGGTGGATAAAAAAATCGGTGGATAAAGAGGGCCCACTGTATAGCAATAGCAAGTGTGGATGAAGTATGGATTTGCTTTTTTCCTCCTGTCCATATAACCCTGGACACCCCAGAGGCTTTTATTTGGCCGAAAACTGCCCCATAAATGATGAACATAAGTGACGGGGTATGAATTTCTCCCCATAAGGAAATTTAGAATTCAAATGCAGAATCAGTCTGTAGCGAGATCTTGTCGCACCTTTGAGACTAACGGAAAGACCTCAGAACAGCGGTCCTTGAACAAAAGAACTACAAAGGTAGATTGGAAAGAGAAATGGTAGAATTGGAATTCATCCATAAACTACAGTCCCTCGGCAATGGATTGAACAGGGACAATGACTTCCTGGCTTACTACGCACATTTCAACACTATAGATCCCATCCTCATGGAGGCATCCTACACTCAACTATTCTTCCCAGGCTAGTTTCCAGGGCCAAACTGGTCTTGCCATCTCATTTCCATATCCAATAGCTATGTCTTTGTCCACAAACAACCATAGTTAAAACTGGACTCGTTCCTTCATTTCCATACCCAAAGAATTTTTTGAATTTGAATTGAGATTCTCAATACCTATGGCATATACGAGTATATGTCTGTCCGCTCCACCAGAAGCATCTGAGGAAGTAGACTGAAGCCTCCGAAAGCTCCTGCTGCCAACTTCTTTCTTTCAGTGAGTCTCGAAGGGGCTCCAAGGTCTCTCTGCGCAAAGAAACGTGCGCAGCTTGTAGCCCACCCTCCCTTCCCCAAGATGTTTTATGATCATCCCCAAAAATGGGAATTTAGAGGTACACGGTAGGAGGAGGTCAGAGTTACCCTTCCCTCGCCCTGGTTCCAATCCAGAGCTTGTTAAAACAAAAGTATGTGTGGCTTGATCCTGAGTGTGCAGACAGTCCAGATTTTGCAGCCGGTGCTTTGGAACTGGGGAGCGGGGAGGAAATATGGGCTCAGTCTGGAAAGAAATTAAATAAATAACATAGGACGCAGCCTTGACAGCTCTCTGGGGAAATCGACAAGCTGAAGAAGAAATGCCCCCAGGCTCGTATTTGTGCATTGCATGTAGATTTGTAAATAAAGCGACGATTACAAAAGATACCCTCTAGTGCTCTGGCGTGCAAAGAAAATAACACCCCGAAGGGCTGCCCCCCGGAACTGATGTGCAAAGGAGGGAAACGGGGAGCGCATCCCGTTCATCCTTGGCTTTGAATAAGCTCGGGCACTTTTTGACCCGTCTTCTTTATAACATCGGATTAGCAACCACCACCACAAGGGTTAAAGCAACTCTGCTGGAGTATCCAGAGCCAGAAATGGTCCTGGTTTGGGATTACAAATCCCTGGCCTGTAGGCCGAGGGGATTCTGGAAGTTGTAGTCCAGAAAAGGATTCCCATGATCCCCAAGATTGGGGAGCAGGCCTCTCCCCAGCCCACTTATGAGATGCGTTGGGAAGAAAACTCCAATAGGAGGTATGTATATGACTTCTTGGGCTATTTTATGTCCTAGAGGAGCCTTTAACAATGGGAAATCCAACAACATCCAAAACCCACCCAACGATGATATCTTTATTAGGCCAACAAAATATAGGCTCAAAGCTGGCAACCTATATCTTGCAGGCTTTGGTTGGTCCAATAAACGTATCACTGTGAAGTCGAAGGCTTTCATGGCCGGCATCCATAATTTTTTGTGGGTTTTTTGGGCTATGGGGCCACTTTCTGGAAGAGTTTATTCCTGATGTTTCCCTTGCATCTGTGGCTGGCATCTTCAGAGAATGCTGGCATGGAAGAGAGTGGAACAGTATATATACCCCAATCTCTTCCATGCCAGCATTCTCTGAAGAGGCCAGCCACAGATGCCAGCGAAACGTCAGGAATAAACTCTTCTAGAACATGGCCACATAGCCCGAAAAACCCACAAAAAACCAAAGTTATCACTGTTTGGTGGATTTTTTGATGCGATTGGATTTGCTATATGGCCAGTAGAGCTCCCTTTGGATGTTGGCTATGGGAAGTGAGTCCTAGTCCAATGCTCAAACTTCTGTGCCACGCTAGTAACCCTACTACTGTGTTCTTGTTAAGACCTCCTTTAAACCTGAGAATAAAACCTGGCACGAATCCACTGCCCCACTGGCATGGGAGGCCCCACCAGCCACTGCATCCCGTTGCCCAGTAAGCCCGCGGCAGAAAGGCGATGTGCCTTTTCAGAACACAGCCCCCAGTTTTGATGGAACAATGCCTTTCAAGCCGACGTCTCCTCGGAGTGGAATTTGGCTGGGAGCCTGATTCTATTAGTTGGAGGCTTCACATGCCAAGCCATCACTGACAACTCTGGGAAGTCTAATCATCCCATGCAGATATTAGTATGGCGGCCGGGTCTCACGATGGCAATTGATGAGCACTTTGTTGCTATCTGTATGCCTTTCCCGCAGACTGGCAGGACGGTAGTTACCCATATTGCTCATTCCAGATGACGCACTTTTTGCATAAAAGCCTCCGTCCTGGTGGATGCGTCCATCAAGGCTGATCTCGGCTCAGAGGTGTGATTTACAATTGCGCCGGGGAAGAACAGCTGTACCTTTTGTCTGCTTTGTCACAACTCATTGGGACAGCTTGTACAACTCTGTTGAGTTGTCAGTCACCGTTCCCCGGGCCCAGAGTGGCTGAAGTTGTGACAGTCACAACTGATGGATTCCGTTTCAGTGGAATGATGAGTCCATTTCAAGGCTTTAGACTAGTCTTTTCTGCATATGCAGAGTTGGTCATGCATTGGGTGATGCGATCCTTGTGTTGATATTGAACAATTTAAGATATGCAGATAACACCATTTTGCTACCCAAAATGGTCCCAGGAGGGCACCAAGCTACTGTGCTGTTTTGTTGGTTTGTCTACAGCCTTTCCATGAGTTTCCATGGTTCTCACTTCACAGCTGGTTCGATTGTTTTTGATGAGTTTATTCCTGACGTTTCACTTGCATCTGTGGCTGGCATCTTCAGAGAATGCTGGCATGGAAGAGAGTGGAACAGTATATATATTTTTTCCCTCAATCGTTTTGTATAGTTTTTTAAATTCGGTGTTGTTTTGAAGAAGTTAGAAGTTGCCTAGAGTCCCCATCATTGGGGGACTCAACTTGTGGGATATAGGCAAGGTAGAAATGAAATGAATAAATGTCAGCCAAGGCTGCCAGCTTCTAGCACTAGTCAGACTCACTCTTGGATTCAGCAATTTTCTTTCAAAAGCAAAGGAACTTGTCCCATGCACAACATCACACCTGACTGTGCTTCCATAGGGCTTCTCCATAAGGGAGACGTCCCATCACAATCCTGGTTTGGCAAAGACAACTCTGGGCGCATCTACGCTGTAGAAATAATGCAGTTTGGCACCACTTTAACTGCCATGGCTCCATCCTACAGAATCCTGAGAGTTGGTTTTGGGACAAACCGGCACTTTGGGACAGAGAAGACTAAAGGCCTTGTAAAACTGCAAATCCTAGGATCCCATTGGATGGAGCTACAGCACCTCAAGTGCTGTCAAACGGCATTATTTCTGCAGCGTAGATGCACCCCCGTGGCTCTTTCCAAATGTCTTATTTGGCTTATTTTGCATTATCGCAACGCATGTTATCCATTGTTATGGGGTGGGATGGAGGAAAGAGAGAGCAAAGGTGCAAATGGGAGACTGAGGACAGCAAAAGCAAGCATTTGATTCAAGGCCATCCTTATTGCGTTTGTGTTTTTTTTCCTATGTCTTTTGTCTCAATGGCAACAAATCTCTCAAAGAATCAAATCGCTCGCCTAGCTTCCTGGAAGCTTCAAATCACCTCCCGAGTCTCCGGTGAACATTTTCGACAAATTGAAACACAAGAACACCAGGGAACCGGGGAGTGTTGCCATGCTTTTGATTGGGGTAGGTAAAAGGCACAGCGTAGAGAGGCCTTATTGCTTCAGTGTAGGAGAATGCCACTTACGGGATGGAGCTACTCGCTAAATTCTGCCTCCAGTTGTCCTTTGGCAACGGTGAGATAAGAGTTGCTCCCCTCCCCGTTTCCCCGAGCATTGGAACAGTTGTTGCAATAGGATCCTGCACACGGAGAAGAGGAAACATGATGATCAGGGCCCTCGACGCTAGCAGGAGGCGGCAGCGGTGGGGAGCTGTGAAAATAAAATCAAGCAAAATTGCTTGGCATCTGTTTTGCATAATTTATTCTGAAATGTTTACTGTTTTGCATTTTGCTTGTCAAGGGGCAGGGAGCAGGGAGTCCTCGGCAAAAGCTTATCGAGTGATTCTTTTGGCTTCGGAGAGTTCAGACAACGTCGCCGGTAGACCTCGATGCAGGCCTTGGGGTCCCCAGTCTGGACCCATTCCACCTTGTTGATGTTGTTGTTGCAGTGTGCCTTCAAGTCATTTCCGACTATCATGGGGCTTTCTTGGCAGGATTTGTTCGGGGGGGGGGGGTCGCCTTTGCCTTCCTCTGAAGCTGAGAGAGTGTGACTTTTCCAAGCTCACCCAGTGGGTTTCCATGGCCAAGCTGGGATTCAAACCCTGGTCTCCCAGTGACGCCCCTCCTTAAACTCTGGTGCCCAGAAATGGACACAGTATTTATCCAAGGTGAGATTTGACCAAAGCAGAATAGAACGGGACTTTTACTTCCCTTGATCTGGACACTATACTTCAGCTGATGCAGCCTAGGAGGAATGCAATAAGTTACAGAAATATTAATATATTTTCCCCAACCCTTTGGTTCAGAGGGACGTGTCTACCTTTATTTTCGCTTTGGACTCAGCATGTGTCTTGCCATCCAAAAGAGTCCTGCTCACTTTTGACCCAGGATGGTGGTAACTTTTCATGATTTCGTTGTGTTTAGCTCTAGTCGTCTTCGTGCCATGATGGTACAACAAAGTAGGGCTATGTGGAGGACGGCCTATATTCTTTCAGGAATATCATCAGAGTCGGAAGGACTAGAAACTTCCCCTTTGATTGAAAAAAGAAATGAGTTGGAGAAATGAAATGGGCTGCCTTGGCATTACATTGTATGGGCATCCATTGTGCAAAAAGGGAGTGACTGATGCCCAGTGGGTGCTGATGCTGCCATACTATGCTCTGGTTTAGAGGTGCCAGGGCACAACAGGAGTAGCCAGCGTCCACTAGAAGTGCCCACCGTGCATCAGACATGCTGGTTGGACATTGGCGCAGTCTTGCCAGTTCCTGGATGCACGTCCTCGCAATTCACTAACAGGATTTTGTTGCATTTTCTGCAACGTAGCTAAGGATTTGTAAAGTAATGAAACACAGACTGTGATTTAGGATCTTGGCCGTGGTTTCATATTGGCTCCAAACTTCCACAGGGCTCTTTACCAACGCCTTCGCGGTAGGCTATGAATCTTGGCTTAACAAGACTGTGGTGTTTTGTATAGGTGTGCCATTCCAAATGGTTTTCAGTGGTTTTCTCTCCTTTTGGACTGTTCCGAACTGTTTGAAACTCCTGGACAATTTTTTTTCCATTGCTTTCTTGCTGGCACGCTACCCCTGACATCGTATTTGAATAAATAAATGTTAGATGACTCAAAATGCTCATGGAGTCATCCAGCGGTGCATTTGCTTCAAGCCTGCAAGCTTAAATTTAAATGTACGGTGACTCCTTGGGAGCCTACGGGGTCGGGCAGTCTCCATCTAAAAACAGATAAATATTGGCCAGTCCGAACGTCCCAAGCCGTAAAGATTTCGCTGCTGAAAATGCGAGGTTCGACATTTACGGGAATGCTCCCGTCGGTGTGTGACCTTGGGACCACCCTGGATCGTGAAGCTCTCAGATTGGACTTCTCAAAAATAACATCTCGCACACACACACACACACACACACACACGCATAAACACACACAGATGGAGCGCACACCCGGGACTGTGTTATTAATCATTGGTGTGAGCTCTGCGCATGGGGTGTGACTAACTTCAGGTGGGATTCTTTGCTTGACCAGCGATGCAGCAAGGCATCCAATAACATTTTGCTACCTTGCAAAGATTGTCCTCTGATAGCTGCACCTGCACATGGATATCTGTCTCAACTGCTTCTTGTGGGAGGCAGATAAGATAGCATGGAAGGGACTGGGGAGAAATGGAAATTCTTTACCAATTTTTCTAATTTCCCTGTTGGCATCACTAGGGGACATATGTCGGGTATGAGAAACCGGGGTGGGGAGATCCATGGCAATATGTACCTGTCCTTCACTAGGGTGTGTGTGTGCATGTGAATGTGTTGGATTCCTATTTCAGTGCGGAAGACTTTGCACCTCCTGAGAGCGCTAATAGAATCACAGAATCATAGAGTTGGAAGAGACCCCAAGGGCCATCCAGTCCAACCCCCTGCCGTGCAGGAACTCCCAGTCAAAGCATCCCTGACAGATGGCCATCCAGCCTCTGCTTAAAGACCTCAAAGGACGGAGACTCCACTACTCTCGGAGGAAGGAGTGTGTTCCACTGTCGAACAGCCCTTACTGTCAGGAAGTTCCTCCTAATGTTGAGGTGGAATCTCTTTTCCTGAAGCTTGCATCCATTGTTCCGCGTTCTAGTCTCTGGAGCAGCAGAAAACAAGCTTGCTCCCTCCTCAATATGACATCCCTTCAAATATTTGAACAGGACTATCATATCAACTCTTAACCTTCTCTTCTCCAGGCTAAACATCCCCAGTTCCCTAAGGCGGTCCTCATAGGGCATGGTTTCCAGACCCTTCACCATCTTAGTTGCCCTCCTTTGGACACGCTCCATTTTCTCCACATCCTTTTTAAATTGTGGTGCCCAGAACTGGACGCAATATTCCAGGTGGGGCCTGACCAAAGCAGTATAGAGCAGCACTATTACTTCCCTTGATCTAGAGACTATACTTCTAGTGATGCAGCCTAAAATTGCATTGGCCTTTTTAGCTGCCGCATCGCACTGTTGACTCATGTTCAACTTATTGTCTACTTGGACTCCTAGATCCCTTTCACACATAGTTTCATTCAGCCAGATGCCCCCCATAATAGCATAATAGCATAGAACACATCTGACCTTAGAAATATTTACAAGTCTTACCAATTCGTACAAACCTGAGGCATGTGAACAAGTCTGCGCAGGTCTCAGAAATGGGTACAAGTTCTACCAAATGAGTACAAGCCTCAGAAACGCGTACGAGGCTTTGAAAAGTGTCCAAGTCTTACAAATGGGTACAAACCTCAGAACTGTGCACAAGCCTTACAAATGTGTATGAGTCTCAGAAATGTGTACAAGCCTCAGAAACGTGTACTGGTCTTAGAAAAGCGTTCAAGTCGTACAAATGTGTACTAACCTCAGAAATGCATACCAGTCTTAGAAAAATGTGCAAGTCGTACAAATCTGTACAAACCTCAGAAATGTGTTCGGGTCTTACAAATGTGTACAAATCTCGGAAATGTGTACCAGTCTTAGAAAGGTGTTCAAGCCTTACTCTTACTAATGCGTACAAACCTCAGAAATGTGCACAAGCCTTACAAATGTGTACAAGTCTCAGAAATGTGTACAAGTCTTAGAAACATGTTCAGCTCTTACTAATGTGTGCAAACCTCAGACATGTGTGCGCATCTTACAAATGCGTATATTTTTTAAAGACCGGCCTGGGAGGCAGATGCTGGAAGTTGGCAGCTAACCTTCCATTTGGCCAGTGAGTAACCAACCGAATCCAAGTCAAGATGTTGTTGGACTATAGATCCCATCAGCCCCAGCCTAAACCGCCAAGGGTGAGGAATGATGGGAGCTACAGCCCACCAATTGCTGATGGACCCCAGTTGCCCGTTTGGTTGAAGGAAACAGAATGAAGCATTCCCTGGTCCTCATTTTGTGACGCTCTTGATGTGAGATTGTTCTCCTTCCGTCCTTGTTTATAGGCAGGCTTGGTCTTTGCGCTGCCAATAAATGACTAAGAATTGTGATTAACTCACGGATCTCGAGCTAACTTTTCAAAGGAAGGTGCCAAGGCTTCAGCAAGGCCCTCCCAGGGTGACCAAACAAAACCTCTCGCCCACAGACAAGTCTGGCACGCCCGCTTGCTATGGCAACTTCTTCCTCCAGCGAGCGGGTATCATTTTATTTTTATCAGCCCATTAATTCCCATCGCGCTCCTGTCTAAACATTTATTCGCATAAAGATAAGATTCCGGAGTCGCTGGTGATTTTGCATTTGAGATCATATCCAGTTGAGGCGGTGAAAAATGAATCGCGGGTTTTGATTTCTCCTATTCTCTTCAGATCTTTTCTCCCCCCCCCCCGCCCCACTTCTTCCTCGGCTTGTCTCCCAGGATCATCTCCTCTTTATTTCTCCTCTTTCACACAGTTCCAAATATTGGGATAATGTGGTTATAATGGTACTAAGCGCGCAACGTCTTTTGACAGCTGTTTAATTCCATTTTAACTGTCCATTAAATCAGGGATGGCAGGCTCTGTAGTTAACATTTGATGATGCAAAAAGGAGGCTTGCACATTGACTTTAAAATGCCAGCATTCGGGGTGGGGGGGGAAATGGGCATCTACCTCGAACCCTGTTGGGTAACATGAAGGGACCAAATGGACGGATTCAGCTGCAAAAGTTGCTTTGCGCCACTTGACATTTCTTTACCTGGGACTCTAAGGGAAGTTAAGCGTTACATCCAAAAGGAATGGAAATCGGAGACGACGGGTTGTAGAATTATTATTTCCCACCTTTGGCCCTTCTTTTAGGGTATTCCAGGTTTTTAAGTCAAAGGGCCATATGAGATAGGCTTGTCGTTTTCAAAGGCTTACAGGACATGGTGCGGCCGCAAGCGGTGATCCTTTTGAGCACAGGGCGAGTGGAAACAGATCTTTGTGAAATATTTGGTGTGAAGTATGAAACACTGCCAACCAGAGCACGGGTCTGTCTCCATTACAGAGAGGGACGAGAGACATTATTTTCTCCGTTTCTTCTCCAGGAAGGGAATTGCTGCAGGTGACCTGGGAGTTTTCCTTTGCACTTGGACTCCACGGCCCCATAAGCGATCTCTGCAAGTTAGCCATTCATTTTGGTTTATTATCCGAGAGCTGGCATGGTATAGTGGTTTGGGTGTTGGACGAGGACTCTGGAGGGCAGGGTTCGAATCCCTACTAGAAACCGACTGGGTGACCTTGGGCAAGTCACACTCTCTCAGCCTCAGAGGTTGGCAAGGGGAAATCCCCTCTGAACCAACCTTGCCAAGAAAACCCCGTGATATGCTCAATTTATGATCACTGTACATTGGAAACAACTTGGAAGGCACACAGCAACAACAAATTATGATTCAATCTGGGTAAGGTTGTTTCTCTCTTCCTGCTCCTTTTATTTTAACAACACGAGTCAGTGGCGGTATTACGGTCTTTTCGCCTTTCGCGTGGCGTAGTGGTTTGAGCGTTGGACTATGTCTTTGGAGGCCAGAGTTCGAATCCCCGCTCGACCATGGAAACCCATTGGGTGGGTTTAATATATATATATATATTTATTTTTAAAAAGAACAAATGATTTGTTCATCTCCGTGTGTTTTTGGACACATGCATAAACATTCTATATCACTTCGAAGCATAGCTTCCAAAATGGTTTCCAAAAAAGACTGAGAAAGAGGCTAACATTTAAATAAAGCGTAAACAGTGCATATATATTTTTTTTTTTTCCTTTTAAAAAATGAATAAGTTAAAACGCCCCGAGAAGCTGGGAAAATGTCATTCCCTGGTGTCGGAAAGATGATAATATTGGTCTCGGTTAAGCACCCTTGGGAAGGGAATTTCACAAATTGAGAAGACGCTGGCTGAAATCGAGGAGAAAGCGTGTAACTTTACTCTCTTGGAGTTCAGCAGCGGTTGGGCGAAGCTGCCTCATGAGTGAATTGCGACATTACCCAGTGTTTGCGCATCCACCTCTCTAGCCAGGTGCAATGGCATCTCATGTGCAGTGCCACTTCTGCAACCATAGATAAAAATATATGTTTCTTTAAATTTTATACCTCACCAGAAGTTGGGGTGGCGTATATGTGTAAGTCAAACTATGCATGCGGAGCCAAAAAGTCACCATTGTGCAACAGATGTATTGGCCTGAACCAAAGAGGAGAGAAAGTTCCAGCTCTGATGTCTGCTTCCCTTAGGCTTCCTTGTAGCCTCCTACAAGTGAGATGGCTTCTGACTGGTATTATTATTATTATTATTATTATTATTATTATTATTTGAATATCTGATTCATGGGATGATCTTTGTTTGGCGAACAGGAGTCACCCCCATCCTTGACTCCTCTGAATCCAGACTCACTCCTCTTTCTCCATTGTCTCGGGTAGAGGAATCATTGCAAGAATGCACATCTCAAGAGGAAAGGAAGCGCTTGGTTCCTGGAGTCACTTAGTATAGGTCTATACTACAAATATTTTCTCTCTCTCTGTCACATCGTCTTACTGGATGCATCCTATCGCTTGCTCTCCAGTTATGATGGCTTCACTCATTGCATTCCCTTTCTCTCTCTTTCCTTCTCTCTCCCTCTTTTTTCTTCCTCCTATTCCAACATGTTTGTTTTCCATTTGCAAGGCAGATACAAGAAAAGCCTCCGTCACAACACAGCACGCTCCACCGACTTTGAAAAAGGAGAACACAATAAGCACACTCACTCCGATGCCGGAGCGAGTAGGCCACGGGGAGGGGAAAGCAAGCTCCTTTTGTCTGATGATTTGTCTTAAATGGGATTTGAAGAGAGAGGGAAAAATCCACTAAACCGAACCCAAACAAAACCTTGATTTCTGCCTTTGTTCTCTCCAGAAAGAGTTCCTGCAATAATGCAGTCCATTAGCTATAACTACATTTTTTCCTGTGACTGCATTCAAAAGCTCAAAGAAAGAGAGTTCCACGCAAGGCAAGGGGTGGGGAAGGGAAGCTGACCCATTCTTTTCAATATTGGAGCAGATGAGCTGTTCTCCATCTGTGCAAAAAGCTGGAGAGTTGTCCAGCAGAACAAATAGCAGGTTTGGGGACAAACCAACAAGGGAGCTGTCCAGCGGGAATCTAGCTCCAAAGAGCTAGGACTAAGAGATACTACACCTGCAAAATCCAGGCAGCAAGCAAAAAGCACTTTAGCTAGACCTGCTGCCCTTCTGAAAGCTGGAAAGTTGGGCAGGGAAGGACTCAGATAGGAAGAGAATCATAGACTCATAGACTCATAGAGTTGGAAGAGACCACAAGGGCCATCCAGTCCAACCCCCTGCCATGCAGGAATTCCCAAAGCATCCCCGACAGATGACCATCCAGCCTCTGTTTAAAGACCTGAGTACAGTGCCTGCCACCATGAACATCAATTCCTTTGAAATGTGGGACTAAAGGAGAGGCCTACAGCTGCTATAGACTGATCAATAGAGTCGAGAAAATCCTGCCTGGATTCTCACTAGAAGTGCAGGCGAGTAAATTGAGGCTGTCATACTTTGGACACGTAGTGAGATGGCATGACTTATTAGAAAAGACCAGGGCCAGCACAATCGACATTTCAAAACTTTATTACTCTCTTGCGATGTCGCAGAAGCACAATGACACCCTGGTAGTGAATTGCGAGGATACACATCCAGGCACTGGCAAGAGTGCTCCAATGTACACTGGACACTTCTGATGCACATTGGGCACTTCCGATTGCATCAGAAACGTCTGATGTACATCGGGAGCTTCTGGTGCACATTGGGAACTTCTGATGTGCATTGGGAATTTCTGATGCACATCAAAAGCTTCTGATGTGCTTTGGGAATGTCTTGTGTGAATTGGGCACTTCTGGTGTGCATTGGGTACCTCTGATGTGCATCAGGAATATCTGGTGCACCTTGGGCATTTCTAGTGCACCTAGAACACTTCAGAAGTGCATTGGGAACTTCTCATGTACACAGGGAACTTCTGGTGCACATTTGAAGTGCATCAGAGCCTTGGGGTGCAACAGGAACTTTTGATGTGCAACAGGCACGTCTGTTGTACTCTGACACTTCCTAGCCAGTGTCTGGACGAGCATCAAGGAGTGCCCCGATGCGCATTGGTGCCCATGGCGTATCAATCACTCCAGTGGCTACCATTGCACAATGGGGGTCCGTATATTCTAATGTCACAACTGGCCTTAGGTGACAGTGGATGCTATGAAACTACTCAGTTCAGTTTTGGGCACTCTTAAGGCCATTTACAAATACGTACGTCCCGAACAGAATGCCATCCCACGATGCTTAGTAAAGCTGGAAGCAGTAGGAAAAGAGGAAGACCTCGCTGCGGATGGATTGATTCAGTCAAGTAAGCCTCTGAACTGTGTTTGCAAAGCCTGAGCAGGACTGTTGTGGGTTGGGGGAGCCACATGGTCCTCCAAAACCACCACCACCTTTAAAACAAGTTAAGCACCTGATGCTGAACCACACTTCAGGCGACCTCCAGGAGCATAATGCAGCTTGAAAACAAGGTGTGTGCTGCATCTACAACTTGTTTTAAAGCTGAGCTGCTGGGTGCACATCAAGGCCCAAGGTGCATTTGGTTGGCCAGTGTCACACTTGTCCAGCCTTGAGCAACTGCCGTGTAATTCGGCGAGCATAAAGTCATGCTGCTGGGGAAGATGTTTCCCTTTGCTTCGGCAGCACATGTACTAAAATTGGAACATTACTGGGAAGATTAGCAGAGCCCTTGTGCAAGGATGACACATGAATGCATGAAGATCCTACCCTCCCACTCTCAGCTCCTGTGAGCACTGCCTATTGGCCAAGATGCTATTTCCATGGGATGAGGTGTAACGTTATGCTCACAGTTTTACACAGCAGTGGCTCTAGGATGCATCGCCGGAGAAAAAAGGAAGTCGGAAGGAAGTGGCAGAAGTTCTCAAACAGTCCCAGTCCTCCAGCCCTGCGAGCCCAGGTTCCTCTACGCTGCTGAGAAGTTGGACCAAAGCCCACTTTGTCAGCAGGAGGAGGTCCGAAGTCGTGTAGCTTTCTTCCGATTCCAATTCCTTCCTTTCTGGAGTGACAAACTCATATGTGAAAACAAAGCCAATCATTCATCTGTTCTGCACCGCGTGGATCTAATGAAAAGAGAAAACCCAGATGGAGAAGCTGCGGGGCACTCTGGAAAGGACATCAGATGGGACGATTCAGTTTGGGATCCCCGTTTTGCCTGATGGCTTTCATTGTGGCGGTCTCTGGGTTTGGAATCTTCGCCGTTCCAGAACGGTGGATACAGCAGAAGTGTCAATAAAAAGCCAGAACCAAAATGTAGAAAAGTTACTTTTGGAGGAGGAGGTTACAACTCCCAGCTCCGCTGCTCATCCAGTGATCGTGCCGGCTGAGGGATCCTAGGTGTTGTAGTCCAACAAAGGAATGTCCTGAAGTCCTGCCCAGGATCTCCGAAAGCCCTGCCTGACCAGTGGGATGTCTGCTCCAACCGCAAAGCCTTCTGGGTAAGGCCCGAATCCCAGGCCTCCTGGAGCACGCGCAGCTGGCAGCTCTTCAACAGCCATTGATCCACAGCAAGGAAATAACAGCTTTTAGCAGCAGCCATTAGACTTGAAGACGGTAATCAAATCCTGAGCCATTTCCAGAGGTGCCCCTCAAAATCCTGGAGACTGACGTGCTTCTCATCACAATGCGTCAGAAGGCTTCCAGGCGTCCGCAGCTCTAAGGAGGGAAAAGAGGGCACAGTGACCTCCATCTCCTCCATCCAGCTGGCATTACAGATCTCCTATGCTCTTATGGGTCAGTCAGATGGAAAGCTAGCTGGCCAGGGGAATGACCAAGGTTGCATCTGCACTGCAGAAATAATGCAGTTTGACACTGCTTCAGCTGCTATTGCTCAAGGCTGTGGAAGCCTCGGATTTGTAGTTCTGTGAGATATTTAGCCTTCTCTATCAGAGGGCTCTGGTGCCATAACAAACTACAGCCCCCCCAAGATTCCATAACACTGAAAACATGCTTTTTGTGTGCAGAGATGTACAGTGGGCCCTTGTTATCCGCTGGGCTTTGGTTCCAGGACCCTCCGTGGATAACAAAATCCGTGGATGCTCAAGTCCCATGAAATATACTGGCACAACAAAATGGTGTCCCATATATAAAATGGAAAATCAAGGTTTGCTATTTGGAATGTATACTTTTGGGGAATATTTTCAAGACGCGTATACTCAAATTCGTGGATAAAAAAATCCATGGATAAGGAGGGCCAACTGTATTCTCACCAGAGCGGGGCACGTGTGGTGGTTTTTCAGAGATGAAATCCAAAACTGCACCGTTTTCAAGGATTTTCTTGTAGCAGAGAGAAAAATGGTGCAACGATTCCTTCTTGCCCAAGTAAAAGAAAGAAATGAAGAGTTGCACCCTTGTTCGTTCATGTATGTATGTTGCAACAGGACACCCCTGCTTCTTCTCATCGCACTACTGCTCCCTGGGAGAAAGTACTGGATGCATCACCCTTCAGCACCCTGTTCACCAACATTGCAGTACTTCGCCACTACTGGCTTTTCAGATGGGTTTCAGGGTTTGGATCGCGAGACGGAACACAGTCACAGAATATACAGAACTGGATACCAAAGTCGAGATAACCCATGGGGTATTTCCGGTGTCCGGTTGTGAAAGCTGGGCAGTGGATAGGGAGATGGAGAACAACCACAAGCTGAACAGTGACAAAAGCAGACAGGGAGGGAATCAACCCATTTGACATGTGATGCTGGAGGACAGTTCTACGGATATCATGGAATACCAATCGTAGAAATGAATGAGTCCAAATCAAGCCTGAACTCTCAGCCAAAGCAAAGATGACTAAACTGAGGCTGTCATATTTTGGACATCAAGATGATGCCACTCATTGGGGGGAAAAACATAATACTCGGTAAAGTGGAAGTGGGAGCCAGCATGGTTTGAGTGTTGGAGCACGACTTTGGAGATCAGGGTTCGATTCCCAGCTCGGCCATGGAAACCCACTGGGTGACCTTGGGCAAGTCACATGCTCTCAGCCTCAGGGGAAGGCAAAGGCAAACCTGCTCTGAACAAATCTTGCCCCAGAGAACCTCATGAGAGGTTCGTCTTTGGGTTGCCATAAGTCAGAAATGAAATGGTAAATCCCATGATAGGTTCGTCTTGGGGCTGCGGTAAGTCGGAAACGACTTGAAGGCACACAACAACAACAACGTGGAAGGCAGTGACAAAAGCAGAAGATCCTGTTAAGAGACGGGTTGATTAAATCAAATAAGCCAGAGCCCTGAGTTTGCAAGACCTGAGCAGGATATTTTTTGAATTCTCTCACTCATCAGGTGGCTCTGAGCCAAAGTCAACCTGACGACAACTAACAACAATATGTAACTGTGGGTAGATATTTACACAACTCTCAAGCAATGTAGGATGCAAGTCACCAAGATCCTCCTTGCCAGGCGGGCATGTTGACATGTGGAAGCGGACTGAGCTGATCATCTTTAGACGACCCCATCCTCCCAGAGGTTAGGTGGCCTTTGGGTGCTCCGGGTGCGGGTTATACACAGCATCAGCTGCCTTCTCTCCTTTGAGGTCCCTGGATGACCCGCATCAGCCTCAGAGACCCATCTGCCCAACGTTTACTACAGGGGTCATCTTCTGACAAGGATGCCTCGAATGGAACATGGCCTCTCCTCCTCTCCAATATTACGAACACTTCAGCACACTGGGTGCATAGAAGACACAACGTTTGGAGTTGTTAAGAAGGGAATTGGGAGGAAAAAGTGTTAAGCTTCTTTTCAGGCTCAACAATGCAGATTAATTTTATCTCTAAATTGCTACTCAGGAATGCTCGCTGTTTCTGTTTATATTGCCATTCTCTTGCTTTGCTTCACAGCTTGTTTGTTATATGTTTATTTGTATGATTACGGGCTTTTGGTTTGTGGCTGTTATTTTAAAGGCATAAAATGGTTTTTTTTCCCCAATATATATATATATATATATCATATATACCACCAGGGCTTGCCTGAGGCAAGAGAACCCTTGTTTATCCACTTTTGTAAACCGCTTTGATCTTTTTTGGAAAGGCGGTATATAAATAAAATAAATAAATAAATAATAAAAATAAATAAATCCACAACAACCACAAGGATCAAGCTCACACATGTCATAGGCAGGCCTCCCCTCCCTGATACCTTGCCTTGGCTTGCTTTATTTGTACCCCACCATCTCTGCAAACCTGGGGCTCAAGGTGGTTTACAAGATGATGCACGTGCGCCTCTCCATGTGCTGTGTTCAAGATGCATCTGTGCACAACCACATCCAGTGCACATGTGCATCCCTGGACAATGGCACTGCACAAGCATCTTTGCTTCTGCAAACTTGAACGGAATATGGCTGTTCCACGTGAGGCAAACAAATGTGGAGAAACTGGAGTGTGTCCCAAGAAGGGCAACTAAGATGGTGAAGGGTCTGGAAACCATGCCCTATGAGGACCGCCTTAGGGAGCTGGGGATGTTTAGCCTGGAGAAGAGAAGGTTAAGAGGTGATATGATAGCCCTGTTCAAATATTTGAAGGGATGTCATATTGAGGAGGGAGCAAGCTTGTTTTCTGCTGCTCCAGAGAATAGGACACGGAGCAAGGGATACAAATTGCAGGAAAAGAGATTCCACCTCAACATTAGGAGGACCTTCCTGACAGTAAGGGCTGTTCGACAGTGGAACATACTCCCTCGGAGGATGGTGGAGTCTCCTTCCTTAGAGGTCTTTAGGCAGAGGCTGGATGGCCATCTGTCAGGGATGCTTTGATTGGGAGTTCCTGCATGGCAGGGGGTTGGACTGGATGGCCCTTGTGGTCTCTTCCAGCTCTATGATTCGATGATTCTATAAATGGTCACCTGCTTCCATAATGCATGCTCAGGATTCAATATAAACATGGTACTAGTGTTGCGGCACTTGGATGCTGTACAATTCCAGCCAGCCAGCCATGCCCATTTCCATGTACTCCATTCCATTCATCCTCCCATCTAGTGGCGCCTTTTTGGACACATAAATTGCAATCCTCATCATTCTGCCTCTCACTGGCAAAAGGGGGCTGGATGCACCTTCCTTCAGTGCCCTGCTTTCCAGCCCCACACAACTCCCTTAGTCTGCGCAGCCACCTGGATTTTCATGTGAGGTTTGGGGTTGGAAGAGAGACAACATTGTGGCTGGGTGTCCAATGTCCCATGTGTCTTTCCGTGTGGGACAGGAAATTAAACTGCACAGCAATATTCATTTTCTCCCACATTGGGAAGCAAATGGCAGAAATGATCCGTCTTTGCACGCGAGGATGAAATCGCCTCATCCTTTATGAAACCATTGCAGCACTAAGATCATCCAGAGAGGCTCTTCTCTCTGTCCTATGACTCTCTCGGACTTGTTTGCCGGGGAAAAAGGAGACAAGGCCTTTTTGGTGATTGCTCCCAGACTCTGGAACTTCCTCCCTAGAGACACCAAGCTGGCCCCATCCCTTGTCTCCTTTTAGTGGAAGGTCAAACATTTTGTACCATCAGGCGTTGGGCTGTGTAATTCAGATTTTAAGATTTTACATACATTTTACTACGTTGAGGTTTAAGGTTTTTAATTCCACACGTTGCTGAATTCCCTCTCCCAGCAGCCCCTAGTTAATCGCTAGGAATGATGGGATACAGAGTCCAGCACTGTCAAGAGGGACACAGTCCCCCCATTTTTGGTGTTTTAAAGCTTCCCGGCCAGAGCAAAGAAGGCTCTATATACCCTCCCCAACACCTAGGGTCCAAAAGCAAAATTGCAATGGGAAATCAAAGTGAATTTAAATAGTGTATCTAATAAAAGTTTGCACAATGATCAAAATAGCTCTTCAGAAGAGCCCAGCCTTGCTAGATCTCTCTAGTGGGTATAAAGAGCCCTCTCGGGCACAGCTCCAAGTACCCGCCAGAGGGCACTCTGAACCACTGATCTCACAATGCTACCCTCCTGAGGTTGTGCAGATCTCTCGCACTGACCCCCATTTTTTGTTTCCATTCTCTACAGTGCAGCAAGAGTGACGGGTGCGAGAGCGATGGGTATGGTGACGATAACACTACAACAAGAGAGATCCGTGAGCATGAGAATCCCAACGGAACCAAAAGGGAAAGACCCATATTGGAAAGGTATTCGTTCGTTCTGGTTTGGTCAGATTCCACGTTTCTTCCAATGAGCGGCGTACATGGCCCTTTGCGTTTTACCTTCACAACAACCTTGTGGGGCAGATCAGGCCGAGAGAGTGCAAGTGCCCCAAAGATGAGTGCAATGGGCCCAACAGCTGAGTGCAACTCACTCAGTGAGCTATAGGGCTCAGTGGGGACCCGATCCAACACTTTGAAGTGCTGGTCCAATACTCTAACCACTCTACACTGCCTTTCAGACTTGCCCTTTTCCTCCTAGGAGTGTATCAGATGGGAAGAATTTCTCTTTATTTCGAATGGAGCCAATTAGAATTCAGGTGAATTCGCTAGTTTAGCGAATTTATGTGAATACCAATTGCGTTCGGAATGCATTCAGAATGACTTCCCATTACCCGAAAATGAGCCCCCTATTGCTGAAATGGCGTGAGATGCTTTAATACAAAATAACGTAAAGCCCATGATTGCGTTCGGAATGACTTCCCTTTTGCCCAAAATTGCGTGAGATACTTTAATACGCAATAACGTGAAACACCATGATTCCGTTCGGATTGCCATTAGATTATACTTCCAATTTCCGTCGTCGGATAAACTCCTTAATATCATTGGTTGGATTCACCTGGTTGAGACAACTGTAATGCAAACAGACTTCTGGTCAGGCAAACATTTTGACCTGCATGCATGTAGTTCCACTCCATCCTAGTCTGCATCTATAGATGTACCATCTATAGACGTATCTACCATTGACCGATGGTTGACCGATGAGCCAGAAATTCTCATTGGCCCTATGGGTATATGTGATCACATTGAATGGGTGTAAGTGACTACATTGTCCATCAAGCATACAGTGGCCAGGATCCTGGGACCTTATCAGATGTTGGAAATTGGAAGTATAATCTACTGGCAATCCAAACGCAATCATGGGGTTTCACGTAATTGCGAATTAAAGTATCTGATGCAATTTTGGGCCAAATGAAGTCATTCCGAACGCAATCATGGGGTTTTACGTTATTGCGAATTAAAGCATCTCATGCAATTTCGGGCAATGGGGGGTCATTTTCGGGTAATGGGAAGTCATTCTGAACGCATTCTGGATGCAATGGGAATCCACGTGAATTCGAATTGGCTCCATTCGAAATTGGGAGAAATTCCTCCCGTCTGATAAACTCCCTGGTGACATGTTACACAAGTTTCCCTTCAAGAAATGATCGGGCATTTTTGTCCAGCGTGGAACAGCCGGATTCCATTCAAAGTTGGCAAAGTAGCATTCCAACATGTGAAAAGAGCAGCACCTGGACAATTTGATCATTCTATTTCTTTCCTTTTTCAAAACAGGTGTTAATGAATTACCATTGTTGTTATGGTTATTATTATTATTATTAGTAGTAGTAGTAGTATTGGAGGTCTTTTATAACAGGTGCTGCCCTCTTATTGTTTCTGACTGGTTGCAGGGTTTCTCTGTGCTGACGTCTTCGAGTGCATTCTTTTGCCGTATTTCATTCTTAGCAGCCTTTGGAAACTTACATTAAAAGTGGGATATAAATAACTTAAAGACAGTCTGCTCAAGAGTTTGCCAGCCTGAACACTCTGGCGTCATGTATACTGACTATCTTTTTGGGGGAGAGTGTTGCCTACCGGGTATCCGCCTAATCCGGAGCAGATACATAGGGCGCAGTTAAGCCGAAGGCTCACCCCATGACATTTAATGTTTAATGTTCAGCCTTGCTGCACAGAAAATAATAATGATTGCCTTTGAGCACTTGCCAAGTGCCTTGTTTCATATCAGCAGATAACCTTCCTTCCCTTGCATTAAGACTAGCAGGAGGGCAAATCACTTTATTTACAACTGGGACTTTGAAAGTCCTAGTATATCTTGGCCAAAATCTGACACTGGGGTTTCGGACACAAATCTCTTTGTGTGGATCGAGGCATTGATTGTGCTACACAACACTGGTGTTGAACGGCAAAGTTTAACAACTCAATGCACACTGGAAGGAAATGCATATGCATGAGTGTCGCCATGCACTACTGCTCTTCCACAACGTTGCACCGAGTACAAACATTTGCCTAGAACAAAAATCTCCAGTCCTTACCATAAAGGAGCGTATGTTTGTATAAAATGCCAACAGGATTCCAGCCCTTGTTTAGTTAAGGGTAGGATCCTCTTGGTGGCATACAATAGCAGAACTAGGGTTTATGTTGGTATGAATATATTTTGGGATATCGTCCAAGGAGGTGTCTAGTACCTCCTTGCTCAACAGCTTTCTTCAAGCTGTGCACTGTCTACAGGATGGGAGCCATGTTGTGTTTGCAATAACATTGCACATCCAGAGACTCGTGTGGCTGAACATTTGGTTCCATGTTTGGGTGCATGTTCAGTCACACAGCTTTGTCATTCAACTCGAGGGTGGCACAGCACCATCAGTGCGCAATTCCCCATGTGGGAATCGAGACTATGTAACTGTTGCGTTGCGATGCCATAGCTCCTTCAGTGGCACCTGAGGGTGAAGCTGAGCTGCTACATTGCTTCAGGATCCCATAAATATCATTCCGCGAAGGATATTCTGCTTCCACTGTGCTGGATAGCACCACAGCACAATGAAATGTGCATTGGAGATCCCACATTTCATCAGTGGAGGCCCCACATTTCATCCCTATACTGAATACCAAAAGTCAGTGGGGTGTCATAGTTTGAAAGTTGGACTATGACTCTGGAGAACAGAGTCTGATTCCCTGCTCGGCCATGGAAACCCGCTGGGTGACCTTGGGCGAGTCACATATTCTCAGCCCTAGAAAGCCCTGGGACGGATCCACCTTCGGGTCGCCGTAGGTTGGAAACAGCTTGAAGGCACACAACAACCCACAAATGCTGAATGCTAACGTAGCGCAGCATATGTGGATCCGCAGGCAATGCTCCTGTCTGGCTATCCATTGTGAAACGGCAATGTGCAATGCACTAGTGCAATGCACAGAGGCAACACGCACTAATTCTCTCCCCCCCCCGCCGCCGCATTTTAATGCAGAACTTGCAAATGTCAGGAGTGGAAAGAAGTACCACTTTGAAGGAGATCTCCCCCAACTTTCCAGACACAGACAGATGGAATTGTTGCTGTTGAAATGTTTCTTGGTGTGGCAAGCGCATGTGCTCTCCAAATCCCAAACACTTCCCCGTCCCATGATCGTTTCTGTTCATATGCAAATCTATGCAGGTTTAATCAATGGTTCCATTTAAAATTCATACAGTGTCTCTGCAAAGATCCCTTTAATTGGCTGGCAGGTCGGCCATGAACCAAAGGCCCCCTGGGCATGTGCAGATGGGATGGCCCTCTTGCCGGGCAAACAGTTTGGGGTGTCACGAGAAGAGGAAACAACTGCAAGGGCTTTACTTTGTGGCTGGCGTTTTACTGCCAAGATGGGACACTTGTGGCTTGATCTCTCTCTGATGCCAAGCTAACTTGGCAGGCTTTGGGTACTCTCTACCCCTTGGTTTGGATGAGTTTGGAATGGAGTCAGGGTGCCGTTTTGCCACAGCAAGACATCCCGAGTGGCATTGTGGTTTGCGTGTTGGACCAGGATAGGATGTCCAGAAGTAAGAGTCAACTTGAAGGCACATAGTAACTGTTGTTTTGTTGATGTTGTTGTGTGCCTTCAAGTCATTTCTGACTTACGGTGACCATAAGGAGAACCTATCATGGGGTTTTCTTGGCAAGATTTCATAGAATCATAGAATCATAGAATCATAGAGTTGGAAGAGACCACAAGGGCCATCCAGCCCAACCCCCTGCCATGCAGGAACTCCAAATCAAAGCATCCCTGACAGATGGCCATCCAGCCTCTGCTTAAAGACCCCTAAGGAAGGAGACTCCACTACGAGGGAGTGTGTTCCACTGTCAGAGGAGGATTGTCATTTCCATCTTCTGAGGCTGAGAGTGTGTGACTTGCCCAAGGAACAAACGGACTCCAATTTAAATTCAGAGTATCCACCCAGAAAACTCCATCATCGGGTCGCCATAAGCTGAAGGCACACAATGAAAACTAGTCCACCCAGCATGGTATACTGGAGTAGCACTCCAAGAGACCAGGGTTCAGATCCCCGCTCAGCCATGAAAACGCACCATGTGAATATGGTCAGGTCACACTTTCTCAGCCTTAGAAGAAGCCAACGGCAAGCATCGTCTGAAGAAACGAGGCCGAGACAATTTCACAACAGAGTGGCCGTACTTTGGATCTGTTGAATTGTTTTACTAAAACGCATCATCTCTTTCGCAATTGTGACAATTTAATTCAGTTTTAATGTACACTTGTCCCTCTATATTCACTGAGAGGACACCTCTCTAGGAAGCTCTAGGTCCTCCAGGGCAACTCTGCGGTCAATGTCCGACAGATACTGGCCATAGAGCTGCACTGGAAGAGCTAGAAAGGCCTAGCGGAGTGGTCTCTCTAGGGATCTCTAGGTCTTTCAGTGCAACTTTAAGTTAAAGTTGACCTGGACCTAGAGATTCCTAGAGAGAACATATAAGTCAAATCCGTGAAACTTATGATATGGCCACATAAAAAGGGGTCTGAATATAGTTACACTGTTTTTAGATCCGACCGTTTTTAATTTATTGCTGATTTAATTTATTTTTAATGGGTGGGAGGTTGGAATGTGGCTTATGGGACTGTTTTAATTTTAACTTTGTTTTAATTCATGTCTTTCAAAACGCTGTATTCCGCTCCGAGTGTTCTTACAGGACTCTTTCAGACGTGGGAAATTGGAAGTATAATCCAAGGGCAATCCAAACGCAATCCTGGGGTTTCACGTTATTGCGAATTAATTCTTCTCACGCAAATTTGGGCAAAAGGGAAGTCACTCCGAATGCAATCATGGGTTTAACGTTATTGCGAATTTAAGCTTCTCATGCAATTTCGGGCAAGGGGGGGTTATTTTCGGGTAATGGGAAGTAATTCTGAATGCCTTCCGAACGGAGCAGGGGTTCAGGTAAATTTGCTAAACAAGCGAATTTACATGAATCCGCATTGGCTCCATTCGGAATTGGGAGAAATTCCTCCCGTTTGAAAGAGTACACAGAGGAGTGGATTATAAATAAACCATCATCATCATCATCATCATCACCACCACCAAATCTGCAAATATCAGAGCCGCAAATATGGAGGGATGAGTGTATTACTTTTCTACGTGTTGTGAGTGTATTGTTGTAGTTTTCATATTGCGAAGCCGCTTTGAGTCCCGGTTCTGGGAAAAGAGCCGGATACTAATACTAATAATGTATTATTATTATTATTATTATTATTATTAAATGCAGATTGTCCTCTCCCCTTCCCCCAACCTAGAGTGCAAAAGAGGCAGCTGGGAGCCTGGCATGGGCTGGCAATGCCTCCCCTTCCCCCCTTCAAGCTGTGACTCAGGGCCTGGCCCCTTTGCCCCCCCTTTCTCTCCCCTCTTTCTCCCCCTTTGCAGCCCATCTAGGCACACGCCTGGCCTCCCCTTGGCCTTTGTGATGCTGATCAGGGCAGGAGCCCTTTTGTGCTGGCTTTGGGGAAGCAGACAGAGGAGAGAAAGAGAGAGAGAAAGAGAGAGGATCTCTTGAAATCCCCCCCCCCCTCCACCCCTTGCATCCACGTCACCATGTAGCCCAGACAAAACCAAGCCTGCCTTGGCCAAGAGAGGCAGACAGAGCCAAGCAAGCAGGCAAAGCAAGGCAGCCAGCTTTGCAAGGCTTGGCCATCTGGCCTTCCCTTAGCCCCCCCCCCCCAACCCTCCCTCTTTCCAGATCTCAGGGGTCTCTCTGAGGCTCCTTGCCAGCCCAGCATTGCCCAGCCCTCACCCCCTGGCAGAGAGCAAGAGGGCCAGTCTCTGCCCTCCCTCCATCCCCCAGGAGGAGAGCCTCTGCCAGGGCTGGCTGGCTGGCTGGGTCGGAGCGCAGGGCTTCAGCACCTCGGAGAGCTCTCCCGATGGCCAGCCTGGAAGGAGGCGAGAAGCAGCTCTTCGAGAAGTTCTGGCAAGGGACCTTCAAAGCCGTGGCCACCCCGAGGCCTGGCAGTGTCATCGTGGCCAGCATCACCTCCCGAAAGCCCCTGGCCAGGTAAGGCTGGGAGAGGGGAGAAAGGGGAGGCAGGGAGGACCAGGGATGGTGCCCAAGGGTGGAGAGATGCAGGTGGTACCCAAGGATGGAGAGAGGCAGGTGGTACCCAAGGATGGAGATATGCAGGTGGTACCCAAGGATGGAGGGAGGCAGGTGGCACCCAAGGATGGAGGGAGGCAGGTGGTACCCAAGGATGGAAATATGCAAGTGGTACCCAAGGATGGAGAGAGGCAGGTGGTACCCTAGGATGGAGGGAGGCAGGTGGTACCCAAGGATGGAGAGATGCAGGTGGTACCCAAGGATGGAGAGATGCAGGTGGTACCCAAGGATGGAGAGAGGCAGGTGGTACCCTAGGATGGAGGGAGGCAGGTGGTACCCAAAGATGGAGGGAGGCAGGTGGTACCCAAGGATGTAGGGATGGAGGAATGCATGTGGCACCCAAGGATAAAGGGAGGCATGTGGTACCCAAGGATGCAGGGATGGAGGAATGCATGTGGTACCCAAGGATGGAGGGATGCAGGTGGTACCCAAGGATGGAGGGATGGAGAATGCATGTGGTACCCAACGATGGAGGGATGCAGGTGGTACCCAAGGATGCAGGGATGGAGAAATGCATGTGGTACTCAAGGATGGAGAGAGGCAGGTGGTACCCAAGGATGGAGGGATGTATGTGGTACCCAAGGCGGGAGGGAGGGCAGGAAGGATGCATGTGGTACCCAAGGATGGAGGGATGCTTGTGGTACCTAAAGATGCAAGGATGGAGGGATGGAGCACGGTAAGGCCAGTAAGGCAAGTTTAAGGGATCTCCTTAGCTCTGGCAGACTTCTTGGAGTCCCTGAAACTATTGAGGGGGGAGGGTTTTTCTTTTCTTGTTTTGGAGCCTTTGCAAGTTCCGACTAGAAGCCCAGAGCAGATAGGAGACATCCACTGCCTCTGGGAGGGAAGATGGGAGAGAGTCACTTTATGTCTGGGTAGGAGTGAAAAAAACTTGAGTGGGAAAACCTGGATCATGGCCTGAGTTTTTGGGGGACAGGAGGAAAAGGTAGCTGCCCCTAAGTCGCTGGGCTTGGAAACTTCTCCTAAACCTGCTGGGCAGTTGGGAGACAGCCTAAAAGATTAGAGCCTGGCGGAGCATATTAAAGATCTATTTATATGTTGTTGTTGTTGTTGTTGTTGTGATTCCACTTTTTTCTTTGGGCTGGCTGTGTGTGGTGGTGTTGGAGGAGAGGTTGGCAATTTTCCTTTTTGGAGGCAGCAGGTCTTTTTCTAAGGCTCTGGATGGGAATTTTCTTGCCTTGACATTTTTTAGTAACCAGTTTTCGAATGTCCCATCGTCGCCTCCGGCCCCCTCCAAAAGTATCGATTCTGAAGGCCTAGGCCGAAGGAAATGCAGCCCCCAAACCTACTGGGGCCTGAGGTTTGTAACTGTCAAACTGGATTTGGGTTACCCCGCTCAAGCCAAAATGCATACTCTGTGTGTGTGTGTGTGTGTGTGTAATTGAATTTCGAACCTGCCTTTCTCCCAACAGAGGGGAGAATGCATCCGCTTTGTCACTTTCGGGAGGGAAAAATGTGACGCGTGCGTGTTTTCAAAGTGCAACAGGATCCTTAGGGATCTGAATCCACCACCTTTCCAAAGGGCCAGGATCCAGACTCGGAAGCGATCATGTATGAGACGGGGGTATGAACGCGTAACCTGGAGCCCAATAGGCAAGAGAAATGGGACTTCTTGTTGAACGAAATGGTTTCTCCCTGTTTTCTCCAAGCCGCACTTGGGGCACGTCAAGCACCCCTACACCGCTTTCTTGTGGCGTTTCTCCGCAACGTTGATCTGTATCGAGGGAAAACAAGCCACATGGAGAAGTGTGAGAACTAGCACTCTGGCTGAGCAGCTAGGAAGGGCCGGGAGATCCTTGAATTGCCTCCTCTGAGCCAAAACAAAATCCCTGGGGAGTTGTCTTCATTTATTCCCCGTCCCCAGGATAAATGCCATTCGGAGTGGGAACTCTTGAACTCGGTTGTGTCCCTTGGTGACAGTGTTTACACCGGTTGCACGGTAGGATCCAATGTCCCACCTGTTGTTTACACAGGGGAGGAATCAGGAATGGGTGCGAGCTCCCAAGTCAGGGATGGGGTGAAACCACATTGAGTTTCATTCCACGGTAAAATCTAGGAGAAAACCCCAAGCAGATGCGTGGTACCCTGGCATAGAAAACCACCAACCGCCAATGATCCGAGATTGCCAGCTGATGCCCCAGACAGTCCCTTGAACTCAGTTTGTTCCCAGGAGCCCTATCAAACCTTTATCAACATAGAGCCAGAAAAAAAATGGTTCACTTGTAAATAAAAAAAATATACAAAATACAAAATAACCCTGTATCTTGATATATCTATTCCTGGGAAGGTTTGTGTTTCTCTCTCATGTTGCTTACTGAGAAAGCAAAAGGACAATAAAAATAAAAATCTCCCTCTGGAAAAGGTGTTTGAGAAAGTGCCGCTGTTTCTTCTCGCCACCCCCACAGTAACGTATGCGATCCCATGTTCCCTATCTATGAAGTTTGCCGCTAAGTGCTGTCAACTTTCTTATTCAATCTGTGGGCGGTTGTGGGTGTTGGCGGGGGATGCTTTCAGCGCCAGGTCTAGGGTCTGGATCCTAGAGAATATGGTGCCCCCTGAGAATACAGACGTTAACCATCAGTTTCCATCCCAGCCGGTTGTTATGACAACTGTAACTTTCCGAATGGGTGCCTAGCTTTGCTTTTTCCCCCTCTTCCCTCCCAGTCGCCCTTTCCTCGTGCGACATGTCTTTTAAGATAGGCACCCGAAGACGGCTAAACTGTCATGCCACAGGTTTCCGTACGCCTCTTTGTCAGGGGCTCAAATGTGGGGTAGCAATGCAACCCATCCAGTTCCGTTTCTGGTCTGTGCTCGAGAAGAAAGTTCTCTTTGCTAACTCCAATGCGCTCTGTGCATGGAGAAAGTCAGGCGCTGGCAACACCAAAGGGAGGAACGTGGGAAAATTGTGCAATGCAATCTTCTTGCACTCTTCACAGGAGAGTGCACTAGAAAATAGACTCGACTGAGCCTGGGAATTTTAATGCGTTTTTACTAATGTGCCCTTTAAAGTATTCTATCACCGATGAAGCCTTTAAAGTGTCTTGTGTTGCAATAATTAGCCATCATGATACATTCTCATCAGCAACTGGAAGAAAGTGCTCTGAAGCCATGGATTCTAGTATTCTTAACTTACAATCCTATACAAGCGCTTCCCAGAAAGTAACTCTCATTCCACTGGCAGGGTTGACTTGTGTGTAGACATGTGTAGCGTTGTGCCGTACAGCCGTACTCGGCCGGATCAAGGTATCCCAGCTCTCCTCCTCTATTCAATAAACCTGGGACACTCCAGATGTGTTCACTAGGGATAGAAAGAATCCTTCTTGGTATCCTAATCCTTTGCAAGAAAGGTGTTTCCCAACTGTTGGGACTCCCTGATGAGAACATTAGGATATTACAGATTCTTTGTGGCTTGGTTTTGTTTTTGGGGGTTTTTTTGCGCAAAATACGCAAACTTGGTTTTCCGCAGAAAAGCAGGACTCTCACGTTTGCTTCCTTCATTGAAATCCCTGCTCTTCTGTACAAAAGCAACCGAGCGTGGCTTTCTTTTTTTTCTGTGCAGAACAACCCTGGACTGCAAACAGTCCACGTGAATGGCACCGCTTTCAAATAATTCTCTTGCAGCGGGGAGAAAATGGTTTGAAAGGTCGAAATCGACAAAAATATTACATCCCATACGTTGACTATACCGCCCATCATCCTCATGGAGAGATTACGGGAATGGTAGTCTTAACACATCTGGAGGGTGCCAGGGTTGAGGAAGACTGCATAAAGTCTTGGAAAGAATCAAGACTACATGGAGTACTTTTCTTCTGTATGTTTTACCTACAGAAGAAGTGTGCAGGTAGTGTCTGTCGAAAGGCGATTTCAGAAACCCTGAGACCTTCTTGTGTTGGGCAAATCTCACTCTAAATGGAAATTCAATAAAATCAGGCAGGTACCGATGACACCTGACTCAGGTGTTGTCCCGTCATTGTCTTTACAAAAAGTCACGGTGGGCAGCCTGCAGAGAATCTTCGTATTTCTTTCCAAATGGGTGCCAAAATCTTTTCCTTCTTCCTTTCCTCTAGTTCATCCCTCCCATCTTCCTAATTTATTTCTCGATCCTTTCTTCTGCTTTTTTCCCCAAATGTCAAGCTCCTGAATCAATTGGAAGTGTTTGGTGGTTACAATGCCAATGGAGAGAACTCACTTGTATAGTGTCCATCAAGCCTGGAACTCCCTTAAAAAGGCATGCTTTTGAAAAAGACGAGAAATGCCAAGCCAGATTGTAGTTTGGTTAACTCTGGGAAAAGTACCTGAATGTGAGACAAGAAATGATGGGGAAGGCTGTTGTGGCCCTCTCAAGTGTTGTGTTTAAGTGCCTTTCCTCTCTCTGTGGATCTGAAGATGTTTGCTATATCTCCAAGGTTGCTTTGAGTTTGGACGAGGGTGTCCGCAGGCAGTGGCGGGTCTAGCAATGTTTTGGATAGCCATGCAGATGGTGATAATGTGGCAGGGACTGTAAGGATGCCAGGCATCTTAGGCGGGGGCAGGTTTGCCCTCCTCATCCTTGATCGTTGGTTAGTTTCAGAAGAGCAATGAGAAAATGCCTCCCCATCGGCATCAAAGTGAGACTCTAGACAACACTTGGGATCCTGTTGGTGTCGGACGCATGGATCAGTTTGCCATGGCACATGTTTGTCTGCATTCCATTCAGGAGTGGTGCCATGGTGCATGGTTGTGCAGGAGATGTGCACGCATGCTGTGCATTGCCCATGGTCATTCATGCAGAGGCAGCAGTGCATTGTCACAATTCACTAACAAGGAGGCCTGAAGCACTGACTCTGGGGGCATAAAGTTATGCTCTGTCTCCTCTGTGCAAGATCTCGGACAGCATGGGAGGAAATAATGAGAACCGACCTCTGATGTAATAAAGATCTGGAATAGGGACAAGATCTTAGATGCATTTCCATCCCATACCTGCAGGATCAGGTCAATACTGAGAATAGAATATTAAAGAACTGTCTTGTTCATGACATCTATCCTTCCTTCCTTCCTTCCTCTGTTTGCTTCAGACCGGGACTAAGCAAATAAACCAGGACTATGCACCATCTCCCCACTCTATACTTCCAGTTTGGTTTTTGGTTGAACATGGACCAATTTTGGGGTCGGAAGGTTGGAGGGTGTGGATGAAGGCTCCACCTCTACATATTGCACTGCCTTTTTGACCTGCTATTTGGTGGTGAAGAAAACCATTTGGGTTTTTAAAAGAAGTTTTTAAAATTTAAAACTTAAATAGTGTTTGCGCCTGCGAGACCTGAGCAGGACTGCTGATAAACAGGAAGACCGGGAGACCTTTCATTCCTATGGTCGCCGTAGGGTCAAGGGCAGTTAAACCAACCAAATATTTTTTTTAAAAAAATTAAAATCAAAAACTAGAGTAAACCCACTGAATCGGTGGAATTTACCCAAGTAGGGACTCTCCAAGACTCACTCATTCAGGAGGCGTCTTTCAGTTGAGGTGAGCCATAGGAGTTAGCCTTTCAGCCAAAAGTTAGAAAGAGAACAACAGGCAGAACAGTCCTTTTGAATGCTGATGAAGGTCAGCTGTGTGTGGAAATGCTTCTCTTTCCACCAATAGAGACCCATGAGAGGAAGGGCAAAGGCTTATACACCAGGTGGCTCCTGTTTAAAGCCCCAGTCTCAGGAAAGCCTCAGAAGGTATGTTTGCCATTAGTAGATGCTAAACTGGTACATACTGGGTTGGGTTAGGGATGGCTTTGGATGCCAGTCCCCGAGGAGCATGGTTCAGCTTTAAAACTCTGGCCAGAATCCAGGTGGCATCTTGTTTGCAAGCGAGTCCCCCTATAGAAGCAGCTGGACCTTTTTGTCAGGTGCAGCCCATTCTAAGGCTAAGTCATTCTAAGACTAAGACCCTGGGCTTGCAGGGTTCAAATCCCATCTGCTCAGCCCTGGAAACCCACTGGGTGACCTTGAACAAGCCGCATTCTCTCAGCCTCAATGGAAGGCGGCAGCAAACTCCCTCTGAACAAATCTTTCCAAGAAAACTCCATATTTGGTTCTCCTTAGCATCACCATAAGTCAGAAGTGACTCGGAGACACACAACAACAACAAGGTCCTTCAAGTGCTGAGGTCTCAAGTCATTTTAGGGCGCATTACCAGGGCCTTGAATTCAGACCAGAGGTGTACTGTTTTGCACAACGCACATGGATGTGCCTTGTACATTGTGCATGGATGTTCGTGTGCATTGGAGGTCTACACAACTGCACAGTTGGTGTCTTGGCACGGTCGTGCGGTGTTGCCATTCGACACCAGGCTGACATGGCAGAATCACAGTGGAGTTCCCCATATGGAGATACAACTCACAGGTAAGATCTCAGCCAACATTTTTAAACCCTCCCCTTTGGGGCTGCAAATGCAGAACTTGGAAGAAGTGTGGAATAACGTCACCCCCTTTTGTTTCTGAACTGACGTGTGCGGGTCACACTACGTTTAACACGCTTCTTGCCGAGGCATTCCTCCAAGTGGTAAAAGATATCTCTTTGTCGTGGCGTGCGATTTACCTCACCTGCTTACTTTGCGTTTGGAGTGCTTTGTTTGTGATTTGACTTTGGAAGGTAAACATGGGCTTCATTTGCAAGTCTGATGACTGAGGCACATGTCTCGAAGGTAATCTTGTTGTTGGAGGGGAAACAGATTAATTAGAAGGAATACCGATTCTCTGCAAAGTCGCGTCTGACCCTTAGTTCATTTGGTAGTTATGAACTTATGAAGGGAGGGCAGCTTGACTAAATAATGGAGGAGGAATATTGCATGTTTCAAGTGCTGAATAATGCGACTGCCACATGCTTTATGGTGGGTGTCCAGCAACAGGGAGGAGCATATATTTCATACCCAGGCTAGCCATTGTAGTGGGAAAAGGAAAGAAGATAGTTACTTTTCCAAAATCAGAATGCTACAGCATTTTTTTAAAGGAATTGCTCCATTGAGATCCAGTGGTGCAGAGGTTTGAGCATTGTACCGTGACTTTGGAGGTTGGGGTTCGATTCCCCGCTCAGCCGTGGGAACCCCCTGGGTGACCTTGGGAGAGTCACACGCTCTCAGCCTTAGAGAATCCCATGGCAAGGTCACCTTAGGGTCTCTGTAAGTTGGAAATGACTTGACGGCACAGGACAACGATTGCTTTGTTACTTTCAAGAAGTGTGACTATAAAGCGCTCCTCAGAAAGGCAACTATGGCAGTCACCAATGGCTTCCGTTTGGCGGGTCCTTGATATTATATTACTCCAGGTGATGGTTTTTAAGAACGAACATTAGACATTCAAAGGGTGAAAAGTGGCGAGAAGGGCAGATGAGGGAAACGGTGCTGTGGAGCCGACCCCAGAGGCAGCTCCTGGGGCAAAGCAGGCATCCGATGTGGGTTTTAGTCCAAAATTTCATGGTGCCATCAAGGTGCTGAACCCTTTCCCCTCAAACAGGCTTTAAATAATGCCTTTAAACGTCAGGCGGAAACTCAGGACGGATTGGCCCGTGGTCATGGATGCCGCTAGCCGTTGCACTTCCATCATGAAGCCCCCTTTTCCATTTCCATCCCCGCTCCCTTTCTCAACTCCGAAATGAGACCCGGTGCAAGGGAAGGGAGGGCTCCGGCGACTTGCCTTGTCATTGCCTTGGGTGGCTGCCATTAATTTCATCCTCTGATGCCTGAGGAATCCTGCTTGTTGACTGCTGCTTTCAAGCAGAGGAAAATGCTTTTGTAGATGGGGTTTTATATTACCCTGGAAATTGACTGCCACACAGCTAATTCCAGAACCTTTCTTTTTATTACAGAGCCAATCAGCAGCCCCCACTTTCCCCGGCTGCTGTTTATACACACACGGACACACATGCGCACACACACAAACCCCTTCCGTCTATGGTTTTCTTCATTTTCTCTTTTGCTCCGTGAGCTGGTTCTTTTGGCAGCGCTCTCTGGTGCAGAGAAACCTGGCGAAGCCAAGTTGGTTGAGGCTTGCAGGAAATTTACCTGGCAACAAAGGCCATGCCATTCGCCATGTGCCCACAAGGCCCTGGTTGGCATTTTGCTTCGAATTTACATCTTCATCAACGGACTTGCCGTTGACGTGCGCCAAACGGAACTGAGCAGTTGCCCCAAGGACTGTATTCAGCCTGGGGCTGCTGCAACTTTATAACTTAGGGGCACCTGGCACGACCAGACTGACATCCAAATATTCCTAGCACAATGATGATAGGAGGGCATCCTTCATCTCACCTGAACGGCTGTTGATAGCTTCATCTTCCATGAGTATGGCCAGTTCTTTTCTAAACAGGTGGTCGATGCCATCTTGGGGAAGCCAAATCCATGAGGCAAAGAAGGCTTCCTTTTGCTTGCCTTGGACCTACCACTGGCTAGACTTCCATCCTCCTTTATGAGATTCCTGTATTCCTTTACCCTTTTTTGGCAGTGTAGTCTGAGCTGGCCCTACCGTTAGGCAGAGGGAGACACTTTCCACAGGCAGCAGATGTTGGGTTGGGGGGTAAGAATGGCCACAAGGTCTTAGAGCCTTGCAACCATAAGAAGAACCATCATGGAGCCTTGCAACCATAAGAAGAAACATCAGTGTATTCTGGTCTCTCTCTTGCCAGCATTCTGCTCTCAGATCTTTCTTGCCAGCTGGATCCCTCTGGGAAGTCCATGAGCAGGACCTGGATTCCATCTGCGCACTTGCGTTCCCCAGCCACTGGTATCAAGAAGCATATGGCCTCTGATACTGGAGGAAATGGCTGAGAGCCTACCTCCAGGAGACGAAGCTCATGGAGCTAGATGCCAGTTGCGCGAGACTCAGGGGCATCACTAGGGATGACACCAACCCTAGCGACGCCACTGGAGACGCTGCCTCATGAGTGAATTATGGCACTGCACAAATGTGCAAAATGGATCAATACACTTCATTGCTCCATATCAGCATCCCCTCCCATGTTTTGGGGTAGGAGTAGCTATCCTTGAAGCTAACCCCATCCCTACTGTTGGGTAGCGTGAGTGATGTGGAGAAAAATGTGGTTGCACAGTATCACAGGGCTGAGCTGAGCATGGCCTGTGACCCCAGTTTTCACTCCGTAACCCAGACGTTCTCAACTTTTGGCCCTCCTTTTGGACTCTAGCTCCCAACTTGGCCAACCATCAGGAATTATGGGAGCTGAAGTCCAAACCATCTGGAGGACCAAAGGTTGGGAACCACTGGGAATCCAACCCATCAGCCTGCTACTTTCAGGCACACGGCTGGATGCTATCCCATTGCAGGTTGAATTCATTTCCAACCCAGTTGACTTCCGTACTTGGCATTGTATGGCTGGAAGTGGTCAGGTTGCCTGGGCTAAATCTCCATAGGCAGAGTGACACAGTAATGAATGGTGCCATGCAACCCTTGTGCTGAATGGCAACGGTGCACAACTCAACCCAGTCACCAAATGGGCAATCAAATGCCCATGCGCATCTGTGTGCAAAGTGAAATGCAGAGCCCGACACAAGGGCACTGGATGCCCAGCTTCCCTTCCATGACCTTGAACTGAATGCAGACATTGCGCATTGGACAAAAAACAAACCTCCAGGTGCACATGCGCAAGGAAAGTTACACCGAACTCCAGCCTGTGCCTTCCACGTCGGGCGGCACTATATCCTGGGCTGACCCCGGCCCAAACGCTTTGGGGCGGAGAACCCTCCTCTGTTTTGTTTGAGCTCTTTTGCAAGCGACCCTTAGTCCTCTGTTCTCTGCTTGCCAAGGTAAAACATCAAAAGCGTTCAGAATAGCAACACTCAAAGTAATTTGCACCCATTCCGGTAAAATGAATCCAGCAATCCTGTCTGTTCTTTTCTTTTCTTTTCCTTTCTCTCTCTCACGATTTTAGTCCTGCAGCCTTCGGCTGCTCATCAGACAAGGAGAGCAGGGATGTGTTTTAGAGGCAACTGCTAATATCTCCAAAAAGCAAGTGATTGTCGTATTGACAGAACAGCGTATTCTCTTCCTGAGCATTTCTCTCTCTCTCTCTCTCTTTCTCTTTCTACCTGCCCATTTGGCTCAATCAAAATGTGTGCCTTAATGCCCAAAGAACTGCTCACAATTCCAAGCTCCATTTGCAGCAGATTTATTCAAAGGGCCCCTTCAGCTTGCTTTCTTTTTGACAGCCTATGGTTACAATGGGCTTGGTCATCTTGAGAACACCCTAATGGAAGGTCTGAACCGATGGATGTTTTGCTCTGAGCCGTAATAGATGTCATCATTGGATCTCCTGGGGAGAGTGTGCGTGTGTTGTCCTCGTAGTCCCCCCACTACTTCAAACCACCACCTTCCGGTTAAATAGGTGCAAAATGGAGTGCTATTTCTGCACGTCTTCAAAGGCAGGCTTGAGTCACGGCCGAGGGCCTGGTGCAATTTATAACCAAAGACAGAAATCTAGCGCTCTAGATTTTTTTGAGCCCTGCAGAGCCTAGAAAAGTTTCCTTCTTGGACTGAAACTCCCAGAATCCTCAACGGCCACGCTGTCTGGAGGATTCTGGGAATGGTAATTCCCCAAATTGGGAGCAGGGGCACTCTCGAGCTCCTTGGCTGTTGCTTCAGTCCGCAGGTTTCTAGCATTGCAGAGTGAGACCCCGGTCATCCGATGTCTGGTCATGATCCTGCTTCATGGGCTGCAATGCCTAACTGTTTACAGTGACAGAGCTGGGTTGCTGACACAATACGTGGCCATGCTAGAGAACGGCAACAATTTGCAACAGGGCATGAGGCAAATTGTTCTACGGTGCAACAGGGGTTCCCACTGAATGGGGCACCACAAAAGGTGGAGATGTCACCATCAAAGAAAGGCGGCCATTACGTAGTCCTCTGACATCCTTCCAAATACTGTCAAGCAGAACTTGCAGCCGTCTCTCTCAAAACCTGATCGGAGGCAGCCAGTTTCAGTAGTAGGTTTTGTGTTTCTTGGGAGATATTTGGCAACCCTACGGTTCTCTTGCATGTGCCTTAGATCT
The DNA here is from genome assembly GCA_034509955.1 of Urosaurus nigricauda. NCBI lineage: Eukaryota > Metazoa > Chordata > Lepidosauria > Squamata > Phrynosomatidae > Urosaurus > Urosaurus nigricauda. Next base: position 12,179,143 of record JAOEGL010000014.1, read on the forward strand.
GCTATTGAAGCAGGCGAACATATCCCCCGTTCAGTATGGTGTGTCTGTATTCATTTCGAGGCTGTGGAGGTGGATTTGCACATGGGTGGCCATTGTGTGTTTTGCATTTTGCCTTGCACCTGATTGTGCGTTGTGATTCAGTGAGCCCTGTGCATGATGCTCATGCACATTTTGTTATGCACTTGGCAATGCAGGGATGAAGTGGCATTATGCACAACATAAAAGTTGTGCTCCCTCTCCTTGAAACTAGATCATGGCCTCTTGGTGCATTTGTAACAAAATGTCGAGCTCTGAAATTCTCTGCTCAGTCCAGTAATCTGTTGTTATTACAGATTTAGCCAGGAGAGGTTTTTGAACAGTGAGCATTCTTTTTTGTGATCCAGTGTTGACCAGGGAAGGCTATTTGTGCAATGGTGTGAAAGGCTTGAATGGAACTGGGAAACTGTCAGATGCAAACCCACCTTTGAAGGATGTGCGCTATCCTTTCTTTGACAGCGAGCGAGGAAAGCGGTATGCGCGGTATGCGCCAGGTGCATGAGGGAGTTTGTGTACTCGTGCGCATCTCTGCCAAATGATTTTCAAACTACGCGTCCAGCAAAAAACTTCTCCAAATCTTTCTGTCTCTGTCGGGACCGTTGAAATGGGAGGCACTGGGGCTTGACCAAATGCATTAATACACTTTTGATTTCTCCTTGCCTCATTATCGAGGGAAATGTTTGCGTGGTGCTTAATGAAAAGCTCTCAGATAGGTTTTCTGCTGCTAGACCCTTACGCAGACCTCGCTTACTTTTTAATAAGACGAGAGGCAATATGGTGGTGTCGCGGCTAAATTACTTGGCTGAGAGGCGAGAGATCCGAGTTCTAGTTCCCACTGAGCTATGGGGCATATTGGGTGACCTTGTGATGGCCTTTAACTCTCTCAGGTCTCAGCCTGACCTACCTCACAGGGTTCTTATGAGGATAAGAGGGGAGGAGAATCATGTATGCCGCCTTGTGATACTAGAAGAAAGGAAGGTTATAGATGTGACCAATAAATAACAAATATGACCACCCTGCCCTCCTTGTCCTGCCCTCTCCAGCATGACCTTCCATGTCATTGGGAGTAATGAATCTATCCCTAGTTTGATTCCAGTGATTCCCAAACTTTGGTCCTCCAGATGTTTTAGATCTCAGCTCCCAGACTATTGGCCAAGCTGGCAGGGACATCTGGGAGCTGAAGTCCAGAAACTTGAAGGACCAAAGTTTGGGGACCACTGTTTTATTCTTATCTGAACCCTATATGCAAACCCTATATAGCACCTTGGATAGCTCCATGCTGAAAGCAGGAGTGGACCAGCTACTGCTGCCCTTCAACTATGGGAAATAATAATAATAGTAATAAATAATAATAGTAGTAGTAGTAGTGCAGGGGCTTCAAGGGAAAGGTTCTTTCCAAATGTACTTTCCACATGTGGAGAACAATTTTGTGGACGGCATCCAGCAGAAGGGAAGGAGAAGATTAGCCCTTATTGTTATGAATTTATTTGTTTTATTTATATGCCACATTTCTCCTAGAGCGGGACCCAAGGTGGCACCAGCGCTCTCTGTCAAGCCAGGCTGAATACCTCTCCAAACTAGAAATCCCAGGATTCTGTAGGATGGAGCCATGGTAGTTCAAGGGGTGCCAGAGTCCCATCTGTATTTTTTCCTCCTCTCCTTGTTTTTGAATAGGTTGTGAACTTTTGGGGGGAATGAGACACCTACATGGAGAAATTGGTATATTATTTCGGTACATGTTTTTCCTAAGTGATGACACTTCTTGACAGCGCCTCATCCATCTTTTTTGCCCATTGATTCGAGTGGGCTTGTGCGCATTTTTCAAGGCTTCGTTCTGAGTGGTGCACATGGTTTTTTTGCTCAAAGATCCTCTCCTCTCCCTTCAAAAAAAAAAAAAAAAGTGGAATAGAGTGGAATCTGCCTCTTGTGGGTTTTTTCTTTCTTTCCTATGATGAAGAAGTGGAAGATAAGTGTGGGTTTTTGCTAATTGTCTCCCAGGACAAGAACGGGAGAAAGTGATTCTTAAAATTCGATTCATGCAAATTTATTTCCATGCGCCGTTTTAAACCTTCCTGCCACAAAAGGAGATGTGGCTCCCACATGTGTTTGCCTTTAGAGAGGTCCACTGCTATTCAGGGTATAAACTGGAAAAGAGATGGCTGTTAACTGGGATTTTTAAAGAAATGAATCCAACGTGCGAGAGCCAGTGCAGTGTTGTAGTTTAAGTTTTGGACAAGGACTCTAGAAGACAAATATTTAGCTTTGTTTCTATTTACTTTGTGCATGTAGTGCTGCTACATCAATCCATGGGCCTTGTTGCTTATTTATGTCTCCAGATATTATAGCTGGCATGTGATAATCTATTGCTTGGTTATTATTGACTGGTTTGTCCACTAGGTTGCCAGCATTGCATTTTCTCCTCCTGGCTCATACCCATATTTATTGGGATTGGAAGCAAATATTGCATGTTTTATTATTAGGTGGATCTCTGTGTCATTTTTCCCCCTTGCGCTGTGCCTTTGTCCATATCTGCCCCATGCAGGTCAAAGTACATATTAAACGTGGGGAGCTTTATCCTGGGAGGGCAAGCCACAAGGATGTTGGGGGGGAGGCGCAGTAGCTTCAACCTCAGGATACTTAGATATCTTTCTCTATGACATGATTTCATTTTATGTGCAAACTAGAACCCTATATCCCACGGGTTATAGACAGAGATCTCATTTCAGTGCATCTGAACCCATCTCCTGCAACTGTCCCAGTTTGGCAGGGACAGTTCCGACTGATCCTCCGTCGTCCCACTTTTTCAGCCGCTTTGAAAATGTTCCGGTTTCTCTCTCCTTCTCTTCCCACTTGAGCCCCCTTTGTGTGCCGCCGACTTCAACTGCTGCAAAATGAGTGCAAAATGCAAACGTTGTTTTTGCTCAGCTTGGGGGAGCGGGAGAAGAGGAGGCAGAATATTGCCCTTCCCAGTAGACTCGGGCAAAAGCAAACACCTACACAACTAGAAAGGAAATGAAGGAGTTTATCAGACCACGGATATTGGAAGTATAATCTAATGGCAATCCGAATGCAATCATGGGGTTTCACGTTATTGCGTATTAAATAATCTCACGCAATTTCGGGCAAAAGGGAAGTCGATTCGAATGCAATCATGGGTTTAACGTTATTGCGAATTAAAGCATCTCACGCAATTTCGGGCAATGGGGGGGGTCATTTTTGGCTAATACGAAGTCATTCCGAACACTTTCCGAACGCAATGGGATTTCACATGAATTCAAATTGGCTTCATTCGAAATAGAGAGAAATTCCTCCCGTCTGATAAACTCCGAAGACGTGGAAGTAGATTTCCAATCGCTTCTGGCTTTGACTTTTCTTCATTTGGACACATTTCCTGGTGCAGAAAAACTGGACTTTCCCCTGACCCTCTCCAGTTATGCCTGCCTGCCTTAGACAGCAAGACCGGAAAGGGATGCCAAACCTAAAAAGATGCTTTCCAGTTGAAGCACAGGGTTGTCCTGGAGAGGGCTAGGATTTTCTTGGAATACCTCCTGTGCTCTCAGGAATCTGTTTTTACTTTTCTCCGAACTCCTTTTTTCCAATGTTGATGCCCCCAGCGAAGATGGGAAGCTTATTATGGTGGGACTCACTCCTATACTGGACAGGTCTCCAAATTATTGGTCTCATAGCAGCATTCGACGGTTCCTTCTCCCAGCCCCGAAAAGTCGCATCTGTCCATTCCAAGTCGCCTGGATGGCAGACAGGCCTGATTTCCAAATTAGTGTAATAGAGAAACTGGGTCATGAGCTGGAGAACCCCTCAGGGATAAAGCCATCTTTAACCTAGTTATAAATGAGGGAGTACCAATGGAGAGGAAATTCCCGATCAATAAACTTTCGTTCATAATTTTTTTTTTAATGCACTGCAAACAGAGCCGGGCCGAAAGCTGTTAGGGCATGCAGGCAAAGGAATGCTAATAATAATAATAATAATAATAATAATAATAATAATTTATTTCTACCCCGCTTCTCCAACAGGATCGAGGTGGCTTATAACTGTAATAAAATACATACAATGTAAATAAATCCCTCTATTCCCTCCTTCCTTACATATACCTAATAATACCAACATAACACTAATAAAATATAAGTTAAATCATAAAAACCCTTGATTGTTCTTTTCCTCCCCACCTTACCGGTTACCCCTAGTTTTAAATAAAATGTGGGTTTTTCCTGATGCCTTTTCCCATGGTTTTATTCTCGTTAGCTCCCGGTTTTGTTGTTATTCTGGAAACTGTGGACTGCTTTGGGATGGTTTCAGAATGAAATGGGGGGCAGAAATGCTATTCAAGAAATAAATAAGGATCCCTAGAGGTCCTAAAACGAGAGACAAAAAACCCTGTCCCATAGAGCCCTGGTTCCACTACGCCACGGATCCAGCCGTGCAATTTGGCATTTTGCCTCCTGCTCATGTCCGATGTTTTGCAAAGTTCAGCGTGCGATTTCTCCCAAGGAAATCGGCACCGGTGCTTAACCCGGCTTGCCAAAATTCCTCTTAGCCCAAGGAGGCTTAGAGTTTGGAATCATACCAACCTGATGGTATCTTACAAGATGTCAGAGGAGTCTGTCCGGTCAATGGGGAGGCCTCCATAGAGAACTCCCTTCCCCCTCCGGATGGATGGCAGCGAGGCAGATGGCAGATGGCCTCTTACGGAGTCACTTGAGGCTAGATCTCTGGAGAGATTTGCATTTTAACTCTTCATCTCCCGATCAATATGATATAGAAGAGAGGACATGTACATGGGAAAGTCAGGGAGGGGAAGAGAGAGATTGGATGGCCTGATCCGTTTGGATGGAAGCAAGCCAGAGTTTTTAATCTCTGGGACGGGTGCTCCAGCCTTCACGCTGGTTGTGAGGATGGTGCGTGGCCAGAATTGTTCCTTGTTCAATAGGAGTTTGCTTCAGTGTGGTTTGAAGGTTGGACTAGGACACTGGGAAACCAAGGTTCAAATCCTGGCTCGGCCATGGAAACCCACTGGGTGGCCTTTGGCAAGTCACACTCTCTCGGCTCCGGGGATGGCGATGGCAGACGCCCTCTGAAGAAACTTGCCAAGAAAACCGCATGATAGGTTCGCCTTAGAGTCACCATAAGTCAGAAATGACTTGAAGGCACACAACAACAACAAGCAGGTGACAGCTGAAGAATGATGAATAAGGCCTGTTTTGTGCATATAAACCAGAGGCCCTTTCACATTATGGCCAGAGTCCCAGATAGGTGTTAGGTCTTGTAAGTCGGCTTTGAGAAGTAGAGTTTGGTAGTTCTGGAATGTCTAAACGCAGAAGAAGGTGGCCATTATATAGCTACATGGGGAATTGGCAAAGTGACTTATGCACATTGGAACCAATGTGCTACAATCCCTGATGCGCGGCATTCCCTCCTTCGATCCCTGACATGCAATGGTGCCCAATATTCGAGACTCCGAGGTGAGATTCATTTCTGTTTGTTCCAGTCTTGGCTTGGCAAGGAAGCATCCGGTCGATATTTTATTGCCTTAAGGTCCCTTGAGAACCCTTCAGGTGGAAAGGTAGAATTAAAACAAAGAAACACATAAACCAAGAACAACAGGAAGACAAAAACTTTAAATCACTTACATTTTCAGGTTGGAAAAAAAAATCTCGCCTTGAAGATTCGAATCTGAATTTAATTCACACATCCAGGATTTCTGTGTCGGAAAGGGGACCCTTTGGCAAATGCTGAGTATTGTCATATATCTGTTTCTTGTGCTGTTGGCCAACCTCAATTTGAAGAAGCGATCTTTTCAAGGTAGAGGTCTGCCCAGCCAATCTTTCTGACGGGTGCTGTGACAGCTAGGAATGTAAAAAAAATGACAGCTTTGCTTATCCTTCATTTTAAAATGCAAAATCTCTCCATCTCAGATATGAAGAAATCTGCAATGTCTGGTCGGTATGTATTGGACTGAAATAAAATCCCTTTCCCACATCTGCTGTGCCCCAATTCAAACAGTACAGCTATTCCCAGCTTAGAGAAGATGGCAGGACTTCAATACGGGACTCGGAGCTACATAAATGGACTTGCATCTGCAGAAAACAGAACTGAACGGATTCCCAACATCCGCATTCAGTGAGGGGCTGCTGGGGATGGTACTACATAGGAGAGCCAGGAAAGTGACCAATGTGTATCAGGACCGATGCTCTGATGTGCATCTTTGCAATTGACTAGGAGTGTTCTGTAGTGCCTGTGATACATAGTTAAGCATGCAGTGTTTGCTTTTGGCACTGAAAATGTTGTTTTCTATGCAAGAAAAGTTGCTTTTGGTGCAAAAATGTTGCTTTCTGCACCAAAAGAATGTTGGTTCATTTGTGCAAAAAGTGCGATTCTCCTCATCAAGGTTTCCAGACATTCAAACACACAAACACACACACACTGTTTTTCAACCATTTTTCCAAATCTTTTCAAATAATCTTCCCATCCCTGGACTACAAATCCCAGGATTCTGTCGGATGGAGCCATGACAGCTATTTCTGCACAGCATAGATACAATGTTAGTATGGCACCCCCTTGGTGTCTTATGCATGCGTCAGTTCCCTGCAGAAGCAATTGGGCATTTTTGTCTGATGGGGCATGCCCACATTCAGGTCCAGGCTGCCAAGGTGGAGGTGCGAATTCAGTGCCACTGTGCATAAGCTCACATTGCACATGAATACTCGTGAGGATTGGGTTGGTTGCACATTTGGTGTCTTGGTTCAGTTAGCTTACAGTCAAATTCATTGTCGAAAATATTACTGGTACCAATAACTTCACAATGTGGTAGACCAGTCCTCCTGCATTTCTGGAGCGCTCCTCCTCTTTCTGCTGAATGGAGCTCTGGATGTCTTCCTCCAGCTGTGAACACAGCCTCCTCTGTCTCTGGTTTCCAACATGCTGGGGCACCATAATAAAAGCCAGATTCCCACTGTACTGGGGAAATGTGCAGCGGGTCAATTGTGGGAACTCCTTCCAACTGGTTTTGACTTACAATATACCACCAGCTCCCATCATGGTTGGGAATAGGAGTCCATAAACATCTGGAAAACCAAAGGTCCCTCACCTCTGATGGTCCTAGGTCAAATGGAGAACTGTTACATTTGGACTGCAACCCCCTAAGTGCTGTCTACGGGATGCTGGGAGTTGTCATCTCAAAATCGACCTATTCCAAGGCTCTGGGTCTGGGGTCAGCATCTCTCCTTCCAGTGGGGTGGGGGTTCCCATGCGATGGGAGTCAGTCGATCCACTCTGAGTTTCAATCCAAAGTTTAGAGAAGTGCCGAATCCTATCCCGCCAGGACAGGTTGAGCACTCAGGTTAGGTCTTCAGACTCAAACCCTGAACGGATTCATCATCCCAATGCCATGGGAGGTCATGTTGTCTCTCTGCCCACTCTGTGCCATTCGGGGGTGGCCGAGGGCATCCCCCAAGCCTTGCCCTGCCATGGATGCCGTCTCTTGTTCTCCCCCTCTGACCTTTGATGTTAATTGATACAGAGCTGCCTTTAATCCTCTCTCTTGCACTCAGCTCTCTTGTTCGGTGGGCATCTGCTCAGCGAGGAGAGGGGGCAGCCGGGGTTCTCCAACCATCCGCCTGCCTGCCATCTGCTTCATCCGCCCGCCCCCCCTCCCTTCCATCCATCCAACAAACATGGAAAGGGGGAGATGGAAGCAGGAAGAAGGAGGCGGTGGGGCAAGAAAAAGAGACGTGTGTTGATGCAATTAAGAGCAAAGCTTTTGTCTGCTCCTTGACCTCAGGCTCTAGTGGTACAGCTGCCCTCCGAGGAGCAGCCGGGGATTTAAAAACTCTAATTACTAGGCCACAAGGCAACTGCTGGCAGCCTCCGAGGGAGATTTCGGGAGGGAGGGGGGGGGGGTCCTTGTTAGGATTCATAAAAGGAAGATCCAAAGCAGGGTTTGGGGGGGGGGAGGAAAACCTCTCGCCATTGAGATCGCGTGGCCCAAAGAGCTTCTGGTCTCCGGACAAGAGGAGTCTTTCTGAAGCCCTCCAAATCTCTCTCGGGCACATCCTCATTACAACCATCTGCCTCGCTCATTAGCCCACTTGGGTGTTCTGGGAAAGAAACCAGGCCAGTTGTCAGAGTGGCCCTGGCTGGCTTAAGCAGAGCTTATGTTTCTTGTTAAGCCCGAGAGTCAATATGGTGCGAGGGAGGGAGATGCAGCAGATGCAAATCCCCATGCGGCCATGTTGCTCATTGTGGGGACCCCGACCACCACCTGAGAGCCAATATGGTGCGACGGAGGAGGACACATCGGATGCAAACCCCCACATGGCCGTGTTGCTCATTGTGAGGATGAGACCCAATGTGGTGCGATGGAGGAGGACGCATCGGATGCAAATCCCAATGTGGCACGTGTCGCTTGTTGTGGGGAGCACTACCTGAGAACCAACATGGTGCGATGGAGGAGGGCATGTTGGATGCAAGTCCCCACGTGGCCATGTTGCTTGTTGTGGGGACCCCACCACACTTGAGAGCCAATATGGTACCATAGATGGAGGACACATCAGATGCAAATCCCTATTGGGCACATGTTGTTCATCGTAGGGATCCCCCTCCACCTGAGAGCCAATATGGTGTGATGGAGGAGGACACATCAGATGGAAATCCTCCAACTTCCATCATTCCTCGCTGACCTAGCTCATAGAGAGGGAGCCTGGGAGTTGTAGTCCAAACCTTCTCGGAGGTTGTCTGCCCCGACTTTAGACAGCTTGAAGGTACCCATTCCTAGCACTTTGCGATGGAGCTCTTTATGGCGGATTGCCTCCCCATTTGGGTGGACAGCTATTACAGGCAGACTTACCGCCATTTGTACTTTAGCCCAAGAAGCCTGAACAAAAAGGGGAGTGAGAAACCCATGCTAATTCTGCCTACAATCCACGTTTCCTTGCCTCTTTCTGAACTGGCTTCATTAAAGCATGGCTGTTCTCTTGCTGTAACCAAGATAAGAGCCTTGGGACTTTTTTGGGTGACCAGAGGTCAGGTTCTTTCATTTATAAGAAAAAAACCAGAGCTCTTAATGTTACAGGAAGAAGGGAGGCATGTTCTCGGTGCATCTGACCCCACCAGTTCTAATGAGATTTATCTTGAAATTCTTCCATGGCTGCTAAGCCTGGAGGGTGAAGTAAGCTGCAGGAGCCAGCGTTTCCATACTCTGTTGGTGAGCACAACAGGGACGGAAAGGATTTTCGAAAAACATTCAGAAAATGGTCAAAAAATTGTTTCTTGAGTTTTAGGTTGAGAAAAATTGGGGACCGATGTGAACCTTCACCCTTTTGGAATTATTCTGCTCCAGGTTCAAACCTAGTATTTTTGTGCAGAAAACAATAGTATTATTACTATTGCAGAAATTAGTATTTTCTGCACAGAACATATTTCCGTGCAAAAAATATTGTCTGCTCAGAAAATCTTGCATCCTGTGCAGAAAATGCAGGTTTCTGTTCTTGCTCTCTCTCTCTCTCTTTCTCTCTCTCCAGTTGGGCTTCCTTATCCACAGATTTTTTTATCCATGGATTTGAGCATACACGGCTTGAAAATATTCCCAAAAAGTATAAATTCCAAATAGCCAACCTTGATTTTCCATTTTATTATGTGGGATACCATTTTGTTGTGCCATTATATTTAATGGGTCTTGAGCATCCACGGATTTTGTTATCCACGGAGGGTCCTGGAACCAAACCTCAGCGGATAACAAGGGCCCACTGTGTGTGTGTGTGACAATCACATATTCTACACAGAAAGTAATATTTCTGCACAAGAATGTTCTTTTCTGCAAAGAAAATGCTTGTGACCTGGGAAGAAAATGCAGTGATTTTTTTTTTTCCTGCATGGCTAAAATGCACAAATTTTGTGCAGAATAAGTCCCAGATTGCGAATAGTCTTGAAAAACTGCAATTTTCAGAGACTTTCTTCCAGCAGGAAGAAAATATCTCAAATTACTTGTTCCTTCTTTCGAAAACAAATTTAGCAAAAGAATTCCATCCTTAGAGCATGGAGACCTTTGGTAACAGTGAAGCCATTTGCCCCACAGCCACCTCCTGAAAGCCTGACAAAAATTAGGACTCCTGCTTTTCGATTCCAGACCTTTTCTCATCTCCGGTTTCCATTCCTGCAGAGATTGCAGAATTAAAGTAGTTACAAATAACTTGTTACACGTAACTAGTTAAATGTAATGACTTCCCTTTATTACCTTATGGTCCCACTGTAATGAGGGATACGGGGGCATTTCGCAAATCCTCCTCGAGTACATAATGAGTTGGAGAGATAGAAAGATAAGAGTTTATTTCCTTCCTCAAATTATTCTTGGCATTTGCAAGCCTTAATAAGAAGAAAAAAGATAGTGGCTTAATATCTTTGAGATTCAGAGAGACTTCCGAACTCTATCCAATTCATCTTCGGGAAAATGACTCATTCTCGAGAGCATTTTGCAAGCGCTACTAGAAATGTCGCCAGGTCACAAGTTGCCAGGGAGCCTGGAGAGGCTGGATTTAATAGCCACGGCGGCGCAAGTGGCAATAGGATCGCAATGTCTGCAGCGCGGCCTCTTGACAAAGGAACCTATTTAAAATGTTCCACAAAAGCTGGGCGGTTGCTTCTTAATTAAGAAAACCTCCCGCCTTAATAAGGTCTCCTTGCATGGAACATGTGATGTTGCCTTTTGCATACGTGGAAAAATAAGGCAATTAGTGAGAGTTTTTTGTGGAGCTTTCAGGCTCTGTGGCCATGTTCTAGAAGAGTTCCTTTCTGACATTTCGCCAGCATCTGTGGCTGGCAGCTTCAGAGAATGATAGCCTGGAAAATGATTGGAGATATATATCCTGTGTGACCCTGGGAAGGAAGGAGTAATTTGCAAATGTATTTTTCTGTTCCTAATGGCAGTCCTCGGGGTGGGAGGATATGCAAACAAGGATTAATGTCTGTTTGCATATCCTCCCACCCTGAGGACTGCCATTAGCAACAGAACAATACATTTGAAAATTACTCCTTCCTTCCCAGGGTCACACAGGATATATATATCCAATCATTTTCCAGGCTATCATTCTCTGAAGATGCCAGCCACAGATGCTGGCGAAATGTCAGAAAGGAACTCTTCTAGCCCGAAAGCTCCACAAAAAACTATGGATGCCGGCCATGAAAGCCTTCGACTCCACAATTAGGGAGACTTTTGGCAAGAGAGAACTGAGCCACTGACCGTGCCGACGGATGGGTCCTGGATGGAGTCGTCCATTAAAAGAAATTTCATACCCTCCAACATCTCTCAGATAAAAACAGGGATGTGGGGGGTCAAGCAGTGTCAGCATGAAGTCGAAAGGATGTGAAGAGGCAACAAAAGGGCGAAAGTGATGAGGAAAATCATTTGCAGGAAAAGTCCCCATATTTATCCATTTTAAAAAAATGCTGTATATACTCATAAGTCTAGAAATTTGGAGGGGGGGGATTGACCCAAAAAACCTGAGTCGACTTATCCACAGGTCAATGTAAGTATTGTATCTTAACTCTTATTTAAAGGAAGCAACCATCCCCTGGTGAAAAGCAAGAATATAATCTGTCCTGAAAGCACTGATCCCCTCTATTCTCTCATCCATCCAACCTTAAGAGTAAGCACAAAAAGTTATGCCTGCTGGAATTTTGTAAGTTCTTTGTTTTACTTTGCTTCGTCCTTTAGATCCTTTGCTATATGCTCCTAAATTTTACCCTCGACTTGTGTTCGGGTTATAGCAAAATCCCTAATTTTGGTCCCAAAACTTGCCCTCGACTTATACATGAGGTCAACTTATAGTCAGGTATATCCGGTACTAAATCAAGAGTAGTAGAACCAGAAATGAAAGTTTTCAGGGGGGGGAGGATGGCTCCTGTGCAAATCCCGTACAATGTCGTCCCCCGTGAGATTCAATTTGAAGAGATTAGGCTATAGGCTTTGCTTTATTGCGTTTGCATTAAATTCAGATTGCTTTTTTTCCCTTTTTTTAAAAAAGAGGCTTAGTTTTATTTGTTTTTGTTTTTTTATCCGAGTGAGAAAAATGTTGATTGATAGTTTGTTGTTTTCCTTTGTTTTTGAACTATTTGGATCTGGGGGGGAGTAGCTGCACGGATGCGAATCCACGATTTCCGATTGATGGAAAATGCCGGTGTCTTCTTTTTTCGCTTCTCTCCTTTGGGGTGGTTTTGCTGGGCCCACGTTCTGGCTTTGGCCGTGTCAATGAAACCATGGATGAGAGGCAGAGTTTGGAAATGTTCATTTTTGGACTACAGCTCCCAGAATCTCCATGGCTAGCTGGGGGGATTCTGGGAGATGTAGTCCAAATGAATCATTCCTCCCCGCAGGCAGGCTCTGGTTAGATGAAGAAAAAAGACTTGTGCTTTGAGTGCCAACATAATTGGGCTGGTTTTAGGTCGCCAGTGTCTTGGCGAGTCGAGGGCACCATTTGCAAAATGATTGGGGATGGTCCCAACCCGAGTAGCTTAGAATGAGTCTCTGTAGCCTGGTATGTTTTGCCAGATGGTCACTTCCTGGCAAACCAAGTGCCCCAGGCTGCTTGGGGATTCTGGGAGTTGTAGTCCAGCAAATTCACATTTCCCAGCAATTCCAGTGCTCAAAATCCGTGACTCTGATCAACCTTGGCCGAACTTTGGAGCCCCCGCCAGGCATGGCTGTACCTGCTCCGAGCATCTTCAGCTGTCATCTAGTTGAGGGCATGTTTGTCTTTCTCGCTCGGATATTGGAAACAAACAGATGGTCAAACCGGGCTGCTAGCAAAGCCAAGAGAGGAACGGATCCGAACGAAATGAGGACAGGGTTTTAAAATAGCCTTTTTTTGGCCTATTCGCCTATGGTGAGGCAGAATTGCCTCCAAGCCACTTGAGAAGGGAGGGTGTCGTAGAAACTAGAAGAAAAAGAAGAAGTAATGCAAGTAATATCAATCTACTTAGTTTACATATACATATATATATATACACATATATATATATATATATTCTTTAAAAAAAGAAATGCAAGTAACATCAATCTACTTAGTTTACATTTACTTTCTAATAGATATATATAGATATATATACATACAGTAGAGTCTCGATTATCCAACCTTCGGTTATCCGACATTCCAGATTATCCAATGTCGCGGCTGCTGTGATTTCTTTAAATTTTCTGTGATTTCTTTACATTTTTGGAGGACTGAATTGTTTATACCGTACATCACAATGTTGATCAGTGATTTCTTTACATTTACTTTTACTGTCCATACATTTGCAGTTCATAGTGATTTCAAGGCTTTTCTTGGACCTTCCGGATTATCCAACATTTTCGGTTATCCAACTATCAGCCGGTCCAGTTTATGTCGGATAATCGAGAGACTACTGTGTATATATATATATATATATATTACCAAGTACATTTTTGCAAACCTTTATAAAGAAAATGTAGTCAGACTACACAAAATCTCATGGCAATGAATCAAATGCAAAGGAGCGCAACCTTTTCAGGCCATGCAGGTGTGATGCCCCCGGAGATGGCAGCAAGGACCTTCGAATTGGAAGGACAATAAAATCCATTCTGCCCCACACATACACTTTGTCGCATCCTAGAGGATTTGCTTGAATCTTACTTGGTTCACTTCCCATGTCAAATGCACAGGTTGTCTTCTCTAATGTGTGGCTATGTCAGGTCAACCCCACTCTTGTTGCATTCCCGATCCCTGTACCTGGGTCACACTTACTACGACTCTTCTTCCTAACCTCATAGACTAGTGATAGCTTTCCTTGGGAGATTTCTTCTCCATGTACATTATTATTATTATTATTATTATTATTAATTATTATTATTATTATTATTTGGGAATAACTGTCTTTGCATATAGGTACATAATGAGATATCTTGGAGATGGGACCCCAATCTAAACTCGAAATTCATTGAGGTTTCCTATGCACCTTATCAACACAGCCTGAAAGTAATTTTATATACAGTATTTTTAATAACTGGGTGCATGGAGGGGGGAAAAAGCTTCTGTCCACTGAACCAATGGAAAGCAAAGGTGTCACCCAAGAAAATGTTGAGTTTTGGAGTATTTTGGATTTCGAAATTCCGGATACCCTGTAATTGGATGGATGGATGGGTTGGCATGGACATCCCAAATAAATAAGGTGGCAGATCTGGAGACATGTGACACTAACAATGTCATCTTTTATCTTCTGCAAGTTTTTATTTTATTTTATTTTATTTGAGAGAGAAAGAAGGAGAGAGACCTTTGTTTCCCTCTCCCATTAGCAATTTTGTTCAGGGCTGGCACATCATAAGTGTAATCACAGCTTCAATCTATGCCACTCTGCAATTTATTAATGTATGTATTAATCCACTAATTATAGTTATGGATTTCTCTGTGACACAATATTTAGTGACTAACAAAGCGCACCATTAATCCCGATGGCAAAAGTGCAAACGAATAAACACTAGGATAACAAAAGCCAACCGAAACAACTACAGTTATAAGCAGACCGTTTAACCGGGAGGGGAGCGAACACACCGGGCCGAAAAACTTGGTTTGGTTTTGTTTTCCTGTGAATGGATATCAGGGTTAGTCTGTTTGAGTATCACACAGAAGAGTCTCCTTAAACAGGCTTCTTTGTGAATTGCAATGCCAAGGGTGCTGTTTCCTGTGCAAAAGTACCAAATGCAAATTCTGCGCAGAATAAAGCCTGAACTGCGCAGGCATTAACTATCTGTGGTTTTAATCCAGTTTTCTGTCGGAGTCGCCTGGAATCCAAGGCCATGTTTGCATGGGCCAAAAGGCCTTCCCCATGCCCCCATTCTGGTGTTGTCCTACTTGGACAACACACAACCCAGACTCCATTTCTAGTGCAAACAGACCGAATAACACCTGGCCATTCAGCACCAGAATGGGGGTATACCCCCTTTTTTAAAGGATTCTTAAAACTTAATATTTGCTCCTGATCTTCCCAGAAGAGCTGGAGTCTGCCATTCTGAGGCTGAACAATAGCATTTACATTTCTATACCACTTAATAGTAAACTCAGTATTCTCTAGGCAGTTTACAATGTGTAAGCCAATTGCCCCAAGCAAGCGGAGAATTCATTTTACCAGCCTACGCAAGAATGGAAGGCTGAGTCAACCTTGGAGTCCCTGGGATCGAACTCACAACCTTGTGACTGCAGTACTGGCATTTAACCACGGTGCCACCTGGCATGTCCCCCACTGCTGCCAGTCCCTCTCTCTCTCTCTGAGGTCGGAACGTGATGCCCAGCCATGTGGTTGAGGTTGGGCACCTCATTCTGAACTCAGAGAAAAGCGACCTGCGGTTGAAGCAGCGGACACACCAAGCAGCTCAATGCATGTGATCATCCACCTGGCATTGGCTTTTGTAATGCTGGATGGCCCTGCACCAGTGCAGACAGAACCATAAATGCAATGGATGGATAGATAGATCTCCAGTGCATCTTCTTTTCTCCCGATTGCAGAACTACAGTTAGATTTTTCCTAGCTCCCAACCCACCCACGCATCACAAAATGGATGTGGGGACATGCGCCAATGCCGTGAAGCTCCTTGCTTCCAGGGAGGAACATTGCACAAAGTGGTATTGTATACCTCCTCATGCAAGGAATTGTAAAGCATGTCTGCTTGTACAACCCCAAGTTTCACAGGCATATGAAGTTTATCAGATGACGGAAATCGGAAGTATAATCCAATGGTAATCCAAACGCAATCATGGGGTTTTACCTTATTGCGAATTAAAGCATCTCATGCAATTTCGGGCAAAAGGGAAGTCATTCCAAACACAATAATGGGTTTTACCTTATTGCGAATTAAAGCATCTCATGCAGTTTTGGGCAATGGGGGGTCATTTTCAGGTAATGGGAAGTCAATCTGAATGCATTCTAACACAATGGGAATTCACATGAATTCGCTAAACTAGCAAATTCACGTGAATTCGAATTGGCTCCATTCGAAATCGAGAAAAATTCCTCCCATCTGATAAACTCCATATGTCATGACAGGACTCTGGCCATGTCACCTTAGGTATGGGTAGTTACTCACAAGAGGCAGTAAATGGTAAGGAGCTGAGGTTTCCCAACTGTGTGGGGCAAATCAAGCCCCATGAATCGACGGTGGGGCTAAGCCCTACAGAACGCACCCCACCCCACAGAAGCAGCCATCAGTAGTGGCAAGAAGCCTCTTTCCAAACTGACATTATTGCTCAGAGAGAGAGAGAGAAAGAGAGACCTCCAGGGAGACCGTTTCAGGCTAATTGCTTCATTTAAGAAATCACTTTAACATTTTGTCGAGTATTCGTGGCTCTTAATAAACAAAAGTTGGAGGGAATAATTACAGCCTCGGCTTGTTGTTCCCGAGGGTTGCTAAGAGGGAGACCTGATCGGAATACTTTAAGTATGTACACAAACGATTAGCTCAAGGCAGCAATGGGTTTGCCGAAGCTACACAGTGGGGCAGGCTGCTCCTGCTCTCCTGCTGAGGCTCTACTTCGCATTTCCATGGGGTTTGTAGAAAAGACAGGGAGGCTCACAGCCAAGTTAAAAGGGGCCTTTCTTGGATGTATCCAAAATGAAACTGCAAGTGACTAAACTCTCCTCAATGGCACATGACGGTTGTACTCATACTTTAAATCGCTATACTCCGAGGGAAGGCTGTAGCAAACAAATCTTGCTAAGAACATCCCACGATCAGTTCACCTTAGGATCAGCGTAAGTTGAAAATGACTCGGAAGACATGCAAGAACAACAGACAACAACACAACATAGCTATAGTTTTCAGTGTGATCCTCTGGGTAGTGTGTGTGTGTGTGTAAAGCAAAAGCACTGGGGCAACCAGTGCTTCTAGTGATCAATAGGGATGCAATGTCCTGAGGCCCAGATTCTGCATCAAGGAGCAAATGCGCATTGCACGTCTGTATGTACAATGCACAGCGTATGGCCATATGGGGAGAGTATTTGAAAATATTTGGGGGGAAATAGTCCAAAAACCATGTCTCTTGTGTATCCGGAAACCCTGATGAGAAGAATCCTGAACTGACAAAGAGTTTGAGCAGTTTGAGACTTATTCTATGCCAAATTTGCACTGTTGTCGTTTTATGCGGAAAACACCATCAGTGCCACACAACATGGTCATTGGTAAGAAACGATGGGAGCTAGAACCTGGCATCCATTAGGGATATGCACATACATAAGTCGCACATGCATGAATGGTGAATTATTTGCCATAGTGCCACAGGCATGCCCTGCTGGCATGGTGCAACATCACCCAGTCATTTGCACAGTATTGCTATTCTGCATGTGGGTTTCATAGCGCTGGCAGAAACATCTGGAGGGCCAAAACAGCCCACCCTTTGTAAAATTAGCAGGTTTTCCAGATTAAGGGACTAAGATCTTATCACAAATTTACCAACCTCCCCCCCCCCCCCAAACTATGGTGTCTTTCTGCCTTCAATCTGGCGCATAGTGCTATGTCCATGACTGCATTGAATTGGCAATCAGCATACAACTTTGGAGCCCTATTGCTGCATGTGAGCCCAGCTTTTCTTATCGCTGCGCTCACATTGTTCTGCCTGCAGCGTCTTTCCATGTGCCAATTGCAAAACGGCTGGCCACTGACAGACACAGTTTTCAGGGTTAAGGAGCAGCCTGGACCCAAGGCAGCTTGCAAGAGGCTTTCAAGCGTGCTCCTTGCTGCTTTCATCTCTTGGAGATGTAATCCCCAAATCCCAACAGGGAAACGGAGGAGCGAGGGTCAAATGTACCAAGAGGCCACCCACCCAGCATGCATACCGTAAATGGCTGCAAAGTGCTCCTGGGACCCAGGACCATTTGCTAGAAAATTGATTTTGTGTCTGTGTGCGATGCTAACACAAACCAGTCAGCAGCACAGCACGGCTGACAGAAGGGCAGGGAAGCAGGAGGGTGGGTAAGGAGAGCAGAGAGCCAAGGTGCCAAGGCAGGGCCGTCAAGACACAATTGCATTTTTATTGGATTTTTAAAACATGCATGACTCCCCGTGACATTATCATCTGTAGAACAACTCAGCTGGTGCTGCACTTGAGAAAATAGATTTGTATTTGGAGAGGTTTGGAGCCACACAATTGAAGCAGATGGCGGGTAGGATCCTATCTGGTAGTCCTGGAAGAGACGGTGGCAAAGTGTTCATTATTTAATTTCAGTGGCTGAAATCATGGAATCATAGTCTATATTCTGTAACTTTACGAACCCATAGTGACATTGCGGAAACACAACAAACCCCTGTTAGTGAATTGTGAAAATGTGCATCTGAGCATGGGCAAGAGGGCTCCAAAGTGCATTAGGCACTGCTGATGCACTTCAGGCCTGCCTGTTGTGCACCGACACTTCCTTGTCAGTGTTCAGATGTGCACTGGGGAGTGCCCCAAAGCGCATTGGTTCCCATGGCACATCGGACTGGGGTCATCAGCCACTGTACCATTACCCAAAAGATGGCTGCACATTGTAATGTCACAGTAGCCCCGAGGTGAATGTGGCTGTTGCAAAATGGCTGAAGTCAATTTTGCACATGCGTAAGGCCATTTACGAAGCATACGTCCCAAGCAGAATGCTAGCCAGCATGTTATATTTGTACCAGCAAGGAAGAGTGGGATTTTCTGCCTTATAGGCCAACTGGCTTTGGCTACAGCACACCTGAAGCAAGTTCCTAAATGGAGGGGTAAGACTCCATATGTGGAGCTATGCACTGACTGCATGCTGTACAGCATTGGTGTTGGTAATATTTCCCAACAGAATGGATGCCCAAATCCTTAACTCAATGGGCATGTTTGTGCACCCAAGTGAACCTAGCAATGGATGCCAGCCCAGGCCTTTTTGGTAATTTGAACCCTTTGGTTTGGGTCCTATCCTCTGGAGCAGCCACAAACAAGCTCACTCCATCTTCCTCATGACAGCCCTCCAGGGCCAGAGAGTACAAGAAGACTTCTGCTAGGAATTGCCCTCAGCAACGAGAGAAAGTTCAGAGGCTTTTCCCAGAAGAAATCTCTCTAGATGGCAGAGAACTGAAGTGAAACAAGGGAAAGTCAGACGAAAAGGTTGCAGTAGTCAAGATAAGGCAAGGTACAGAACGTGAGCCTGCACTTCAGCATCAGGAACTGGACAAGAGGCCGTTCCAAGAAGAGCCATCTGAATTTGTATTTTTTGGTGACATGTCACTGCAGCAAAACGCAATGATGACAACAAATTCCCCCCGCCTCCAAAACCAAAATGGAGAAAGGAGGGATTGTTTCTGTTAGGTTGCTTCTGGCCTGTTTGATGGTGCCAGAGGCTTACTGCTATCTGACTGATGCAAAGTGACAGGCTTAATCCTAGAATCTCGTGTGGTCTCCGGGTACCCCTGCGGGGGAAACAGTGTCCTGTCCTCTCTTTTCCCCTACAATTCGGTCTCTTTCTTTCTCTCTCTCTCTCTCTGTCTTTCTCTCTCCTCTCAGATGAACCCAGGAGAGAGATGGTGCCGGCTTTACGTTTTCGACAGCAAGTGCAAGATGGGCAGATCAGCGTTAATCTTTTGCAACGGGCAGACTTAGCCAGCTGCCAAGCGGAAGTGAAGGGATGCAAATGAGACTTGACAGCTGGCCAATTATTGAGTGCTCCCAGCCCATCCATCCTCCTACAGCCCTTCCAGTTGAGGCAAGGTTGGACCCATCCTGAGATCGAATGCAGCTCAAGCTAGGGAGCCCTAGGAGGACTGACCCTCCTTGGCCTTGTTCACATGTCACATTCCCAAAGCCAGGTGATTTGCACCAGTGGACAAGCCATCGTCCCTTCAACGCAGTTGTCGGGAGCAGCTCAATTTGCATGCAACTACGCATGTGGCGATCCAGTGAACTTCAGGTATCCGCTTCCAGTTTGACCATTGCTGCTCTACGGAACGACCACGGTCATGACCAGAAATGGTATTGCCGTTTTGCCAAGCAGCCATCAGAGTTGACTTGACAATAGGGGCCACAGCCCTGTAGAACTGTGACTTTAAGTGCCCAGGGGTGACATGGGGGTTGTGACTCTTGGCCCCTCCAGAACCCCCAAGAACACACACAAAAAGTCAACTGTCTCATCTAGAAGTTGCCAGGATCAGAAATTCGCGTTCCAAATAGGTTGCAGGGTCCTTCAGTGTGTTTAACTTTAAAAAGAAAATCCCATTTATCAAAAAGAGACATGAACTTGTGGCTGCTTCTAGTTTGGTTTGGTTTTATGCATTTTGGGAAATCTGTGCAGCTCTCAGGGCTCTAGGGACAAAAAAGTGGCCCTCCATCCACTTCTGCTTTAAATTGAGTTGCCTACTCCATTTTCACTGTTGTGTGTTGGGGTGAATTCTTTGTTGGGGGGAAAACACTAAGGATTTGGGGTATTTCTGATGTGTATTGGGCACTTCTGATGCACATCAGCTACTTCTGATGTGTGTTGGGCACTTCTGGCACATATTTGGGTACTGGGCATTTCTGATACACACCGGGCACTCCCATTGTGTTTCAGCACTTCCTAGCCAGTGTCCAAATGCACACTGGTGAGCACTCCGATGTGCATCCGCGCCCATTGAGCATCTACCACTGAGTCACTCTGCCCTTGTACAATAAACACCCATGCGTTGTAACATCACAGCAGTCCCTAGGTGAATATAGATGTTGTGCAACTACTCGATTCAGTTTTGCACACACGCAAGGCCACTTGCAAAGACGCAAGTCCCAAGCAGAATGCCGGCCAACACAAACAAACAGAGAAACAAGCAAAAACAGCCCCCAGAGCATCACGTCTGGTGCACCTCCATGCCGAAGCCAAGCTAAGCTGCTCTTTCTCTTGTGCTGTCACCGACGGGCTTAAGGATGAGTAGCCCTACATGATTTCTTCTGGACTTTGGTTGTAAAGCAGAGCAGAGATGTAATCCCTTGGCTTTGTCTCCAGCTGCAATTACCCATGCTAAACGGATGCAGATGACGGTAATAGGACGCTAACATGGGCTGTACGGAAAGCCGATTCCAAGGGTCTAATTTTCATCAGTGCGGCTTGACTTTTTATAGCAACTGGAAAATGGGAGAGTGGCTAATGAGCTATAATTCTGAAGAGCTTCTGCCTTGATTGAGACTAATTATTTTTTATAAAGAAAAAATAATTAAAAATGTGAGCTGGGGAGGAAAGAAAACATGTGGCATTAAATAATTCATGCACCTTTTATCTCACCTTCCCCCAAAGAGCTGACAAAAATGCAGAGAAAGACATGTCAAAACAGACTCGGTGGGTGCCCCCTAGTCAAACCGCCATCCAGAATGGGACCAGAGTTTGGGGAATGATAGGAGTCAAACCAAAGGCACATAACAAGAAGAGCCAGTGTGGTCTAGTGGTTTGAGTGTTGGATTAGAACTTCAGGAGACCAGGGTTCAAATCCCTGCTCTACCCTGGAAACCTAGTAAATGATCTTGGGCAAGTCTCGCTCTCTCCATATGATGGCAATAGCAACCCTCCTCTCAGTAAACCTTGTCAAGAGCATCCCAGGATCGGGCCGCCTTGGGACGGCCATAAATCAGCAAGAATTTGAAGACATCCAACAAAATCCTGATACGGGGTGACCATCAAGTTAGAAGAAAATCCTTGCCAAAAGAAAAAGAATGAGGACAAAGAAGAAGAAGACAAAATTGTGTATCAGATTGCATATCATAGGAGGAATAAGATCAAAAATGCCTGTTTTGAATTTTCGTGACAACTTTCGTGCAGAAACGGGACAAAACAAACCTGATCACCACAAGCATCCCAAACTGACAGCTGCATCCATCTCAAAGCCGATCTGCCCCATGCTTAGCCTCTGAGCAACCAGGGTCAGGAAGGGCCAGAAAGAGGCCTTTCTGTCCCTTCCCTGCAGACGTGGCCTTGCATGTCCCCTGCCTCCCTTGTCATAGACACCACCTACATTTTGCCCCTGATGAAGGACTTCTGTTCCCCAGAGGTAGCGCGTTGCTGCCATGTGGATTTAAAAGGCTGTGACACCCTGAGCCGCGAGGAAGCCTTTCGTCAAGGCAGCGCTGCGGCCACGGATTAAAGGACTCTGACAGTAATTGTAGTCCAGCAGGGAAGAAGTCGCCTTCTCTCTCAAGGGCAAAAATGGAAAAGGAAGCACAAGGCAACTCAGTTGGTCAGCGGCTGTGGATTTCTCTTCTCACTTTGCTTCTAAAGGAACTGGGAATTGGGAAGTCGAAGGCTGTCGTGGCCGGCATCCATAGTTTTTTGTGTGTTTGGGGGGCTTAGTGGCCATGTTCTAGAAGAGTTTATTCCTGACGTTTCACCAGCATCTGTGGCTGGCATCTTCAGAGAATTCTCTGAAGATGCCCGCCACAGATGCTAGCGAAATGTCAGGAATAAACTCTTGTAGAACTGGGAATTGTTCCTTTGAATGACAGATCCCAAAGGCCGAGACCCTGCCGCATCCTCGCAGGGCCTAAATATTGGATATGTTTATCATGGAGAAGACGGAGAGGTGACATGGTAGCCGTCTTTAAATATCTTTTGAGATGTCATTGTGTGGAAGATGGAGAGAACTTGTTTTCTGCTGCTCCAAAGGAAGCATTCACACTACGGAAAGATAGCACAAGGATTCCACTTCAGCTGCCCTGGTTGCATACTGGGCTTTATAGCTTGGTGAGGCACTAGCGATCTTCAGGGGAGAATTCGAAATAGTGCACTCTAAACTGAAAATCCCAGAATTCCCTAGGTTGGAACCAAGGTGGTCAAAGTGGAATTGTAATAGTTTTTTGTGGAGCTTTCGGGCTATGTGGCCATGTTCTGGAAGAGTTCCTTTCTGACATTTCGCCAGCATCTGTGGCTGGCATCTTCAGAGAATTATAGCCTGGAAAAGGATTGGAGATATATATCCTGTGTGACCCTGGGAAGGAAGGAGTAATTTGCAAATGTATTGTTCTGTTGCTAATGGCAGTCTTCAGGTTGGGAGGATATGCAAACAAGGATTCATGTCTGCTAACTGGTGCTCATTGTCTGCTGGGAATCCCCTGGCCTTAGGCTGGTGCTCATTTCCATGGGTTGAGTCTTGACCTTGCTGTCCTTCAAGACTGGGAGCCAAGTCTTGTTTACTCTCAGGGTTTCCTCTTTCCTGTTAAAATTGTCCAGGTGTTTATGGATTTCAATGGCCTCCCTGTGCATTCTGACACGGTAGTTGTTGGCATGGTCCAGAATTTCAGTGCTTTCAAACAGCATTTTATGCCCAGGATGGTTTATAGCATGTTCTGCTACTGCTGATTTTTCCGGTTGACCCAGTCTGCCGTGTCTCTCATGTTCTTTGATTCTTGTCTGCACACTGCGTTTGGTGGTCCCTATGTAGACCTGTCTGCAGCTGCGTGGAATGCAGTAGACTCCTGCGGCTGTGAGCGGGTCTCTCTTGTCCTTGGCTGAGCGAAACATTTGCTGGATCTTCTTCGTCGGTTTGTAAACCATTTGAAGGTTGTGTTTCTTCACCACTTTCCCTATTCTGTCTGTGACTCCTTTGATGTATGGTAAAAATATCTTCCCTTTGAGTGGTTGCTTGTCTTGAGTCTTCTGGGTTTTTCTGGGCCTGGCAGCCCTTCTGAGGTCTGCGCTGGAGTAACCATTTGCCTGTAGAGCCTGGTCCAGGTGTTTCAGTTCATCTTCCAAGAAGTGGGGTTCACAGATACGTTTTGCCCGGTCTACTAGTGTTTTTATTGTGCTTCTTTTTTGTCCTGGGTGATGGTTGGAGTTCTTGTGCAGGTATCTGTCCGTATGCGTAGGTTTTCTGTATACTGTGTGGCCCAAACGTTGGTTTGGTTTGCGAATGACTAGGACATCCAAGAATGATAGTGTTCCATCCTTTTCTTTTTCCATTGTGAATTGGATGTTATGATGGATGTTGTTCAAATGGTTCAGAAATAACAGCCAGATCTTCTTCTCCATGGCTCCAAATGATGAAAGTGTCGTCCACATATTGGAACCATGTTGTGGGCTTTTTTGGTGCTGTTTCCAGGGCTTGTTTTTCAAACTGCTCCATGTAAAAGTTTGCTATCACAGGGCTAAGAGGGCTCCCCATTGCTACCCCATCTCTCTGCTCGTAGAATCCATTGTCCCACTGGAAATAGCTTGCGGTGAGGCAATGTTCAAACAGGGTTGTGATGTCTTCTGGAAAAAAATTTTGGATGAGTGTCATGGTGTCCATTATGGGGACTTTGGTGAACAAGGAGACCACATCGAAGCTGGTTAGTATGACTCCAGGTTTTAGTTCAAGGTTGTTGATTTTTCCTATGAAGTGAGCTGAGTCCTTGATGTAGTGGGGGGGTTGCCCTATATAGGGTTGAAGTTGCGTGGCCAGAAACTTGGCCAAGTCGTATGTGGGGGATCCAATGGCACTTGCTATGGGTCGGAGTGGAATGGACTCCTTGTGGATCTTGGAAATTGGAATGCTATAACTGTGTAGTCTGAAAGTGCTCCAGAACACAGACCGATGGATACAAATGACAAGAAAAGAGATTCCATTCCAATACTAGGAAGAATGCCCTGACTGTAAGAGCTGTTTGACAGTGGAGTAAAGGCACTTTTTATCATCCAAAATCTGGTAAACACCTTTCTTTTTTGGAAGGCACTTGATTTGAAATTTTTAATCTGGCGCATTTTTTTATTATTGTATCTTTTAAATATTTTGACTGCTGTTGTCACTTTATTTATTGCTGTGGTTTGTGCACTTAGTGGTTCGTGTTTTAAACTGTCAACGCATTTATAAGTGTTAATAAGCAATAAATTGCCTTGAAACATTCACCAGAGGAGGCTGTACTCCAATTTACAACTGTGCAAAGTGGAATTGTGCCATAGTGTGACATTTGTACTCTCCGGAGGGGAGCAGGAAGATAGATATGTCATTGTAACCATGGCACAAGCAGGGCCAACAGCGTGGCCATTGCACGATGGTCTGATACACAATGCGTCCTGATGTGCGGTGTCTCAGTGCACATATCCCACTGGACAATGGGACATCTTGCACACCGCACCATTGTCCTGGGTGTGTATCATACCAGCGACATAGCTCTGTCCTTGTAAAAGATTGAAGGTATACATCGTAGTCTCAGATGCAGGATCTTGGTGATGCTTTTTCTTTTCACGGAATAAGACCCTTGCTGCGAATAGTCTTTGAAAACTGCAGCTTTTGACGACTTCCTCACCGAGAGGAGAAAATTAGGAACATTATTGGTTTTTAACTGTGAGAATGAAGTTTATCAAGATTTACGTCCCTGGCCGACACCTAGGTAAATCCCAATAGATGGAACCTATTGTGCAATTGCAATGCACAATGGCAATTTTAATGCACCACAATCCCATCTGCACACCTCCGCTTATGCTGTCACCACCTGGATGCAACTCTTGCATATTGTCCAAGAATAATAACTCTACATGCGTAGTACAACTTAGACCAGCGCCAGCTTATACAACTCCCACCTAATATCTTTTTAAAGCTATCATTGCTGGTCGCCAAGTCTCCTCTCCCTTTCCCTCCACCTGCCCAATCTTTTTTTTTTTTCCCTTCCCTTTCTGTTTATCTCTTCTTTACCACCAGCCTTCAATGCAATAATCCCCACCAGACCCCCTTTTGAAGTCTCACAATTCCTTGATATCACAGCTACACAAGAAGGGCTGCCATAGCCTGCTTCGGCAATACACAGCCTCTCTCGGAAACAACTGATGCTTTTCAAAAGCAAAGCGATAATAGGTGCTTGTTAAAAGTTAATTGATCCTAAAAGGAGAAAGAAGCTTAGAAGTCAGATTGCCAAGTTGAATATAATGGCAGAATCAAAATCCCCCGCCGATGTCGCTGGCACGGATATAGGAGGCTTATAACATTCGTTTTACTTTATTTCATTTAACGTTCAGGATGAGCAATGGTTTTCCCTCACTGTTCCTTGTGTTGGCCCTTCACTTGGGCAATTCTTTGTGTTAATTTTTTGAAAAACATTGACTGGACTCCTGTCGGTGTCTTACGTATGCGTACGTTTAACCATGGTATAGTGGTTTGAGCGTTGGACTATGACTCTGGAGAACAGCTTCAATTCCCCGCTTAGTCACGAAAACCCATTGGGTGACCTTGGACAAGTCACACTGGACAAGTCACACTCTCTCAACCACAGAGGATGGCAATGGCAAGCCCCCTCTGAAGAAACATGCCAAGAAAAACCCATGATAGAGTCACCTTAGGGTCGCCGTAAGTCAGAAATGACTTGAAGGCACACAACAGCAACCAAAATATGGAAGGGGTTAGACATTTTTGACCAATGCAGAAAGGCTGTACTCAGTGCAAGGCTGTGCAAAAAAATTTGCACATATGGTACTGGTGTATGTGTGGGTTGCATTAGGTTGCCCATGCAGTTATACAACATCATCATTCAACACAAAGGTTGTGTAGTACAATCAGACTGGTATCCTGTTAATGGCATACACAAGTGTAAGTCCACCTTACATTTGGGTCTTCCTCAATTGCTGCTGCCTTTGGTGAGAGCTTGATCTCATTTTGCACATTTTACTATCGACATGGAAGCTAGAATCGGTCAGGTGTGTTTGACTTGCAGATTCCTCCACAACAGGGGGGTTGGACTAGGTGACCCTCATGGTTATTTTCCCCCTCTCTTAAGAATCTATGGTCCTAATGCTTCTGTTTGGGGGTCTTTGCTAGTCCCTCTTTTCATCTCAAAGACCTCATGCAAGGGAGGTTGCATGGGCCTACCTCTTGTGCACTGATGCAAAGTTCAAGCAGCAGACATCCCTGAAGAGCGATCCTTCACCGGGAGGCAGTCAGGTGGCAGTTGGAGATGCAACATGACAGCAGACACTCATCGTATCAAAAAGCCATTCTGACCTCTAGTGCCGAAACAACACAACCATGAGAACATCTCCAAGATGTGCCTCCGAAGTAGCCACTGATCGGATGCCTTCCGTTTTTCAGGGTACTGCCTCCTCTCGTCCTTTTTTCCCCCCTTTTCTTCCCCAAGGTGCAAACCAAACGTGAAAAGTGCTTTCTTTTCTTCTTCTTTTTCAATGTACAGCACCTCGGCTGAAGGAGGGAGGGAGGGAAGGAGGCGGACGCTGCAATCGCTTGATTGATACTGTGCTGAGGGATCCATAGTCTCTGATGTAATTACACTTATGGGTTTTGTGTGATAAGAAGATTAATCAGTCCATTACACCAGAGCTGTTTACCCACAGACGAAAGTAATTGAACAGAGCACTCATACCTCACTGCCAGCACTTTGTGCAGCTACCTGGGAGCCTAATGAAGCCTTCTTTGCCAGCTCCGGTTGGCTCCAAAGGAGAAGAAAAGGTGCCCGGCTTACAACGGGCACCTTCCGACTTTACATAAGAAGTGTCTTGCAGGATCATCCCCAAGAGCTGTCTAGTCCAGGGCTCAGTTCCCATAGTGGCCAACTCAATGCCCTTGTGAAGCTCCCCAGCAAGGCAGGAGTGCGTGAGATCACGGGAAGAGTTGTGGGGCATTCGTTATCAATAATAATAATAATAAATAAGAGCAATTGGGGCAGGGTACAGAAGCAAGTTAAAATATCAACAGTTAAAATGTCCAGTCCCATCCCCACCTCCCCCCCCTTAAAAAAAGATTAAACCAACACCTAGTTAAAACATAGTGCAGACAGACAAACAACCAACAATATCAAACTAACGTTCCTTGAGCTGTTACAGCCCATGAAGACTAGGCTAGGGCAGACCTCCCAGAGGGCCTTTTCAGCGGTCGCCCCCAAACTGTGGAATGACCTGCTGGATGAGATGCATCTTATTCCATCCATTGTTGGCTTCAAGAAAGCCCTAAAGACGCATCTCTTCCGGCAGGACTTACCGGAAAACGTTTAACATCTCCTGGCTCCAAATTTTGGTCAGTTTCTAGTCTTCATCCTCCTATACAGCTGTTTGGTGACAGTGTTGCCAATCAAGACAGGAGTTGTGTATCACAATTAATGCATGCAGAGAGTTTATGCTACACAACTCCAAGATCGGATCACGGCTAATAACTGGTAACATTACATTTTCATTGCATAAAGAAACAACTATACTGTATTTCTAAAATGTTAGCTGGGGTCATTTGGGGTGTATTTGGGGCCTTTTTCCTATTCCCTTTTAAAGCCAATGGATATTTTTGGTTCATTTCCAGAACGTTACAGCAAAAGGTTGTATATTCCTCCATGACCAGGAGGTTGAACTAAATGGTCCTTGAGATCCTTTCCAGCTCTATGATAGCCTGGTAAACAGGGCTCCACCTGTACAAAATGTGCATTTGCTAATTCACAAATACAAAGAAACTATGGCTGCTGTTTGAATAGAAATACAATTCCATGGGGGGAGCAGGGAGCTGGAGCCAGGTTACTTCTCCATCTGCCTTGGGTTGCCAGGTGAACTGAAATTTCGGCAAGCGAACCTTGCATGACAAGCAACCCCAATTCCCTCTTCCGTACAGCTAAGAAAGGTATAGGAGCCCTGTTCCTTGCTTCACTTGGCAACCCTAACTTGCTCAATCTGCTGCCCAGGTACTCCCGTAACCTTTCCAAGCGTGGCTGCTGGCGGCTTCTCTTTGAGGGATAGCATGCAGCATCTTGGCGATCTTTCAAAGACTAGAACCCAGAGCAGACTGACTGTTCCCTTGACAAGGAAGTCACCAACCCATCACTCCCTTCAAAGCCCCATTTTCCCTTCTTAGGACTGAACCAACCTTCAGCTCTGTCAAACAGAGGCCTTTTCTCAGCCAAGTAGGACACCCAGCCATCCCCGGTCCACATGTCCTTGGAGCAAATGTACAAAATTGTCCTGGGGCCAGAAACGTGGTGCCATTAAACCATCTCCAACTGTGAGTCCAGACACACCACCCGGGTTTCCCTTGGGTTATTTCTCTCTTTCTCTCTCTCTCTCCAGACCTTTTAACTTGATTGGAATTGGTTTTATTCACTCCACTGTGTGGCTGTTATCTCATGCTGTTTTAGCAGCGCCCTTCTCCGATGACCGCCAGATGGGCACTAACTGGGCATTTTCCGTTATGATTCCTAGGCTATGGCACGCTTTCCCCAGAGGTCACCATAAGGGTTCCATATTTCAAAGAAGTATTCAAAATCACTTATTTCTACTGTTGGGAGCGGAAGGGGTTGAACGGTGTCATTCACTCTCTACTTAATTTTTAATTTTTTAAAAAATTATTAAATACTATCTGTGAAAATAAGGCTCTGGCTAAGATCCTACAGCATACATTTTGTAAATCTATACAGCTGTAGCTACATTGCAGAAACTCAATGAAGTGAGTGAATTGCAAAGATGCAGCTCAAGAGGGCACCAATGTGAGTCAGGCACTTTTGATACACATCCGGCACGGCTGATGCACATCAAGCACTTCAGGTATTCTTGTTGTGCACCAGCATTTCCTAGCTGGTGTCCGGATGCGTATTGGGGACTGCCCCAATAGGCATCGGTACCCATGGACCATTGAGCGATGGCATTTAAGTCATTCCACCATTGTGCAAGAGACGTCCGTACATTGTAACTTCACCGCAGCCCCTAGGTGAATACAGATGTCAGTCCAATTTTGTGCGCAGACATAAGGCCTTTTATGAGTCCCAAGTCCCAAGCAGAATACCAGCCTCTCTTTTTTTGTTGTTTTGAAATGTGTTAGTCGCTTGGAATCTCCTACAAAGAAAAACACGGTAAACCTATTATTCACATGTTAGTGACATTGCTTCTCTGAGGCACTGAAGGCAGTGCACGTGGCTCTCCGTCTTCCTCCCTTGTCTTCACAACCACCCTGTGAGGAAGGTCAGGTGGGGAAAGAGTGGCTGGCCTAAAGTCTCTCTGTGAGTTTTATATCTTGGTGGAAAGTAAAGCTTTGAGACTAGGGTTCGATTCCCTGCTTGACCATAAAACCCACTGGGTGACCTTGGGCAAGTCACATCCTCTCAGCCTCAGGGGAAGGCAGTGGCAAACCTGCTCTGAACAAATCTTGCCAAGAAAACTGCGTGATAGCTTTGCCTTAGGGTCGCAGAGTTGGAATGCCACCAAATCAAAAGGGATTTGCACATCAGTGCACGATGCGCAATGCCCCAACCATGCAATCCATGAACAATATGCACAGACACACATGTGTGCAATGTAAAAAAAAAAAAAAAAAGCCACAGTGCACAATAATACACAATGGCACCCACATGTCATTGTCTGCTTTCGTAAGCTTCGACCAAATACGGACATTAGGCATTGGCCTAAAAAAGGTACAAGCACCCGGGTAAGGGAATGCACACTTGCATGAGACACCAACAGGATGCCAACGGATTGTGTTGTCTGATGCCTTGCAGATGGCATGGGAGGCAGGGAAGGATTCAGTTCAGCTTCTGTTGAATGGGGAAGAGGAAGGAGGGAGAAAGAAAAAGAGTGAGCAGGTAGGGCAGAAAAAAGAGAACAATGACGGAGGAGGCGCCCATTCCAAGTAATTTATATCTTGGGCGAGTTGACACTGATTGCAATTTGAGCTATTTTCTTTGGCGCTTTATGTTCTAGCAGTAACCTAATTCCAGCAGCCCAGGAAGAAGACTAGATTAGGCATTTCATCACGTTTTGTCCATAAACCTGAGGGTTTTTTTTTAATGGGTTTTCTTTCTCTCTCTCTCTCTTTCGACTCTTATCTCTGTACAATAAACCCGCAGTCCGGGGAAAGTGATAAGCGTTTTGTCATTTCTTGCTTCCTTGATTGTTTTCGCTGGGGCGGGGGGTGCAGCACCGTATCTAACCCTTAACTGTCTAACACGCTATTAGACCTGGCGGCGTCCTCCTTGGAGGGGGGCGATATTTAAGAAACCATGGTACCTGCTTTCTAAAATATATATATATTATTCCGTATTTAAATGTAATTGATTTCCCTCTGTGGAATGAATCTATAAAAGGCCTTAGGGGTCGTTCCCACTACAATCAGCTCCGAATCCTGATTCGAGCTATATGCCCCTGGTTCCCACTGGAAATCGATTCTGATCTTCATTGGATCGATTCCAGGGGAAATAAAGCGGAGGAAACGCAAAAAGCCCGGGGGTTTTTTTTGGGTAGCAGTTCTTTTGGGCTTCTTTTGAGAAGAATCGATTCTCAAGCGAGTTCAATAAGCGGGAAAGACAGATCAGAAGAGTCTTTCTGAGTGGAGGGACAAATGGCAGAGAGGTGACACTTTGACAGATCCACCATCCCCTCCCCCTTTGCAGCGCTGCCTGTGCACTTTTTTTTTTAAATGATAGAATATTTGATCTAAAGAATATGTGACTGATTGATCGAATATGTGATTGATATAATATGCGAATGATAGAATATGTGATTGATTGATAGAATATGGGATCGATAGAATATGTGATTGATTGATAGAATATGCAATTGATAGAATATGCGATTGATAGAATATGTGATTGATTGATTGATTGATTATGTGATTGCTTGATTGTGTAACTACTTGCAAGGCTTGTTTGATTTTGTAAATACTTTCAAGGCAAGTAGTTGCAAAATCAATCAATCGAGAATTCTATATGTTATTTGATTTGATTTAAAAAATTGTCCTCCCCTTCATCCTCCTCCTCCGTGCCCCTGCTGCCTTCCCCGGTGCCAGCTCGCTGTTCCCAGCCTTGGCTCTCTTCCCCCTCCGGCTTCCCCCATCCTCGGCTTGAAGTGGCGCAAATAGGGACGAAAAAAGAAAACCGATTCAAGTGGCAAAAAAAGATCCTTTTTTATAGTGAGAACGAGGGATCTTTTGAAATCAGTGACAGACACGGAGCGGATCCGAATCACAACCCGTGTGATTCTGCCAGTGGGAATGAGCCTTTGGATATTCAGATGCCGATAACATCCCCTCCCCAAGAACGTTTCCGCAGAATGGCTGGTTTTGGAGCAGAAGTGCATTTCTGATAGCTGATTCTGTTACAGTATCCCAAGTTGCACATCTACTCTCTGTCCTCCCCCAGGGCTGAAGGAAATATATGGAGTCGAAGGCTTTCACGGCCGGCATTTTGACAACCTGTAACAGTCACCACACGTCATATCTTCCAACATTTCACAGACGAAAACTGGAGCATGTGCGCGGCCAGGCAACATCAGAATGTGGTCAAGATGGCCAAAGGTATTAATATGGGGAGGAATACATAAGCCAGGAGAGGCTGCAGCAGTATGCTTTTGCCTGAGCCTGCTGGGAAGGGCACAATTCCTCCATCCTCTTTTCTTCTCTTTTCTTCTCTTCTCTTCTCCTTCCCTCCTGTCTTAACAGAGTGCAAAAGTAGTTAAAATGCAATCAGAATGATACAAAATACAGCACACCCCAATTAAAAGAGAGCAGAAAGGGGACCTACCTAACCTTCTGCAGCAGGGCATTCCACAACCTGGGGGCAACCACTGAGAAGTCGTCCCTGCGCACATGGGTACCACATGGGCCACTTCGTTTCCGCAGCCTTGAACAAAGTACGGATGTTCCACATCTGACGAAAATGCCCAACTGCTTCCAATAAGGGAATTTACCCATCCATGGAAGAGGCCCACAGAATGCCAGCCTTGGAGTGCAGTGGGCCCTTGGTATCTGGGGTTTGGTTCCAGGACCCTCCGTGGTGACCAAAATCCGTGGATGTTCAAGTCTCACTAAATACAGTGGATAGTGAAAGACTAATCCTAAATTAACATAAAGGCATAAGTACCTACATAGAGAAAAAGCTGCCGTGGGAGCAGGCAAGGCATAGGTTGTGCCAGTGCTACTCACAGCGGCGGTCCATGGTGCTGTTCTAGCCTACAAGCCATATTGGGTTGTTCAGGAGTCACTGGGCTACACGATAAGAAAAATAACATTATCTCAGGTAAACATTTTGAGGATAAACCCCAGCCTTGGGTGCATCTGCACTGTAGACATAATGCAGTCCGACACCGCTTTAACTGCCATGGCTCCATCCTACAGAATCCTGGGATTTGTAGTTTGGGGATGCACCAGCACCCCCCACCTCAGGTTCTGCCTTTTCAGAGCAAACCCAGCTCATCCATCTCGTCTCAGCTAATGGGTGCGTGACCTCCTTCGATAGCTCCATTTAAAACGAAAAACCCTTCCGAGGCTCCGTCTTGGAGAATCAATTTGGACAATGTTTTCCAGAACTGGTCATCTGTGTTAATGCCCAATTAGGGTGCATTAGTTAAATCCAAGGCGTGGGCTAAATCGGGTTCACGCTGGACTTGGCAAACCACAGGACGAGTCCGTTTGTAGGAAAAGCTTCCAGGGGGACAAAGGCTGGATCGCCAGGTTGGTCCAGGGTGCCAGGAGCTGGCCTTTCGATGCCCGCGTACCATCCCTAGGTTTCCAATGAGCAAATCCAACCCCCTCTTCAAAGAATTGGAGATTTCAAAGATGGCTAGAATGTTCTGCTTAAAGTGCAGAAGCAAAACCCAGCCGGAAACAGCACCCACAGGCCCCCTCCTTTGCATGGCACCATTTTAAGGGCTAGATTTCAGGGCTTGGCCCTTCTTTGCCAGTCCCCAGGTTGAGAGTGTATAGTGAAGCAATTAATAAACAGAAATGATAGATAGATGATAGATAGATAGATAGATAGATAGATAGATAGATATCGCATGAGCAAAATGTTTCAGCTTCCACCGTCTTCACCTGCCTAAGATGAAACTGAGCTGTATATATATTTTAACGTCAGTTTGTGAACCACCTCAATATGTACTGTATATACTCATGTATACGTCTAGAAATTTAGGTTACAAAAATTGACCCCAAAAAACTGAGTCGACTTATCGACAGGGTCAATGTAAGTACGTACTGTACGTTAACTCATATATATATATATATCCATCCATTACCTGATGAAAAGGCAAGAGTTTAATCTTTCCTAGAAGCATTGACCCCCTTCTACTCTCTCATCCATTCAAACTTTACAATTTAAATAGTAAAGTACAAATAGTTATGCCTGCTGTAGTTTTGGGAGTTTGTCGGCATTGGTTTCCTTTGCTTCAATGTTTTACATCTTTCATTACACGCCCCTAAGCGTTACCCTCGACTTATCCACGGGTCATATCAAAATCCATAATTTTGGCCCCCAAACCTGCCCTCGACTTATATATGAGGCCGACTTATTATAGTGGAGTATATACGGTAGTTATTTTATTAGAGCTGGTATTGATTAGACTTAGTATTCTTCATCGGAATGGAAGACTCTGTCCAGTTGTGCTTGATGCTTCAGGTCTCATGCTGAATGACAACCGCAGGGACTGCCCCATATACCGTCGCTATTCTAACATCATGAAGGCTTGTCCCCTGTAATATCTTCCCCAGGTCTCCAGTTTGGACCCTGAAATCTCAAAGCTTGGGATCCTCCTGACCTGGCAACCCCTTTGAAAAACAGTTTGTGTGTGCATTTTTGGGTTGTGGTTTTTTTTTAATGTGCAACAGTTCGGTGGCGGTGGAGACAGCCTGTTTCTTAAAAACTCATTCCTGCTTCCAGAAGAAGACAGACTTGCCTGGATGGTTCTGGCAGACTTGGAGGAGAAAGGCTCAGCCCTAGCCTGGCAGGGTTGGGAATACCTTTGGGCTGTGCTTCAAGGCAGACCCATGCCTCGGGCCAGCCCTAAAGCAGCTGTCTGGCATAGATCTTTTATTCGGATTTGAGGGTGACCCAGAGCAAAACAAAAAGGAGAGGAGAGTTTTCGGGTCAAAGGAAATGCAGACTGGCAGTCCACAATACATTACAGCAGCCTTCCCCACTCTAAGGAGAGATGGAGTCTAGACAGCACATAATATAAATGTTGCAGGTGCGCACGCAAACGCACAGGAGCTGCGGCAAACTTTTGCAGTAGGGAACGTTCCTCATTCTGGATTCCAACCAGAATCCATTCCATTCTCCTTTAGGGATGCGATTAGTCACTACATTTCTTTGCAAAGGGAGCAAATAGTAATCGTATTCTCACGGCGGCAAAAAAGTCTGTGAAAACCACACCATTTACAAAACTATTCGCAACTCAGGACTTCTCCCTTTCCCTTTTGCCCCTGTCTCTCTGCAGCCGTTTACGAGGTATTGACATTACGGAACTACCCGATTGTAATTCCTATAGACATAAGCCCATCTATAAAGATGTAGGTCCCTAAAGTATTCCAGGTGTCATCGTCGTCATTATTATATTATTTTATCCCCCTCTACACCTTCGTACCCATTCAGCTTTTCATCTCGCTCTCCTTCTTCCACATACCAAGAGGTAGAAAAACTCTCCCACCAAAACTGTTGGAAGAGTTCTGGGCCCTGCAAAGAGGAGCAGTATATGGAGTTGTCTGTTTGGTCCTGTGAAGAAATCTGTCTCTCATCCCCCCCTTCCAGCCTTTTCTCTAGAGATGATTAATGATGCATAGTGTCTAAAGACAGTACTGGAGGCTATTGCCAGATTTTAATTAACGAAAATTAACTAATCTGAATAATAATAATAATAATAATAATAATAATAATAAAAAAAAAATGAGATGCAGAGCTCCAGGATGCCCTTAGCATCTGCCCCAAGTTTCTAGCTGCCTAACTTTCCCAGGCTTGGAGCTGTGCTGGAAGTAGATAGACACTGACATACACACATTTGCCTTTATTGCTATAGATAGATGATGATTATGGTTTGTTTGCGTTTTATCTTGAAAGATAAGGTTAAAAGTATAACCTGCTTCTGAAGATGATGAAGTCTATTGACTCAGATCTAATTAGTCTGCAAAGTGCTTTTCTCATTATCATTTTAAGACTGTAGCAGATTGCAAAGTTGGTTTCCACTGAGCTCCATAACAGAGAGCTCTTTCCTCCCTTTTTGTGGTTCCGCTTCTGCTGTGAAGCGAGGTTGTGTCACTCGAGAAATTACTATTGTGCGAATGTTGGGTGGTCCTCATAAAGACATTTGCCAGAAACCTAGTGGTGTTCCCCTCCAGAAGCAGTGAGTAGTTCAAAGTTGCAAAAGTGGAGTTGCTCGTACCATTGTGCATGGTTGTGTACGGTTGCGCATTGTGGATGCAGATGCACAATTTGGTTGCGCGTCTGGTTGTGCAACGTTGCAATTGACTGGCAAGGCAGCATTGTGAACCACCACACAACTCCTTGAGCATTGCACAACAGGACTCCGTGATCGACATGTGCTGTGCAACATTGCTGTTCTCCCTGGCGCTTGCGTAGTGCCGGCTCAGCGTATCTCCGTGCGCGCTCTCTATGCTACGCAGAGGGGATGTGGTACTGAAGCCATCGTGTCGCATCACCAGTGCTGGGTTTCTCTGGGAGAGGGGCAAAGCAGCGCAAATACCTTTTCAATGACACCCCTTTTCCCCTGCTTGTTTTTCAGAGTGTTTTTGTTCCCAGGGTTAATTCATAGTTGGCCTTGGGACAATTGAGTGTGACAGCTCGGGAACATGCGCTGAACTATTCCTCTAGGGCCGAAAGCAATTATTGATGGCCATAATTGTTCTTCAATCCCATCAAAGGCTGCCTTTCCTTCAACCCAATATTCTTTTGCATTGATTCCTGGAGCTTTCTAGAGCCCAGCCGGGGGGGGGGGGGGGGGGGAACCCACTGGTGTTCCATTTGGATTAGTCTCGTGGGATGTCAGTGAAATGGGGGAGAGGGCATATGTGTTTCCTTTTCCCTTTTCCTTTTTTTCATCCGTGCAGACTTTCATGTTGGTGGTGGAAATTGCATTCCCCATTTCATAGAAACGATTATTCTAATCTGAAAGGAACGGATTATCACAAAGCTCCCTGCGGGAAATGTAATCAAGGAGAAATGACCCCAAATGGTCCCTTTCAGGTACTGTAGGAGCCCTAGTGGAGGATCTTTGATGGATAACTGGGGAATGGAAACTGTAAGTAGGATAGTTTCCAAAGCTAGGTCTCCGCTGGGAACCACGGGCCAGGTTGGCTAAGGGATTCTGGGAGCAGTAGTCCAAAAATGGAACTTACCCAAGGTTCTGAGCTCACATTTGGAGCAATTTTTTTGGGACCACGCGCAGCAGTCATACGCACTTGATAGCAGCAGAAGTGGAGTTGCGCATGTGGCCCTGTAATGCATGCCGTAGCACATTCGAGTACACAAAAGTAGCATGCGGTTGCACACGGCTTCCACACATTGCCTTTGTGCACTATTGCCAGCCATGCGCATTGACTGTTGGTCCACAGACACTGTGCTATGTGGGTATTCAGTATAAGGGCTCATAACTCCGCAGTTGGATATTTACGCTCTGTGGAAGCCATGTGAGACCTTGGCTCAAATGTGCCCACTCTGCATGTCAAAATATGTATTATCCAACCACGACTGTTCACGTTGCTTTTTTAGAGTGACACAAAATATCTGCTCATTCCGTCTCAAAAGCTGGTTGTGGGTCATTGGCAGGAATATTTGGCCAGGTGTCTCTTTTTGATGCGTCTGGACGGAAATCAGTATGGGGGTGATGTCTATGAAACTGGATTCACGTTTGTGGGAAATAGAACTGAGCTGTTTTGCACCATCCACATTCAACAAGGGTCTGCCATGATGTTGCTATGTAGGGGAGGTCAGTGAAGTGAGATCCGAATAAGATGCCAAGCCGTGTTGAGGGTGGGCACCACATTGTGACCTCAAAGTGAAGCGACTCATGCCAGCAGCAATGGGGCCAGGTGGCACAGCGGGACACGTGTCTGAACAGCTGCCTGGCATCGCAATGGAGGGCCCCAGGTAACAGGGTAGTTGGTGCAACTCCAGGACCAGTTTGGATATTTTGGCCCATGCAAACAGGTAGCTCTGATGCTAAAGTAACCAGGCTAGCCTTGCAACAATATGCATCATAATTTGAATTAAGGGACCCTATAGGCCACGCTGCCTCGGGCTGCAAAATACCTTGGGCTTGACCCAAGAGACTGGTCTTTTTTTCACTCACCATGACTTTTCGGCCTTTCTGTTACAGCACCGAAACACCCAGCTGCCTGTCGCTTTCAACCAGCGAGAAACTCTCAGGGGAGCCCCATCCAGCTCAAGAGACTGCAAACACCAATGGCTGTGTGAAAGACAGCCAGGAGCATCCCAGGCATAAGTCACGCAGGTAAGACTTGGGGCCCACAAAGGACAAAGCAATGGGTTGGATGCAGAGCCCAGAAATGTTACGCTGAAAGCCGGAATTCCATGGCACCTCTTGGATCCTGCAGAAATAATCCCGTTTGATGCCACTTTAACTTCCATGCCGCATTGCTATGGAATCGTGGGATTTGTAGTTTGCTCTGGCGCCAGAGCACACTCATAAAAGATCTCACCAAACTACAAATTCCAGGATTCCATAGCATGGAGACATGGCAGTTAAAGTAGTGTAGATGCAGCCTAGCGAACAAACCAGTGGATTCAGTTGATAAGAGAAAAGATTCCAACTAAACTTTAGGAGGAACCTCCTGACTAGAAGACCTGTTCGACTGAGGAGGAGACTACCTCGGAGGGGGGGTGGACACTCCTTCTCTGGTGCCGCAAGAAACTACACTTCCCAGAGCCATGGCAGTTAAAGTGTGGTCAAACCGGATTATTTCTGCAGTGTGGATGCAGCCTAAGTAATGACGCCCGAGGCAATCCGCAAAGAAATACATCTGCTCAAGCATTGTTTTGCTCTTCTTCTCTGTGGACTCTTTCAGACGTGGGAAATTGGAAGTATAATCCAAGGGCAATCCAAACGCAACCCTGGGGTTTCACGTTATTGCGAATTAATTCTTCTCACGCAAATTCGGGCAAAAGGGAAGTCACTCCGAATGCAATCATGGGTTTCACGTTATTGCGAATTTAAGCTTCTCACGCGATTTTGGGCAAGGGGGGGGTTATTTTCGGGTAATGGGAAGTAATTCCGAATGCCTTCCGAACGGAGCAGGGGTTCAGGTAAATTCGCTAAACAAGCGAATTTACATGAATCCGCATTGGCTCCATTCGGAATTGGGAGAAATTCCTCCCATTTGAAAGAGTCCTGTGGCATTTTCAGCTCCTTCTTTGGAATAAGACAAATCCTTTTGCATAATCAGAGTTCTGCCCAAAGGAGACCCACTCACCCACCCACTTGCTATGCCAGGGGATGCTCGGATGGTTGCGTTGAGCATTGCTCCAGAGATGCCTCTTTGGCTCAAATCAACCCTAAGGAAAAGTGAACGCCATCCCTTTTACCTCCCTGCGGTGCATTGCAGCCTGCCTTTGGAAAGACTCTGCCTTGGAAAAGAATTGCCTGCCTCCCCGGTAGAATAGGCTGGGGAGGCACAATTATGAAATAGTCCATGACAGCAAGTTAAGACATTGCGTAGGCTGGGGATGAGGATTTTTTACACCCAGGCAAGCACTGTTTAAAAGCAAGCGTGGGGGGGGTTGCTTTTAAAGGTACAAACTGGTATATTGCTGAAAATTGGTTCCTGGAATAGACAAAATCTCAGCTAATCTTCAAGGGCCCAGAGCCCTCTTGCGCATCAGTGGACTCCAACATCCATCATCCTCAGCTAGCTGGCCCATTGGTTAGGGGTTGTAGTCCACCATGGACTTCACTTGGTGGCTTATGAGAAGCCCTTGGTGGCAATGTCAGTTGGCCCCCAACAAGCCACCCTCCCAGTGGCCACATGGAGCTTGCCTTTTGCAGCCCACTGAGCTGTGACACTTTTGGGATGACTTTTTTTCCCTAAGAGACGGTGGTGGCATGCACCCCTGAGGCATGCCAGGTCTAGGTCTAGCCCCACTGGAGTGGCAATAGGGTGTAGTGGTTCGAATGTTACGGCTGGCAGTTTGGAAATCCAGGAGCAAGCCTACATTGAGCCACCAAAACTCACCTTGGACCAGTCACTCTCGGCCTCACAGGTTATGGTAAGGATAAAATGGAGGTGTCAAATGTCACGTACACTGCAGTGTGCATGCTTCCCAATGGGTAATGCGGAACGACGCCACATGCACGAGTCCGCGTCCACAACCTTGGACTGAACGCCAACATGCCACATTAGACAAAAATGTCCAACCGCTTGTGCTGATGTTATTGTGTGCCTTCAAGTCGTTTCCGACGGGGTTTCCTTGGCTAAAGGGTGCTCAACAATGGCTCCTTTTCAACCTGGAAAGAAGTGACCAGTGGGGTGCCACAGGGTTCTGTCCTGGGCCCAGTGCTATTCAACATCTTTATCAATGACTTGGATGACAGAATTGGGGGCATACTTATCAAATTTGCAGATGACACCAAATTAGGAGGAGTGGCCAATACTCCAGAAGACAGGATCAAAATTTAAAATGACCTGAATAGACTAGAAAGCTGGGCCAACGCTAACAAAATGAAATTCAATGCGGAGAAATGTAAGGTACTGCACTTAGGGCGCAAAAATGAAATGCACAGATATAGGATGGGGGACATCTGGCTGAATGAAACTATGTGTGAAAGGGATCTAGGAGTCCAAGTAGACCATAAGTTGAACATGAGTCAGCAGTGCGATGCGGCAGCTAAAAAGGCCAATGCAATTTTAGGCTGCATCAATAGCAGTATAGCGTCTAGATCAAGGGAAGTAATAGTGCCACTCTGTTCTGCTTTGGTCAGGCCCCACCTGGAATACTGTGTGTTTGTCATCAAAGCTGGAAAAAGTTAAATGTCGGTTCCCAGAATCTGTGTGTATGTGTGTGTTGAGAAGCTAGGGAAAATTAACTTTTCCCCCAAAAACAAAAAGCAACCTGTCCCATTTCTGTGTGTCTCAATGTGTCTTGCTGGCTTGTATTAATGGCGTACTTACTGACGATGCTCGGTTTTCTTCCCAAATAGAGCCAAAGAGTACCAGGGATTTATAGTAGAAAATATGATTTCCCCTTGATAAATAGGAACCATCAGGATCTAGAAGGATCCTTCCTGCCTACCTCCAGCCTCTGGAGATGGGGAGACGCAAGACTTTTTGATGTATCAATGCCAAAGCAAAGGCCATAGCCAGCTCCGTCACCACCCCTTGTTCTCGAACCATTCCCCCCACTGTTATTCACATCCCAGCTTTTCCTTTGCGTTGCTCTGAAAAGGAGAAATGAAGGCGACAGCGAAGCAAATTGTTATTTAAACGGCTCTATTTGCTAAAGTGTCCCTGGAACTAAGGTGTGTACGATGGCTTTCATTTCCAGCTGCTTCCCAGGGCTTGGTGGAGGAGCTAGAAAACTAGCGTGCTTTAGATCTCTGGATTTTCAGCGAACCGGTCTGATAATCTAAATCACATTTTTAATTAGACTTAGATTGCAATCAGACAGAAACAATTAAAGTCCGATCAGCTCAAGGAGGCGTCAAAAGGCAGAGAAATTGTCACCTGAAGATGAGAGGCAGGCTTCATATCTGTCAGTCTTAACTCACCATGGAGTGCCATGGGGCTCCAGATGCACGCTTCCATGGTGTTGAGGCATAGGCATCAGGATTTTCTACCCTGCATCGTGGGTTCAAGGTTTTTGGGAACGGCCCTGGCACCGAAAGGAATGAAAGATAGGAATCCGTGACAACAAAAAGAGAGAAGCCCTAGTTCTCCAGTTAGTGCTGTCCGGGAGAAAAAAAGGCGCTTCGGTTGATAATGCGGGCCGCTAAAAATAGGTGGTTTGATTTCGAGAAAGACAGCTGGGTCCTTTGTAATGATAGTTCTTGAGTCTCGATGCCGATAAAGGAGAGTGAGGCAAAGGCGCATTATGGCCCTTATCAAGAAGCCAACAGCAGGTGCTGCTTGGATCATGGAAGAAGCCTTCCTCAGCATCTTTGAAAACCTCCACGGAAGGGAAAATAAGCACCGGAACGCTTTCTAAAGGGGAACAGACAATGCAAAAGGGACAATATGTCCCTGATTAAGTGGCCTCCGCTGAACAAATGGCTCTGTTCCATCACTCCAAATCTATATGCTTTTATAGGGAGCACGGCTCCCACCAAGTCACCCTTCCTTGTGCCTTTTTGCTCCGTCACACTATCCTTGTGTCCCTCTGAAGGACGCGGGAACGTGGCACCTCAGACCATCAAGATGGCATCCTTTCCCCTGCCATCTGGCTTTTTGGGCTCCTCTCAGGTTTGACCCAAGACATTTTGCCGTCAGAGGTGAAAGAGTTCCAGCTTTTCGGAAGGGCGGGAAGAGAAGATCTCTCTCCCATCTGGCTTTTTAAACTGGGTTTCTGTGTATCAATTACTGGCCTAAATCCAGTTGCTTAATCCGAGCTTGGATAGCACACTTCTTGAATCAATGGTACGTGAACGAAAACTGTCCAATTTGTCCCATCCCATTTTTGGGTTTGCCACCCGCCAGCAGCTTCGAAAGCCTGCAACAAGTATATTGTGCATTTCGGTTGGCCAGTAAAGGGTTTTTTTTGTTTGTTTGCACCACCAGAATGCTACTGGTCATGCTTTCTGGACGTTTCTCCAGTGTGACATTTTAGGTCAGGGATGGGCATCGCGGAACAAATCTTGGCAGGAACAAACCCATGATAGGCTTGCCTTAGGGTCGCCGTAAATCGGAAACGACTTGAAGGCACACAACAGCAACAACGTGGGCAACTATGTGAGAGACAAGGGCCAACTACACACCACCAGCTAGCTAAAAGACTTCCATCATCTATGGGTCTTCATCTTAAAATAGTGACAGGTAGTGCCATCGGACATTATCGTACTACACTGTTATAGCACTATTATTCCACTTTAACTGATGTGGCTGCCTCCTCTGGAATGCTGGGATGTGCAGTTTAGGGAAGGACATTTTGAATTCTCATCCAGAGAGACCTCCCTGAACTACAAACCCTAGAATTCCACAGGAGGCAGTCAGAGCAGTTGAAGTGGAATAATAACACTCTAATGCAATAATGTCCATTGTG
The DNA here is from genome assembly GCA_034509955.1 of Urosaurus nigricauda. NCBI lineage: Eukaryota > Metazoa > Chordata > Lepidosauria > Squamata > Phrynosomatidae > Urosaurus > Urosaurus nigricauda. The sequence goes on from JAOEGL010000014.1 coordinate 12,222,093, forward strand.
TCACTTCGTGTCAACGTTCTGACCGAGAGTGCAGAGGAAAATGGTGGCACTGGGAGTATGGGAGTAAATAAGTAAATGTATGGGGAGCTGTGGTCCTTGTGGGTGTTGGGATTTTTGCATTTTCATGTGTGTGAGGGCCTTTCCGCCTGGTTTGGGAGCAAAATTTGTCTGAAAATGAAACAGAAAAAATGTAAAAAAAATTATTGTGGAGTTGGGACATTTGGAGGAATTGGTGGGAGGCTTCAAGAGCCACAGAAATGGGGTCCAAGCCCAACATGCAACCTATAGTTCCACCCCTGTTGAATGCCATGTTCTAGGACATTTGAGTATTTGGACATTTGGGCATCTAGGACATTTGGGGAAGCCACTAAATTGCAGGCCACTAAACTTTCAAGTAGCATGGGATCCAAATCTAAACTTTTCTTGGCCACTAAACTTTCAAGTAGCATGGGATCGAAATCTAAACTTTTCTTGGACTTTGCTTTCTTCTCCACCAGGCGCCCCGTCACCGCTCTGAGTTGTCAGGAGCCTCTTGCTGGTCAATTGCTAGTTAATATGCCATTTAAATCATCAATTGCAATTTGCTATAGATTATAATATATTGCTTTTTAAAAGAAATCAGTTGGGTGCCTGGCCTTGCGACCATTACCCTATGCAAATGAAGTGCTGATTAATTTATTTTAATACATATTTACTGAGGGAAGCCAAATGTATAAATCTATTATAGAGTTGTTAACCTCAATAAATATGTCTTAAATAACTTGGTGCCAAGTGAGTTAACATACAGTAAACTCTCTCATTATATCGGCAATAAATCCTTAGAGGAGACAGTTAATTTCAAGCATGACTAAATTACCCGGAACGTGGCAATTAAACATTCACCCTGCGTTGCAGATCTGCCACGAAACATCATCCTTCACAGGCAGCCATACTTTGGGGATCCGACCTGTCAAGGCGTTGATTGACACCTGCAAATTTGATATCTTTCCCCTCCTTCCCTTCCCCGTTCATCTCCTAAAGCCCATCTTGCAATGAGGACTTTTCGCCACCTCCTACCAAGGGGAAGAAGAAGAAGAAGAAATCCACGCGAAAGAAGCGGCGGAGGTGAGTGGAAGAACTTGGCTCGATGTGGTTTACTTTTCAGACAATTCCTCCAAAGTAGGGTTCCATCCGCACCACAGAATTATGGCAGCCTCACCAAACAAATATCCGTGTAGTCCATAACTTCATCCAGCACCTTCGACATTTATGATCTGGCTTCTTTTTAACCGAATCCAATCTAAAGTCCAACTTACGAGTTGCAGCGTAATAATACACTTTAAAATCTGGTAATGCCAATCCTCCTCTTTCCTTTGCGTCCTGTAGTAATTTTAACTTAATTTTTGGTTTTTTTAGATTTCCATATACATTTAGAGATTTCCTTGTTCCATTTTACAAAAGGAGTATCGCTGAATATGATTGGAAGGTTTTGAAATAAAAATATCATCTTCAACAGTATTGTAGATATTCTACCAAGCCATGAAAGTTCTAATTTGTCCCATCTTTGTAAATCTTTTTTAGTTTCCATCCAGTTTTTTCTCATAATTATTTTTGAATAGGTCCATGTTTTTTTGTTGTCATCCATATTCCTAAATATTTGACTTTTTTCACAATTTGAAAACCCAATTTTCTTTCTCTCTTCAGTTTCTCATCTTCAAATATATTCATCGCCAATATCTTAGTCTTGTCTTTATTCGAAAACCTGAGTAATCACCATATTCTGTTAACTTCTTCAATAAGGGATCCATACTTTCTAACGGGTTACTTAAGGTTATCAATAAATCGTTTGCAAACGCCTTTGTTTTGTGCTCCCATCCTTTTATTTTCACTCCTTCGATTGATTTTTCCTCTCTTTATTGGTAAAGGAGCACTTCCATAGCACCAAGAATAGCAAAGATGAAAAAATATATTTTAAAAAAGAATTATGGCAGCCTCACCAAGGGAAGCAATAGCCTCAGTTCTATTCTACTTTGGTCAACACTCACCGGGAATATTGTGTCCGGTTCTGCCACCAACGTCTTAACCTTCTCCATGCCTTCTCCGTAGGTCTCCATCCTGTAGCCTCTCCCCTTTGAAGAAGAAGAAGAAAAAGAAGAATTCAAAGAAGAGGAAAAGGAGCAGGTATGTTTTTCGAGGCTTTGTCCCCAAGTCGCTTCAAATGTCCCCTTTTCCTAGCAGGGTTCCTTTTCTTCTACAAGCTGTCGTTGAGACTTAGGGCATCTCTGCACTGACCAGAATACTCCAGGTAGAATGCTTCAGTACTCCAGAATTCTCCCAAAATATTCTGGCCACAAATTCCCCTTGAATTGCTCCCATTACCTATGCTCTCTCTGCCGCAACAGTGAACGGCTGCCTTCCCACGCAATCCCTGTTCATTGCCCGGTGCCACCACTGAGATCACGACAAGATGCCCGGCAATATTGTCAACACCGGGCACCTTGTTCGGACCTCAGGCTGACTTGCAGCCACAACAGCGGTGCCAGGTGGCTCGCAGGGACCACGGGGGAAGGCAGCCTCCCATCGTTGCCGGGGAGAGAGCCAAAAACCCAGGACGAAAAGTAAGGTTTGAAAATCTGGATTAAGGAGAGAAAGACCGAACTGAGTGCAGATGTCATGAAGACAGTCCGCTGTACCACGTTATACTTCATCAGAAACCCAAATGGAGAACTGAAACAAAAAAACCAGCAGCAATGTACTGTATATACTCATGTATAAGTCTAGAAATTTAGGTTAAAAAATTGACTCCAAAAACTTGAGTCAACTTATCCATGGGTCAATGCAAATACTGTATTTTAACGCATATATATATATATATATATATATGGTGAAAGGCAAGAGTTTAATCTGCCCAGAAAGCACTGACCCCCTTCTATTCTCTCAGCCATCCAGCTTTTAGTATCTGCACACATAGTTATGTCTGCTGGAATTTTGTAAGTTCTTTGACATTGTTTTCCCTTACTTCATCCTTTACATCCTTCATTATATGTGCTTATGTTTTACCCTCGACTTATCCACAGGTCATATCAAAATCCAGAAATTTGGCCCCCAAACTGGCCATTGACTTATATACGAGGTTGGTTTACAGTTGAGTATATACAGTATGTGAATGCAAAAATATCTTCCGCATTCGCTGGGGTTAGGCGCACAGGACCCCCGTGAAAGCGAAAAACTGCACATTAAAAAATACTCTCTTTTATTTTTACCAAAGAGGACACCTCTCTAGGAATTTCTAGGCCCCCCCTGTGCAACTCTATGGCAAACAACTGGCAGACGTTGACCATACAGTTGCACTGGAGGACCGACAAATGCCTAAAGAAATGTTTTCTCTAGAAATCTCTAGGACCTCCAGTATGACTTTATGGTCAGTATCTGGCAGAGCCATGCTGGATAACCTAGAGATGCTTAGATAGAACACATGAATCAAATCCGTGAAGAATCAAATCCGCCAAAGTCTTATCCGCAAATGTGGAGGGCCAACTGTATTACAACGATTCTGACAAAGTATTGTTGTTATTATGGCAAAGCATGAGGACTTTACGATTTGTAGGAATGATAACGCCATCTCTTACACACCTGCTAACCTTAAACTACAGTCTCCCTTTTAGCTAAATAGAAAATAATTTGTTCCCCGCCAGCCATATATCATTGAGAGTCACACTCTTTGCAGAGATGTCATTCTTCGCTAAGTTTCTTCCCAAAAGAAACTATGGACAATTGGAGCCATTTTCTTCCTGTTGCAAGAAAGTCTTCAAAAAGCTGTTTTCAAAGCCTGTTCATAGTTCAGGACTTATTCTACGCAAATTTCGCACTTGGTTGTGTTCGAGGCAGGAAACAACTTTTCCTGCCCAGGAAATAATATTTCTACATAGAAAAATTATTTTCCCTGTAAGAAACGCTGTTTCCTGTGCAGAAAATGCAGTTCTTTATGCAGATCAACCATGTGCGAATTTTGGGCAGAATAAATCCCCATTAACAGCGTTTTCTGCACAGGAAACTAACTTTTTCTGTGCATGAACTAATATTTCTGCATAGAAGTATTCTTTCCTGTGCAGAAAAATATGGTTTTCTTCACAAAACAACCATGTCCAAATATTGCACAGACTAAGTCCCAAACTGCAAAGTTTTCCATCCATCCGGGAGCCTTCTTGGCAGGTTTTCTCGACACTCGGAGAGCATTTTTTAAACCATTTTTCAAATAGTTTTGAATATTTTTTTCCACCTACACCTTGGCTTACTGAAATATGGATTTAAAACATTTCTATATTATTTTGTAGGTTATCTTCAAAGAAGAGAAGGCACAGGTAAGGCTAATAACAGAGCTGGAACTTGGCTAAGCAATCTTGAATAATTCTAGAATCACAGACTGAACCAGCAATCCAATAAATAATAGGTAAAGCTAGCCAACTATGGGTATATCCGCACCACACAAGGTATAGCACTTTAATACCACTTTAACTGTCATGGTTTTGTTTTTCCCCAGGATTTGTCTTTTCGTGGTGTACTTAGAATTCTGTGTTAGAGAGCTCTACTGCTATAATTCAGGAGAATGTCTGAGAGAATTCTAAGTACCACTCCATACTACACAACCCAAGGTTCTGTAGGGTGCGGTCATGACAGTTAAGTGGTATCAAACTAGTACAATTCTGCAATATAGATACACACTTCAGCTGGCATCTTGTTGGTTAGTCCCACCTAGAGAAGCCTATTCAATCAATGCTCAAGTCAACATGTAGGTAGATCCCATTGACTGAATGGGTCTACTCTAGTTAGGATTAACATCATTGAGGTCTGGATATGGCATAGAGGCCGCTGGTGACCGAACCCTCATCTTAAGGCAGGGATGGAGTAAGTGAGGCTTCCCAGAAGTTATTGGGCTGCAATTCCCACCATGCATCACCCTTGATTTTGCTGGGTAGGGCTGATGTGACTTGTAGTCCAATGACATCTGGAGGGTCACACTTTGTCTGCCCCTGCTTCAAAGTTTCCTGCAGGGCAAATCTACCATGTTTCTCCAAAAATAAGACAATGGATTTCAGGCAATGTCTTATTTTTGGGGAAACACGGTAACCACATAGACCCTACCCTGTTTCCCCATAAAATAAGACCTAGTCGAGGTTTTGCTGAATTGCTAAATATAAGGCCTCCCCCGAAAGTAAGACCTAGCAAAGTTTTGGTATATAAATATATATGCAATATATAATAAATGTTCGTTTTTTGTTGTTCAAAAATAAATGTGAATTCTTCTTCATGGAAAAATAAGACATCCCCTGAAAATAAGACCCAGCACATCTTTGGGAGCAAAAGTTAATATACGACACTGTCTTATTTTTGGGGAAACACAATTTTTAGGGCTTGTTGTTGTGTGTGTCTAGACTTCAGAATTCAGCACTCCACCTTAGCTTGAGCAGATGTCTTAGATTCCTCCTACATGGTACAGGAGGTTACATTTTGGAAGTGCAGAGTTTCGTCTCTCTTGCCCCTTCCAAGAACTCGCCACTGCTTCTCCTGACTAGCCATTGTGCATGTTTGGCCTACCCAGCCTAGAAATGAGGTTGCCCAGGCCCCTTGGCACGGTGCCGACCAGATACGTTGAACTGCAAAGCCCATCAGCCCCATCCGACGTGGGGGTGGCAGAATGCGGACAGAAGTTGTAAGCCAAAGCACCTGGAAAGCCCGAAGATGAGAAGGTTTTCCCTTAGATTTGCATGCCCCTAGGAAATGTTTGCCATCAACAAATAGAACAGGAGTTAATTAATTAATTGGCTTTTTTTTTTTTTTTCGTTTAGTTCCTCAAGTCCAAAAAGCAAAAGGAAGGAGGAGAAAAAACACAAGAAACAGTAAGTAGAGATGGTTGTTTTCCGTGTGCCTGTGCCCTTAGTGTGTCTCTGTGTGTAGACAATTCAGGGTTGGGGGTGAGCTTAGAAACATACCTTTTCAAAGTCATTGCCTCTGTGACTTGCTACAAAACTCCAGGACCAAGTGGTTACCATAAGCATTGCAAAGAGAATCGATTAATGACTCGGTAGGCTTCTGGTTGCTGTTGTGTTATCTTACACAACGATTGCCCTTTGGTCCCAGGGGCTGCGTTCACATTCCCTTCGTCACTCTGCCTGCCCCCTTTGCTTTGTGTTGCTAAATTGTGTTTCCAAAGCAAATCTTGCAGCCGCAAAGATGGAGTTCTCACCGCTGGATCAATCCACAAAGGCATTTTGCAGGGCGAAATGCTATTGTTCAGGTCCTGACCATTCTATTTCTGTTGTTCTACTCCTCTCATCCCCGGTTTTTCTGGGGTGGGGGGACAGGTTTACAAGAGTCAGGATGAAACAAGACCATGTGCTCGTCACATTCTTGTAGACGTTCTCCTCCAAGTGGTGGAAGATGTCTGTTTGCTATAGCATGTGATTTCCCTCACCTTTGCATCTTGCGTAGTTGTTTTGTGATTGCTCATTGGAAGGTAAACATGGCCTTAAAGGGCTGATAGCTGAGGCATGCATGTCTGAGAAAATCCCATTGTAGGAGGGAAAAACCAGTTAATTTTAAGGAGTACACATTCTCCTTAATGCCGAGTTTGATACATAGTCAACACTGGATGACTCGGTCCTCACGGAAGCATTTTGGGGTCCTCCTTTTGCATTAGGATTTTTTTTTTTCCTAATGTTTTGGAGCAGGAGGGGAAACGGCCTTAGACTAGGCTGTTGGTTTGTAGTAAACAACAGCTCTCACACCTTAATGGTTGTTTTAATAATTGATAATTTAATTGTATTTTATTATTACCGATGGGAGGGTTAGGGAGGGTTAGGGTTATGATTTTATTATATGACATTGTATTGATATTGGTTTATTTTAATGTAAGCCGCTTTGATCATTCGGAGGAGTGGGATATAAATATTAATAGTAGTAGTAGTAGTAGTAGTAGTAGTAGTAGACAGCTGAGTCTTACCGCTTCATATTTTGGTTTAATGCCTCTATGAATTTAATGTAACATTGAACATGTAGCAAAGATCTGATTGCCGTTCACTGTGGGGCCGTTTGTCAGCCAGATTGTCAAGTCTCTTGTCCCATCATCCATGGGCCTTTGGGACACCTGCAAATTAATGATGCATGTATGTGTGTGTCTGTTTGTGTGTCTCCGTTTGTTTCTCCTTTCTCTTCAAAAGCTCTCACAGTCGCTCTCAGAAATCCCACCGCCCCCACCATCGCCACTGTCGCTCTGGCTCGGAGAGCACCAACTCTCGCTCCGAAAGCTGTGGAAGTAGGTAAGTATCCCATTGGTTGAAATGGGAAGTTCAACACCAGCCTTGAAGCTGGCATGGAATCAATGGAAAAGGAAAAGAGTTGTGGTGGCAGAGCAAAAACCTTGGAGGGTGGTTTGCAGTAGATCAGCGAGTGTTTCGTTTGTTCGCAGTAACAAGTACCATTGAAAGCTTTTTTTAAAAAAATCCTTGCATGGCTGGCCTCGGTGTTTTTCGGTGGTAAAATAGAAGCATAGGTTGCACCGTTGAACAGATGTGTCTAGGTTCCTCAAGAGTTTTGGATTAGAATCCCTAAGCCTTTGGGACACCAATGCTGATTTGTATTTGTTCTGGCCCGGTATTCACACATCTTGAAGTCTTTGGGGAAATTATTCTGTGTAGATACAGACGTAGTATTTTGGATGAGAACTGTGGGGTTTTGCACACACACACACAAATGCTGGTTCCAGACAGCAATCTTGTTTGTTGCGCAAGGCTGCTATTTTCTGTGCCAAATTTTTGTTGTGAAACATTGCTGATTTTTGCATAGAAATGCAATATTACACAACAAATCCATGTGGGTTTTTTTTTAAATGAAAGATTGCTGGGTTTTGTGTAAAAAAAATTTAAGTACAGTAGAGTCTCGATTATCCAACCTTCGGTTATCCAACATTCCGGATTATCCAACTTCGTGGCTGCTGTGATTTCTTTAAATTTTCTGTGATTTCTTTAAATTTTCAGAGGACTGAACTGTTTATACTGTACATGACAATGTTGATCAGTGATTTATTTACATTTACTTTTACTGTTATTGCAACAAAACTTCAATACATTTGCAATTCATAGTGATTTCAAGGCTTTTCTTGGACCTTCTGGATTATCCAGCATTTTCGGTTATCCAACTATCAGCCGGTCCAGTTTATGTCAGATAATCGAGACTCTACTGTGTAAGGTTTTGGTCACGTACGTTTTTTGTTGTGCAACATTGCTGGGGTTTTATGTAGAAAACAGCAGCCTGGCATGCACAAAAACAATCATGGCTTTCTGGAAACAGTGTGTTTTTCCGGAACGAACCCCAACAATTATCAAGGGAAGCACCATGTGTATATCTTCGCAGAATAATTTCCAGGTATTTTGTGAGTGGAAAGTACACAAAATTCTTGCCGCTGTGTTATTCTTCTCGGCTGGAGTTTCCAGGTGTTGGGAAACCCATTCTCGGCCAGGAATTGAATAATGGCAAATATCCTTTCCGCCTCTATCCGGAAGAAGGTGCAGTTTGTAAATCTGGAGCAATTTTTAGGGTGAAGTCAAAGGCTTTCATGTCCAGCATCCATAGGTTTTTGTGGGTTTTTCGGGCTCTGTGGCCATGTTCTAGAAGAGTTCATTCTTGACGTTTCACCAGCATCTGTTGCTGACATCTTCAGAGAGTGCTGGCATGGAAGATAGTTGGGTATATATGTGACCCTGGGTAGGGAGAGGTGATCTCCATGTTTTTAGGGTGCTGGTAGAAAGTAGTGCCCCCTAGACTTTCAAACATTGCCCACCCTGAAGTACAAAAAAGGTGGCTCCTTTGTGACAGTCTGGGGTTGCAAACTTCTTTTCCACAGGCCTAGGACCAGATCCCATGAAGACGGGCATAAAGCAAGATGGAAGCATGCCCGGCACTCTTCGAAGAGTGCTCGAAAGCTGGACGGTGCCATAGAGGCGACTGCCACCACCCCATCCCTGGGTGGCCCCCTCCAGAGCAGCCGTTCTCTCTCCGCCACTGAAATGGTAAGCATTTCCCCATCTGCTCCATCGCCTCTCAGACAAGGGTCCAGGGAATCTAGATGCAATTTTTATGAGCTAATTACCACCATATTAGACGAGAGTCCTTTTTTAAAGCTGTATTCATTATTAATGGGGCCTCTCTTTTTATATCCATCCCTCTCTCTTTCTACGGTGCATGGAAAGTGTACATTTTGCACACCAAGGGGTAGGTGGGGGGGGGGGAAAGGTGGGGAAATTGGACGAGAGAGATGGCTTAAACTTTCGCCCATGAATAATAAAAAGAAGACATTTTACGAACACAGCGGCCTCCAGCAGTGGCATTTTACCAGGGTGGGTTTGTAAGATCTCTCTTCTGCTCAATGGATGAGTTCGCTCATGGCTGCCTCCTGCACCCGTTGTTTTTTTTTCCTTCCCCCGCTATTCCTCCGAGGCACAAAAGATTAAACCTATCAAAGAAAACATTTATGTCTAACAGGGTGTGAGTGTCCTTGCAGAAGGAAGATGGTATGAGGTGAAGGGAGCTTTAACTGGCGCCAAGTGAACAGGCCCCCGTTTTGGGTAATGCCGGCTGGCTGTTCCCACGGATGCTAATCGATGCTGTGTGGGCATCCAGGGAGAAAATGCACAACCGAGTCCCGGGGGCATTTTGCTCTTCTGCGGGAAGATAGCAGCCCTGGCTTGGGTCCAATGTGCACTGTCAGCTCAGCTGAAGTGAGGGATCACTGGCATTCAAAGCAGGCCCAAGTGTGACTAATTCCAAGAATCGCATGTGCCCTGCCAGCACTGCCAAGCCCAAAGGAAGACGAGAGATCCAATTTTAGCTTCCTATCTAGTGAGGCGGGTACTTCCTATTTTCGAGGAATGCTCTCAGATGTGACTGTTCATGCACACGCTTGCACCAGCAGGAACCTGGGAAACTCTCCTAAGCAGCTCAGATGTGGTTGAAGGCTTTCATGGCCAGCATCCATAGATTTTTGTGGGTTTTTCGGGCTCTCTGGCCATGTTCTAGAAGAGTTTATTCCTGATTTTTCGCCAGCATCTCTGGCTGGCATCCTCAGAGTATGCTAGCATGGAAGAGAGTGGGGTATATATACTGTTCCACTCTCTTCCGTGCCAGCATTCTCTGAAGATGCCAGCCACAGATGCTGGTGAAACGTCAGGAAGAAACTCTTCTAGAACATGGCCACGTAGCCCGAAAAACCCACAAAAATCTAATTCAGCCCAGAGTTTGGGAAACATGTCGTAGCCTTGGGGGACACTTTTGGCAGCGAGGCAAAGAGGCAAAGGTGATGCAAGTTTCAATTTCAGAAATGCTATTACTGTTCCATTTTTCTCGCTGGGTCTCCTCAAGTTGGGTAGTGCAGTTGGCTGTAGGCTGAAGTCTGAAATCTCCCAAAGTGATTTGCATCAATTGACAATGAAAGAGCAGAGGGAGACACAGGCCTTGCCCTCAGACTTACAAGCTAAAATGCCATGGGACCCAAGGGGTGAGGAAGCAGAAAGAATGCTTCGAGGCAGATTAGATCTCTGTGACAATGCCAGAAAACATGTTGTCAGTGGCAGCCGCCGACCCCCCATGTCAGTGAGGGCTGTGGATCTGTGCCAGGTTTGTGCCTAAATGTCAAAGAAGCCATCCAAATTTCTGGACCTATTTTATCGTTCGTTGTATTTTGCAGATCTGCACCTTGGATTGCTCCTTTACAGTTTAGACTAAAACCCAGAGCATATTTATCGCCAATGGGGAAGCCACCAGCTACCCAGGCTGTAATATATGGTATTTATATCCAGTTGGACCCAAGTTGATCTTCCCTTGCCAGTGGCCTTGCTTGGATCAGGGGTTTGTTGAAGTTGGCCCTCCAGCCTCTTAGTGTTGGCCATTCCCTTCAGCTCTGCAATCCTAAGGCAACTGACAGTTCTTGTCACCAGTGACAAATGATGCACTTATCTTAGGCACTGGACTGCCAGGCTTGGCACGTCATGATGCCATCCCCCATTGCTGTTGTGCCCTTCTCGGAGCCAACCAGGCCTCCAGCGCTTGATATGGGTTGCTAGGTCATGACTATCCCAGACCCTGAGATTTGAAGGTTGCAACCTGAGATCTAGAGATGCCCCCTTGCGATATCAGAAGCGGACTCAACTACCAGTTGAGAATACTGGGAATTGGATGGTCTCTCTCAGCACCTCCATGTGAAGCGAGACAGTTTAAGGAAATAAAATAGACTGTGTGGCACATGCTTCTCTGCGTTCAAAGAGAAAGCATTGCCCCAGCAGATCAAAAGGACCACCATTTCTTCTTCACCATAAGGCCAGTCTTGCTCCCGACGTACTGTTTCCCCACATCTACCTTCTCCCTCATAGGCCATGATATCCCTATCCGACCTTTGAGATTCTCTTCTGACCATTTGTTAAAAATGGATTCCTTGCCTCTCCATCGGTTACATTTTTAACCATTTGAACTGTCATCGTTTTGAGCGTTAAAGGACAATGTTGTTAACCAGTCAAGTCATGCCTAACATTTCACGTTTTCCGTTGTTGGTGGGGGGTGGGTGCGTTGGCCATGGTCAGGCACTTTGAGGACCTTGACAACGAAGCCCCTCAAACAAATGTCCTGATTTGCACTAGAACGATTCAAGATGAATTATTTCACCAACTAACGTTCTTGTGTTAGCGTTAACACAAGTGTTTTCCAAGCGTGGCCTTAAAGGTGCCTCTACATAGTGAAGTAAAACAGAAGGTTTTGAGGGAGATGGCCTTTTCTGTGGTGGCACAGCAGTTATGGAAAGCCATCTGCCAAGAGACCTGCCTGTCACTTTTTCTAGGAATATTTTGCTGCCTTTTACCAAATTCTACCAGCCCCCTTAAAATTGGCGAGGATCAAACTGCAACCTGCTGTTTGCAAATGGTATATTTTTAGCCACGCTGTCAAGCTGGCTTTTATCTCTGCATCGACTACTTCTTCTCGTTGTTGTTGTTGCAGTTGCAGTCTGTAATATTCCATTTTCCTGTTTTGTCTTTGGCTCAGGGAACAATAGTTTTAGGTGGACTAAATAAAGGATGTAAAGCAGGTGGGCGAGATTGGTGGCCCTCTAAAGGGAGCGGGACGGCACTTACCATCTCCCCTTGCCAGCCAAGCTGGGCATTGCAGTCCAACAATATCTGCGGGGCTGTGGGTCCTCTACCCTGATGTAAATGTCAAGGGGGGGAGAATAAATGTGGTTGTGGGGGAGAGCCAGGTACTTCATCTTCATTGGAAGGATAAGGGAACTGCAGTCCAACAGCATCTGAAGGGGTGTATGTTCCCCACACCTCACAACCCCCCCCCCCCGTCTTGCAAAAGGAAAATCCCTTTTTTGTCTCCAAATGCCCTCAAGCATTCTGTAGGGGACTTGTGGGCATGGTTTTCTGGCCTTTCTGGGCCCCTAGAGAGAATATGAGGTTATTTTGAGGCAAGAATTTATTTTTATTTGGGGGGGGGGGAATTTATTTTAACCCTTAGGGGTCCGTGTAGGGCTTCCAAACATGATAAAAATGCCTTCCAAATGTTATTTGGCTATCATGGGGGGGGGGGAGCTTTTGGAGCAAAAAGAATTTGACTTTTGTTTTACTCCTAGGGCAGTGGTTCTCAACTTTCCTAATGCCATGACTCTTTAAAACATTTCCTCATGTTGTCGTGACCCCCAACCATAAAATTGCAGTGTCTCGGTTCCTAAGACCATTGGAAATATGTGTTTTCTGATGGTTTTAGGCAACCCCTGTGAAAGGGTCGTTCGACACCCCCCCCCAAAGGAGTCGCAAACCACAGGTTGAGAACCGCTGTCCTAGGGGATTGTGGAGACCACAAAACGGGACCGTGGGGCACACGTTGCAGACCCCAGTCTAAAATAATCCATATTCAAGAATGTCATGCAAAATGCCAGGCTCTGCTTTACTCAGTGCCACTGCGTAAATGCACTCGAGATACTGGTTGAACGGATCTGCCACCACTACTAGAGCCCTTCTACCGGCTGAAATGTGTCAAATGGTACAGAGCTGGGGGGGTTGGACAGGGGTGAGTTGTGATCCTTATTCTTGAATGTCTATTAGAAGTGAGCCCAAGATTACAGTAGATGTTGCTGAATTGCTTATGCAATGACTCCATCTTTTGCAAAAACATCACCTGGTGAGCTTCTCACAAAAGCAATGACTGGGAATTAATTTTTTCAAAAATAAATCTGTTATATTTGAGCTCCTGTGGGAGGGAAGGCTTGGATCTAAGAGACATATAAAGTCTGGACAGGGTGGGCCCTAGAAAGGCAGTTGGCAACATTTTTTTACTGGCCCTGCTCCTATGCCCTTAACAGTAGTCTTGCAGAAGGTAAGCCGGCAGAGCTTTGCCCGTCGCTTTATTGCCAATGCTGTGGGTGAGGACATCATCTTTACCTGCTCGATTTTGGCATAGGGGGCCTCAAGTAAAATCATAAGAGCAGGGCCAAGGAGAAAATTGGTGACCTTCCCAAAAGAAGAGAGCAAAGCAAAGAGCAAACTTTGGGGGGAACTCAGGACCAGAATACTCCTGGGACAGGAGTATTCTGACAAGTGCAGACAAACTCATAGGCATCACCAGCCTCCTGGTGTTCCATCTCTTAACCTCTAAGATAACAATAGGAAATTTGATAACAACAAGGTAACGACAATAACAATAAGGTAACAACTGCCCTCCCGTGGAAGTTCAGTCTAAAACTCAGGAGTTCCCAAAGGGGAAGGTCCTTGTCTCGAATGTAAGTGCTTGTCTCCAGCCTTCCAGCCATTTTGAGGACTTGGAAATTACTTTTTTGAAAAGGAACTGGTAACTTTTCCTCATTACTCTGAACACCCAACCGGTCATTATTTGTTAGTGCCATTGACGTCTAGAAAGACATCTTGTGGAGTTACCAATTACTAGCTAATTACTGTTCTGTTCTAATACAGTGCCCCCCCAAGTGGTCAATTCAGATATTACATTTTGGAAATTTTGAGAATAATGGAAAAAACGCTACAAAACGGCCACCCTGGTGACCCTTCCTCATCCTCTCCCCATTGCTCAGACTGAGCCAGCACATACCCAGGATGCATTTGAGGAAGTAGACCAAGTCTACACATGCTTATGCTTCAAAGTCTTTCACTCAGTTAGTCTCAAAGGTGCAACAGGATCCCTTTGTATATTCCAGACTAACACAGCTGAGTAGTTTAGGGAAGTCAGCCTTAAATGGGGGGATGCGCTCTTGTCTAAAAGGTGGGATTTATTTTTTTTTATCGAGGTGCATGCATGAGTATGAGTGGTTCGTGTGTCTAGGATAGAAGCGACTGGTCCAAAAGTGAACCGGGAAAGAGGGAGTGAGGACGCCGCGGCGTCTGTGATTTGTGTCAAAGAATCTGTCGCTTTGCATAGATCTCCACTTGTTATGCTGCTGGGCACCTCCCTCCAAGGAAAGGAAATCTTAACTTTGAAGTAGGAGCTTAAAACACAAGAAAGAAACCCCCCCTCCCGTGATCAGAGAGTTCTCAGCAAAATTGCTGGTTCCATACGTTTCAGAAAATTGATAGCCACTTCTCTCCGAGGGGCCGTTTGAAGCACAGTTAACAGGCTTGTTCAGTTTAATTGGAAAACTTGCTGCGATTAGACTTTTGTAACCTATTAGGGTGTGCTGCCTCTTGAGCTAAGCATTCAGTGGAAGCGGAAGCCTGAGGTGTAAGTAAAAGACCTTTCCCCCCTCTTTTGTCGCTGTTTTGGTTCCCCCCCCCCTTTTGCTCCTCTTCTGCCGCTTCCGTGGGATAACGTTTGGACCCAACCAATATTTTAATTTCAGAAACCCCACCTCCCGATCCTTGACATTTTTAATCGGACGTTTGAGTCCCACTGAGTTTGGCGGGACCTCCGTTTTCGTAAGCGTGCTTAGTTGAAATCCTCTAGGGTTGTTCTGTAACACAGAGACCCCGACTGTGAGACTGGAAGTTCAGGGGTAATGTTTTCTGGAGTAAAGAATACAGATTTTGGCTGGAACTCAGTATGGGACTTAGGTCTTCGTAAGTGGACTTACCTCTGCAAGAATGGAACCGAGCGGTTTCACAATGTCCGTATTCACCAAGGGGTTGCCATGATGTTACTCTGTAAAGGGGCCAGAAAACCCCTGGGTGACTTTGGGCAAATCACACTCTCTCAGCCTCCTGGGTGGCTTACCTTGCCAGGAGAGTGTCGCCGTAAGTTGGCATCAACCCGAAGGCCAGAGTGAGGAGAGGAGAGGGCAGAATCATGCCCATCCCAGGAGGCTCAGGCAAAAGCAAACTGCTCCAGCCTCTCCTAGCTTGTCTCTTCTCCTTCACTATAACTTTAACCATCCTGACCGTGCTCTAATGTTGGCTGGCCACACATGGTCTGCTTTTCCTCTGTGAAATGTTAGAGGGTATACCTTGCGGGCTGCTTTTGGAATAAATGGCACCTTCTTAAACGAGCACAAACGGTCACAATTTTGTTCTGTGCTCCTGGGCTAATCGCAGAGACGCAGGGAGAGCCTTGGATCTAGGCTACTGCCACCTGCAGAGAGCACAGTCCCGCAGTGCTGGAATGGAACAGGATTTACCAGCCCTGTTGATTTTCACAAAATTCATCAGAAAGCGGCAAGCTTTCCTTTGCTGACAGTATTTACACGGGAGGGGGAATCTCTCAAGGAAGCGGCAGTTGCCAGATTTCTGCGCTGGGCAGGACTAGGCGGCCATCCAGGTCCCTTCCGGTTGTTTTTGTTAATTTTGGATGAATTGTGGCCACAAGATGGGGGCTGAAACATGCTCTTTTGCTGCACCTGATTCTCGGCAAAAGGGGAAAGCAACTGCGGTAGGTCCAGTGGACCATTATCTGTGCCCGGGGCTTGCCATAGATTGCACAGATGGCCAAAGATGGGGGGCAAAAAATTCCCCCAAACTGGGAAGTGTGTGTCCAAAAGTGCCCTTCCAATTTTGGAAAACAGATACCTTGTTCTGTGATCAACTTAAAGTCCTGGGGACTCCCAGGAAGGACAACTCACAACCTTTTAGAGCTAGGAAAGGAACAGTAGAGAGATTTTGGAGGGATTCATGACCATAAAAAAACCCTGCGGGTCAGATAATACTTCTCCGTGAGTGGCATCTTGTTTTATCCAGTGCACAAGACGCAGCCAAGCAATCGGAAGTGGATTTTTTCTTTTAAAGCGTAGCCCATCATGGACCCGAGCGGGCCACACTTTAAAAGTGGGCCACACTTTAAAAGTGGGCCACACTTTTAAAAGAAAAAATCCACCTCCAATTCATCCGCATCTTGTGCATTGGGTAAAGCATGATGTGGCTCACAGAGCAATATCCTGGGAAAGAATGCCTTGAGTATGACGTCCATAAACCGGGTTTAATTGGCCTTGAACTTGGATCATCCTAGCAATGCAAGATAATGTGTTGAATGGAGGTTGTTCTGACCATGTGCAGAGCGCTTTTGCCTCAATATTGAGTAATGACGGTAGGCTCTTCTATATTTGGAGATGATTGGGATTCAACTTAGCAGGGTGGACCCCAGACAGCTCAGGTCCATCCGCGGTGATGCTTGGATCATTTCAGAACATCTTGCAATCTGTCTTGGAACACGAGAAGGGAATGGAAGTCTCAAATGCCTACTATGATCGGATCCAGGAACGGGCCTGCCTTCCTTTCCCACGGAAATAATATTGGGGGACGTAGCCAGATCAGTGGGGGAAGGCCGGTATTACTCCTCGAAGCCCAGATCTCTGGTGTCCCTTTGGCTCCCGCTCACGACCTTCCGCTGTTGTAACATTATTTTTTTTTCCCCTTTCTAATCCTTTTTAATTTTGGGGTTGTCTGTGGGCCAGCCTGAAAGCCGAAAGGGGATGCGTTGAGTTGATTGCCTTGTAAATCCCAGCTAATCGACCTGCCTAAACGGAATTGACTTGAAGGTGATGGATTTTTAAAAAAACGGTAGCAAAAGCATTTAAAAATCAGACCTAAACCGACTCTTGATTGGCACTGTGGATTGCAGAGAGGGGTTATGGCTTCTTCTTTTTTAAAAAAAATCTCTCTTGTAATTTGAGACTCTAATGATGGACTTACGTTGCCCGCTCTTCCCTTTTTCTTACACCTTACCCTACTAAAGGAGGAAATCTTGATTGGTAAGTGGATGCTAACCGCAAGATGATAGGGGCTTTATTACTAGAGGTCACTCAAAAACTATTAGCTAGACCTTCTCCGAGGGGAAAAACACACACAAAGCAATATGTCTGCCTTTTTCTCCAGAGAGAGTTTTTTTGCTTTTTCGTTAATTTTTTTTTTTTTGGTTATTGTTATTTTCTTTAATTCCCCCCCCCTTCCCCCTTTTGGTTGTTTTCTTTTTTTCAAAAATTACGCAGGTTCCTTTGCCCGCTTATTGTTTCTTTTTTCTTTACGTCATCCCTAAATATTGGTTTTGAGTTTATGTGATAATCTCTCCATCTCCTCCTTATCAAGGGCACCTTTCTTAAGGAAAATTAAAAGAAAAAGAAAAACAAGGAGATATTCATATAGGGCACGATCCAGCCAAGGTTAAGCCCCGATGGTTACGGCTAAGGAACCGTTGAATTTCCATCTGCCCCAGCCAGCATGGCCAGTTGTCGGGGATGATGGGAGTCATGGCCCGACAACATCTTATGCAGCCTGAATTTATGCATGTTTCCATGGAAGTAAATAAGATTTACGAAAGTTCGGTGGGACTAAGCCTTACATGCAGTGCAGCCTTATGCCAACTGGAAGCAAGTCCCATGGTATTCGCTCGGATTTAACTCTCATATTAGTGTAAGCTGATAAAAACTGAAATAAAAATATAGAATTGAAGTTATGAGCTCCTTGGATCATAGCCTTAAGCTGTGACGATTCCAGTGGAGAGAATGTAAATGTATGCTTAAAACTCTCCCACTGAAATCAATGGGATGTAGAAATGCTTAATTTTTGCTGGATTGTGCTCACAGAATTTTGTTCTGGTTTCTTTTGATTTCTAAAGCATACGTCTTTTTTTCCTCCCCCTTTTTTTTTTTTTTAGAAAAAAGAGACATTTCTTTTCTTTTTGCTTTCCTTTTGGTCTAATGAAGAAAAGGTTTTGGTTTTTTAGTCTGCTTTGATTTATAACTTTTTAAACCTTTAATTCAGTACGGATAGCATGCTTATTACTTCTTTGCATGATGTCTTTTTTTAAACAAAATCTTCCAGTTATATCCAGGGGAAAAGAAAAAGACATTTTCTTTCTTTCTTTGTTTCTTTCAGGGAGATGTGGTGTGGTTTTTCTTTTCCCTTTTTAGTTCTGAATTCTCTTTCTTTGTTTCCTTTCTTCCTTCCTCTTTTCTTTCTTCTTTCTTTCTTTCTTCTTTCTTTCTGCCTTTCCTTTGATTACAGACTGTGCATCATGATGGTTTTTTTTAAAAAAAAAAAAAAAAGCTGGTTTATTTGTCAAATGAAATAAATAAATAATCAAATAAAGACAGGCAATGCTAACATGCACTCCCTAATGCTGACAATATGTGTATGTGTGCGTGTGTATGTGTGCGTGTATATATATCTTGATCTATTTTAAACACTGGCCAAATGACTCTTTTGCTTGCAGATTTCAAAGACTGGGGTTTCTACTGACCTTTTTAAAAAAGCAGAGGGTCAGCTTGGCAAGTTAGCCAAACAGAATGGAGAGCCCCATGAATCCGACTCAGGGAATGACACTTCTTCCCCTCCATCCACTCAGACGAGTACATCCAAGTCAAAGGGCAGAGAAGACGAAAGCTGTCAAGCCCCTGATGGCTTTGGCCCGACCTTCTCTCCTGGGAAGGCCAGCAGTGGAAGCAGCTCCGATTCAGGAAATTCCTTCACCAGCTGCTTCTCCCGGACCAAGGGAGCGACCCTGGAAGATCCAACCCCAGCTCCGTGGATGCAAGAGAAAGCTCCAAGGTGAGCAAGTTGCTCTAAAAATCTGCACGACGTGGCTCCATGCTATCCCCTTCTACAGTTTCACAGACAGAAACTAGGATGGGAGGGCCATGCAACATCCGAGTGAGGTCCAAGATGGCACAGGTTGCTCACGAGGATGAACACACAAACTAGGATACGATGCTGCAGTTTGCTTATGCCTGAGCCTACTGGGAAGGGCAAGATTCTACCCTTCCTCTCCTCTCCGCCGAGGGCAAATACCTTTTGCATTCTGAACTCCTTTTGCAGCGACGACAAAGGGGGAAAGTGGGAGGAGGAGGAGAGAAACAGTGGGACCATTGCGCACACTGCTGCACAACAGTCACACTGCTGGCTCCATTTGCGCAATGGTCCTGGAGATGTAGCTCCATCTCCTCTTACACGATTGTAAGTCAGTTTACAATGCTGTAAATACCTAAGGGAACGCCAGGCTTTGCATTCAAGGAGGTTTCAGTGATAATGGCAGTGGAAAGCAAGTAGACAAAATGAATAACCGTCTGCCTGCCAATATCGACACACCACACCCGGGGTGTCCCTGCTTCTGGCCAATTCTAGCTCTCTCTTGTGGAGATGAGCCACTCTGTGTCCTAGGGAAGAATAGTGGCTTCCCCCGTCCTATGTGATGGGATCTCCATTAAAGTGAGATGGAGACATCTTTTTACAGCCCTCTCATCGCGCTCAAGTAACAGCCCTGGGTGTGCAATGTCTCTTTTCAGAGAAGCGCCATTGCAGTCGGAGAAGAAGAAAACAAGCCTTGTCTCAGCCCCTTTCTCTGGCTCTCCACTTACTCCGTGTCTCCGGAACGCGTCCCCTTCTAGCAGGTCGTCTCGGGAGTCCAGCCGGTCCCATTTGCTACACCACAAGGCCAGTCCCAGGTCTTCCCAAAGCAGATCCTGCTCATCAGACACAAGGTGAGCTCTTGGTTGGGTTCATAGAGAAGGACACCCGTTTCCAAAGTCCAGACTCCATGGAACAGGAACGAGGGGGGGGAGTCAGGGAACAAGAACGGTGATCATCAAGGTCATTTTTGAAGAGCAGGTCTTCATCATCGCTGACTCTGGTTTCAGAGTCTGGTTTCCAAACTCTGGTCTTCCAGGTGTTTTGGACTTCACCTCCCAGAATTCCAGGCTGCTGATCCAAGCTGGTAGGTTCTTCTGGGAGGTGAAGTGGAAAACACCTGGAGGACCAAAGTTTGGCAACCGTCGCTCTATAGCTAGACCCCCAGAAGGGTTTTTTTTAACGTGGCGTGCTGCACTTTTATTTTATTTTATTATCTTTTAATTAAGTTTTGAATGTGTTTTGAACATGTGTTTTGAACAACAGTATATTTTTTAAAACAGATTTTTGTAATAGAATTATTTAATAGGGTGTTGTCTTTATAATTTTTGTAAATAAGATATTAGCTCGCCTTTGCTTTAAAGCAAAGGAAGCCCAAGCCTAGCAATCTACTGTATATACTCGTGTATAAGTCTAGAAATTTAGTAAAAAAATTGACCCAAAAAACCTGAGTCGACTTATCCACGGGTCAATATAAGTATTGTATTCTAACTCTTATTTCAAAGAAGGAACCATCCCCTGGGGAAAGTCATGAATATAATCTGCCCTAGAAGCACTGACCTCCTCTACTCTCTCATCCATCCAGCCTTAAGAGTGAGCACAAAGATTTATGCCTGCTTGAATTTTGGAAGTTCTTTGACATTGTTTTGCTTTGCTCCATCCTTTAGATCCTTTGTTATATGCCCCTAAGTTTTACCCTCGACTTATACAAGGGTCATATCAAAATCCATAATTTGGGCACCCAAACCTGCCGTCGATTTATACACGAGGTCGCCTTATAGTCGAGTATATACGGTACACATCTGTCTAGACTAGAGAGGACAAGAAGGGGAAAGACCCAAGGAATGCAAATACTGCCTGTGGATATAGTATATCTTGATTTCAGTAAGGCCTTTGACAAGGTTCCCCATGACATTCTTGCAAACAAGCTCGTAAAATGTGGGCTAGACAAGGTAACCATTACATGGATTTGTAACTGGTTGACTGACCGAACTCAAAGGGTGCTCAACAATGGCTCCCTTTCATCCTGGAAAGAAGTGACCAGTGGGGTCCCACAGGGTTCTGTCCTGGGCCCAGTGCTATTCAATATCTTTATTAATGACTTGGATGACAGAATTGGGGGCATACTTATCAAATTTGCAGATGACACCAAATTAGGAGGAGTAGCCAATACTCCAGAAGACAGGATTGAAATTCAGAATGACCTGAATAGACTAGAAAGCTGGGCCAACGCTAACAAAATGAAATTCAATGCGGAGAAATGTAAGGTTCTGCACCTAGGGAGGAAAAATGAAATGCACAGATATAGGATGGGGGACATCTGGCTGAATGAAACTATGTGTGAAAGGGATCTAGGAGTCCAAGTAGACCATAAGTTGAACATGAGTCAGCAGTGTGATGCAGCAGCTAAAAAGGCCAATGCTATTTTAGGTTGCATCAATAGAAGTATAGTGTCTAGATCAAAGGAAGTAATAGTGCCTCTCTATTCTGCTTTGGTGAGGCCCCACCTGGAATACTGTGTCCAGTTCTGGGCACCACAATTCAAAAAGGATGTGGAGAAACTGGAGCGGGTCCAAAGGAGGGCAACTAAGATGGTGAAGGGTCTGGAAACCATGCCCTATGAGGAACGACTTAGAGAGCTGGGGATGTTTAGCCTGGAGAAGAGAAGGTTAAGAGGTGATATGATAGCCCTGTTCAAATATTTGAAGGGATGTCATATTGAGGAGGGAGCAGGCTTGTTTTCTGCTGCTCCAGAGACCAGAACGCGGAGCAATGGATGCAAGCTGCAGGAAAAGAGATTCCACCTCAACATTAGGAGGAACTTCCTGACAGTAAGGGCTGTTCGACGGTGGAACACACTCCCTCGGAGTGTGGTAGAGTCTCCATCCTTGGAGGTCTTTAAGCAGAGGCTGGATAGCCATCTGTCGGGGATGCTTTGACTGGGAGTTCCTGCATGGCAGGGGGTTGGACTGGATGGCCCTTGTGGTCTCTTCCAACTCTATGATTCTATGATTCTATGATTCTATGATTCTATGATTCTAGGACAGTTTGCAAAGTTTCACTCTTTGCATAGCTGGAAATGTAGGTACAGATGGAAAATTTCATTTGGAGGACAAAATTCTTATTCGGGGGGAAATGCCCACATTTTACCTCCCTGATAGCTACACCTATTGCTCAGGACTATTCCTCTTTAAGTGTAAAGCATTTTCTATTAGGTCTAAGACCACCCAAATCTCTCACGCTGCCCCTACTGTCTCCTGCTTCTCTCCTGTTTCCAGGTCCTATTCGAGATCTCCCAGCTACTCACCCAAGTCGTACAAGAGAAGTCCCAAAAGCAGGAGCTCAAGGCCGCGACGTAGTCCCAGTTATTCTCGATACAGCCCCCCGGGCAGGTATGTCTCTCGCAGGACCTGTCCTGTTCCCTGGACAAAATGACCACACACCCCTGAGACGATACATCTGGGTTCTTGGCATCCTCTGGGGTTTGGTTCCAGG
Organism: Urosaurus nigricauda; assembly: GCA_034509955.1. Lineage (NCBI taxonomy): Eukaryota > Metazoa > Chordata > Lepidosauria > Squamata > Phrynosomatidae > Urosaurus > Urosaurus nigricauda. The sequence goes on from JAOEGL010000014.1 coordinate 12,244,661, forward strand.
ACCCCCGGTAGATACCAAAATCCTTGGATGCTCAAGTCCCATTAAAGACAACAGCAGAGTGAAATGGTGCCCCTTATATAAAATGGCAAAATCAAGCTTTGCTCTTTGGGATGTATATATTTTTGAATATTTTCAAGCCACGGATGCTTGGATCCGCGGGTAAAGAATCTGTGGATACAGAGGGTCGGCTGTATTTTTTTTTTATTCCTAATGTTTTGGGCAAGGCTCTTTACAAGGGAAAAAGAAAGAAACCGTATAATTCGAAAAAGAGACAGCGAGCAAGCATCATGATCAGGTCTGACTTCCCTGATGGTAGTGGGGCAATGAATCCAGTCCGAACTTGGAAGGAGGTTTCTGGGGTGCCGAACCCAGGCATACATACACTCCCAAGTTCAGAGCTTGGAGAGCATGTTTAAAGTTCAGCAGAAAACACACAGCAGATTCAACACTCTCGTTGAATTCAAAGCCACCAACCCCCAGTGGCTTCTGACACTTAGGTTGGCCCAGTTAGTCAGATACTCCAGAACGGACTGTATAAAGCAATTGCATACATTCATGCCCTTGCAAGCTGAGACATGGGTAACCAGGCTTGCAAAAGCAACTATATGCCTACAGGGGGTAGTACGATACTGTTAGGTAGTTAGGATTCCTTGCTAGTCAGCCCTCTGTATCCATGGATTTATTTTTTTTCAATCCACAGATTCAACCATCCACGGCTTGAAATTATTCAAATATAAATTCCAAAAGTAAACCTCGTTCGTGCCATTTTATACAAGGGGACACCATTTCACTATGCCATTATATTTAATGGGACTTGAGCATCCATGGATTTTGGTATCCACAGAGGACCCTGGAACCAAACTCCCGCAGATGCCAAGGATCCACTGTATATTCCTTTCTACACCAGTTCTTGCTGGAAAGAAGGAGAGCAGTTCCTGGGTGGCCATTTTTAAGTGGGTGAGAGTTGAATTTTTGAGAATTCTTGGGAGAATGTGTTGTAGCTGGGGGGTGAAGCTCCTGTGAATCACACCTGTGAGTCACTAGGGGGTGAAGCTAGCAGTCTCAGAGCATTTCTGGAGCTTTGTAGAAAGTTCAAGCAGGGATGGAGCTTCTGTGAGTCACTATGGGGTGGAGCTAGCCTTCTAGCTCTATATAACCCCTCCCAGAGCCACACACCGTTATCACTAGCAGTGATTGGGAAAAAGCCCAGATCACCAGGGGCCTTTAACCTAGCTTTTTATCAGGGGATTATTTTTTTTTTCTGAGGGGGAAGCCCATAATCCTATTTCAGGGTTTAACTAAGACTTCTCAGTATGGACACTGAGGGGACTACCGCAGTCACCTGCAACACTTGTGGGATGTTTGTCTTCTTGCCTACCAATATGGGAAAATTCATATGCCCAAATGCAAGTTGGTAGCCTTCTTGGAGGAGAAAGTACAGCAGCTGGAATCCAGGGTAGCGACACTTCAGCATGTCAGGGAGCAAGAGGTTTTCCTGGACAGAACGGAACAAACGGTCTTGGACGGGGACCACACAGAGGAAGTCGCTACGGAGGAGACTGTCACTTCATGTTCACTGGAGGAAGACAGCTGGAGGAATGTCACACACAGACGAAGGGAAGCCAGGGATCGTTCTGAGAGCTTGCAGCTACAGAATCGATTTGAAGTTCTGTCCCTTATCAAGGAGGACGATGAAGAGCAGCATGGACAGACTTCAGGGACAGAGCAGGAGAGCCTAAGAGTTCCATCACGGGGAACAGTTTCTGCTAAGCCTCGGAGGAGGCGTGTGGTTGTGGTGGGGGACTCCTTGCTGAGGGGTACAGAAGGAGTGATTTGTGGGCCTGACAAGATGTCTCGGGAGGTGTGTTGTCTCCCTGGGGCAAAGATCCGTGATGTGACAGAGAGACGGACAAGACTGGTCAAACCTACTGACAAATACCCCTTCCTTTTGGTCCACGTGGGAACGAATGGCACAGCAAGACACAGCCTTCAAAATATCAGAAGGGATTATGAGGCTCTGGGAAAGAAGCTAAAAGAAATGGACGCACAGATTGTCATCTCGTCTCTTCTGTCAGTTGAAGGGCATGGCCCAGGAAGAGAGAGGAAAATCGCAGATGTCAACAACTGGCTCCGCAGATGGTGTTCCTGAGAACAATTTGGATTCTTGGATCATGGGCTGCGGTTCCATGAGGAGGAACTTCTGGCAAGGAATGGGCTTCATCTCACGCCAGTTGGAAAAAAACATTTTTGCCAACAGTCTGAAGAATCTGATCAGGAGAGCTTTAAACTGAGTTATGTGGGGAAGGGAGACAAAAGTGCTGGAGAAAATAGTCATACTGTCATAGACGGAACAAGGCAAACAGTGAAAGGACACAACAGTAGGAGGCAAAAAAAAAATGTGCATAGGCAGCAGGTAAAAGGGACACATGGTCTTCGATGTCTCTACACTAATGTACAGAGCATGGGAAATAAGCAAGATGAACTTGAACTTCTGGCACAACAAGGGAAATATGATATAATAGGCATCACTGAAACCTGATGGGATGAGTCTCACGATTGGAATGTAGAAATAGAGGGATACGAATGAAGTCAGGCTTGCTAGAGAGGTTAAGAACAATAAAAACATACCCACTTTTATGGGTATGTCCGCAGCAAAAGAAAGAAGAAGGAAATGATAGGGCCGCTGTGTGGAGAAGATGGCAAAATGCTCACAGGGGACAGAAAAGGCAGAATTACTCAACACTTTCTTTGCTTCAGTCTTCTCAGAAAAGGCAAAAGGTGTTCAACCTGAGGACAGTGGAGCAGGGGACAGAATAGGAGTATTTCAGCACAGAATAAGAAAAGAGATAGAGGACAGCAGTGACTCTCCAAACTACAAATCCATAGGATACAGCCATAGCAATGAAAGTGGGACCAAAGGGTTACACTTGCAGAGTGCATAGCCAAGCCTTAGTTGCGCAACTATACCCATTAGGCCCTCTTTTTCTCTATCTATCAGTCATTTTGTTTCATATATATATATATATATATATATATTCTTTCACTAAAATGGTTATATACAGCCAGCTTCCATACAAACTCAAAAGAGACAATTTTGCATTTTCATTTAACTATGCTGTCCCCCACCATCCAAGAAATATGGCCCATGCTTTGGTCTTCCCCCATACTTTGGTCTTCCAAGAGTTTTGGACTTCAGATCCCAGAAGCTTAGCCAACAGTCAGGAATTCTGGAAGCGGAAGTCCAAAACATTGGGAGTGCAAAAGTTTGCAAACCAATGAGTTAGAGCATTGTACTAGGACTTGAGAGATTTGCGGTCTAGTTACCCATGAAGCCCTGAAGCACGCAAAGTGCTTTGGGCCCAGTCTCAGCCTGGCCTACCTCACAGGGTTCTTGTGAGCATAACGTGGGAAACAAAATAACCACACATCCCGCCTCGAGCTCACAAGAAGAGAGATGGGATAGAAAAGGAGCTTCATAGTAGATCCTTGCAAATTTCAGGAGGCCATCCAGCTACATTAGCTCAAGCTGAGCCATCTTAACCCTCTCTGGGGTTCTCTTTTCTTAGAGACCGTGAACAAGATGACAAATACAGCTCCGTCGGGAAGGAGTCGCACAGACATCATGGCCGCCGGCGCCGTAAACCATCGTATTCCCCCCTGAGGAAGCGCCGAAGAGATTCCCCCAGCCACCTGGAGGCACGGCGCATCACAAGGTATGCGCTTCATCACTGTCCATCCCACAGGTCATACCGTGGCCTTCTCCACTGTTTTTAGGGAAAGCCAGAGCCTGGAAAAAAATACTTTTTAGAACTAGAACTCCCAGAATCCCCTTGCCGGCGTGGACAGAAGCTCCCAGCCGGCCATACTAGCTCGGGTATTCTGAGTTTTGATTCCAAATAATAACTTTTCAAAATTCTGGGGAAATTCCTGGGGAGATATCTCATACGACTTCAGCGGAGATGTCCGGACTCACCAACCACCCCCTGAAGTATTATTGCCAGAAAGCCAATATGGTGTAGCGGTTAGAGGAAGAAGCAAGGCTCACATTTCCAGCTGGTCATCTTAAGCCAGGCCCTACTAATTCTTAGTCGAACCTACCTCACAGGGTGGTCGGGAGAATAAATGGGTTTCTCTGGAGGAAAGCTAGAGTAAATATTAGAGAGAGGATGACAGAGAACTAGATTTGTATAATTTTATTCTCCCATCCAAGCTGAGCCAGCTTTTTGGATCATGCGCTTCCAGAGCGCATCACGGACACTACAAATGCAAATTGGACTCTGATTTTTATTTCACCACTTCTAGTACTCGATTTCAACAAAATTCAATTCACTTCAAACTAGAGATGAATATTTGCTCCCCCCCCCCCCCCATGGATGGGTTTGTATCAGCTGTACAGGATCCAATAGGTGGGCTATTTCTGTAGTCTGTCTATTGATTGTAACCTCCCAACCACTTTGGATTTGCTTTCTGATAAGGAAATCCAGGATATAAATTGTAAAATTAATCAATCAATAGCCCTTCTACTGCAATGTTCAGGAATGAGTGCCAAACCTTTCCGTAGCCACAAATGTGAAGAAATAGGTTGTTAGTAGACTCAGAGGAACCTGAGGTTTGCTAAAGTACAAAAAAATCTTTTAACAGCAAAAACCAAGGGAGACACATATACATAGAAACGCACAATGCACACAACCCGGCCAATAAACAGCATAATAAAGACTGATCGTGACTAGTTGACCTAGAAAATATTGAACATCAGTTGGGAAAGAAAATAAAAAATCTTGAGAGAGAGGTTACCCTCGTTGGAAGGAATTGACAGGTTCTGGAAAATAGAAGTTCTGTTACAATCTGCTGCAACATTTTGTAAAATAAACACATCATTGAGGAGAACGTAGTGATAGCACAATGTGCAGATGGATCTAGACTTGAGTAGACTTACTGGCACGGTACAAACGGCCCATTTATACAGTGTACGTAACTATGCCGTCGCAACTGCGCAGCTTCTATATGGAGCTGCACAGTTGCTACGGCATAAAGGTGCCCAATGGCGCCTTTTCCGTTTAGTACGTCGCAACTGCGACACAGCAGGGTTTCCCCGCTCCTTTTTAACTGTGCACCTTCGCTGCAGCGTCTAGCTGCTGCGGCGAAGGTCTGCAGCAAAAAAAGGCGGCTACAGACCGCCTACTGTAAGTCTAGAAAAGCACATGCTGCCGACCTCTTTCTGTTAGTCTCAAAGGTGCTGCAAGATCCCACTACATACTGATTCTACAGGTTAACATGACTATAGCTTTGAATTCTTCCATTTCCCTAAACCAGTATTTCATGGGACTTGAGCACCCATGGATTTTGATATCCACGGGGGGTCCTGGAACTGAAATCTAGCAGATATCAAGGGCCCATTTAACGTAATCATTCTATCATGCAAACCTCTAAGAGCATGAAATGGCCGTGCACCATTCCCCTCTAATGCCCAGTTTTTGGTCTCTCTTTACAGTGCCCGAAAGCGTCCCATCCCTTACTACAGACCTAGCCCTTCCTCCTCCTCTCCCAGCAGTGTAAGCAGTTACTCCTCTTGGTACAGCTGCTTCAGTCACTCGCCCAGCCGGAGTTACTCCAACAGTAGGACCAGCCGGAGCCGGAGCCGGAGTAGTAGCAGCAGTAGCAGCAGCCGGAGCCGGAGCCACAGCTCAGGGGCAAGGAATAGCCGTCGGAGCTGCAGCAGGAGCTCTGAATCCACAGGCAGCTATGACAGCATGCGGCGTTAAGCGATCCTCGGGCAGCTCCAGTGGGATGGACTCCGGTTTTTGGACCCTGGGGGTGGAATGCCTTTCTTTTTGCTCCAGGAACCAACCAGTTGGGATATTCTTCGATTCATCAAAGGCGAACAATGTCACTCAGCCACAACAGCCCTATAGGGTGGGACATATCCAGTGGCACTGTTGGCTGCGGGTTTCTGGGAACTGTCCAAAAGATGTTCTAGTTTTACTTTTAACTTGAAAGCAGCCTGGTTTGGAGAGAGGCCTTTTTTTTAAAAAAATGAGGGCAGTGGAGTGGAAGAAAGGAGGTATTAATTCTTTTCCGTACACTGTTTCCTCCTCCTGCGTTGACCCAAAGGGCGAGTAGCTTTTTCACAGTGAATAGTTTTAGAGAAACTCCACCGCACTGCTTCCCCGGTGTATTTCGGAAGAGGAGGCCGTCGCGCTGCAGTTAAGTTAAAACTAAAACTTCAAGAAGATCCGATCTACCTACATCACATCCCTTCTGGCTGGAGCTTGGGAAAGTTAACGTTTCAGGACTACGAGTGGCTTGGGGATTATGGGAGCTAGCATCCAAAAAAGTAACCATTTTAAGCTCTGGTTCCTGTTCCGTTTTCGGAAGCAACGGGCTACGCTGCTTAGTTATAACAAGAAGCAGAGCCAAGGTTGCAATCTGAAATCCAGGCCAGCCCAAAGTAACAACAAGGAGATAAAAATCCGTCCAGACAAAGATGCATATAGTCTGAAAGAAGAATTCCCAAATTGTGGCTGCGAAGATTGTCAAGCTCAATTCCAAAAGAAAAAGAGGAAGATGGAGGAAGGGAACCATGTGTATGAATGCCCCTTGCTCCTTGAACGATTACATTTACTCTCCTGTTTTTCAAAAAGGAAACCTGTCTTCTCAATTGGTTTCTTTGCCTCCCTGACCAGAAATGCATTGCAGCTGGTGGAGGCCAACCAAGTTTGGCCCTGGCTTTGATACACCACAACGCAGAACCCACCACAGACTTTGGATACCCATATTTTTACAATGGGATATGAGCCTCTGGGAATCTTTTGGACAGAGGGGCCTTTGTAAAACCTGTATAAATAGAAATGAGAGACTCAATGTTATCTCTTAAATGGGCAGCCGGTGGGGGGGATCTCAGAACAAGCCCCCTGACTCCATTTCGTCCCCCAACCCTGGCTCTGTGGACTGCAGCAGGATGGATCCTCTGAGAGAGACTATCCACAGCCATATTAATTCATGGCAGCTAAGACTCGTTCCATTTCTTTGATGAGTGCATATATGTCACGATATGTTTCTTGGGTTATTTATTAATGACAGTATTTATTATGTTTGGGATTCTGGATGTGTGTCGAAGCAGTACGCTGCGTTCGCAGTTAATATTTAATTTATTGCCATTTTTTGGCGTGTTAACTTATTGTTATGTTTTGGATTATTTTGTGTCAGTTTTGCGAAATGCAAAGGGGGGGGGGGACAGCTAAAGGATGGCCCATCCAGGTGCTGCTGGTGGGTTGTTTTTGGCTGCTTCCGGCTCCCTTCCAATCTTCCCATGCCTGTTTTTCTCATCCGAGCAAGCGGCGCCAACGGTGCCACACCTCCAACTTGACTGGGACCAAAAGAACTGAGCTTGGGGTGAAAGTTACTTTTGGTTTTTATTACAAAAGCATCCCCACTGGCTGGGGCGTTCTGGGAGTTGTCGTCCAAAAATGAAATTATCCTAAGCTCTACTTCGAAGACAGTTGGTCCCTTCAAGAGGTAGCCCAGGTTGGTCAGAAGGAAGCTTTCTAACACTGTTGAATACCAGGTTCTTTGTCTCAAAAGGAAGCAGACCATCCTTAGCTCAAGGAGACAAGGCCATAAAGCTAGAAGTAGGCAATTGGCAATGGTAACCCTCCTTGACTTTTGTGACTTCAGCTCCCAGCAGCCCTTGCCAGCATAGCATATGGTTGGTAGGGCTTCCATTTCAGGATCGTCCCAAGCCCTGAGGTTTCTGAGCCAAAACCGGAGACCTCAAGACAGCCCCTGGTGAGAGGTCATTAAACATTATGCACTAAGTACCAACCATAGTTTCGCGCAGCTTGACATTCAAACATGCATGCGCACAGAGAACGTATTTTCCTTTTTGGAAATTAGGACATCAGTCTTGGTTAAAGGGGCTAAGAGGTAGCCAGAAGGTAGACGCAAAGCGGATTGGAGGCCCAGTGCCACAACAACTGGGACGGGAGGGAAGGAAGACGCTAACTAAGAAAACACATGGATAGCCCCATCCCCAACGTCTTTGCAAGTTGTGGCCACAAATCAAAGAAACCTTGGAAACCATTGCAAGCTGCTGCTCTCCTAGCTCTGCTCAAGATTTGCCTGGAGCCGAGCTCCTCAAAACTGGGAAATCTGAACCCACATCTCCCAGCTTGAGACGACCCCTGAAAACTGGAGACTCTGAGACCTGGCAACCTAATGGCCAGGGATGTTGGGAGTTGCAATTCATTAACATCTCAAGGCCCCTCTCCTAGCCATTCAGTAACTTAGCCGAGGAGATCCGCCCTTCCACAAAGCTGAAGCCATCGAACATCCTGGTGGGATTCAGAGAAATGCCAAGAGCATGAGAACAGCATTATTTTCACACCTATGCGCCAGTGCGTTTGGTGACACTATAAGACGGCCGTCTCCATAATGAAGGCGGTGTTCTGTGTCTCTTTCTCAATCCTTGTTGCAATTGTTCCATGTTTGTTTGCCCTTCCATTTCGACGTACTGCTTTATCACACTAGGGGGCAAACAGGATTTAAATGAGAGTTAAACAAGAGTTAAACAGGAAATGTCCTGTGATAAACATAGGGCATTTCCTGTTTAACTCTCGTTTAACTCTTGTTTAAATCCTGTTTGCTGCCTAGTGTGATAAATCAGTTACGCTGCTTCATTTCTGCCTCTGGACAGTAAGCAGCAGCAGCAGCCAGAATTTTCTCTCACATTGCACCTTTATGCATACTTAGAAAGCCACCATAGTGTCATGGTTTGAGTGTGGAACTATAACTCTGGAGACTAGGGTTCGATTCCCAGCTCAGCCATAAAACTACCAGGTGACCTTGGGCGAGTCGCATGCTCTCAGCCTCAAGGGAAGGCCATGGCAAACATCCTCTGAATCTCGCCAAGAAAACCCCATGACAGGTTTGCCTTAGGGTCGCCGTAAGTCGGAAATGGCTGGACAGCACACCACAACAAAAGCTACATAGCAGAGGCACTAAGAAGGCCTGTTAGTGCCAAGATGTATCACGGTACCCTGGCAAGAGTGTCCCGATACACATTAAGTTCCATTGTGCATCCATGCCATTGCACAGTCCCAATGTGCAAGGGTCGCTTTGCCGGTGCTCCTAGCTAGTAACGCCACAGCGGCCCCTTGCTGAATGTAGACATTAGGAAACGACTTAGCCCTATTTCCCAAAGACTGAAGTCCACTTACAAAGAAATCAGTGCCCAACAGAATTCTGGCCATCATCATTATTGCTATACACCGTACATATGACGAGAGACTGAGACGATGTTCCCTGTAATTTATTATTTATTTCTAGTATTTATTGGGGATTGCTTTGAAATGAGGATACTTCTGCCACAGGGGGTGGGGTGGGCTGCAGATGAAAAGCCATAGAGGTGGTTGCCCTTTGCAGCAAAGAGAGCTCATGCTCCAAAGCATCATGAAGTATGCCCAGAAAGGGCCATTTTAATCCCATGGGAAATGGTTCAGCAAGACAGAGCAGGGCGGCCAAAAAAGGAACGTCACAGTTTGGTGTATGTTCTTTTCCTAAGGCCCTTCTTCGTCCGATGGCTGAAGACTTTAGGGAAGAATGCCCTGTCTAGAATGGACAAGGGGCTTCTTGAATTAGACACCAGCAGAAAAGAAGAGAAAACCAAGATCCAGCTGTTCTCCAGCAAATTCCAAAGCTGCCCAGATGAGAACACTCCTTGTAAAGGACGGTTGGTGGTACAGTACATTGCATAGAATGTCTGTGCCAAGTCCCTCCAGAAGATTTAATTCCAATATTTTAACAAAATCAGGATAGAAAACTGGGCAGGGGGACAGATGTGTGATAGCTAGGAAGCAGTGCTTCTCTGTTATCTTTGCCGCTTGGCCAGTGGCAACTGAACCACTCCAAAAGAGCGGTGTGTTGAACTCCAGATTTTTAAAAACAACGGACTCTTTCAGATGTGGGAAATTGGAAGTATAATCCCAGGGCAATCCAAACATAATCATGGGGTTTCACGTTATTGCGAATTAAATCTTCGCACACAATTTTGGGCAAAAGGAAGTCATTCTGAATGCAATCATAGGTTTCACGTTATTGCGAATTAAAGCTTCGCACATAATTTTGGGCAATGGGGGGTCATTTTCAGGAAATGGAATGTTACTCCGAACACACTCCGAATGCAATGGTAATTCCCGTGAAATTCGCTAAGTTGGGAGAAATTCCTCCCGTGTGAAAGAGTCCACAGTTTGATCTGGCTGTATTCTTTAACCTTCCTGGAAAATGTTCACATCCACACCGGCCTACACCAAGTCCAAATAAATAAATTTTAAAAAATCTCTGCTGTGTTTCATTCTTGCAATGTGTGTGTTTGTGTTTGCTCCAGAATCTTATAGGGAGGTATTTTAAGGCAGAAAGGATGGTGTCCGTGATGAATATTGTAATTTCATTCACCATATTTTGATTCCAATGAATTACAGCCGCCAGACAGATGCGGGTGGACATGCAGGGGCATTCTTTTTTGTTATAATAGTGTAGATTCGGGGAATTTATTAATGAATACAATGGAATTCAGCTCAAACGGAGTTAAAATATGGCTTTTCTGCACTTGAGCCGATCTCATTATAAGCTGGGATCCTTGACATGTACATCTTACTTTCTTCTCTTTCTGTTTGGGTTTGGGAGTATGCCTTTCTGCACCCTCTCCAATGAATTCCAGTTAGGGGTCAAGGCCCATTGAAATCAATGGGTCTGAGCTGCAACTTAGGCCACAGTCGCATGCATCCTGACTTAGGACCAAGTTTCAATGCATGGAGTTACATTCACACACATGGACTGGGGTTGTCATTCCCATGGAATTATGCAAATTGCATTCATTCAGTGGGTCTACTCTAGTCGGGATTGATAATTGGATTCAGGCCTTTGCTTTGAATAGCCACTGACCAGTAACAGATTTACTGTATACTTTTGGCCGCTTGTTTTATTACAGAAAAGCGGGGTATAAATAATAAAACTTTATTGAGTTTAATGGGGCTACAGAACTTCAGCTTTCTCCCCCATTAATTTATCTTCTTCTCTTTTTAGAGTTGCCATAGTTTGGGTGTTTTGAGACCAACAGCTCCTAGGGCCTAAGAATCAAATGCATTGTTCTGCAAATCCATTTTTGCCTCCTTAGTAGGTTTTTCTATGGTGAGACAGAAAGGCAGAAGTGATAGGAAACTACAGGAAAGCTTCAAGGGGAAGATGTCATCAATACCCCCTGGAAAATTCCCTGAATGGGGCCAAGTGACTGAATGATAAAAGATTTGGTCTAGAAGTCACATCTGTAGGTTGTTACTCATTGATTTCAATATTTCGAGCCTGCCTTACATCAGAAGAGCTCAGAAAGGGGAATAATCAATAAAAGAATTTTCAAAGCACTGTCAACAACCTGAACCATTCTGAACAACAGAGAATAATTTAACCAGATCAAAATAAAGAGCATCACCCTATATAGGTTGAGTCTCCCTTATCTGGAATTGGGAAATCTGAAATATTATCAAATCCAAAATTGTCCGTACGGATGGCCGAAACAGTGACACCTTTGTTTTCGGATGGTTCGGTGCACGCAAACTTTGGACTGGCTCTCCTCTTTTAAGATAACAACGCTTTAAAAAATAAAACCCAGGCAATTTGATCGGTGGATAGGTTAGATGCAGGATTCTGGGAACCGTAGTCCAAAGAGGATTCCAACTCAACATTAGGAAGAACTTCCCGACAGTAGGATCTGTTCGAGAGTGGGACGCACTCCCTTGGAGAGTGCTGGCGTCTCCGCCTTTGAAGGTTTTTAAACAGAGGCTGGACGGCCACCTGTCAGGAGTGTTTTGACTCTGTGTTCCTGCGTGGCAGAATGGGGTTGGACTGGATGACCCTTGAGGTCTCTTCCATCTCTATGATCCTAAAAGTGTCAACGCTTCAGACAAAAGGGTAGCCAGGCGGGTCACACTGAACAACCCAAGAGTAACGCAACCGAGGAAGGACTTCTTTTTCTGTCTCCCCAGCAAAGAGAGGGTATAAGCCGCCTTCGGCAGATGCCTGCAGAGGTCTAGATGGAGCAAAATGCAGCTCTGGGCCTGGGCCTCCGAGCCCCAGGGTCATCGGCCCAGTAGACTAAGCAAACTGGCCTGGATCCAACCCATTTCTGCTGAAAGCCCAAAGCCTCTAGGGCCCCAAGTCAGCTGCACTTGGCTGGCTCCTTGCCCGGCTCCACCTCTGCCCAGCGAAGAGAAAAAGAGCTGGCTGTGGCTGCATGCCCAGGGAAAGCTGAGGACACTCACTCTGCAAACCCAGTTTTTCTGTCTCTGCATTGCTGAGCTGCCAGAGGAGTGGAAGGTTGGTACCGGCCTGACTCAGCTCTCAAAAGCGTCGCCATTGCTGGGTGGTCGGAGCAAATGCTCCCGGGCTTCCATCCGCGACCAAGCACTGCGCATCACTGAGCATCACCTGGACCCGCAGCATTGTGGGTAAGAAAATGACTACCCCTAACCCACACCAAGGGCTAGTTAGGATTTGGGCTTTCGGGACGGTGGGACAGGGCTGCTGTTTGGATGCGGCAGGGTTGCCAAGATTGAAAACAAGAGCAGGTTCTGGATCCTTCTGCGGTCATGAAGCAGAGGGCATGTGGCTGGCATTGCTTGCCACGCCAGGTCCCAAGCCCAGAGTGATCAGACACCCTCCTTTTCCAGGACATGTCCTGCATTTCAGCCTTCTGTCCAGCAGGAATTCCAAAATGCTCTCCGTTTGGAGCATGACTAAGGCTGCATCCGCACCGCAGAAAGAATCCGCTTTGACACAACTGCCTTGGCTCAATGCTGTGATATTAAAAGTGGTGTCAACCCGGATTATTTTTGCAGTTTCGATGCAGCCTAAGAAGCACGAATGGACATTTCTGTGAGTGTTTTTTAGCTGTTTGTTGGGCACGTCCTCCCTTTTTCTGGGATGCCCTCCATTTTGCGGCGTCTTGCCCTCTCTGGCGGTGAGGACATCGGCTCACCCTGACCAAGCGACACCTGCGGAAATGCCCTACATAGCCATTAAAGGGGCAGGAGCCCTCACCAGTTTTCAACTTGGCAACGCTAGGTGTAACATGTAAGCCTTTCCCCAAGACTGACAATACTCCAGAGATGTTGGGCTATGGCTTCACCATCCCCTACTATCTGGGGACGATGGGCCTTCCAGGCCCAGACATTCAAAAAGCCCCAGGTTGGGGAAAGGCTGGCTGAAATAGGCAAACCTCAAATAAATGCCAGATTGAGTTAATCTGGTTGAACCAAACAAATAAAGAGAAAGCACTGTGCAGTATCTTAAAGGGACAGATTTATGGCTCGTTCGTAAGCTTTTGTGGATGTGGAGCTTGTTCCAAGTGTTGCGTTATTTTTGGTTGGCATTTGCAGAGAGGAAGAAAAGGCAAAGAGGCGGCACAGAAGGTTAGGAAAGGCAAGAGGCAACGCAAGCCGGTGACATTTTTATATAGACAGCACAGATGTATACTAGATCATCATGGGAGTGGAGAGAGAGTGGTGTAGCGGTTAAAGCAGGGAGTGGGATTTGGGAGATTTGTGATTCAAAGGGGTCTGGGACCAGGAACTCAGTAACCTTGTGCATCTCTCAGGTCCGTACCGAGGGCAATAGGGGCCCTGGGGCAGAAAGGACATTGGGGCCCCTATATTTTTTAATATCCCATGTGCTACTGTGAGCTGCAGGTGCCATCTTGGTGCAGTGCCGTTTGCAAGAGTCAAACCGTGAGCTCTGAATCCCACAACAGACTCCAGCTCCCAGAATTCCCTAGCCTTGAGCCAGATAGAGTGAAGGCTTGAGATGTGGGCCCCACAACAGACTCCAGCTCCCAGAATTCCCTAACCAGTTTTCCCTGATGAATAGTCCAGGGAAGCCTGGGAACCCTGCGAAAGGTAATTATTGAATTTTCCTTCATGTATAGTCTGGGGACCTTACAAATTTTAATTTTTGATTTTTCCCTAATGAATATTAAAGTGTGCCCTGGGAAATCTGAAAATGGTAATTTTTGAATTTTCCTTTATGTATACTCTATTGTAGCCTGGGAACCATGCTAATTGTATTTTTTGAATTTTCCCTGACGTATAGTGCAGTGTCACCTGGGAACCTTGTGAATTGTATTTTTTTTTTAATTTTTCCTGATCCATAGTCTAGTGTAGCCTGTGAACCTTGCCAAATGGATTTTTTTGAATTTTTCCTGATGTTTATTTCAGTGTAGCTTGGGAACCTTGCAAATAGTAATTTTTGAATTTTCCCTCATGTATAGTCTAGTGTAGCCTATGAACCTTGCCAAATGTATTTTATGAATTTTTCCGGATGTACATTGTAGCCTGCGAACCTTGCTAATTGTATTGATTGAATTTTTCCTCATATGTAGTCCATTGTAGCCTGGGAACCTTACGAATTTTAATTTTTGAATTTCCCCTGATGTATACTCCAGTGTAGCCCGGGAACCTTGCTAATTGTAATTCTTGAATTGTCCTTTATGTATAGTCCAGTGTAGCCGGAGAACCTTACGAATTTTAATTTTTGAATTTTCCCTGATGTATACTCCAGTGTAGCCCGGGAACCTAGCTAATTGTAATTTTTGAATTTTCCTTTATGTATAGTCCAGTGTAGCCGGAGAACCTTGCGAAATATATTTTTAAAATTTTTCCGGATGTATAGTCCATTGTAGCCTTGCGAACCTTGCTAATTGTATTGATTGAATTTTTCCTCATATGTAGTCTATTGTAGCCTGGGAACCTTACGCATTTTAATTTTTGAATTTCCCCTGATGTATACTCCAGTGTAGCCTGGGAACCTTGCTAATTGTAATTCTTGAATTTTCGTTTATGTATAGTCCAGTGTAGCCGGAGAACCTTGCGAAATATATTTTTTAAATTTTTCCGGATGTATAGTCCATTGTAGCCTTGCGAACCTTGCTAATTGTATTGATTGAATTTTTTCTCATATGTAGTCCAGTGTAGCCTGGGAACCTTACGAATTTTAATTTTTGAATTTTCCCTGATGTATACTCCAGTGTAGTCCGGGAACCTTGCTAATTGTAATTTTTGAATTTTCCCTGATGTATACTTCAGTATAGCCCGGGAAGCTTGCTAAGTGTATTTTTTGAATTTTTTTTGATGCATAGTCCAGTGTAGCCTGGTAACTTTGCCAATTCTATTTTTTCAATTTTTTTCCTAATGTATAGTCCAGTGTAGCCCGGGAACCTTGCCAATGTATTTTTTGAATATTTCCTGATGTATAGTCCAGTGTAGCCTGGGAACCTTGCAAACTGTATTTTTTTGAATTTTTCTTGATGTATAGTCTAGTGTACTCTGGGAACCTTGGGAATTTTATTTTTTCCATTTTTCCTGATGTATAGTCCAGTGTACCCTGGGAACTTTGCCAATTGTATTTTTTGAATGTTTCCTGATATATAGTCTTGAGTAGCCCGGGAACTTTCCCAATTGTATTTTTTTTTTTTGAATTTTTCTTAATGTATACTCCAGTGTAACCTGGTAACTTTCCCAATTGTATTTCTTTGAATTTGTCCTGATGTATATTCCAGTGTAGCCCTGGAACCTTGCTAATTGTAGTTTTTGAATTTACCCTGATGTAAAGTCCAGTGTACCCTGACAACCTTGCGAATTGTATTTTTTGAATTTTTCCTGATGTATAGGCCAGTTTACCCTGGGAACCTTTCAAAATATATTTTTTGACCGTTTCCTGGTGTATACTTCAGTGTAGCCCGGGAACCTTGCCAATTGTATTTTTTGAATTTTTTTCATGTATTTTCCAAAGTATATAATTCCCAAGGTTCCCGGGCTACACTGGACTATACTTCAGGGAAATTTTAAAAAATACAATTCACAAGGTTCCCGGGTTATACTGGACTATACATCAGGTAAAATTCAAAAAACACATATGGGAAGGTTCCCAGGCTACACTGGACTATACATCAGGAAAAATTCAAAAATTACAATTGGCAAGATTCCAGGGCTACACTGGAATATACATCAGGACAAATTCAAAGAAATACAATTGGGAAAGTTACCAGGTTACACTGGAGTATACATTAAGAAAAATTCAAAAAAAAAAATACAATTGGGAAAGTTCCCGGGCTACTCAAGACTATATATCAGGAAACATTCAAAAAATACAATTGGCAAAGTTCCCAGGGTACACTGGACTATACATCAGGAAAAATGGAAAAAATAAAATTCCCAAGGTTCCCAGAGTACACTAGACTATACATCAAGAAAAATTCAAAAAAATACAATTTGCAAGGTTCCCAGGCTACACTGGACTATACATCATGAAAAATTCAAAACTCCAATTAGCAAGGTTAAACAGCTACACTGGACTTTACATCATGAAAAATTCAAAAAATACAACTCGCAAGTTTTGCAGGCTACACTGGACTATACACCAAGAAAAATTTAAAAAGTACAATCCGCAACTTTTCTGGGCTACACTGGACTATTCATCAGGAAAAATTCAAAAAATACAATTCGCAAGGTTCCCGGGCTACACTGGACGATACATCAGGAAAAATGCAAAAAATACTGTTCTCAAGTTTGCCAGGTTACACTGGACTATACATCAGGGAAAATTCAAAAAATACAATTGGGAAGGTTCCCAGGCTACACTGGACTATAGATCAGGAAAAATTCAAAAAATATAGTGGGCAATGCTCCCGGGCTACACTGGACTATACGTCAGGAAAAATTCAAAAAATACAATTAGCAATATTTCAGGGCTACACTGGACTATACATCAGGGAAATTTCAAAAAATATAATTCTCAAGGTTCCCGGGCTACACTGGACTATACATCAGGGAAATTTCAAAAAATACAATTCGCAAGGTTCCCGGGCTACACTGGACTATACCTCATGTAAAAGTCAAATATACAATTCGCAAGGTTCAAGGGATACACTGGACAATACATCAGGTAAAATTCAAAAATTACATTTGGGAAGGTTCCCGGGCTACACTGGACTATACATCAGGAAAAATTCAAAAAATACAATTCGCAAGTTTTGCAGGCTACACTGGACTATACATCAGGAAAAACTCAAAAAATATAATGTGCAAGGCTCCCAGGCTACACTGGACTCTACATCAGGAAAAATTCAGAAAAAACAATTTGCAAGGTTGCAGGGCTACACTGGACTATACGTCAGGAAAAATTAAAAAATACAATTGGCAATATTTCAGGGCTACACTGAACTATAAATCAGGGAAATTTCAAAAAATATAATTTGCAAGGTTCCCGGGCTACACTGGACTATACATCAGGAAAAATTCAGAAAATACAATTTGCAAGGTTCCCAGGTTACACTGGACTACACATCAGGAAAAATTCAAAAAATACGGTTCTCAAGTTTGCCAGGTTACACTGGACTATACATCACGTAAAATTCAAAAAATACATATGGGAAGGTTCCCGGGCTACACTGGACTATACATCAGGAAAAAAATTTAAAAATTACAATTGGCAAGATTCCAGGGCTACACTGGACTATACATCAGGGAAAATTCAAAACATGCAATTCACAAGGTTCCCAGGCTACACTGGATGATACATCAGGAAAAATTCAAAACTCCAATTAGCAAGGTTAAACGGCTACACTGGACTATACATCAGGAAAAATTCAAAAAATACAATTCGCAACTTTTCTGGTCTACACTGGACTATTCATCATGAAAAATTCAAAAAATACAATTCGCAAGGTTCTCAGGCTACACTGGACGATACATCAGGAAAAATTCAAAAAAAAAGGTTCTCAAGTTTGCCAGGTTACACTGGACTATACATCAGGAAAAATTCAAAAAATACAATTTGCAAGGTTCCCGGGTTACACTGGACTATACATCAGGGAAAATTCAAAAAATACAATTAGCAATATTTCAGGGCTACACTGGACAATACATCAGGGGAATTTCAAAAAATACAATTCCCAAGGTTCCCGGGCTACACTGGACTATACATCAGGCAAAATTCAAAAAATATAATGTGCAAGGTTCCCGGGCTACACTGGACGATACATCAGGAAAAATTCAAAAAAAAAAGCTTCTCAAGT
This sequence comes from Urosaurus nigricauda, assembly GCA_034509955.1. Classification (NCBI taxonomy): domain Eukaryota; kingdom Metazoa; phylum Chordata; class Lepidosauria; order Squamata; family Phrynosomatidae; genus Urosaurus; species Urosaurus nigricauda. Next base: position 12,262,779 of record JAOEGL010000014.1, read on the forward strand.
TTGCCAGGTTACACTGGACTATACATCAGGAAAAATTCAGAAAATACAATTTGCAAGGTTCCCGGGTTACACTGGACTATACATCAGGGAAAATTCAAAAAATACAGTTGGCAAGGTTCCCGGCCTGCACTGGACTATACATCAAGAAAATTCAAAAAATATAATGTGCAAGGCTCCCGGGCTACACTGGACTATACATCAGGAAAAATTCAGAAAATACAATTTGCACGGTTGCAGGGCTACACTGGACTATACGTCAGGAAAAATTCAAAAAATACAATTAGCAATATTTCAGGGCTACACTGGACTATACATCGGGGAAATTTCAAAAAATATAATTCTCAAGGTTCCCGGGCTACACTGGACTATACATCAGGGAAATTTCAAAAAATACAATTCGCAAGGTTCCCGGGCTACACTGGACTATACCTCATGTAAAAGTCAAATATACAATTCGCAAGGTTACCGGGCTACACTGGACTATTCATCAGGAAAAAATTTAAAAATATAATTTGCAAGGTTCCCGAGCTTCACTGGACTATACATCAGGAAAAAAAATCAAAAAATACGGTTCTCAAGTTTGCCAGGTTACACTGGACTATACATCAGGGAAAATTCAAAAAATACAGTTGGGAAGGTTCCCGGGCTACACTGGACTATACGTCAGGAAAAATTCAAAAAATACAATTCGCAACTTTTCTGGTCTACACTGGACTATTCATCAGGAAAAATTCAAAAAATACAATTCGCAAGGTTCCCGGGCTACACTGGACTATACATCAGGAAAAATTCAGAAAATACAATTTGCAAGGTTCCCAGGTTACACTGGAGTATACATCTGGAAAAATTCAAAAAGTACGGTTCTGAGTTTGCCAGGTTACACTGGACTATACATCAGGGAAAATTCAAAAAATACACTTGGCAAGGTTCCCAGGCTACACTGGACTATACATCAGGGAAAATTCAACAAATACAATTGGCAAGGCTCCCGGGCTACACTGGACTATACATCAGGAAAAATTCAAAAAATACAATTAGCAATATTTCAGGGCTACACTGGACTATACATCAGGGAAATTTCAAAACATATAATTCTCAAGGTTCCTGGGCTACACTGGACAATACATCAGGGAAATTTCAAAAAATACTATTCGCAAGGTTCCCGGGCTACACTGGACTATACATCAGGAAAAAAATTAAAAATATAATTCGCAAGGTTCCCGAGCTACACCGGACTATACATCAGGAAAAATTCAAAAAATACGGTTCTCAAGTTTGCCAGGTTACACTGGACTATACATCAGGGAAAATTCAAAAAATACAGTTGGGAAGGTTCCCGGGCTACACTGGACTATACATCATGAAAAACTCAAAAATCCAATTAGCAAGGTTCCTGGGCTACACTGGACTATAAACCAGGCAAAGTTCAAAAAATACAATTCGCAAGTTTTGCAGGCTACACTGGACTATACATCAGGAAAAATTCAAAAAATACAATTCGCAAGTTTTGCAGGCTACACTGGACTATACATCAGGAAAAATTCAAAAAATATAATGTGCAAGGCTCCCGGGCTACACTGGACTCTACATCAGGAAAAATTCAAAAAATACGGTTCTCAAGTTTGCCAGGTTACACTGGACTATACATCAGGGAAAATTCAAAAAATACAGTTGGGAAGGTTCCCGGGCTACACTGGACTATACATCATGAAAAATTCAAAAATCCAATTAACAAGGTTAAAGGGCTACACTAGACTATACCTCAGGAAAAATTCAAAAAATACAATTTGTAAGGTTCCCAGACTACACTGTACTATACAACAGGAAAAATTTAAAAAAATACATTCACAAGGTTCCAGGTCTAATTAGCAAGGTTCCCGGGCTACACTGGACTATACATCAGGCAAAATTCAAAAAATATAATGTGCAAGGGTCCCGGGCTACACTGGACTATACATCAGGAAAAAATCAGAAAAAACAATTTGCAAGGTTACTGGGCTACACTGAACTATACGTCAGGAAAAATTCAAAAAATACGATTAGCAATATTTCAGGGCTACACTGGACTATACATCAGGGGAATTTCAAAAAATACAATTCCCAAGGTTCCCGGGCTACGCTGGACTATTCATCAGGAAAATTTTTAAAATATAATTCTCAAGGTCCCCGGGCTACACTGGACTATACATCAGGAAAAATTCAGAAAATACAATTTTCAAAGTTCCCAGGTTACACTGGAGTATACATCAGGAAAAATTCAAAAAATACGGTTCTGAGTTTGCCAGGTTACACTGGACTATACATCAGGGAAAATTCAAAAAATACACTTGGCAAGGTTCCCAGGCTACACTGGACTATACATCAGGGAAAATTCAAAAAATACAATTGGCAAGGTTCCCGGGCTACACTGGACTATACATCAGGGAAATTTCAAAAAATACAGTTCGCAAGGTTCTCGGGCTACACTGGACTATACCTCATGTAAAATTCAAAAAATACAATTCGCAAGTTTTGCAGGCTACACTGGACTATGCATCAGAAAAAATTCAAAAAATACAATTAGCAACTTTTTTGGGCTACACTGTGTAATACATCAGGAAAAATTCAAAAAATACCATTCATACGGTTCCCAGACTACATTGGACTAAACATCAGGAAAAATTTAAAAGATACAATTCGGAAGTTTTCCAGGTTACACTGTACTATACATCAGGAAAAATTCAAAAAATACAATTGGGAAGGTTCCTGGGCTACATTGGACTATCTATTAGGGAAAATTCAAAAAATGCAATTCGCAAGGTTCCCAGGCTACACAGGACTATACATCATGAAAAATTCAAAAATCCAATTAACAAGGTTAAAGGGCTACACTAGACTATACATCAGGAAAAATTCAAAAAATACAATTTGTAAGGTTCCCAGACTACACTGTACTATACAACAGGAAAAATTAAAAAAAATACATTCACAAGGTTCCAGGTCTACATTGGACTATACATCATGAAAAATTTAAAAAACCAATTAGCAAGGTTCAAAGGCTACAATGGACAATACATCAGGAGAAATTCAAAAAATACAATTCGAAAGATTCCCAGGCTACACTGGACTAAACATTAGAAAAAAATTTAAAAATACAATTCACAAGGTTCCCGGGCTACACTGGACTATACATCAAGCAATATTCAACAAATACATTTCGCAAGGTTCCAGGGCTACACTGGACTATACAACATGAAAAATTCCAAAATCCAATTAGCAAGGTTCCAGGGCTAAAAAATACAATTTGCAAGTTTTGCAGGCTACACTGGACTATACATCAGGAAAAATTCAAAAAACACAATTTGCAACTTTTCCGGGCTACACTGGACTATTCATCAGGAAAAATTCAAAAAATACAATTCGCAAGGTTCCTGGGCTACACTGGACAATACACCAGGAAAATTCAAAAAATACAATTCGCAAGATTCCCAGGCTACACTGGACTATACATCAGGAAAAATCAGAAAACACAATTAGCAAGGTTCCTGGGCTACACTGGAGTATACACCAAGAAAAACTGAACAAATACAATTCGCAGGTTTCCCCGGCTACACTGGACTATACATCAGGACAAATTCAAAAAATACATTTCGGAAGGTTCCAGGGCTACACTGGACTGTACACCAGGAAAAATTTTAAAAAGATAATTCGTAAGGTTCCCAGGCTATACTGAACTATAGATAAGGGAAAATTCAAAAAATACGGTTCTGAGTTTGCCAGGTTACACTGGACTATACATCAGGGAAAATTCAGAAAATACAATTGGCAAGGTTCCCAAGTTACACTGGACTATACATCAGGAAAAATTCAAAATATGCAATTCGTAAGTTTCCAGGGCTACACTAGACAATACAACCGAAAAAAATTCAAAAATTATAATTAACAAGGTTCCCGGGCTACACTGGACTACTCATCAGGAAAAATTCAAAAAATACAATTCGCAAGGTTCCCCGGCTACACTGGACTATACATCAGGAAAAATTCAGAAAATACAATTAGCAATATTTCAGGGCTACACTGGACTGTACATCAGGGAAATTTCAAAAAATATAATTCTGAAGGTTCCCAGGCTACACTGGACTATACATCAGGGAAATTTCAAAAAATACAATTCGCAAGGTTCCCGGGCTACACTGGACTATACCTCATGTAAAATTCAAATATACAGTTCACAAGGTTCCCGGGCTACACTGGACTATACATCAGGAAAAATTCAAAACATACAATTCGTAAGGTTCCCGTGCTACCCTGGACTATACATCCAAAAAAATTCAAAAATTACAATTAACAAGGTTCCCGGGATACACTGGACTATACATCAGGAAAAATTCAAAAAATATAATGTGCAAGGTTGCAGAGCTACAGTGGACTATACATCAGGAAAAATTCAAAAAATGAAATTAGCAATATTCAAGGGCTACATGGGACTAGAAATCAGGGAAAATTCAAAATATACAATTTGCAATGTTCCCGGGCTATACAATAGGCAAAACTCCAAAAAAAAAAAAAAAACTATTCGCAATTTTCTTGGGTTACATTGGACTATACATCAAGGAAAATTTAAAAAGTCCAATTAGCAAGGTTCCAGGGCTACACTGGACTATACATCAGGAAAAATTCAAAAAATACAATTCGCAAATTTTGCAGGCTACACTGGACTATACATAGGAAAAATTCAAAAAATACAATTTGCAACTTTTCCAGGCTACACTGGACTATACATCAGGAAGAATTCAGAAAATACAATTAGCAAGGTTCCCAGGCTGGAATATACATCAGGGAAAATTCAAAAATATAATTAGCAAGTTTCCCAGGCTACACTGGACTATACATCAGGAAAAAATTAAAAAATACAACTCGCAAGGTTCCCCAGCTATACATCAAGGAAAATTCTAAAATTACCATTTGCAGGGTTCCCAGGCTACACTGGAATAGTCATCAGGGGAAATTCAAAAATTACAATTCGTTAGTTTCCCAAGCTACACTGGACTATACATCAGGGAGAATTCAAAAATTACAATTCACAAGGTTCCCAGGCTACACTGGAGTATACATCAGGGAGAATTCAAAAAACATAATGCGCAGGTTTCCCAGGCTACAGCGCCCCAAATTCAAAGGGCAGCCCAGGGCCCGTGCCCAAGCAATCCCAACCCGTCCTGCCCTCGGCACGTCCCTTGCATGTCTTTCTCTGCCAGACCTACCTCACAGGGTTGTTGGAATCGAGTGGGGAAAGAGGAGCGCTATAGTTCACCTTTTGTTTATGGGTGGAAAGATGGGGTATAAATAGTCCCAAAAGGTGCAAGTAGGTCTAGCTTTGGTGGACCTTATCATACAGACCCATATCATTAATAAATCAGGATGCAAAACATTTAACAGCCATAATAGCAAACAGAATGAATAAATGGATGTATAAATATATAGGAAAAGATCAATGCGGTTTTATAAAAGGAAGACAAATGCCCAACTTAGTAGGAAGAGTTTTGAGTAAAATACATGTAATTGGGATTAAAAAACTAAAAGCAGGAATTTTAGCATTAGATATATTTAAAGCTTGTGACTGCGTGGAATGGCCAACGTTAAAAATAATTTTGAAAAAATGTGGAATGGGAGAAAAAAATAAGGGGATTAATAGATCAATTATACTGTAATAACTCAATAAAAGTAATAGTAAACGATGGGATAACAAATGAAATAAAAGTAACAAGAGGTACAAGACAAGGATGCCCGCTTTCACCAATATTATTTGTAATGGTTATAGAAATGCTAGCAAATCCTGTAAGGAAAGAGAGCTGTTTAGAAGGAATAGGATTGGGGAAAAAACATAAAATTAGTTTATTTGCTGATGATACATTATTAACTATTAAGGATTTAAAGGATAAAATGGGAAAAATAAAACAACACTTGAATCTATTTGGAAAGGTGACAGGACTTCAAATTATTTGGAACAAATCAGAAATGATGTTATTTAACTATACAAAAGAAGAGGAACTAGAATTAACAAAAAAAAGATGTAGAGATACGATTAAAAAGTAGTATAAAATGTTTAGGAATAAATATTACGAAAGATTTAAAAGAAATGGAAGTGAAAAATGTAGTGGTATTACGAAAAGAAGTTGAAAAAAAATTGGTAGAATATAAGAAGATTCAATTATCATGGTTCAGAAGAATTGCATTACTTAAAATATGTAATAGAAGGTATGTTAAATATATCAGATCTAGACTGGTTAGAAATGGGAAAAGAAGAAACAGATATGAGATAAAATTTTCTTCAAAGATTTCAGTAGGAATTAAGGAGATTGAGAATCCATTCATGAAAAATATACTAGAGATATGGAACAAATATTAAAAAATGATGAATGAAAACTCAATGATAACACCAATAATAATGGAAAAATCATTCTCCCCAAATTTAAAAGATTTACTAGATAAGGAATTAAAGGAAAGGAAAATGGATAAAATAGAAAATTGGATAGAGTTAAAGAAAGGAAAAGAAAGTATAAAAGAAAAGCTTAGCGGAATAAAAATGTCTTGGTTTCACTATATGCAGATAGAACAATGGTTTAAAAATTGGGGGGAAAAAGAATATAAGAAAGGAAAAATATACACAATTTGAACAAATAATTCAGCAAGGGAAAGAAAATGAAAATATGAAAGGAACAACAAGCAAAATGTATAAAATATTAATAGAGAGTACATGGGGAAAAATTAAATCAAAATATTCTGAAAGAAATATGGGAAGATGAATTAGGATATAAAATTTGTGAAAATGAATGGAATAGAATTTGGGAGCAAAGACATTTGAAAAACTTATCGATACGAATTAAAGAAAATTATTATAAACTGGTTTGGAAATGGCATTTAACACCAATAAGATTACATAATATAAATAAGAATAACTCAAAATATTGTTGGAGAGGTTGTAATGCGGTAGGATCGTATATACATATGTGGTGGCAATGTAAATATGTTCAAAACTTTTGGGAAATAGTAATATTAGAAATAGAAAATATTTTGAATATAAAAATAGAAAACCAAACATAGTATTATTATCATTATATAATGAAGTAGAATGGAAAAAAGAAGAGAAAAACCTTATAACAAATTTATTTACGGCTGTGGGATTAATTGCAACAAGAAATTGGAAAACAAAAATAAATGTAGAATTGGAAGATTGGTATAAAGGAGTTTGGAAATTAGCAATCAATGATAAATTAACCTGTAAATTGGGGGTAAAGAAGGGATTATGGAAAAGAAATGATTTGGATGAAATTTGGAAAAAAAATTATTGAAAATGCCCTAGCAAAAGAAGATGGGAAATTACCTCCACGGGACGAATTAAAATTTTGGATGGAATATAAAAATGGGAATGACTCTATTTTGAATGGAGCCAATTCGAATTCACGTGAATTTGCTAGTTTAGTGAATTCACGTGAAATCCCATTGCTTTCGGAAGGCTTCGGAATGACTTCGTATTAGCCAAAAATGACCCGCCATTGCCCGAAATTGCGTGAGATGCTTTAATTCACAATAACGTTAAACCCATGATTGCGTTCGAATTGACTTCCCTTTTGCCCGAAATTGCGTGAGATGATTTAAGACGCAATAATGTGAAACCCCACAATTGCGTTCGGATTGCCATTGGATTATACTTCCAATATCCGTGGTCTGATAAACTCAGAGGCTATGCAAAGTCCTTCTTGCTTTACAAATAATTCTCAAATGCCTGTCAGAGGGGCAAAAAAGCTTCCCCTGCCAACTAGAGTGGCCACAATACAAACCGGTAAGGGCTCTTCTGCCTTTATTGGTTGTGAAGACAAGCGTCAGCAGACGGGGCTCCTCACCCAACCAGGGCTGCGTCCGCACTGCAGAAATAATCCAGTTTGACGCCGCTTTAACTGCCATTCTGGGAACTGTAGTTTTGTTGTGGCACCAGAGCTTTGCGTCATTTCTGCAATATGGACGAGGCCCGGGGAATAAGCAAAACCTGCTCCAGTTTCCTCTTGTTGTTGTTGTTCTTGTGTGCCTCCAAGTCATGGTAAACTGATAAACCCCAGTTTGTAGCATGAGACACAAATTACGCAACAGAGGAACAAACAAACAATGGTTTGTTTTTTCCCCCCATTCATGGCTTGTTTGTGTTTTGGCAAGATCTGGGGACTCGGGTGCAAGAGGTGCTGGAGGAAAGCCCTTTCTAAAAACCTTTTGAAGGGCCACCTTTCCAACCCAAATTGGAGCCTGGTTACTATAAAGGAACGACAACAACAACAACACATTTGGAAGCTCTAATGACAGGCCTCCCGCATCGCATTCATTCTGGCCCACAGCCCTAGCCAGTTGTTTTGTTGATCCAGAGGAAAGAAAACATTGGCGGTTGCCTGGCAATGCCAATGAGAAAGACATCCCAGGCCAAGCCTGAGGTTTGGGAGTGCGTCTTGCAGTTGCCGAACGACAACACAGGTCCTCCTTCATAAATTGCCGCCCTCCCAAACCGTGGCGTTGTTTGCCTTCGGGCCATTTCCGATGCCAAGGCCCAGGGTTTTCTTGGCAAGTTGCGTCAGAGAGGGGTTGCCCTTGCCATCCTTTGAGGCCAAGAGAGCGTGGCCTGCCCAAGGTCAACCCGGGGGCATTCCACGGCCGAGCGAGGGTTCGAACTCTGATCTCTAGAGTCAAACCACTACGCCATGGTTACAAAAGCAGGGTACTTAACATCGGTGTCTACCTCACAGAGCTGTTGGAAAGATATAAAAAGGAATCGGTGAGCCATGTAGGGCAACTTGAGTTTATTATCAGAAAGGATATATATATATATATACATATATATATAGTGATGATGACTGTCATCATCATCATCAGCTGCTGCTGTCATATCAGGTTTATAGCAATGTGGGTAGCACATGTTTGATTCACTATAAGCTCCTGCGATATGATTAGAAGTGAACGAAGTATACTTTTGCCCACAGATAAGGTCGCCAATCTTTATTATTATTATTATTATTATTATTATTATTTTAGCTACCCCTGCCCGCTGCACACTGACGGCTGGCTATTGCTCTGGACCATAAATAGATACTTCTATGCCTGAGATAGGATCTGCATTTGCCAGCCCTCCACCCAGAACCAGGGCCCCGATAGGGCACATTAAAACGGTCATGGGCTATTTCGAGGAACTGCCGAAGACATTCCAAGCTCCCCTTCCTCAGATAGACTGCGCCTAGACTATCTAGGTCCTGGCATGTATAAAGAAATCTGAACAAATCTTGCCAAGAAAACCCCAGGATAGGATTGCCTTAGGGTCACTATAAGTCGGAAGCGACTGAAAGGCACGCAACGACAAACTAATCTTCCCCACCCAGCTGTGTCCACCTTTCCCATGGGAGTTGTGGTCCAACTCCTCCGAAGGACACCTGGGGCGGCAAACGCAAGGCTGGGCAACGCTAACACTTAATACATTGTTCCACCCCGGAACAGCAAACCCATACGCTACAACATTCTTTTAACAAGTGTCTAATATTGCATGCGCTTTAATGCCAATTGCCCTGGGCAGGTTGCACCCAACGTTGGCGTCCCGGATGCTTAAATCGTTACACAACGCTTAAGAAAATGCGAAGAACTCACTCCTGCCAAATGCGGTGATGTCAAGCGGCTGAGAAGGCTTGGGAATTTATTTATTTTATTTACGTCAAAGATTTATATCTTTGAATGGGATTGCACAAACCCAAAAAGGTGAAGCCGACCCATGGTTGATAGCTGTGAGAGCTAAAAAGAACTTTTGGTGTGCCCAGAGGTTGTGTGCTTACGAATGCCTGGTGTTGTCTGCCTTCGAGTCATTTCTAATATATGGCGACCCTAAGGCAAGATCATGGGGTTTGCCAGGCAAGCTTGGCTCAGAAGGGGTTCAGAAGGACGGGACCATGGCAGTTAAAGTGGGGTCCAACTGCATTAATTCTGCAGTGTGACACCAATCATTGAGTGGGTATCATTGAATACCAATGTTAGGTCTGGCGTGAAAGCTGGACATTGAAGAAAGGCGACAGGAAGAAAATCAACTCATTTGAAACGTGGTGCTGGAGGATATCCAGGACGGCTCAAAACACAAATGAATGGGTCCTAGAGTAAATCAAGCCGAGGGGACCAAAGCTGCTGCCACATGACAGAAATAAAGCTGTTTGACACCACTTCAACTTCCACCATGCAGTGCGATGGAAAATCTGGGGTCTGTACTTTGGTGTGGCACCAGAGCTCTCTGACAGAGAAGGCGAAATCACACCCCAAACTACAAATCCCAGAGCCTTGAGTCATGGCAGTTCAAGTGGTGTCAAACTGCTTCATTTCTGCAGTGTGTGGATGCACGGTAAGCTGAGGCTGTTGTACTTTGGACACATCAGGAGAAGATAGGGCTCCTTAGAAAAGACAGCAATGCTTAGTAAGGTAAAAGGCAGCACACAGAAAGCCAAGGGGAGCCAGGCTGATGCCACACGGCAGAAATAGAAGCAGTTTGATACCACTTTAACGTCCACGGCAGGAACTCAGTTTGCAGCAACTGAAGCAAGCTGAAGACAAAGGCGGGGGAAAGTGAGGGGAGCGAAAGGAGTGACGAGAAACCGGGACATTTTCAGAGCAGCTGGGAAAAGTGGGACGGCGAAGGATTAACTGGAAACGTCCCTCTCACATCCCGACCGTTGTTAGGTGCGCTGGAGGTGACTTTTGGAGGGACTCCAACTCCCAAATGCCCCACAAAGGCTACACAGGGAGGGGATGCTGGAAGCCGTCGTCCAAAAAGTCCCCTTTCCAAGGCCCGAACCCAACTTTGTTGTTCCAGCAAATCCCAGGAGGTGATCTTTGGGAAAGGCATGCGCTCAGAGTCAGCCTTGACACCTAAAGATCAAAATAGCCAACCTGCCTGCAATGTGTCACAGTAGGGCCCAGAAGAGCGCAAGGCGCAAGGAGAAGGAGGGAGGAGGAGGGAGACCGGCTGCCTAAACTTGGCTCTCTATTTGGGCATGCCTGTCCCACTGGGATGAAGTCAGCTGTTCCAGCCCAGATTCTCCAGAGGTGTTTCATCCTCTCCAAAAATACAGCTTATGCAGGGCAAGGCTTGCAATGCAACAACCCCCTCGAGCACTGAGAGCGCATGTATAAATAGAGGCCAGGCAGGCGCTTGGAACTTTACAGAAGTTTCTCGGCTCGGTCGGGAAAGGTTTATTTAAGCTCCTGCTTGGGAACAGGGGGAGACCTTTGAATCCGGAGACAGCAGCGATAAGGGGCATTTCTTTATTCTTAATCCAGCTATCGAAACAATTTCTTCCCCCCCCCCCCTCGCTGGAAGTGAAGCAAACAGTTTGCCGGTTGTTGTTGCTGTTGATTTTGCATTTGCTTCCTCTTGCTAGAGTTCTACATCTGTGCTCTTTTGGAAGAGGATTTTAAATTATTATTTTTATCTCACTCTGGACTCCCCAGGAGAGGAAGCGAGGATCGTCGAGCTGAAACTAGCTTTCCCCCTGCCTGTATTTTTTTTTAAGTGGACCCATTTCTGCTCTGAACATCATTTGCATGACATTTTTGCATCAGGCGTAGAATTCCCACAAGACAGATCCCTTGGCTTTTCTTTTCTCCCACAGTTCTCTTCCTCCTCGTCTTGGTTGCGCAGATAAGAAGAGAATGGCTGACAGTCAGATACCCTTTTCGTGCCATTACCCCGGGCGACATCGGACCCTTCGAGACCCCTTCCGGGAATCCAGCCTCTCGTCTCGCCTTTTGGATGATGACTTTGGCATGTCCCCCTTTTCGGGAGATCTAACTGCAGACTGGCCGGACTGGGCCCGCTCACGGTTGACCACCGCATGGCCAGGCCCCTTGAGATCTGGGATGGTCCGAAACTCTGGCCTTTCCCCGCCTGGGTACGGCTCCAGATTTGGCGGGTACACAGAAGGAGCACCCTTTGGGGCCAGTCCCTTGCCCTTCTCGGGGGAACCATGGAAAGTGTGCGTCAACGTGCAAAGCTTCAAACCTGAGGAACTGACGGTGAAAACCAAGGACGGTTATGTGGAAGTTTCAGGTGAGTGTGGGGTGAAGGGGCATTTCAGTTTTCGTGGCAGGCTAGAAACAGGTTTCTTGGCTAGGCATGGAACTATTTTATTCCTTAAAAGGATGTGGCCTTGACTGCCTTGATCATCCGATTAATCAACTAAAGTGGTTGTCTGCAAAAATATTACGAGATGGAACCAAGCAGGTGGGCACACCAGTTTCTTCGGGCACTGGTGAGTTTCGGTAATAAAATGAAAACATGGGCTTTCATACTAGGAATGGGTGGTGGGTTTGGATTATTGCAGTGTGAATTATTGTGCAGTTCAATCCTAGGCATGGTTTCTCGCAAGTAAATCTCCCGGGCCTCAGCATGCTTCAGTCCCATGTAAATGCGGAGAGGAGTGCTGCCTTCACTAGTTAAGCGCCGTCTCAAAAAGGCACCTCTCCGTGGCATTTACCGCATTTTGATCGCATTCAGATTCCTTTCAATTTAATTAATTAAGCAATCAGAGTTGGTTTAGAGGTGATTAATAGATTAAAAATACTTCAGTTAGCTGATTACCCAACTGGTGCTGATGATATGTGCCGCTTTCCAAAAACAACTTCTTAAAGCAAAAATATTCAGCGGGACAATCTGGTGAGCTGGCTAGAAACGGGAGAGGCCTGGCAGCCAAGGGAAAACCATACCAGAACTTGGAAAAGTTACTTTTTGTAGACTATAGGTCCCAATATTCTCTAGCCAACAGGGCCGATATCCCTGGTCGTGGTGGGTTTCTTGGATCTGTAGTCCAAAACAATGATCCTTCCAAGCCATCCTTTCCTAAATGATAACTTGTGAACGTGGCTCACCCAAGACGTTTTGCTGCCTGAGGCAAAGGACACGATGGCGTCTTCTTCTGGTCCATATACAGAAGCCATCCAGACAGGCAATTGAAGCTGATTTCGGCACTGGAATGGCAAAGGGAGTGAGGTGGAATTGTGGGGCAAGGAGGTTAGCTGTGCCACTTCTGCCCACTCTGGGCATCTACCACCTGAGTTGGTTGCCCCAGTCTTCCTAATAGCAGGGCCAGCTCTAGCTAAGAAAAAGTCACCCTAAAGTGTGGTGCCCTTGACATGGGTACCACGGCTGGGGAGGATGTGCTTTATATTCCAACACCGCAGAGAGCAGCAGGGCGCTTCCAGAGGTGGCTCGTGGTGCCATGGTCTTTAGGATTGCCAGTGTGAAAACTGGAGCAGGCTCTTCTCCCTTTAATGGTTGTGGAGAAGCAGGCACGCCAACAAGTCTTGTTTGCCAAGCAACCAGATAACAAGCCACACCTGCTGACATTCCTTCTTCTAAGGCAAAGGTAAAGGTTTCCCCTTTGACGCGATTGTCTTCTTGTGTCCACGTTTCCCCATCATTTCTCTGATAGTTAAGCAGAGAGCCAGTTGTGGCGTAGTGGTCTGAGTGTGGGACCATGACGCTAGAGACCAGGGTTCGAATCCCTGCTCAGCCCATGGAGTGACCTTGGGCACGTCACACACTCTCAGCCTCGGAGGATGGCAACGGCAAACCCCTTCTGAAGAAACTTGCCAAGAAAATGCCACAGTAGGTTCGCCATAAGTTGGAAAGGCATACAGCAGCAACAAATTTCTTCACACACACAAATCTGTTAAGGCGAGGGAACAACCGGGCAGCTGCAATGTGCCTTGGCACAGCTAAGGCTAGAAAATGGCTGTCAAGAAGTGCCCGGGTATAAGGACCGGTCTTTTCTGGATATAGGCAAGAAGAGCTGGGAAAGAAATCAGTATCAAGGAAAACCCTGGTGTTGCAAAGTTTGCCCGTGGGCTTATCCCCTATCTATGCTAAACTAAATTGGATTTAACCCCCCGAAGGAGAGATCCTTCCAGGGATAGATAAAATACAAAGGCATTTATAATGCCTCTATATAGTAAGGAATTCTTTCCAAACAGATGCACACGTACCTCCAGCTAAATCGTGATAAAGAGACAAAACAATCTCAGAAATATAAGCTTCGAGGGGCCTCTTCTTTTCTTCCCTTGACATGGGCACAAACACCAGAAGAGGCCAGGTTTTGCCAGGTGAAAGAATGACGGACGTGCTTTTCAGTTGCTGCTTTTCTTGGCAAAATACAGGGGCTAAGAGAAGGGAGTTTATCACACGGGAGGAATTTCTCTCAATTGCGAATGGAGCCAATTCGCAATTACGTGAATTCGCTTAGTTTAGCGAATTTACGTGAAATCTGATTGCGTTCGGAATGCATTCGGAATGACTTCCCATTTCCCGAAAATGACCCCCCCCATTGCCCAAAATTGCGTGAGATACTCTAATACGCAATTACATGAAACCCCATGATTGTGTTCGGAATGACTTCCCATTGCCCGAAATTGCGTGAGATACACTCATTCGCAATAACGTGAAACCCCATGATTGCGTTCGGATTGCCATTGCATTATACCCCCAAATTCCGTTGTATGATAAACTCCAAGGATTCATTTCCTATTCTTTAGCAGAAAAAAACCCAGGATGATTTTAAAATGCACATGTACAGTTGCCCTCCCCCGTATCCACGGATACTTTACGCATGGATTCAACCATCCACGGCTTGTAAATATTCCCAAAAGAAATAAATTCCAAAAAGCAAAGCTTAGTTTTCCCTGTTTTATATAAGGGACATCATTTTACTGTGCTGTTATATATAATGGGACTTGAGCAACCACAGATTTTGATATCCACGAGGGTTTCTGGAACCAAAACCCATCAGATACCACTGTATTCTGGATAGCTAAGTTATTCTCTTTTAAAGAGTTGGAAAACAATCCAGAATTCATGGTAGATGCTTCTTTCTTGATTTCATGTATAACCAGCCGCTCTCCCAAATGGGACCCAAGGCAGTTTACAACAAAAATTAAAAAGAGGTATGTGAATTTAAAAACAGGATTAAAAGAGTTTAAGCAAACAAAGAAGCTGCTATATTAAAACGGCGATACTTTTAAACACTATGAAAACATTTGAAAACCACAAACAACTTAAAAATCCAACACCGGTACTATTTTTTTGAAAAAGAGAGATGTCCATGGAAAGAGGCAACAGTCGCACATGTTAAAGCAGGGAAGATATCTTATAACTTCTCTTGCTTTTGTCAAAAGAGGCCACTGAGAATTTGCTGAGCCTCCAAGCAGAATTTCATGCATGAGAAGGAGACAATTAGCTGTCTTTTCTATTGAGTTTTCTGTATTTTGCGCAAAATGTCTCCTTGCAAAACTGCTGAGTTTTCCTTTTGCATATAAGGAGTTTATCATACGATGGAATTTGGGGGTATAATGCAATGGCAATCCGAACGCAATCATGGGGTTTCACATTATTGCGAATGAGTGTATCTCACGCAATTTCGGGCAATGGGAAGTCATTCCAAACGCAATCATGGGGTTTCACGTATTAGAGCATCTCACACAATTTCGGGCAATGGGGGGGGTCATTTTCGGGAAATGGGAAGTCATTCCGAACGCATTCCAAACGCAATCAGATTTCACGTAAATTCACTAAACTAGCGAATTCACGTAATTGCGAATTGGCTCCATTCGCAATTGAGAGAAATTCCTCCCACATGATAAACTCCAGTGCCATATGTGGACGCAGCAAGCCCAGAATGACTGGCTGATGGTTCAAACAAAGATGCAAGCAACCCATCCAATGCTACTGTTTTCAAATTGATCAGAAAAGATACAAGCAACCCATCCAGTGCTACTGTTTTTAAACTGATCAAACAACGCTGAAGCAATCTATCCAAGGCTACTGTTTTCAAATTGACCAAAAAAGAAACAAGCAACCATCCAATGTTACCGTGTTTAAATTGATAAAAAAAGGTACAAGCAACTCATCCAATGCTGTTTTTAAGTTGATCAGAAAAGAAACAAGCAACCCATCCAATTTTATCATTTTTAAATTGATAAAAAAGGTGCAAGCAACTCATCCAATGCTGTTGTTAAATTGATCAGAAAAGAAACAAGCAACCCATCCAATGCGACTGTCTTTAAACTGATCAGAAAAGATACAAGCAACCCCCCTCAATACTACTGTTTTTAAAAACTCCATGCAACAAGGCAGCAGCTATCATAGTTCTGCACGACCGCTGGCCCTGCTCTCTGGAGGATGTTGGGAGATGCAGTCCAAAAAGTACCTATGAATGCTCACTGTAAGGTAGCACTTATGCTTCGCCTCATGTGCATGTGTTGTGGTTGTGGCAGACTGTGGAATTCCTTGATGTTCTGACCTAGTCTTTCTGTTCCTGGCAGGTAAACATGAAGAGCAACAGGTGGAAGGAGGGATCGTGTCTAAGAACTTCACCAAGAAAATCCAGTAAGTCGTACGAGGTTTCACTGTTTCCTTCTAGGGGCTCCCTCTAGGGCTTCACCCACACTCCAGAAATAATCCAGCTTGACACCACTTTAACTGCCACGGCTCAATGCAATGGGATTCTGGAGACCATCGTTTGTTGCGGCACCAGAGCGGAACCACAGCATTGAGCCGTGGCAGTTAAAGCAGTGTCAAACTGGATCGTTTTTGCAGCGCAGATGCACCCGCAGAGGCAAAGGACCCAGCTGGCAACTAGAAGTAACTGCCAGCGACTGCTCTGGTGCCAAGTTGGCGTGGCTTTCAGCCAGCCACCCGGATGCCCAGCCTGAAGTACGTGCCTGACTTGAAGTGCAGTTTTGGTGACTGTGGATCATGGATGTGGGCTTGGCTAGTCATATCCCGCATTCACCTTGGAAGATCAAAGGAGGCACTTGTGTTTATAGGCAGGAGTGTTGCAACCAAAGGTTGCATTCTGTCGCCAGTCCCTAGCCGTTCTCCAACCACAAAATGAGGTGCAGAGGCCGCATGGCCCTTGTGCTCAGGTCTGGCTAGTATGTGCAAGCAGGTTGGGAAGGCCGCTTTGAGTCCCTATGTTCAGAGAAAGGCGGAATATAAGAAAATAAAATAACAGCAACAACAAAATTTCAGGAAGGAGAAACTGTAAGCACGGTCAGAACACCAGCCCTGGAGTTTATGCAGACCTCTTTTTTTTTTAACATGACTATGGACCTTATCAGACGTCGGAAATTGGAAGTATAATCCAATGGCAATCCGAACGCAATCATGAGGTTTCACGTTATTACGAATTAAAGCATCTCACACAATTTCGGGTAAAAAGGAGGTCGTTCTGAACGCAATCATGGGTTTTTTGTTATTGCGAATTAAAGCATCTCACGCAATTTCGGGCAATGGGTGCTCATTTTCGGGTAATGGGAAGTCATTCTGAATGCATTCCGAATGCAATTGGAATTCACGTAAATTCACTAAACTAGCGAATTCACGTGAATTCCAATTGGCTCCATTCAAAATAAAGAGAAATTCCTCCTGTCTGATAAACTCCCAAGTTGACTTGAAGACACAAAACAACAATACATATACAGAGAGAGAGAGAGAGAGACTCACAAATGTAATGTTGTCTTCTCCGAAGACTAGTCGGCTCACAAGCAGCTGTTGGAAGTGTCAACAGCCATCTCCTGGAGAGTCCTGGCGGAGCTGGGTTTCAAAGAAATGGGATTCCTACCTGGAACCTAAATCTATGACCCAGATACCATGCATACTCCTCAGGCAGGATCCATTACAGAGGTGGCTTTCCAGAAAAGCAAATGGGGTCTAAATGCAAGACCTTAGATGCCCGTTTGAGTAAAAACAATCTTTGCCCGCTGGTGAAATGAGAGCAGAGAGGGGGCCAGGAAGGGAATTCTACAACCTGGGAGCAGCCAACAAGAAGGCTTATGGTTAGAGATATAATAATAATAATAATAATAATAATAATAATAATAATGTAAGCTGCCTCGATCCTGTGGGAGAAGCAGGATAAAAAAAATTGTATTATTTATTTATATAGAGATAATGGAAGTTGTAGTCTACAAGTTGGGAGAGAAAAAAGTGCTTTATAAAATGAAAACTGTGAATCCCAGCTTTAGGTTTCCCAGGTATTAAGACTTCAACGCCCAGAATCCCTCACCATCGGGCCATACTGGCTGGGGCTTTAGGGAATTAAAGTCCAAAGCATCCGAATAGCCAAACGTTGAGCGTCGCAGGTATAAAAGACTCCCAGGGTTCACAAGATGCTTTGCCTAGGAAGGAAGGAGCATTTGGAGAAAACAAGCGAAGAAGAGATGCTGACTTTGTACTCCTCTCTCGAGTTACCCTTCGGGAAGATGACTCACCTGCCAGCTATTAAAAATCTATTTCAGAACCCATGTGTCATCATCCTGCCAAGCCCTCAGAGTTTGCTTTTGACTGGTGACAAGTCCTTCTCCCAAATTTTCACTTTCCACCTCTTCTTGATTTCTATTTTTCATTGCTGGGATTACGAGGTTCAAAGGACAGGAGAGGCTTGCGTAGGTTGGCACTTGCTTGGCCAACTGCGTACGCAGGTGCCCAAAGTGTGCCAGGCAACTGGGCCTCTTTGGACAGAAGCAGAGTCCTCTAGATCTAGGGCTCCTGCTTCCATCCAACTGAGATAGCATGCTCTGAAGATGCCAGCCACAGATGCCAGCGATGTGAGGAATAAACTCTTCTAGAACATGGCCACAGAGCCCGAAAAACCCACAAAAAACTATGGATGCTGGCCATGAAACCCTCCAACTCCAGAAGGCAGACCCTCGCCCTTCCCAGGAGACTCAGGCAAAAGCAAACCTCCGCAGCCTCTCCCAGCTTTTCTGTTCTTCCTCATTCGCAACTTTTCCCATCTTGACCGCACTCTGCATGGTCACCCCGTGCCCTGGTTTTCATGTGTGAAATGTTGGAGGGCATGACACGGGTTCACTTGGCCGTCCTGCTGAGAGCTAAGCCACTTTTGGCCTGTCGCTGGGGTTTCACAAGAACTCCTTCTTTGGGCATGCTGCAAATGCAAACATTTACTTTGATGTCCTTTATGTTTGTACTGAAGCTGCATAAGAAGAGAAAGGCATCCAACCCAACCTGCTTGCCAAACAAATTACACAGGCTTAACACAAAGCTTGCATTACGATACAGCGAGCTCTTTAGAAAACAAGCGTGCATAATAACCATCCAAGATCTGCGCTCACCCCACATTCCACCTCCCTCTTCTTTAGTTAAACTTTCAAGATATTGAGAGGGCTCCGAGTCACAAAAGGTGGTGAGAAATCTCTTAATAAATAATACAGAAAATATACCACAACTAAAATACAATGGCAGAGCTTACATTTGCAGCAATGAAGGCACTGGCCTTCCCAAACAAGAAGCTCCCCATGAAACGGCCCTTCGTTCTTCCATTTCCGAGATCTATTTTTTTTCTTTTAAAAGGAATGCTGCAGCAACAGCACGGCTGGAATTATTGCGGGCAGGGTTTTCAAGGAATATTCCTAATATAGCTTGGGTTTTTTTTATACTTGGCCATTTTAATCTTCGGTATATCCACTGTGGTCTATCCAAAAGTGGGCCTGCCCATTTTATGTTCTCCCATGGTTTATGTGTTTAGAGTCACAAATTCTTGGATGCCAGCATGGTGTAGTTATTTGAGCGTTGGACTACGATTCTGGAAACTAGGGTTCGATTTCCTGGCTTGTCCATAAAACCTTTTGGGTGACCTTGGGCAAGTCACATACTCTCGGCCACAGGGGAAGGCAATGGCAAACCTCCTTTGAACAAATCTTGCTAAGAGAACCCCATAAGAGTTTATATGCCACGATAGGTTATGTGCCTTCAACACGTTTCCAACCCATTGCGACTCCAAGGTGAACCTATTTCTTGGCAAAATGTCTTTGTGGGGGTTTGCTTTTGCCTTCCTCAGAGGCTGAGAGCATGTGACTTGCCCACGATCACTGAAGGGGTCTCCAGAGATTATAGGATTCAAACCTTCATCTCCTGGAGACCTAATCCAACACTCAAACCACTAGACTACATTGGCTCAAGTAAGATTTCTTGGCCCGATGTAGTCAGAGGTGGTTTGCCATTGCCTTCCTCTGAAGCTGAGAGCGTGTGACTTGCCCAAGATCATTCCGTGGCCTGAGCAGGGAATCGAACTCTGGCCCTCTGGAATCCTAGTCCAGCACTCAAACCATAAGACTACCATGGTTCCCTTTTTACTACTGGTTTTTAAACATTGGTCCAAAACACACTGCCGAAATAATCCAGTTTGAGACCGCTTTTACTGCCTTGGCTCAATGCTAGGGAGTTCTGAGAAGTGTAGTTTTGTGAGACATTGAGCTTCTCTAGTGCCACAATAAACTACAGTTCCCCAGGATTCCCTGGTACAGAGCAAAGGCTGTTAAAGCGGTCTCAAACTGGATCATTTCTGCAGCGTGTTTTGGACCAATTGTTTTCAATCTGTTTTGAAATATTTCTTTTTAAATAAGATTGTGTTGGGACCCCTGGCGTGCCGAGTGGCAATAAGCAAGAGTTTTTAGCAAGCGCCAAGAACCAAGAAAGGGACAGGAAAGAAATCAAATGTCCTGTTTCATGTTTTCTCTCCTAGGCTTCCTGGCGAGGTGGACCCCACTACGGTTTTTGCCTCCTTGTCACCCGAGGGGCTGCTGATCATCGAGGCCCCACAGATCCCTCCCTACTGCCAGTATGGAGACCTGAGCTATGGCACCGAGCTCCCGGTCGACAACCAAGAAGCCACCTGTGCCTAAAAGCAAACCCTCCTGTGCCATCTTCCCCCACCTTCACCCCCTCCCACTTTCTCGCTGCATAGGATCGCATTCACCAACCGCCAATTTTGATGTTGTACATTTTCTGAGAAAAGCCCATTCCTGGCATCTCGTCCTGTTGCTTCCCCCAACGGTCTGACCGGATCCGCATGGCAAGAGGAGAAGCTGTCTGCCGAGGCCTCGATCCAATTGTTAGTCCTGCCCAGAGTAGACTCGGGAGGTCCATCGATGGTGCAAACGTAAGTGCCGACTCCTTGCAGACCCACCAGCCTTTTGCAAATGAAACCTGGGCAGCATCAGAGCATGGTCCAGAGAGCAAAAGTTATGACTGAGGAAGAACATGCAAGACAGGAAAGAAGTTTGCTTTTGCCTGAGCCAAATGGTAAGGGCAAGAGTCTACCCCTCGTCGCCTCTCCTCTCTGCTGAGTTAACCGAGTGCAAACTACTATTGCCGTTTGAACTCTAGTTTCAGCAATTGAAGTAAGCTGAAGACAAATGGGAAAAATGGGAGGTCCAGAGAGGAACTGGGACATTTTAGAAGCAGCTGGAAAGCAGGAGAATAGAGGATTAATCGGGACTGCTTCCAACAAAACCCATACGTTATTGGGTTCCCATTGATTCAACGGATCTACTCCAATGAGGACTAACAATTGGATGCTGGCCTTAGCCTGATCTTTGAGGCTTCCATATCAGTAGCTATTTAATAAAAAATACATACACTCACATTTGCTCACATCTTGTCATGACCTGGCCTACAATGCCAACCTCCCATCAGTTGAAAGGAAACCTTTCAAACAAAGTTTCTGGAGGAGCTTGAGAAGAGGCAGAGGTTGACAGCTTCTGAACCTAAGCTACAAGTCCCCCCGTCCTTCGCTGTTGGTCATGTTGGCTGGGGCGTCTGAGAGTTGAAATCCAATATATTTGGAAGGCAAAAAGAAAAACGACAAATGTGCATCCAGTTTTGATTCTTCCAGCAAGGAGCCGGATCCAACACTGTACCTTGGAGGGAACCTTTGAGAAGGGGTCCATCAGGGAAAGAGTCCCCTGTGCTGGTGACTGGCGCATTTACATGGCAAGGGCAGTACTCTGATGAACAGTCGTCTGATAAATTCACAGTGCCCTACCCTACAACAACATTACATTCAGGCATTGTGGGACGTTAAAATGGCTACTTCTCCAAAACCTAGCTTCCTAGGGCTCCGATCAAAGCATTTGTGAAAGGCAACCCCAGAATGAGTTCATATAGTCGGCCCCACTGAGGATCTGGGGCCCTGAGAGTGGCCTAAAGATACTGCATGATGATGGCCGTCCACATCTCCAAGCCTGGCACCATCTACCCATCAGTTTCCCAAACACTTGGCAAAGGTCTCTGCTTGAGGAGGCACAACTCCTCTACAATGCGCTACAGCATTGCCTCTTTAAATAGTATGCTTCCCCAACTTAGGGGGTGAGGCCACGGCTACCATTGGTCCTCCTCAAGTATATAAGGGCTCATTTGCCCTCTAGCCTTCAGAGGAGTGGTATTCATGTCTTGGTGCTTTTGCCTTTGTTACTGCCAGCCAGAATTTAGGCTTCCCGTTACTCAAATGGCTTGTCGCTTGGCTGGCTATGCTCACTTGAACCTAGTCTTTGCCTTCTCGTGCTCCTGCCAACCTGGTTGACCCTCACAGGTCTTGCCGGCTCTCTAAAAGCTTTTCCTCCACCTAAGAGCCAAGACTTATGTGTGCCAAGGATGCTTAGGGACTGTAAATCTAAGCAAAAGTCAAGGATTTTGCAAAGGGACAACCGGCAAGTGTCATCCCTCCAAATGTATGCGCTGCTAGAAAACCTGGCTCTCTCCACATTTAGTGCCTAACCATTACAAATATCACCACTCTTGGACTGCCCACAGTTCACCAAAGTGTTTCTCGACCTACTACTGATTTTTATTTTATTTTATTTTTATTTTGCACGGACGTTGTCGTTCAAGTTGTGATCATCCAAGTTTACAAATACTCCTGGAGCACGGACGTCACACTCCTGGTGCAAATGGTACTTCTCCGTCCTTGAGAGAGCACTCGCTGTGCTTTTTCTGGGCGGCCGCTCCTTTTCCGACAGCTACGCCTTCCCTCAAGGGCTGCCTCTTCCAACAAGATGCAAGAGGTTCAGCCAACCTAGTCTTATAGAAACTTGAGCTTGCAACAGCATTTGTGTCGACCGCTCCTCCTCCTATAAAACACGCCTTTGCAAAATAATACCCTGGATGGCGCATGGTTTCATCAAGGTCTTACCTGCTCCAGTGTTGTTTATTGTCTCTGTCTTTAACTTAGTTTGGGTCTATGTGACATTATATTTATGGCAATAGGGAGACGTAGTTGAAATGTTGAGTTTGCCCAACCTGACCAAGCTTTGTCCCTTTCTTTCTTTTTAACAATACCCTTGCTTTCGATAAGGCTCATGTGAATAACAGGCCTAGATACTTATTTTGGGGAGGGGGGGTTTCCATTGCAGACAGACAAGACACCGTTAGAGTGAAAATGTTTAAATAAGTGAAATAATTGACTCTTTGGAATGTTTTCTTCTCTTCTTTCTCCAAAAGAACCCTGTGCTTTTCTGTGATGAATAAACCCATGCTCAAGTTTTTAACTGTGTGTCCATGTCTCTTTACAACTAAAAAAAAAGGTCTGTCATGTCACACTACAAGAGACACATCCTTGGAAGTCATAGCTCTTTAAAATTGTCACAAAAGGCAGCGGAGGTGGTGGGGAGACGGGTTTGGAGTTGAATTATGGTTCAGAGAACAGGGAATGAATCCTATTGGTTTCTATGGAAGCTGGTGCTTAGAACCAAGTATCAGATACGGTAACTTCTTAAGAGAAAAATATTCGTTGGGCAGTGATATATTAGCTGGTGGTGAAGGAGGAGAGTTCGCTGGATACCAGGGGCTGGCAAAATGACAAATAAATGGGTCGGAGAGCAAATCAAGGCTGAACTGTCACTGGAAGCGAGAATGACCAGACTAAGGCTATCGTACTTTGGCTATATTGTGAGATGACATGATTCATTAGTAAAGACAATAATGCTTTGTAAGGTGGAAGGCAGCAGGAAAAGAGGATGATCACTTTTACAGACTTGATCGAGAAAGCCACGGCCGCTCTGAGCCTGGGCTGTCAATAAGAGGGTGACTTGGAGCTCTCTCCTTCTTAGGGTCTCTTGATGGCAACTAACAACAATAACAGAATGGCTGGTATTACTCCTGCAATGTGGCAGCAGCCTACGACTGGGTTAGACCAGCAATGATGCTTCTCACACATTTGTTTAAGGAGGTATCGAGGACCCCTTTTTGCAAGCAGTCCCCCTTGGACCTAACAAGCCATTTTCTAAAAAGCCGTTCAGCGTAGAGGTACAGCTCCACCCAGCTCACAATTTGGAAGAGTCAGCAAGATGGCTTGGAACAGCTAGCTACAAGGCAATCGCTTCATCCACCACGTTCAGGTAGAGGAAAATGTTGTTACAGGGACCCAGCTGTGTGCCAGACATACGCCTCCTCCCAGCGTAGGATTCTAGCCAATATCGATGCCAACAACCCGCACGTATAATAAGTAACTCGAGGTAAATAATTCCAAAAATGCAGCCTTGAACAGAACAAACAGAGGAGCCTACAGTTCCCAGAAACTGACCAACCTAGCTAATGGGAAAGCATTATGGAAGATAAGATATACCCAGCTCTGTATTAAAGGGTGGGCAAGTGAGGCATGCATGCCAAGGTGTTGGGAGCCTGGCACCTGCTCAAGCATTCACATATGCTCTCTTCCCATGAACACTGATGTTAAACCTCCACATGCAATAGCAGAATATCTGCACTCGCTCAATGCTGGGGACAAAGAGCAAAGGCAAATATTGCGGTTTTATTGCTATTACTTGTGAGCCTTCTGGGCACCATCTGGTTGGCTCTTAGAGAAGCAAAGCTTATGAAAATTACTTCTAGGGGACTTTGATTCCCAGAATCCCCTCATGGCCATGGTAGCAGGAAGCTTCTGGAAGTTGTAGTCTTCCAAGCATTACGTTCCCAAGCTTTGCATGGAAGCAGAGCGCTGCCTTAGAGGAGGCCTTTGGGCTGAACCAGCAAAGTAAATCCTACGCTCTTCTTTTCCCAAACAAATGTTGAAGCCAATGTTTTTAATACATGATCCATCAGATGAGGGAGTGTCCTGTTTACCATGTTGCATAAGGAGACCTATAATCCAGGTTAACTCTCACACAGTAAACCTGTTTGGAGCTGGGGAAAAAAGCTCCAATGGTCCTGGTATGTGTTCTTTTAAAAAATCCTCTGTGCCTTATGCATGCTTACTTGAAGCTATAGTTGCAGAAACTATACTTTCTCTGTCTTGTAAAGAAGAGGCAAGGAAGCAAACCCCTCTCCCGCAAAATTCTGACTCCCCAACTCAATTTTCCTTTGTCCCCAATTTTCTAGCATGACACTAACTTAAAAGTCGAGCCTTTACAAACACAGTTTCGGCATCCAAAGCAAAGGGGCAAGGAGAGTTACCGAGGGAATGCAAACACAGCAAATAGAAAGAGATCGAGGGTGAACAATTTTCAATGTGCCGTCTTCCTCGATGCTATAAATTTGGGGACCGACTTATTTGGATTCTTATTTCAAAGGAGGACAGCCAAGAACATTTGTAACTATTTGCTTTCTGGCTGAGAAAGGAGTTTCCCACTATAAGGCTGCTGTGAAGTTCTCGGCACTTGGGCAGTAGCCATCTGCACAAAAACGTATGTGGGTTTTTTGCCCCCTGAACAAAGGGCATATTTTCTACACAAAGCGCGTAGCATAATTCCAAGAGTACAGTGGTGCAGTGGTTTAGGTGTTGGATTAGGACCCTCAGAGACCGGGGTTTGAATCCTTGCTCAGCCATGGAAACCCACTGGGTGACCTTGCAACATGCAAACCTCTGGTCCGGCGGTGCTATGTGCTGCTTCACCCGGAGCAACAAAATGTCTCAGATGGCCAACCCCATCAAAATTGCTGGGCTGCAAGGAATGTGGCATTCCTCGAGGAATGTGGCAATCCTATCCATGAAGAGGCCTCATTTATATGAGTCGCATTGCCCTACAAGCCAAGGGTGTGTTGAGAATACAACTTCACTCTCTTTAATCAAAGCTTTATTGAGCTTTTAATCTTCAGATAAAAAACAGATCCTACTGGGATGTGTTCCGGGAGCATGTCTAATGAATACAGCTGTACTGCTGTGGTTTTCCATAGTCCTGGACTGCGACCAGAATTAGAGGAGGCAGGAGCATGGCCTCCAAAGACGTAATGTATCTTTATGGAAAACCACGAACTGTGAAATCCATGCCACCTGTAAAAGCTTCCCAGTTCTCTCGCTGGCGGGCAACTACGCCATCCATTCTGGTACATTTGCAACACAGGTTTCCTGGCATTTTGGCATGCCCGCTTCACATAGCTGGGTGGGCATCTTTGCTCATCAGTATCAATCCTATGTCCTTGTGGCTGTCAAGATAGGGTCAGACTTGAGAAGCCGTGGCTATCAAGATAGGGTCAGACTGCAACTCCCATCACCCCCGTTGGCACAGCAGGGATGTGAAGGCAGTAGTCCTGTGACATCTGGAGGGCCACAAGTTCTCAGGAGTCAGTAATATCCTGCAGGTTACAGAGGTATGAAGCATATTGGGGGGTGGGAGGGCTTGCCAGTACTACCAAAACAGCTCATTGAGGACTAAGTATGCCCTGGATGCATCTACACTACGAAATTCATCCAGGTTGATGCCGCTTTAACTGCCACGGCTCAATACTATAGAATTCTGGGGTTTGTAGTTTTAGGAGACATTTAGCCTTCTCTGTCGGAGAGCTCTGGTGTCATAATAAGCTGCAAACCCCAGGATTCCACAGCATTGAGCCATGTCAGTTTAAAGTGGTGTCAACCTGGATTATTTTTGCAGGGTGGACACCATCCCAGTGGACATGAAACTCTTGACTGACTCTTGGAAAACTGGGGATGGGGGAGAGAAATGCAATGAAGCAAAATGGAGTATCCTAGGAAAGGGGATTGCTAGCTGCAGTCATAGACAGGTTAGCGGGTAAGCAGGAGTCAGGCAATTGTGGACCTATTATTTTTATATATATATATTTTATATATATATTGTACAACACATTTGCTGCTTCCGACTTTCCAGTTAAACTGTGATTTGGCTGTCTGGCACAAGGAAAGGGTGTTTTAACTTCTCTAGGAGTCGGAAGAGGGCATTTGAGGTCATTCTATTGCTTCCAGTCTCCGGCATCAAAGAGGTTTTTGCAATGTTCTGTTTGCCCTCGCCCGGGCTGTTCGATAACACTTCCGAGCCATTAGAGCCGTAAGAGGAGAAAAGATAATGGCCACTGAGCCAACTACATTACATTTTATGGTTCCGTAGCAATTACGCTGCATTTTATGGTGCCATAACATATTACAGTTTATGGCTTAATATCTGCTTTAATATGGAGACACCAATGCACAGAATTTTAACAAGGGGAGACGCTCCTGTCAGAAGGGGAGCAGGCTTGTGACACAATGGCACAGGAGAGGACAAGGCAACCGAGACGGGCAATTGCCCTCTGCGGCCTTCTCTTGCAGGCTGGCAAAGCCACAAAGCTATTGACACGCCATTGGGCAAGGCTCCTGTCTGCCCTCCTAACTGAACGCACACCATCAGGTAGGAATGCATTCTTGGCAACCCCACGGCATCCAAGGGAAAGCCCCTTGAGTTCAGTCGGATGGTATTGTTTCCCCCACAGCTGCCTGCATTTGTGCATTGTGGGGCACAAACGTGGGCTTGTGGGGGGTTTTTTTGACAAGCAGGGATAAAGTTGGTAGAACATAAACTTATACGGCTTGGGTCCAAACTATTTAAAGGCCCTCATCTGCCTTTATGAGCCCATGAGAGCGCCGAAATCTTTGAGAGACGCCCTTCTCTCTGTCCCACCACCTTCCCCAAAGCATTGTCGATGGCTGCTCCCAGACTTTGGAACTCCCTCCCTAGAAAGGCCAGCGTGGTCCCGTCCCTGCTCTCCATCCATCAGCAAGTCAAAATAGTTTTTCTGCCAACAGGCTTTTAGAAACTGATTGGAGGGAGCTTTAATGTTGTGTGGTTTAAAAATACCCTAAAGGCACCAGATCCTATCTGATCTTGGAAGCTAAGCAGGGTCAGGCCTGGTCAGGACTTGGAAGACTACCAAGAAATAACAGGAGTTTTGGGTGATATTTCACAGGAAAGTACTGCCAAAACCATCTCTGTTCATTGCCTAAGAAAAAGTCATGGGAACACCATTAGTTGACAGGTGACTACAAAACACACACACACACACTCCGTCTCTGGCTTTTCTTTGCCAACGAAGATTCAGGAAGGACTCATCCCACGCTTTCTACAAGTGCGTTGATGACTAAAAAGGCCGATCCTAGATAAACAAGTCCGGTTACAGAAAGCACAGCAGAAAGTCTCCTTGGGTGATGTTTCCAAGTTGTGGTTCTTTCTGCATTGTCGTTTCTCTTCAAGACTCGTTCAGCATGAGTTCTCAAAGGAGGCTGCAGCATTGTGGATAGTGATGTGAGGCCAGGAAAGACCATTGTTGGTGATCAATTTGGCCGAGCTTGAGATGTTGTTTCAGGGAGTCCTTGTATCTCTTCTTTGGGGCGCCCCTCTTATGCTGTCCTGTGGCAAGTTCACCGCAGAGTACTATTTTTGGGAGGCGGTGGTCCTCCATCCTAGAAATGTGCCCTGCCCAGCGCAGCTGCGTTTTCAATAGCATGGCCTCAATGCTGGTGATCCCTGCTTGCTCCAGGACAGCAACATTCGTCACATAGTCAGTCCAGTGTATATTTAGGATTGTGCGTAGACAGCGCTGCTGAAAGCGTTTGAGGAGTTGTAGATGTTGGCGATAGGTGACCCATGTTTCAGACCCATAGAGGAGAATGGACAGTACAATGGCTCTGTACACCCTGATTTTTGTGCTTTGCCTCAGGTGTTTGTTACTCCAGACTATTTTGTGAAGCCTTCCGAATGCACTATATGCCTTTGCTAATCTGTGATCGATCTCTTTATCAATCTTGGTGTCTGAGGAGATGATACTTCCCAGGTAGGTGAACCGCTGGACGGACTTAAGTACAGATTTGCTTATGGTGACGTGGGGGTGATAGTGCTCTTCCTGTGGTGCAGGCTGGTAGAGGACTTCCATTTTCTTCAGGCTGACTTCCAGCCCAAACAGCTCTGCAGCTGTTGCAAAGGAGGATGTTAGGCTCTGCAGAGCTGCTTCTGTATGGGCAACAAGGGCAGCATTGTCAGCGAAAAGCAGCTCACGGACTAGATAGAGTCTTTGTGCAATCCTTCAGACGGCTTAAGTTAAACAAGCTACCATCAGTACGGTAACATATATAGATGCTGTCTTCTTCTTCGAGATCTGCTGTAGCCCTTTGGAGCATCATGCTGAAGAAGATTGTAAATAAGAGTTGGAGCGAGAACACAACCTTGTTTCACACCATTCGTTATTAGAAAGGGCTCTGAGAGAGCATCACCATATCTGACTTGACCGTGCTGGCCCTCATGTAGCAAGATAATCATTTTGAGGAATTTGGGGGGACATCCTAGTCGTTCCAGGATCTACCACAGGCCTTTTCTACTCACAGTGTCGAAGGCTTTGGTAAGGTCAACAAAAGTTACATAGAGTCCTTTGTTCTGCTCTCTATATTTCTTTTGCAGTTGTCTAAGAGCAAATACCATATCTGTAGTGCTCCTATTAGCTCTGAAGCCGCATTGGTTTTCAGGGAGAAGTTCTTCTGCAATAGCAGGAACTAATCTGTTCAGGAGTATCTTTGCAAGGGATTTTTCCAGCAATGGAGAGCAGCACACACACACAGGCCTCAAAAATATTACCTCTGGGGCAGCAAAGGCTGTCTCCAGCACAGAAAATGCTATTTTCTGCACAAAAACAACCGCATGCGAATTTTGTGCAGAGCAAGTCCCAGATTGCGAATAGTCTCCAAAAATTGCTGCCTTGGAAGACTTTCTCGGCGTGAGAAGAAAATTGCTAAAAGTACTCATTGCTTCCTTCAGGAAGAAAATGAGTGAAGAACTACATCCCTCTGACAAAGCCATTGCCCAGCTGCAGACTTCA
Source organism: Urosaurus nigricauda (assembly GCA_034509955.1). Classification (NCBI taxonomy): domain Eukaryota; kingdom Metazoa; phylum Chordata; class Lepidosauria; order Squamata; family Phrynosomatidae; genus Urosaurus; species Urosaurus nigricauda. Next base: position 12,292,690 of record JAOEGL010000014.1, read on the forward strand.
TATATTGCTTAGGAGGACGGTAGCAATTTGGGCCTGTTTCCTAAATGGTATGATTCGTCTCAGTGCTGCCGAACGGAGAAAAATGGGGAGAGATACTTCCCCCAAAAGTTTCCTAAGAGCCCTCGGTTTAGAATTGGCCAAACAAGTTTCTTCCCTCCTTCCCTCCCACTTCTTTCCTACCTTTTCACCTCCTTTCTCTCCTTTTATGCATGCAATTTGATTAATCCACAAGGATTAACCTCTCTTTAACTCCTTGATTAGCTGGATTTTAAAACTCCATTTGTTTTCCTTTTTCATCAAGACAAGACTAATTTACATCCATATAGACGTGCGGCAATCTTTCAAAAATCAGCGCAAGCCCCGGTTAGACATGACTGGAATCTTGATGCCATTTCCTAACAAAATCTTTGCAGGGTAGGGAGGCATTTTCTTACACACAGACACACACACACACAGAGGATTTTACTGATCCTGATCTAATGGGCAGGGAAGAAATCTTTCCTTGGTTAGATTGCCGAGAAATTGAGATGAAGGATGTAGGGGTGCATCGACTTTGTAGAAATAATGTGCCACAGCACACTCTGGTGCTACAGCAGACTACAGTTCCCAAAATTCCATAGCATTGAGCCACAGCAGTCAAAGCAGTGTCAAACTAGATTATTTCTGTCATGTGGATGCAACCTCAGTCACAGTATTCTTAAACAGGGGTGGGGAAAGTGCCAGCCATGGGCCACATACATCCTCCGGGGCCTCATTTTGTGACCCTTGGACCCCCATGATTTCCTCCCAGATATATATATATATATATATGCGCCAGTCCGACAAATTGAACCGGTGCAAATACAGAAAACAAGAGACAGATTAAAAGTGTTCAAGAGACAGATTAAAAGTGTGGAGTCGAAGGCTTTCATGGCCTTCGACTCCACACTTGAAAGTGTTTAAAGGGTTTAAAATGAATTATACCCATGTAGATACAAAGGAGCCTTCGGTAACATTGAATAGTACCCGAAAGCTTTCAGGAACAGTTGTGTTTTCACTTGGTGCCTGAACAAAAGCAATTTGTACACATCATTTCATGCACGTATATGGCTAGTTATGACTAAAAAGTATGCTGAACTACTCTTGTGTGTGTGTGTGTGGTTCAGGATCCTATTCCTATTCTTTCCATGTTATTTCGGCTTTGGGGACCAACGTTTGTCTTACATGCTCAGGAATGCATCTATTTCGTTTACTGAGTTATATCTATAATTTATGCTGTGATCCCAGAATTCTATATTCCTTTTGGCACCAAATAACGACGACAACAACAAAATCCGTTCACTTTAAAATGTGCCAAATACCTGCAGATCTGCTCACGACTTGCTTAAGCAAAAAAGGAAGAGAGTTGGCAGGGATGTTATCAGCCCACACTTGGAGGTGTTTTTGTAGGAGAGCAGGTGGAAATACATATATATATATACATATATATATATATATATATATATATGGGAAAGAGCCGACAGATGAGTAAGCTGCTTCGGTATGTTCTCTGCAGCGTTAAGACTTAACAACATTTGTTCTGCTGAGGTCATTGAGCTCTGGAGCAATTCATGAAGAAAACACTTTCCAAGTACATCAAGAACCTGCCAGAGGCTTCAGTGAAACATTTTCCCAACTCCAAGAATGCTCCCAGAGCAATTCACCCTCATGACCAATCTCATGCCCACGGAAACAGGTGCACAGAAGCAAGTTCCATTCAAATCGGCACAGACGGCAAACTGCTCCGACTTAAACACAGGATCAGTCAGGCCGCTGAAATGTCCTGGTTTCTCTCTCCGCCTCCCACTTTCTTTTGCCTTCAACTGACTTTGACTGACTTCAATTGTTGCAAGCTGAGTGCAAAAGTAGGTTTTTGCTCGGTAGGGCAAAGAGGAGCGGAGAGGGCAGAATCCTTCCCAGTTGGTGCAGGCAAAAACAAACTGCTGCACACGCACACAGTTCTGAAATGCAATTTACTTCTGAAACCAACAAGAAGATGGTTTATTGCTTAGTCCAAAGACGATTGCAAATGCTGAGATCAGAGGAGAGGAAGAGGACGGAATTAGTATTAATAATGTCAATTCTTACAAATTAATCATTATTAATTACCGTATATACTCGACTATAAGTCAACCTCATGTATAAGTCAAGGGCAAGTTTGGGGGCCAAAATTATGGATTTTGATACGACCCGAGGATAATTTGAGGGTAAAACCTAGGGGCATGTAGCAAAGGATCTAAAGGATGAAGCTAAGAAAAACAGTGCCAAAAACTTTTAAAATTTCTAGCAGGTATAACCTTCCAGGACAGATTATGCTCTTGCCTTTCACCAGGAAATGGTTCTTTTTTTAAAATAAGAGTTAAAGTACAGTACTTATATTGACTCATGGATACCGTATATACTCGACTATAAGTCGGCCTCATATATAAGTCGAGGGCAGGTTTGGGGGCCAAAATTATGGATTTTGATATGACCCGTGGATAAGTCGAGGGTAACGCTTAGGGACGTGTAATGAAAGATGTAAAAGGCTGAAGCAAAGGAAAACAATGCCAACGAACGCACAAAACTACAGCAGGCATAACTATTTGTACTTTACTATTTAAATTGTAAAGTTTGAATGGATGAGAGAGTAGAAGGGGTCAATGCTTCTAGGAAAGATTAAATTCTTGCCTTTCATCAGGGAATGGATGGGTATATATATATGAGTTAAAGTACAGTACGTACTTACATTGACCCCGTGGATAAGTCGACTCAGTTTTTTGGGGGGTCACTTTTTTTTCACCTATTATTTATTTATTTATTTATTTAGCGCTGTAGGTTTACACAGTGCTGTACATATAAATTTATAAATTTCTAGACTTATTTCTAGACTTATGCATGAGTATATACAGTAAGTCAACTCAGGTTTTGGGGGTCAATTTTTGGACTAAAATGTCTAGGCTTATACATGAGTACCTACAGTAACGTTTAATGAAAACCTACTTATACATGAGTATATACAGTAAGTCCACTCAGGTTTTGGGGGTCAATTTTTGGACTAAAACGTCTAGACTTATACATGAGTACCTACAGTAATGTTTAATGAAAACCTACTTATACATGAGTAATAATAATAATAATAATAATAATTATTATTATTATTATTTCTTACCCGCCCCTCTGTAAAACAATCGAGGCGGGGTATATATACAGTACATCCACTCAGGTTTTTGGGGTCAATTTTTGGACTAAAACGTCTAGACTTATACATGAGTACCTACAGTAACGTTTAATTAAAACCTATCTGTGGCCCAAAAAAGTTCACCTATTTTAATTTTGGTCCCTTCCTGTTGCTGAGTGGCCCAGGGCTGCTCTACGTTTACATTTGCACAAGCACAGAGGCGTTTTATCTTATGGAACTCAAGCCGCCTCAAGCCCAAAAATAAACGCCCAGGAGGCCCTGCGTGAAAAGGCCAAAGGCCCCAAGGGACTGCCGTTGGCTGGCTCTGCCTTCGGCCTGGCATGCCTTCCCTCCTCCAAGAGGTTGGGCGGAAGTGGCTTCAGGCCTGTGGAAGGAAAGAAAGGCTCTGACGCTGGCCCGGCCCGCGCATTTTCAAAGTGGTTGCTATGACAACAGGCAAGGCCTCTCTTCTTTCCTTCTTGGCCTCCGGCGAAGGAGGCTGAGGGGGAAAGAAGGCCTAGTTTGGGGCAGGAGAGGGGGACAGAAAGGCCTCCAATGGGGCTGAGGAAGGGGACACTTGTCAAGGGCAAGAAGAGGGGCTTGCTTTCTTCCCAAAAAACCAAACCCTGCAGAGACTGAGCTCAGGAAAGAAGCCTCAGGGGCTCCCTCTAGAAGGCCAGGGCTAGCAGTCGGGGCCTTTGTCGGGCCTCCCAAGGGAGGGCAGAGGCAACAGCGATGGCTAGAAATGTCGAAAAGGGTCAGGGAGCCCGCTAAGAAAGCCGGTAGTACTCCGGAAGATATTTCAAAGCGAAGAGGGTTCTGCAGGGTTGGCAATGCCAGCCAAGGGCTGGCCTGGCCGAGGGGAGACTTTGGGAGCGGAAACCGAGCGGGCGATCGGGACCAGCCGGCAGGGTGGCACCCCAGATCAAGAGTCAGGTGAACCCCGTCACCTGGGTCAGTTCGGAATGGTGGCCGAGGGACGGTCCAGGCGCAACAAGTGACTCTGCGGAGTCCTGCGCCTGAATTTGTGGCGGTTCGAAGGAGGAAATTTCTTGGCAAGGAAAAAGAGGCAGCCTCTTTTTGTTTGTTGAGGGGGGCATTCTGACTTAGTGGAAAGCCTCCTTGGTAGGAGTCTTAGTGGAAAGCCTCCTTGGTGGGACACTGCCTCCTTAGTGGAAAGCCTCCTTGGTAGGACTCTGACTCCTTAGTTGTTGGTCCCCTTGGTAGGACCTGAAATGCCCGGAGGTGTTTCTAGCTAAGACAGGGGCAACAAGTAGAAGACACCAGTTTGCACCCACAGGAGGTCTTCACTGATCTTGGTCGCCCATGTTGGCATAGGCTTGCTAGTTTAGGTTTTACCGGTGAGTTCTGTGTGTCAGCAAGAGAGCCGCGGTCTTGCTATTTTGTCTTTTTGAGGCCGCAAGCTGCCTTGGGGTTGAGGAAAGGGCTTGGTTGCACGAGGAGATTCGAAGGAATAGCATAGGAGTGGGTGCCCAGGCTGCGGCTGCCTTGCAAGAGCGGTTTGCGTAGCAAAAGAGTTGGCTGGGTGAGACAAGCAAGATGCCGCTGAACCCCAAAGTAGACCCAAGGTACTTTGTATTGATCAGGCCCCTGCCCATCCCCTCCCAGAAAGGCCGGAAGGTTCAAGCTCGAAGCAGCACCAACTACAACTGCTGGGATGTCACAAGAGAGCACGTCTTCCGGGAAAATTACCACCGGAGGATCAAACAACTCACGCAACAGGGCTACTTTAGTCCCACCTGGAAACCCTACCAGGACTTTGGAGACCCTCTTTACCTTGATCCAAAGAAACTCACCCTCCACGGTTTGGGGCAGCTCCCTACGGTAGGTGTGCTCCTCTCTTGGTATTTATTATTATTATTATCTCTTACCGTTGTTTATTATCTGAAGTATTTTGACTCTGTGAAGTCTAAGGCTTTCATGGCTGGCATCCATAGTTTTTGTAGGTTTTTTGGGGCTATGTGGCCATGTTCGAAAAGTTTATTCCTGACGTTTCGCCAGGATGAAGATGAAGATGCCAGCCACAGATGCTGGTGAAATGTTAGGAATAAACTCTTCTAGAACATGGCCACGTAGCCCGAAAAACCCACAAAAAACTATTTTGACTCTGTTCTCCAACCAGAAATCTCCCGCTATGGCTTACAATGATCAGCCAGAAAGGGCAGTCCTTACTTTGAGGTTTACAGGCTAAAACTGGGGAGCAAGCTTTACCATTAAACACCAAGGATGTTGCTTTTCGAGTAACGTTTCTCTTTACTTGAATGTTTTACTGGTTATCTTAGAAATAGTTGATTGACAAATTAACTTAAAGTGGTTTTTTTCCAAACGTTTACATGTCCATGAATTAATTTACCTCTAATGAGTTAATACGGATGCCTTAACATTATCTTTCATAGGTTGTACTCCTGCCATTTGGACTCGGAGAGTGTTCAGAGAGCAGCCATCTCCACGTTTCTCTTGAAGTGGTCTCTGGGGTGGTAACTTTCGCCAGTCCCTTCTCTGGAAGCTGTTCCTGAATGGCCCAACTGAGCCCTTTCAGCATTCAGCGAAGGGCTGCAAAATGACCTGTTTCATTTTTAGAAGCCTGACTTTGGCTCTCCAGAGATGGGCACGCTTTCGAGCAGGCAGCTCTGATTCATTGAAAATCAAGGAACGTTGTTCCCCAGACAGCCTTTTTTGATTTCCCGAGCGTTCCAAGCTTCGTGTTAAAAGGTCTGGTCTGATTCCTTAACAGGCTGTTGTGAAGGTGAGGAGGAAAGAGGATGGCTGGCCCTCCTTTTATCTGTTCAGAGAGCCAATTGCGGTGGCAAATTCATCTTGCAATACCCGTGGGGTGGCTTGTTGGCTCCTTAAAGTTAAACTAGGTGACAACATTGCTGTCTTTTTCTTTTTCTTTTTTTTTTTTTTGGACACACTCCGAACATTTCTGCTGTTTTCCATCCAGCCCTTTCCTGGCCTTGTAATACGATTCCGCTGGGTAAGCGTGTGCCGGTATGCAAAGAAGATTTGTAATGAGATGGGTAAAACTGTCTCACACCACAAACAACGAGAGGGAAATGGAGCCATTTGTGTTGACAAAAATTGCATTAATGTTATTTCTGTTCCTGTAGTGAAAGATACACTAATCTTGTTATTTGGGGTTAAAAAAACCCTGACTCTTTAGTGGTTTTCAGCCCGAGAAGATGTTGCACTGGGTTTTACTTTGAAGTATACAGGCCTAGAAGTGAGCTAGATAAACTGGGCAATACAAGAAGACATGGGCTAGAGTCTCTATGCCAGAATCTTTGGGATATGCTGTTACAAGACTTCGTTATTCCAGTCACAGATAGGAAATTCCCACCTTGCAGAAGGGTGAGATTTGCCATCTGTACCCAGAGCTGTTAGGGACCGAACCTGGGACCTTTAGCGTGCAAAGTGTGTGCTCCGCTGCTGAGCTTGGTCCCTTAGCACTTTGCTGAATCTAGAGATGATGGTGGTGGGAAAGTATTCTGGTTTTATGTTGCCGTTGTCATAGGATCCTGGGAAACGTCATTGGATGGGGAGTAAAGTGGTAAATTTGTGCTCTGGGTGAGCGTGTGTTGGAAATTTTGAAAAGCTGGCTACCTACCCTCCCCATATTTCAGGTTGTTAAGGGTACTTCAGCCATGCAATGCAGATATTCCTTGAGATGCCAGGCTAATTAAAAATTGTACAATAATGGCTCTTTTAGGCTTATTTGCAAGGCTGAGTTTACCTGCTGCCATACCTTCCTACAGAGAAACCTGGGAATTGTAGTAGATATAGTGAGCATGATTTAAGATCCTCAGTCCTTATAGAGAACTACAGTTTCCAGGTTATTTGACAGAGGGCACTGAATGTAAACCTGTCGTGTAGAAAGGAGCAAAGGGCTGTTCTTTGCACTTGTAGAACTGTTATAATCCTGTACAGTGGTCCCCCGGGTTGCGAAAGTAATCCGTTCCGGGATCACTTTCATAACCCGGAAGTGTTCACAACCCGGGGGACCGCTTTTTTTGCTGCACAGCGCGCCGGAGCGCGCTGTTTTAAAGGGCCCGGGTTGCTTTTTTCTTTCGCAACCCGTGGATTTCTTCGGATCCCGGGGGCTTTTTTTCGGCCCCGGCCGTTTCGGGTCCCGGGGATTTCGTTCCCTGGGGGATTCGGATCCCGGGGGACCACTGTATATGTCACGATTTCTCGTGATGACAGCTACTCGTTCTGTCTCCCGGACTGCAAGGCACGCCACTAGGAGAGTAATGTTGGGAGCGGATGACAGCTGAACTCTCTGTCGGATCAGGGCTCTTTCAATTGCTCACCGCAATTGAGCCGGGGCAACTTCCCTGACACTTTTGATCATTTGCTCCATGTAATTAAAGGCTGCCGATGCCTGTGGCTGAAGCTTAGAAGCGGTCTGGAAAAATGAGCTCATTTTCAAACCATCTCCAGAGCTATTTCTAGTGGATGGCTTTGTCCTCCAATATGATCGAGCAGCAAGCCACAGCCGTTAGCGATGGCAGTTATCTATGAAAAATGAGAAATCGGGGACTCTTTATCTGAGCGCATGAAATCCAGGCCTGGGTTTTGCTGGTTGGTTGATTGGTTGGTTTCCCAACCATTCCCAACCGCTCCTCCAAATTTTCTTCCAAATAACCTTTGGCTTGTTTTTGTCAAGTGGCACCATCGTTGCTTAATGACCCGGCGAAATGTTCCCTTTCAGAGTAGCTATTTACCGACTCATTAGAGCATTTGGGGGGGGGGGGGGGGGGGAAACAACTATTTATACACTTTTGTTTTCTGGTCAGGTTGTATTTCTCTCTGTTCGGTACACCTAGCTTGCAAAAACGCAGAATAACGCTTGGTCTGCAATGGCACGGATAACATGACAAGCGGGAGCCATTTTGCTCTTGCTGACAATATCCAGCTGCAGCAAAGATGAGATCATCAGATCTCTTACATAGATATCCAGCCAAATGAGCTTTTTTTTTTTTAGGGAGAAAATTTTGTTCAGCCCTTTTCCCTGTCTGATACTCAGGGAAGAACCGGCATGCTGGTCGTTTTGGCAGTGAATAGGCCTGAATTTGCCGCAACCGAGATACAAAAACACAGGTCGCAGTTGGCATACATTGCGTCCTTTTCATATAGGTTTCTGACCACAAAAAGTCATGCCTTGAAACAGTCCCTCCAGCAGTAGCCCTCCAATCTGCTCTCCTTTGGACGTTTGGGACTATAACTCCCATGATCCTCAGCCAGGAGGGCCATGGTGCATCTGTTAGCTTGCAGCAAGATCGAAAGACTCCAGATCTGTAATGGTATGTATAACAAGCCAAGTGGGAGCCATTTTGCTCTTGTTGACAGTATCCAGCTCCATATAAGACAAGATCACGGGACCTCTGGTATCGATGCCAAGTCAAATAAGTCTTGTAATTCGAGGCATCCATTGGGAAATCACCTAGAGAAGGCTGCTGTAGAGTATCCACAGCCCTAGTCATTTTTCGATGGAGACTAACAGATGTGCTGGCTTAGAATTCTGAGAGTTGCAAACCAACCACTTTGGAGGGACACAGGTTGGGGATCTTCTACATAGCCTTTGGAAGCCTGGGTTTCTTGCCTATCCCCTGCTTTTCTCCAGATGTTTCTGTGGCTGCTGTTGCTGTTCAGTTATGCAGAACTCTTATCCTTTAGTGCACTTTCACAACCTATTAAAAGCAGAAGACATCTACCAGATCCGACCAAAGGACCAAACTAGTCCAGTGATTTGGAAGGCCACCAGCCAGGCATGGAGGCATAGCACCTTCTCCTTGTTTCGCCCCAGAAGCTGGAAATTTGAAGGCACGCTCACTCAGATATTGGAGATAATATGTAGCCATCTGCCTCAGCTATTTATGCCATTCGATAGCCTTTTTCTAGCGTCCCTTGAGTGTCACATATTGGGTAACCAGCTTTGCATGCAGAAATCTCTGACACCTGCAGGCCGGTGTGTCTGAAATCTTTGAGAGCTCTTCGGCGGACAGTACTGAGCATGACAGACCGAGGATCTGGCATGGTATAAAGACAGAAAGCTGCTTGTTTGATCTCCACAACAACCCTGTGAGGTTGGTTAGTTCCAGGCCTTATGACTTGCCTAAAGCTACCCATTGAAATTCAGGTGTGAGCAGGGATTCAAATCCAAGCCAAATCTGGTACTCTGTCCATTCACGTTATCTGCTCCATCACCTGTTCCCAGTTTCTGTACCCGTGTCTCTAGTTTCCTTAGCAACCCAGCAGGGAGGTTGCGGTGTAGTGTCTTTTGGGGGCCGTCACGCAACCGTCTCACCGCAGGGGCTTGGCCTGTCATCCTTGGCCTGTAAAGAATCAAGGAGAACTGCCTGCTTCTGGATGCTCAGTATCAGAACGATGCTTTGGGCCACGACGGTTGAGAATGGCCAATTGCCCTTGCTATGAATTTTAAGAAACTGCATAATCGGACCCCCCGTGGGGTTAGGCAAAGATGATACTGTCAAGTGAAAACAATGATTTAATGGCGGCATGACACGAAAACCCTGGGACTAATGGAACACAACCTCGAAATTGAAGCTGAGTGAATGTTTAAGGCTCCTAGACTGCAATTATGATACAGTCTCTCCCTGCAGCTGTCATTACAATCACAAAATGTCAGGAGCGATTAGTTCTCTCTCAGAAGGTCAAATAACAATGGCGAGGACGCCTGTGTGCTGACAGTAAGCCACACCAGTGGGCAAAGCATGGGCCACGCTCTGTATTCCCGTGACACCCTGCAATTTCGCCACAGCAATAGCCTCCTTCGCGTGTGTCAGCAGAACCTCTCCGGGGCTACGTTTCAAGACAGAGACTGCTGTCCTCCAAGACGGCGGATCTGATGTTCCTCTGTAATATATCATTTTTTTAGAAAAGAACATGCTGCCGTGCTCTTTGCCAAATGGCGAGAAGTTGTTCCAGGGGCATCATTTGCCTGGCTCTTGTTTCCTTTGGAAGGCAAGGTGACTTAAGGCACTTCTGTAAGGCCTGAATTTGACAAGGTGAACACAGATAGAGCTCATTCCCTCTCTCTCTGACTTCAAACTACAATTTCTGTATCATACAGTATGCTTCTCCCCCTTCATCTTTTTTACATAGATGTGCGCATGCACAAGTGGATGTCTACCCAAAGAGGCACGGTTAGATTATATTATCAACTGGTATTATTTATTAAAGTATTTATATCCCGCCCTCTATCCAGGGATGTCAGGACAGCATACACTAAAATGAGTTTAAGGCAATGAATAGCAGTGACAATAAAAGGCTAGAAATATATTAAGTCATTTATCACTTAACACCAAACAATTTAAAACCAGAGGGCCTAAATACTGTACCCTAAAGGCACCAGATCCTGTCTGCTCTTGGAAGCTAAGCAGGGTCAGCCCTCCTTGGTACGTGGATGGGAAAACCACCAAGGAATACTAGGTGCTATAGGCTATATTTCCAAGGAAGGAACTGATAAAATCACCTGCAAATATTCCTTGCCTGAGAATACCCTATGACATTCAGAGGGTTGCCATAAAGAGACAGGCGACTTGAAGGGGCGTGCACATGGACACACACATACAAATAGTTTAAAATAATGTCAACGATAGCGGATGTGGAAGGTAAGCCTGCAGTTTGAATCGATTCATTCGTCATTGTAAACCGGAAGTGGGTTATTTTATTTTATTTTGCAGGAAAAAAAAATGCAATTGGAGCAAATGTAGTGTGAACACTGGCAAATCGGTCCATTGTTTCGGATCGCAAAGTGATTTATTTGCAAGTGGGAGTAAGGCCATTGTACGTTCGATCCTAGAGGAGGGCTCCAAGGTCCACTCAGCCTTCCATCCAGCTTGTTAGGGGAAATTGGCTTAGAGATTGTAAACTGCTTAGGGAGTGCTAGTTCACTGACAAGCGGTATAGAAACGTACTCGCTAATGCTATAACTTGGCAGTGGGTAAAGGTAAGGTTCTTTCGAGCCAGCCTTCTCCAGCCTGGAGGCTTTCGGTGATGTCTGACTACAGCCCTCCTCCCCAGCCAGCTGGTTGAGGACGGGGAGAGTTGTACTGTAGTACAAACCATCTGGAGCATGTCAGGTGGGGAAAGCTGAATTAAGCAGCCATTCTGTCCAAACACCAAGCTGCTTTGCACCAATCAGATAGCAAACGTGTAATAATCCTTTCCTTATAAGTGGCCCAGGAGGAGAGCACAGATGAGCGATTCCGTGGAGGATTTGGCACAAATAACCCTGGCTACTCCCAGGCTATAACTGGTGCAAAGGTACACCAACCTAGCTGTGGCCGGGTATATTGGAAAGCACAGGACGTCTGCTGTGGCTCATAGCTGCATGAATAGTTTTTGCATGACAGCCTCAAGACTTGAAATTTTTGGCCATCTCTAATCTAATTGCAAAGACTTCTGTAAGGTTTTTGATAGGGGCTGTAGGGAATCTAACATTTTATTTGTAGGGCAGGGATCAGTGATGTTTGAAACCATGCATTTCACTGCTGACTTGGTCATAACAACAGAGGACGTTATTTAATATATAATCTACTTTCCCCACCAAAATGATGCTCTGTGTAACTAGCAATAATAAAACACAGGTTGAGTCTCTCTTATCCAAAATGGGAAGCATTTTGGAATTTTGATTTTTTTCTTCTTCTTCAAATTTTGGAATATTTGCGTATCTATAGTGAGCTATCTTGGAGCTGGGACCCAAGTCCAAATACAAAATTCATTTATTTTTCATAGACATCTTATATAGACATAGCCTGGAGAAAATTTTCTACAATATTTTAAATAATTCTGTTCATGAAACAAAGTTTGTGTACAATGAGTAATCAGAAAGCAAAGGTGTCATTATCTCAGGCACCCATGAAAAAATATTAGAGTTTTGGGATATTTCGGATTTCGGAATTCCGTATAAGGGAGATTCAACCTATACACATTAAAACCTGAAACCTTTTTTAAAAATATAATGTACAGTGGGCCCTTGTTATCCGTTGGGGTTTGGTTCCAGGACTCTCTGTGGATAACAAAATCTGTGGATGCTCAAGTCCCATTAAATATAGTCGCGCAAGAAAATGGTATCCCCTATATAAAATGGAAAAATCAAGGTTTGTTATTTGGAATTTTTACTTTTTGGGAATATATTTCAAGCCGTGTATGCTCAAATCTGTGGATAAAAAAATTGTGGATAAGGAGGGCCAACTGTACAATGCTTTCTGGATATGAGGGACCTGGAGACTGTGGTACATGCTTTGGTTACCTCACGTTTGGATTACTGTAACGCGCTCTACACAAGGCTACCCTTGTGCTTAACTCGGAAACTTCAGCTGGTCCAAAACATGGCAGCCAGGCTTATCACCGGAACATCGAGGAGAGAACACATAACACCTATGCTCAAGTCTCTCCACTGGCTTCTGATTAGTTTCCGGGCGCAATACAAGGTGTTGGTTTAAACCTTCAAAGCCCTACATGGCTCGGGTCCATCCTATCTCAGGGTCCGCCTCTTCCCATATGAGCCCCCTTGCATGCTCCGGTCCTCTGGGAGGAATCTGCTACAACCCATTAAGACCAGACTGCCGCAGACCTCTCAGAGGGCCTTCTCCGCCATCGCTCCCAGACTGTGGAACGACCTGCCGGATGAGATGCATCTTATCACGACCCTGGGCGGCTTCAAAAATGCCGCCGAGACACATCTCTTCCGGCAGGCCTTTCCGGACAGCGGCTAACCATCCCTGTCTCCAAGACATCTATCCAGCCTTTCCCAGCCACATCAGATATCACCTCAAGTCTGCCCATAAATTTATTGCTGCTGTTTTAACCCTGCGCTACTTTAATCCTATTTTAAGGGATGGGAGGAGGGATTGGGATGTAACATTTTAATTGTACTTGTTTTTAAATGTTGTACTCTGCCCCGATTGCTCGCTCAGAAGGGCGGGTTATAAATAAATAAATAAATAAATTATTATTATTATTATTATTACTACAAAGAAATTAGTCTAAAACACAGTTAAATATGCACCAATAAAGGGCATTGCCAATTACTGACCAGCTCATAGGCAAAAGACCTGCTAAATAAAAATATCTTACTGAAATTCCTATACTAGCTGCCCAGTGCTCCATCAAGGTTGCTTTGATCGTGGGCTACAACTTGACTTAAGATTTTGGGTTCTTTCCTTGTCTCTCCACGAAAGGCTTCTTGAAAACATGTCATCGTCTCCTGGGGCTTGTCCTAAAAACAGGTTCTGTCCTTGGGTACATCCTTTGGAAATCTTGTTTCCGTTGGCTTTTTTGGTATCCATATACTCCCCGCAGTTGTTGCACCCCTTTTTTGCACCCCGCTTGCAAGCAGGCATAAAGTGACTTGCATGAACTGTCTGATTAAAAAGTTCAGGCGACGCGGCCAATGTTTTCATTCTTCTGAGGCTGGACCAGCTGCTGTGTGAGGAATTGGTGCCAGGATGCCTGTCACGTTGCATTCTTCATCTTGTCAAGATTTGCGGCGTGTTTATTTCCTGGGCTAGACGCTGGTCTGACAGTTGGGCATCTCGGTTCCGAAAGCACCGCGCGACATCCTTTGGGGTGAAATGTGACAAGTGCCAGCCACATGTCCTGCAATTCACATGGTCAGCAATTCTGGAAGTCTGCAAGGGCTTCATGCGATCCAAGGCTCACCTGGAGAAACCTTGCGGAATCCCATCGTTCCAGAGGCTGTCGTTTAACGGTAAGAGTATCAATATTACATGCAGAAGGTCTCCAGTTGAAGCCCTGGCATTTGTAGGCGGGACTGGAAAAATGGCTGGCTGAAGCCTTCAAGAGCCATTATCTGTTATTGTGGACAATATCCAGCTGGATCAAGAGTTTTTAAAAATCCATCCTGGTTTTTATAATCTGCAAACGGCCTGAAGTCCCAGTGCTGTGAAACAGGCAGGATATAAATAAATAAAACCATCACCACCATTAATAACATAATCTACTTGAGCTGTGGAGCAGCTTCATGTCTTTTGTGTGTTCAAAACAGTGGATGTGGAAAAAAGGAGGAACTGGAAACTTTTCCGGACAGTTTTCACAGGGCCTTCTCTTTTAACATCAGGAATCTTACCAGTAATGTCTCGGAGAGCGATCTCTTATTTTCCTACCTATTTTAAAATGCCAAGAGTCTGGTCCGCAGTGAATTGGTCTTCTCTCGCTTCCTACTTTTTCCTCCTGCCTGAGAAATCTTAGCAGCACTCCCCTGTCTACTAGCCTTTTCAAATGATGTCCATAGATCACGACAGACAGGCCGTCCTTTTGATTCTGGGAAGCCCCCCGTGTGGGATTTTGATCCGAAACGGCTCCCTGCAACTTGAGCAACACCCAAAAACACAGTGTCAGATTGTGAAACATGGATCACAATTTTCCAATGAGTCATGGATCCACCACCTACATAGAAAAAAATCCTTTTCTTTTCTATTAGAAGATATCCTACTTTCTGGGTTCAAATCAAGTGGGTATCCATCCAGAATCAGACACACTGAGGCTTCACATCCCCCTCAAGGCTCCCATTATCATCAGTATTGAAAAACATTTAATGGAGCCCAGCCTGAAACCAGGTCTCTGCCCAGGCGCCAGTGAAATTCATCATGGTTCCAAAGACGACTTCATGAATGCGTTTCGGACAAAGCAAGGTTTTTTTTTTTATCATAACAGCACTTATATATGTTTCCTCTGGAGTGCGAGATGGATAGAAAGCTAAACCCTGAATAGGACAGATAAGGAGGAACCTCAGCCAAGGAAAGGAACATGGAACAAATGGAAGATTTAGGGAGGGTTATCTTTGACACTCCTCCTAATGGCCATGGAAATGAAACAAACAAAGCAAAACCAGAAACCTGGAAGCAGAAATAAAGGCTCAGTCTGTACAATAGGGTGTATTTTTATTTTATTTTATTTTTTTGGCGGGTGGACGAAGAGAGAAGAAAGCTCTGGCTCATGCGGATACACTGGGGGAGGAAAAACCCTGTTCTTTTCAGATACTATGGCTGGGCAAGGAACCAAGACTGGATGAAATCATTCAGGGACTCTAAGCCCAAATGTAAGAATGGCACTAACTGGATTTACGCGAAAAACGGTTCTTGCATCTTAATTCTTAAAAGGCAGCAATTCAGAACTAATTTCCTGCAGAGCAGTCCGGTTATTCATTTGGACTGCTCAGGAAGTAGGAACATTGTAGTCGATAGATTTGCCACCAGTCGGTTGGGTGGCAGGGAACGCCGTCTTAGGAGGCAAAGGAAAGGAATGCCAACACAATGAAACTGAATGGAGCAGTTCTGTTTCCCCGCCACCAAGTCAGGTGTCCCGACCTGAGTTTGTCGATGTTTTTATGCATCTGAAATGATTGGTAAGAAAGTTCTAAGAAACCATAATAAAACAAGCAAGGCAACCCAGGGCATTTCCATGTTAAAAATATACAGATGACAAAATGAAGCCTCATGCAGAGGAGCGGAAGGACTCGGTCAAACAAAATGCTAGCACTTTTTAAAGCTCCTAGATTTTTGGAAGTGCTTAAAGCGAGATAGAAACCCGATTCTGACGTAACCATCTTTGCTCCAGTAAACTGTAGTTTATAGGTCTCTGGGCACTTCCAGTGTTATAATATCTATAAACTGCTTACATAGGAAGATTTCAAAAGAATCTGCAACAATATTAAAGCCTACCCCCCCCCCCCCAAAAGAGGGGATGAAAATCAAGATTATCCAAAAATAGATGATACAGTGGGTTGCACTGGGAAGGCGTGCAAAAAGTGGTGGATTTCCAACATGTTCAAATATCAAAATGGTATTGTAAGGCTCTGCTGATCATGGTGTCTCCCCTGCCAGGTAGGTCCTGGCTAGCATACCGGGATGAAATGTTTGCAATCCTGGTTTGTAGTCTGAGTTCAGAAGGCAATTTTCTGCTTCAGATACAACAGGAAGCTGTGGTTTTAAAAAGCTCCAAAATGTGCCATTCAAAGAGATGGGGAGATGAAAGGAGAGGTGGAAGCAGACAAGCACAGATTTATTCTTGCTCCCAGAAAGGCATCACATTGAAATGAGGCTACTTGAATTGGGCCACTGAGCCACATGCTGAGCATCTGAAGTCCATGGGCCTAACAGATTGATCCTAATATATTTGCTCAGAAGGGCCAACCGTGTTCAATGGGACTTACTCCTTCCTGAGCCCCTTTCATATTGTAGCCTACGAACATTGCCTGGATCGTCGGCGCAATCCGGGTTTTTCGAGCTCATCTAATTCATTTCCTATTTTTGCTCCCCTCGGTTTGTTGGATTAATTAAGCTTCCCTATTTCCAGAGACGTGAGACTTTCGTTTTTTATTTCTAAAAAAAAAAAAAACGAAATGGGAAGCTGTGAACAAAAATGAAAGGGAGACATTAGCAGTTAACATTAATAATGCATATATTAAGAGCCTCTTGGGAAGATGTACAATGTACGTTTAAAACCTCTTGTGAAAGCAGGCAAAATATAGCGCCTTTTTTTTTTCCTTTTCAGTTAACAAGCCTGCATGTGGAATAAGGTTTTTGCTAAGGAATTAAGGTTTGCAGCACAGTTCGGTCTGCTCGGCTTTCCCTCCTCCTTTTTCTGTAAAGTATCCTTCTAGGTTGCATGTTTGCTGGGCCAAAACTCGCAATTATTAGAAATGAGCATGAAGCCACGGGAGATATATTAACATCATCAGGATATATTTCTATCAAAAGTCCAGTTGTTGCTCCTTATATGCAGAAGAGATGTAGGCCTGCTCTAAGAGGGTATGGTCAGTTCCCAATAGAAATAGGAAAGCCGGGCGGGGGGGGGAGACACCCTTCCTCAGCTCACCATTTGTTTTAGATTATTTAATATTTTATTTATATCCTGGCGTTCTTTTTGTACAGGATCTACGGTGGCTTATAAGCATTAAGAAACCAAAGTATGCACAAAGTTTAAAAAAAATGATATAGCTTTTTGTGGGTTTTTCAGACTCCGTGGCCATGTTCTAGAAGAGTTTATTCCTGACGTTTCACCAGGAACGTGGCTGGCATCTTCACAGAGAATGCTGGCATGGAAGAGAGTGGGTATATATATACTGTTCCACTCTCTTCCATGCCAGCATTCTTGGATATGATGTTGACTGCCTCGAGTACATAATGCAAAGGCTGAATATGAATGGACATCAAATGCAGCTATATTGCCAGACTCTTTGTGGCAAGAGGCCTATGGATATGAGAAAATGTTGCAACACAGTCCTCACCTTAACCGCAGATAACAGGACATTTCAATAGTATATAATTGTATTAAATATTGATAAAATCAAGCGTTTACATTTTAGAAACAATAGGGAAAAAAAAGGACCCTGTCTTTCTCGGTTATCTTGATGCTTTAGCTCTTATTGGCAAGATGATTGGAAATGTTTTCCCTTATATCCACACAACAGAGATTAGCTGCTTACTTTTTTAAAAAATGAAGCTGGTACTCAGTGAGGAATATCCAAGATATCCAAGAAGGGGTTAGGTTTAAGGGAAGGAGATCTTCTCTAGCCTACAATCCCTTGTCTTTGTGAATATGACACCGAGTGCTCAGCTTTCATGGCTGGCATCCATAGTTTTTTGTGGGTTTTTCGCTCAAAGAATTTATTCCTGACATTTCGCCAGCATGTGTGGCTGGCATCGTCAGAGAATGCTGGCATGGAAGAGAGTGGAATAGTATATATATACCCACTCTCTTCCATGCCAGCATTCTCTGAATATGCCAGCCACGTTCCTGGTGAAACATCAGGAATAAACTCTTCTAGAACATGGCCACAGAGCCCGAAAAACCCACAAAAAACCACCTCAGAATTGTCCAGATCTTAGTGTTGTTGTTTTTTTCATGTGGCTAATAAACATTTAAAAATGTTTCAGCTTATTAAAACAAAAACAAGCACCGCATTCTGTGTAATGTTCTTTTGCCATTTTTTTAACAGAGCTTTTGGTCTGATGAATCTGAATGGAAATCCAGGTCTTTCATGTTCAGGGCAAGATGAAAAGGGTCGTTCTAAGCGATTGCTATTGAAGGAAGTGGGAAGAAGCATAAAAGGCAATGACTGCCCTGGGTGCCGGTCTGAATGGTGCCTGTAAAAAGCAGCTTTTTTTTCCTCCCCCAAATGCAATCTGGGAAGACAAGCAGCAGGCTGCCAAATTCCCAAGCAGTTTGAAGCGAACTGATTGCCTTTATTTATAGGTGGACAAGTTCATTTTTACCGAGCTGATTGTTCGTTTGCTGCTGCCCTATTAGGCCCTGTCCTGTGGCTAACAACCACCCTGCGCTGCCCACTGCCCAGATTCATTTTGATCGCCGGCTTTAATGTTTTGTAGCCGAGGCTTTTCAAACAGCTTTTCCAATGAGAGAGGGAGCAGTGATTCATTAAGCAGCATCAAGCTCCATCTAGCGGTGCTTATCTCAGAGCTTGGAGAAGTTACTTTCTTGGGTCACGATGCCCAGGATCCCCCAACCAGCCCAGGCTGGGGATTCTAAGGGTTGCAAAAGTATGCACAAGAATGGTCTGTAACAGCAAAATTCTGCACTGATGACACATTTTGCCTTATCTTTCAGGAATTCCTGAGAGAGGAGATCCCCCACACAGAAGCCATCGAGCACAAGGAACCCGTTAAGCTTAAGAAGCCAAAACCAAAGGAAAAGGTAACGGGCCCACCAAACAGCTGATATACGAACTTGATTTAAGCCGGCAGCTTCCAAACTAGGAGGCAGCTCTGCCTTGAGAAACGCTAAACTTTGACCGGGAATTGGGATGTTCATCTGCTGAGAGCCGATTTGGTTTTCGCTGGTGTAAAGCTTGGATTTAATTTATTTCAAGATACCGAGACATCCCTATACATAAGGGTGGCAAAGTCCATGTCGCTTTGGCTACAGCCCCCCAAGGATGTTCTTGTGGCCCTCGACATCTCAAGAACCCACAGACCAATGTTCTTCTAGACAAAAAAAAAAAAGTGAAGTGCTGTTCCAGGAAGCCTCTGTGCCTTTTAAATACACCGAAAGGCTTCCCTGTACTGTTTAACATTCATTTTTGAGACTCATTGGTGGACTTCCAGACACTTTGGTGCGGGATTTCGGTATTATTTTTTGGTAATCCATGTCACCTCCAGATAGTCCTAGGGTTGACCTGAAACAGTTGCCCACCCCTTGCTACCCATCAAGATTAAGCAACTTCTGAGGGTCTTGGGGCCATTTTTGTTCTCACCCAGATTCTGGTAGGCTACAATCCCAAATCCGCACCCCCCCCCCCAATGCCAAATTTTGCCCCAGAAACCTAAGGCACAATTTATTATTTAGACATTATTTTGCTCTAACTGGAAAAAAAAAAGCCTTGTTAAGAAACAAGAACTCGCTAAATACTTCTATTTTCTTAAAAGGTCTTCTCAATGCTAACAAAATAAAGCTTGCAGGGGTGTCTAAATGGGATGTCGTAGTTCAAGGGCAGCTTCTGGGAACATGATTTGCAATTTCATGGGCAAAATGTCTAAAACTGAAGAAGTGGCAAGAATGTAGGTGCATTAAGAAACTGAAAATCCTTTAAATACTTGCTGTTTCCGTTGGAGAAGCAGCCATCCCCAGGCAAGTGTTTCTTCTGTTTCTGCAACCTTCTATCATCCTTTGTAGGAACCTGAAAAGAAAGTGGTGACCTTTAGACACTTAGAAAAGGATCTGAGGAGCCTCCATAGAGACCTTTCACACACAAGGTAAGAAAGATGATGCGGCAACATGCGGTGACATCCAGAGAGGATCCAACCACCCTTAACTGCAAACACAAGAATGGGTAGATGTTGTTGGGTGTCACCCTTCTGTTCTGGGTTAAATACAACAAGTGGCTGATGTGACCAAGGGCATGACATAAAGCCACAGGAGGAGGTCAGCTTACTGAAAAATCTGGTCATTGAGTCTAGTCATTGGCAATGGGAGTCCAGGATGTAGAAGAAAGGCCGGATATAAAGAAGTAAAGGATTTTCCCAGGGCTGTAGCTACTGGGAAGGTGTCAATGTGTAAATATGGTATTGTAGGTGCTGTATAGTGATCTGTCAGGAGGGAGCAAGAGTGTGAAATGTTGGGGGGTGAGGCATGATTGACTGAATGTTGACAGTTAAGTCAGGGTCAGCTAGGTTTACAAGGCGATAGGGAAAGAGTGAGATATGTTACCGTCAATTCGGATTTAGATGCATTAAATCAGTAATCTTCAACTGTATGGTGAACTATTATTTTTGTATCATACATCTGTGCCTGTGGGAACTATACGAAAACACTATCGGAGAAGCTGCGTTCGGATGCAGAGTGTCTCCGGTGGCAGCAGTAGTTCCAGGGCAGTGGTGTCCAGTGGCTGGATTACAAGAATACAGTCCCATACAGAAACCATGAGGACATCTAGAAAGTCCCCAGGTAGGGTGCCACAGCGGGGACTAGCAAAGGTCCCCACAGTTGGTGGGAGAAGTAGGAAAGGTGGAGACCCACAAAGTCAACAGGAGATCACAGACATAGACTGATGTCCTTGAAGCATTACTACCATGTTCTATGGATCAGTGCGCTTGTGTACTTCTGACTGTGCTGCCAGGCCAGGCCAGGGCTTGAACTGAAAATCTGCCAGGCCTAAATCATTCTGCCTGCTTTCTTCACCCTTGAAAGCAAGAAAAAAAAGGAGAGAGGGGGAGCTGACGCTGGGAAAATAACCTGTTTTTCTCTCCAACTCAGACTTTTCATTTTTGGCCTTTGAAAGTCCCTATCTCTCCTCTACAACCCCCTTGTTTATTTCCTTTGCCCAGCAGCTCAGGCTTTTCTTTATAGTGGCGACGGTGGGAGGAGGAGGTATGACTGGAGTGTATGGACAAGAAAGAAAGATTGCGCCGCCGCTTGGGACGCTGGCATTATCTGCCAACACTTGTTTCCACTGTCGCTAATGCTTCATAATGCCAGTTGCTTGGAAACAGGTGCTCTGTTGCCATTCCCCCCCGCCACCCCGGGTTTGGCAGCCGATGCTCTAATTGGCATGCTTCTTGCGCAGTCACGGCTGGAGGTTTGCAAAATTCTTCTCCGGCAGAAGAGGAGAAAACTTTCTTTCTCCATGAATGACAGCTCCCATTAATTAGACGGCAGACATGAGGAGACAGCAAGCAGAGCCCACGGATGGATGAAATACCACCTATGCCATCCGTCATGAAAGGAAGCTGCTATTTTGGGTGCCTGTCAACAGCCCTGCCTTTCCAGGTTGTTCACTCAAATCACAATTTATCCTATGGCAGAACTCCATGCAGTTTCGTACCTAGGCACCATTCACTCCTTGTTCGGTTCTGTCATCTCTGTAAACATGACTGCAAGGATCCTGCAAGAAGGCCATCTCTGATGGATGCCCGTATTTTTTGTCTTCATTGAATGCCTCAGCTAGGGCTCAAGCTCGAAACAGGGAGCGCTACACAACCCCCCATGCGGAACGGTATCATTGCACAACGTGTCGATGACTAGGTGCCATTGTGCAGTGCACAATGCACAACGGTAATGCAAAGTGTAGGATGAACAACCACAGTGTACAATTTGCCAAGACAGGGCACTGAGGAACATGCTGTCTGCACAATTCAACTTCCACACTACCAGCAGAATATGTTCATTGAGCATTGGTGACTTTTTGACCCTGCCTACATAGCTTGACTTATGTATGTGCGTGTCCCCGACAGAGTGCCAGCCATAGTGTAGGGAAGCTTTTGCTTAATAATTGTCATTTGTATTTTTTGTGTGTGTGTGTGGGTGGGTGGGTTTTTCGGGCTATGTGAGCATGTTCTAAAAGAGTTTATTCCTGATGCAGTCTCTGAAGATACCAGCCACAGACGCTGGCGAAACATCAGGAATAAACTCTTCTAGAACATGGCCACATAACCCCCAAAACCCACAAAAAACTATGGACGCCAGCCATGAAAGCCTTCGACTTCAAATTGTAATTTGTCTTACATAGCAATAATATATATTCTTTGCACAAACACACATCTAGCTGCTGTGGAGCAGTTACAGCACCAAAAGAGGTGGCACCAGACCGCCCTTTTTGGGCGGTCTGTACCACCCCATAATGTATTCTAGGCACAACACAAGGTGTTGGTTATCACCTTTAAAGCCCTACATGGCTTGGGCCTGAGTTACTTGCAGGAACGCCTCTCCCTACATAATCCGCCCCGCACTCTTAGAATAACTGGGAAGAATGTGTTAGAATACCAGTCAACTAGGCTTAGATCGACTTCCCAAAGAGCCTTTACTGTAGCTGCTCCAAAATTGTGGAATAGTCTTCCAGAAGAGATCCGTTATATTGCCTCCTTGGAGGCATTTAAGAGGGCATTTAAGATGGATCTCTTCCGGCGAGCTTATGTGTTTTAGTGGACTGTAATCCTGCCTCGATCCATCTGGGAGAGGCGGGAAAATATAACTAAACTATTATTATTATTTGATCAAATTACCAGCGTACCTGTAATAGCTTCTTAGTGTTATCCCAACATGAGATAAATGGCTAAAAAAGACCTACATTATTGGGTTTTATGGAGTCTGTGCCTGTATCTGTTTGCTCAGATATAAGTTTCATGACATTGACTGAACTTGTTCCCAAGGATGGGAGGTGGGAGAGACGGCAGCCTTAGATATATGCATTTTTCCCTCCAAAGACATGCATCAGACCTCATTAATATTGGAGGGGAAAGCCTGACTTAATTCCTTTGTCATTCTTCTTTACAATGAACGAATAGCTCAGAGGTTGTAGAGGGTTTAAAATAATTAAACACATGTGCCATTCTACTAAGCCTTCGAAAGCGTGTTTGCAGTCAACTGGCTTGTTTGCTGGTCGGCGATTTTTTTATTATTGTTATTATTTTGGTATGGCGCGAGGCTGACCTTTATCTGTGTTAATTTAATCTTATAAAGCAGCTGGAGTATTCTGCTGCAAAATTATTAGCGCTCAAAAGGCGCTCTTAATTTTCCCACTGACAAAGATATTGGTTTACAAGAAAGACATGCCCTTTTGTCGGGAAGGTGGTGGAGAATCCGTGTTATGACTTGCAGTCGGCTGGAGCTCAATTACCGTAATAAATGCATTCCAAAGTTCATCTCCAATGCATTTGCATTTTAATGAATGATTCCTTACCTCCCCGTCAAGTTGGCGGCAAAGGCTAATTTTATTAAGTTGCTACCTAAATGCGACCCTTTGAAACCAGACTTTTAAATGGGGAAACGTTTGCTTGGCGGCTTGCACTAAAAAACAGGAAGAGCTCTTGTTTGTGTTTGATTCACAGGATCAGAGCTGGGGGGGGGGGAACAATTAATGATTAAATGACCCCCCATTGCCCAAAACCCATGATTGCGTTCGGAATGACCTTCCTTTTGCCCAAAATTGCATGAGATACTTTAATTCGCAATAACATGAAACCCCATGATTGTGTTCGGATTGCCATTGGATTATGCTTCCAATTTCCAACGTCTGATAAGGTCCAATACGACTCTCTGCTACTGGGCTGCTCCTTTGAGATGTAGAACAGGCCCGGGGCCTATGTCTGCCTTGTGAAAAGAGATTTACATGCATTTACATAGAGAGTATGACTAAGGTGAACAGAAGTGACAAGAGGTTTGGCCATAAAAGGCTCAAACAAAAAGATGGAAAGATCAGAGATAAGGCCTAGATTCCTGTGGGCATCTTCCGCATGTATCAGTTCCCCTATGGAAACAGTTGAATATTCTTTATTTTTATTTTTTGCTAACTTATTACCAACTTAGAGAAAGATTAAAGATGGCTAGCTGTGTTGGCCATCTAGCAAACTACAATACCATCCAAAATCTGCAAAACAGTGATACCTTTATTGGGCTAACCAAAATGCAATATCTGTATGGACAGGTTGCCTACCTGTAACAGTATTTCTTCGAGTGGTCACCTGCGAATACATACAAATGGGTTTTATTGCGCATGCGCAGTGCAGCTCGGAAACTTCTGGAATCGCTAGGCAGACTTCGAATTTCAACTTTTTGCAACTTTTTGGCGACAGCTCCACCCATCCCTATATAAGTCTCCTGCTTTCCTGCTCTTTTCCCCAGTTCTAATCTTTTTGCGACTATAGAGTAATTCTTGAGCAGGACACTGAGGGGAGGATGGGCAGGATTTGTGTGTATTCGCAGATGACCACTCGAAGAAATACTGTTACAGGTAAGCAACCTGTCCTTGTTCTTTGTGGTCTCTGCAAATCATACAAATGGGTTAGACTGACAAGCTTAAGTGAAGGTGGAGGGAGTGTCATCAAACCAAATGTATGTTCAAATAAAGTATATTTATCAAACAAGGAATGAACCTTTGAATCAAACAGATTCCATAATATTAATGTAAACAATAAAAACGTTTATAATGCATGACCATTTCTAGAGTCATTATTACGATCAATAAAGATATTCATCTTGCAGTGTTTCACAAAACATCCAACAACAATTGTGCATTGAGCTGCATTATTAGTTTACAGAACTTCCAATAATAATTGTGCATTGAATTGCATTTTCCTGAGTACCTGCAAGCCGAACCCTACGTAGAGGATCAAGCAAAGCATTGAATTCGAGTTCAATGTATTCCCCCACCTCATTCATTCAAGTACAATGTATCTTCAAGGTTTGGCTCAACACAGGTAGTGCAATTACAAAAGTAATAAATATTGCAGCATCATGAAAGTGCAACATATAGGAAACTTTTGTCGTAACAACATTAATTAGAAGTGTCAAAGTAAGCCCAGTTACAGGTAGTCTCTTCTTCGGTTCCGAGTAGCATTGCAACAGTCTCTCGGAACGGCGGGAACCCTTAGTCCTGTCCAAGTAGAAGGCTAAAGCTCTCCCAACGTCCAGAGTGTGCAACCGACGTTCGGTATCAGTGGTTGGGTTTGGTGCCAGGGTCGGCAACACAATGTCCTGACACATGTGAAAGGCAGACACCACCTAAGGCAAGAAAGTGATGTCGGTACGGAGGACAACCTTATCCTTATGAAACCTAAGGAAAGGCTGGTCCCTCCACAAGGCACACAGTTCTCCCGCCCGGCGGACAGAAGTAATGGCCACAAGGAAGGCTATCTTCCAAGTTCACAATTTTAAATCTGAGGTGGCCATAGGTTCAAAAGGTTTAGAAGCCAAGCAAGACAAGACTACCTCCAAACTCCAGGCTGGTGTCAGTACCATCGTAACACCGTGACTGGAGGGTGGTGGTTTTTGAACCCCTTCAGGAAGCTCTTCACCAGTGGGTCTTTCAAGAAAGAGAGTCTGCCTTCAAACTGGAAGTGAGAGCAGATGGCCAAAAAGTAGCATTTGATGGAGCTCAGGCGAAGATCGGATTCGACTAAAGTCATAAGAAAGTCCAGTATGATTGGTGTTGAGACACGGGATGGGGACAAATCTCGGGAAGCAAGAAATTCAACAAACTCCCTCCATTTGGAAGTAAAAGACTTCTTAGTGGCTGGTTTCTGGGTGGCCTGAATTATCCTCTGTACCGAAGTTGATAGTGACTCTAGGGTAGGATTCTCCAAGCCACCAGAGGAAGACTGTCCATGTCTGGGTGACAAATTCGACTGTCATGAAGGGTGAGTAGGGCTGTAACCGGGACGCAAGGCCCCGAAATCTCACCGGAATGGGGGCTGGCAGGTAGCTGACAGACCGTGCTTCCTGGCTGCCACCTTCATCCAGTACTTGAAATTTAGCTTGTCGTCTGTTTCTTTGTTGAATAAGCCAGCGTCATTGAAGGGCATGTCTTCTATTGTTGATTTGGCGTATCACACTCCTTAAACGGAGGCGCCACCACCAGTCCAAATCCAAGTCAAACAGACAGTCCGAGGTCGAAGCCGAGAATAACACGAAGCCAAGGGGTCAAAACAGAGTCAGAAGTCAGGAGAATTGGTCAAAAACGGTCCGTAGCTCAAAGCCAGTAAAGGAGCGATTCACTCAAGCAAAGTTCCAAGCTACTAATGCGGCGGAAAAAAAGAAACTGGGAAACCAACAAACAAACCAAACAGCTTCTTTTATATACCGCTTCATACTGCCTAAGGAGTGTCTAAGCAGTTTACAACTGTAAGCTAAGGAAAGAGCGGGAAAGCAGGGGACTTATATAGGGATGGGCAGAGCTACTGCCAAAAAGTTGCAAAAAGTTACAATTCGAAGTCTGCCTAGCGATTCCAGAAGTTTCCGAGCTGCACCGCGCACGCGCAGTAAAACCCATTTGTATGATTCGCAGAGACCACGAAGAAGAAATCTATAAATCTATATATATATATTCATTCTGTGGATGCTTGTCCTAAAGCATCCAGCTACAGGAACATAGATGTCCAGGGTGGCATTGGGAAACATAGATAGAGAGACATAGCTACATGATACACATACATCTCTTGCTGCACAATCTCGGCCTAGGTATATTTTGCAGACAGGTTTTAATGCCGCACTGTTTCTTCCATTCAGAGACTCCTTTTACCTCTGGCCAGCGCTTTTTATTTTCTTGCAATAGCAAGTTCAGCCATTGCTGTTTCCAAATTATAATAAACGAGATGCAATTATATTTCCTCGTGGCTGGTGAAGCAAAGCCAAGACAAAAATAGGTACAGCTCTGCAAAGCCAAGTGCCTCCCCTAGAATAATTCAATACAGTCCCCCCCCCCCCCATTTCCTCTATTGTAGTCCAAGGCATTTGAAGATGATTTAAAGTACAGAAAGAGCCACAATTTTAAGGCACAAAACAACAAGCGGTGGGGACACAAGGGGACAACAGCGTCACTCACAGGAATATATGCCCCTGACTCCTAACATTTCTTTTAAAACAAATAATTTATCATCAGACGTAGTGACTAATGATAATGTTAAACTGGATATGTTTTGGGGGCACTCTAATAACACTTAACAAAGTAGGCTTTTTGTACTAATATCTCAAGCCCAAACTCTCTCTTTCTGTGTGTGTGTAAACTGTAAGTGGAAACCAGACAAGACAGAGACCTCTATCAGAACACAATCAGGATGGCCTTAGCTTTTTTGGTTTCATTAGTCAAATCTGCCAAATTAAAACTTCATTTGTCTGAAAAGAGCCTTCCTCCTCTTCCCATGGAGCCACCTGAGATGCATCCCCCTCTATCTTGGTGGCCTCTGGTATGTTTTGAACTACATCTCCCATCATCCTTGCTTGGCGACGGGATGATGGGAGCCATCCTCCAACACATTTGGAGCTCACCAGATTCGGCAACTCTACTCCATGGTCTTGCAAAGAGGTTTACATTCCTACCAGGGCAGGAGAGAGTTGTAGAACTGAGATACCCAATTGCTGAATGTCAGCTAGAAATACCGCAATAAATACAAACCAGAGAGGAACGTGGGGCTTTACCTTGAGCTACAGAAGCTCTTCAGCTCTGTGCCATTTGTAAAGTGCCTAACCTTCAGGAACATTGAGCACATTGTTCAGAAGAAGCTGGAGGTAGGTTATGCGCCTGAAAATGAATGTGCTTGTCTGACTGGGATGAGGTAAAGACATGCTTTACACGTGGACGGCAAAGCACTCTCTTCTGATGTATCCATTTTGCTGCCGCTGTGCACCCTCATTTGTCTGTCTCTTCTGTCATCCCACAAAAGACGCACACACACACACACAAGCCTAAGATTCTACATCGATGAAACGGTGTGCAACTTTACACTCATAAGAGTTACGTGGCAGTTGAACAGTGCTGCATCACTAAATTGTGACTTTGCATATCTGAATGCACGACAAAATGTACATATGAATCTGCATGTGCAATGTGCATTGTGCACAATATGCCACAATACAGTGCAGATCGTGCACGTCCATGTGCAAGACACTGCACATCCAGGTTCAGTATGGATCCACATGAAATTGCGTAGGTTGCACTGTTTTTCTTCCATAACCTTGAAGTGCACACAGCGATTCCATTTTGGACAAAAGTGTCAAACCACTTCCCTAGAGAAATTTACATGTTGACCCATGTAAAACACCAACATATATGTCACGTATATCTCCCCTCTGCTGTGTCTGCGGATCTCTTATAGATGAAAGATTTCATCTTTTTAAAAATCAGTTCAGGGAAATTCAGTTGTCTGTACAGCTTGGAAAAGCTTGGAAAAGTTACCTTGTAGGATTCCAGCTTTCAGAATCTTTCTTGGCTTCCTTGAGAAGATATTGGGAGCGACTTTCCCAACCTCGGGTGGCACGGTTCCCTTGACGCTACATGAATGACGAACCGTCTGACGCTACATGAATGAAGAACCGTTGTTTGACCGTCTGAAAGCAAAGACTTGGCATGGAAGCATTTTGTTGCACTCGCAATGAGAAGGAAGGGTCAGTTAGCCTTTTGCTCTGTAGGTTGCAAAACATGATGTTCTTCCTGCTGTCGGTTAAAAAAAATTTTAATGAGAGCAGATGGAGTTTTATGCTTGTGCCTGGAAAAGCTGGGCTCACATTCTTCTTCAGCTGTGTGCTTGCTGCCTTGTGTTCAGTGAGACACTTTCTCTTGGCCTGCACTCTGTTAGACAGATGGGAATATGTTTGTGAGGAGAGAATAGGAAAACCTCACTCAGTAAACCCTGGTGAAATCCCCAGGTACTCACTGCTGTTAATGCGATTGGTATGGGTACCTATATGTATTTTGAATTATTTTTTTGAAGGTTTTGGAAGTGGTACCGGAATGGTATTATTAATATGCATGTTTTAATTGCTCCTAAAGGACCGTTATGTGGTCTTTAAGTTATGTTCTACGGACGTTGGGGTTCTTCAGTTGCAGAGCTGAGTAATAGAGAAGCTTTCCCAAAACAGAGCTTTCCAGGCGTTCATTGCTGACTGCACTCTCTTACAATCTGAAGGTGTAGGGCAGCTTGGGATGTACTATGGACTTGCTCTCCCGTCAGGGTTTGGTCTCCCGTTATCCCCTCTCTTTTTTTGTTTTTACAGGCATTTGATTAACACGGTCAAGATGGGCCGTGGATATTTCCATACCCTTCGTAAAGAAGCCATGGAAAAAAAGAACACAATCCTGCTGGAACAGTGGAAAGAAGAGGAGAGGTTGAAAACAGCATTCCAGCCCCCCAGCTATCCGTCGTCCTCGTCCTCGGATGAAAGCTCGTCCGATGAGGAACCAGTTGAGTAAGTGGCGGGATGTTTGTTTCCAAATGTTTGTTTCCATGGTTTGTATGGTACTATCCCGATCGTGGGATCTGAGTAAGAGTTTCATCAAGGGAGCTTCGTCGGCACTCAGCATTACTGTCTCCGCCACCCAAGAGTGAGGTTACGTCCCCTTTTTCCTGCTTCTTTATGAGAGAAAGAGCATGTGGGAGCCCAAACAGGAATTGCCCATGCCCATAGCAACAGAAACAAATCCTACCGGAAACTAATCCTACAGGCCAGATCCCTAGCTCCCAAAACAAAGTTACCAATGTGTCAGTCTTTTTTTCTCCAGGATCAGCTCTTTTCCAGCTGTAAGAGGCAAGCCTTTAATACTTTCTATAGAATTAAAACCACAGATCATCCACGATGGGCAAGGAATCTGCCTTAGCATCCTCATTAGGTTGTTTGTTTCCTTCTCCGGGTTTAGGAGTTTTGAGCCTCACTGTACTACAGGAAAGCAGGAGAGTAAGAAGGGCACAGCAAAATCAGATTGGCAGTGCCAGCCGAGAACATAATGTCTTTTTTGTGTTCTGACAGCTGCCTTTCTCTTTCTTCAGTATTTTTTTAACAGATTATCCCTTTCTGAGAGAAACGGAGAAAAAGAAGAAGAAGAAAATCATCCAACCTTTCGCCCCGATCCATAATGGCCTGCTGGCACAGAAGCACCCAGATGCACATTTGTATGTTCCAAGACACAGTCACCATTCACCCCGAATCTCCTAGATCATGATGCCTGACATTGCATCCCAGCCCTGCAAAAAGGGCAAACTTAACTCAAGAGACCAAATTATGGCCTCCGGCGAGCAAGCAATTGCTACCTTCTTTTGCTCAAGCAGGTCTCTTAGAGTTTGTGTGGGTCCTAATGTATCTCTCAGGACCCAGCTGCGTAATTCTATTTTCACAGGGACAGTCAAAGCGCACATGGCCTCTGCTTGCTTTGCTTGTTTATTTAATTATTTATTATCAAAGTAATTTGTCAAAATAAATTATCATTTATTAGCAAAGCAGCCTACATGGCTCTTCTCCTTTGCACTTTAGCCTCACAACAACCCCTATGAGTTCCACTGGCTGGAATTCATGGTCACCGTTACAAATGCGTAAGCTAGAGCGACACATTTGTAAGAGATTCTCATTCACAATCCTGTGTATTGAACAGGCTGAGATTATGGCTCATGCAAGGAGATTATGGCTGGTGCGAGGTTGCCTAGGCGGTGGTTCTCTAGATCAGTGGTTCCCAACCTTTGTCCCTCCATTTGTTTTGGACACCAGATCCCAGAAGCCCTATCCAACTTGGCTGACAGTCAAGAATGATGGGAGCTGAAGTCCAAAACCACTCAAGGACCAAAGGTTGGGAAACGCTGATCTAGATTGTTTGGCCAAGGGGTTTTCTCTGAATGCAAGAGCTCTGTTGCCTTCTCAGCCAATTCAACCTGTCTGCTCCTCTCCTGTTTTTTTTTTGACAGCCATTCCATATTTCGGCAGCTCTGTGTCCTCAACTGGCTCTTGGAAGCTTTGACAATGGATCCCAGCAGTAGCATGAGGCCCCTGATCACATGCTGGAACCCCAAGTAAGCTGTGAATGGGCAAGGCAAGATACACAAACACAATTTAGCTATGAAATTCACTACTACAGTGTGTAGCGATAAACACCTGCTTAAGCTTTCAGAGGGAGATTTGGCAAAATCATGAGGACAAGGCTATCAATGGATACTCTTCAAGGTGGTTATACGTTATCTCCAGCATCTGAAGCTATTGTAGTTATGTCCTGCCTGTAAGCTTCATGAGCAGGATGCTCAACAAGAGACACCTGTAGTCCACTTCTGATCTTGAAATGAGAGCCATTGCAGCTGGTTAAAAATGTCTCGTTTTTAACAAAGGGACAGTACTTGCTGGGTGTACCTTCCTGTCTGAGTCAACAGAACAGAATATTTATCTGGACTGTTGCCTACTAACAAGTTAATCTCCCTTTAGTTTTTCATTGTCCTCTTTGTTAGCAAATGGGTATGATACAATTTCCACCTTTTTCTATGTCTTTCTGCATTTTAATTTTTTAAAAAAAGATGGTCTACACTTGGGTTCAAATACAACAAAACAAGAAGAGACTCCTTAGGCCATGGCAAGGGAGGAGGAGGGAGGTTGTAACCCAAGACATTTGGAGGGCGCCAGGTTGGGGGGCACAGCTATAGAATCTTCCTTGACATCTTAACCACTGAGTATCTCATAATTTTGTATTCTATGCGTTCTAACTACTTTGACGTTTTTAAAAAACATTTTCTCACTATATTTATTTTCTTAGTCTGCCATTGTTAATTTGGATATTGGCAGGGTTCTCGGGAAGGTTAATGAAATGATCTTAGCTGCTGGATGTGGTTATTAGTGGGCTTTCTTCTGCTAGGTGGCCTTCTCTATTCCAAGATATGTGATGAGAGCCAGACAAGCGGGCCTGAAAACTGGACCATCTTGGTCACCCAAGGCCCCCGATCCTAGGCGTGTGCAGAGGAGCTACAGCGACTGATCCGAAAAGCCCTCTGCACATGCTTAGAGAAAGAGGCCCTCGAGAAAAGCGGGACTTCTCTCCTCCTGCCTTGCCATCAAAATATGGATTCTGTGGCTAAGCCCAGGCGCTCATTAAGCCCTAATGGTGCTAAAAGCCGTGCGCAATGGAAAGCCAGCCGGTGGAAATGGAAAGCTCATTAGCTTGTCTCTTTACGTAGGAACTATGGTGGTGGGAAAAGGTCCTTGAGAGTGATCAATAAAGAAAAGGCGGTGCAGACTCGATGGGAGCACTTTCTCGTACACTCAAAGGTAATCTGATTTATTTTGAATGCATTTTCCAAATGGCGTGTGTATGCGCTTAGTTCCTTGATCTGGGCTGTGTTGCTTTGGAAACCTGGGGTTCTGAGCACACTCAGGATGTGTACTTAAAACTTGTTTGGTAGTTACATCCTCTCCCCAGAGAAACCTGGGAGCTCTAGTTCTGGAGGAAGGGTTAAGGATCCCTAAGAGATGATCCTCAGACCATCAGACCATCTACCAGTGTTTTGCAGGGGAGTCATGCCCAATGATGGTGTATGTCCAACTGTGGTAGTCTTTACTCAGAGTTTGTGAAGGCCTTTAACTCTGGTTGCAAACTCTGGTTTGAAACCAAGGCTTGACCAGCACAAACATCATCGCAGACCTAGCAATGCTTCATGATTCTGTGATTCTAAAATGGCATGGGATGGATGAATTATACAGTGGGAAGGAGAGAAAAAGAGAATGGTGTACCTATTTGGTCTGGGCACAAATTCTCATCCTGGGCTGGTCTCAGGCTCTCAGCCAGACCCATCTCACAGGATTGTTGTGGTGAGAGGGAAGCAGGGAGCAGGAGAGCCAGCTACACAACTATGAATTCAATGGAAGAAAGGTGGGATGTAAATGTAACAGAGAGAGAGAGATTTCCATGTTGCCGGGGGCAAGGGGGTTATAGCTGAGAAAACATGGGTTGGCCAAAGACCACTCCATTTGTCTATGGTCACAATGAATTTTGGCTGCTACTGTCCTGCTTACCTTTTCTGAAGACAGCATAGCAGGGGAGTTATCAAAGGAATAGTCCAGAGTCCAGTCCACAAACAATACCAGTCCATCAGTCATAGTAAAGGGCAGAGGCAAAAGCAGAGTCACAAGGCAAGTCTAGAGGCCAGATAAGTCAGGAATCAAAAAGCAAGGAACAAGACTGCAAGACCCATTGTTGGCTGCAAAGAACCTCTGCAGCTGGAGCTCTTTTAAAAGGCCTCTGCTTCTCCCAGCTGAAACCTATTAGCTCTCCTCTTGGCTTCTAGCCTGGTAGAACAGGTCCTAGCACCTGCAGCCTCGAGTCCATAGAGTCTGTGTTTCTCCCTCTGCAGATCTGCCCCTGTCTCAGCCTCCTCCATGTCTTCGGGGCCTGAGTCCTCTGACTGTGCCTCTAAGTCAGGCCCAGGGTAGTCCATGACAGCTCCAGCTTACATGTTCAGCTCTCCACCACTTCCATTTATCTTTGCCTAGTCCCTTGACCTGGGCATGCAGTGGACGTTCCTCCCAGATTGCCTCCTCTGAGGTTTTCTTTTGCATTCCTCTCAGGGCAGACGGTACACCCAGCGGCCTCCTTTCCGCAGCCAGATGGCCAAGAAAATGCCCAAGAAGGCCTCGGCCCTGAGCGTGTCCAAGATGAGTGGTGTGTCCTCTCCCCACAGCAGGACCACGCTGACCAGCACAAGCTCTCTGACCCCCGGCTCGGATGAGGCGGCCCATCTGCCTTCTGACAGTGCCAAGGATGTGGACGAGATGGAGTCCTGTTACAGCAAGCAAACCAAGGAGGAAGAAGAGCCCCTGAGCTACTGTAAGTCCTCAGCAGAGATGGAAAGTCATGAGATGGCCTGAAACAAATCATGCCTTTTGGGCAATAAGGATATGATAAGAGTTAAATTGCAAAGTGCCGGTCTCCATAGGCTTTATGTCTGCCTTTTTGCATGACACTAGTCTTTCTTTTTGCTACAAAAGACTGATAGAGGTTCACCTTGGACATTTGTTTATTTTCTCTCTTGTTTTGTTCTTCTTTAGACCTGCAGACGTTGCTTCAGATGATACATGAAGATGTGGCCAAGAATTTTAGTAAAGAGAATTTGCTTTGGAACATCAATCTGCCCAAGTACGTTGCTTAGCAGGCTTTTAGGGAGACAGAAGTATTCCGGTGTTCATAGAGCATTAAGTTTTCCCAAAGAAGTTGCTGAGTAAAATTCAGCACTGTGACAACTGTGAGGACCACTGCTTACCAATGTGGGTCCTACTGAACTTCTAATTTGGCTCCAGGTGTTTGTGATGTTTGTGGGACTGGCAGTTCCTAGGATTGTTAAATGTATGGCTCTAAAGCTTTCGATTGTTTATCTTCGCATACAACGATGAATAATTTCAGTTGTTTTCTCTCCACTGTTGGGGAGAGGTAAATCTTCTTCTTCTGTAGTATTCACCCAATGTTGGAATGTCCAAAAGTGTTGTGGAGGAATTATTCTGCAAAGAAAAACATGCGGGGGGTTGGCACTTAAAAGCAAACACTTTTCTGTGCAGAAAACTGGATTTCTGCACAGTGAAAAGTGTTTTGTCGCAGGAGAGAAAACAGGAGATCCATTTTCATCTCGAGTTTAATTGTCAGAATAATTCCTTTGGCTTCAGATACTGATGTTTCCTTCTAAGACCCTGCCCAAAGACACCTGACCGGGCGACCATAGAAAATTATGCTACTGAATCAGATTGGAGGAATACAGAGGAGAAAGCTGGGGGTTTTCTCTTGGCATCTTGGCACTGGACTTTGGATGGTCACAGCGTTCATGCAGTGCTTCTTTCCTTGCAGTTCGCACACTGTTTCAGCCCGGTCCAACCCAGACAGCGACGCGTCCGCCGGGCAAAGGGCCAAAAGGTAGGCAGACTATAGAAGAGTTGCCATGTGCCTGGGTGACATACGGCACTCATCCATCCCCAATGCACAAACACTTGGTGTCACAATTCAGAAAAAGAAACAATCCCTTATCAGTCCTGGACTCAAGATTTACTCAGTTGTATTTATATCACCAAGGGATTCTGGACAGTATGTAGGGTATTCTCTGAGATTAGCCGCGGTTCTATGAAAAAAGGCAACTGAGCCGTGAACATGAACATTGCTCTGGACGTCCATGCAGTAGGCTTGTGTCTCTCTGCCAAGCCATGGCATGGCAATGGTGATGCCACACCAGAGCCAGGCTGAGCGAAACAAGGGAAGCAGTGATGGCAACACAAGGGTGGCGAGGGCAGATGGAAACTTTTGAATATTCAGCACTTCTGTGGCATTCAGGGACTTCTGCTAAACCGTAGGCCGCCACTACGTCCTGCGTACTGGGCCAGCAGTTCCTCTCACAGGCTGTTTTTCTATGGAACATCTATGTGGTTCCCTCCGTGTCTCTTTTGGCTGCTAGCTTTGTCTTGGGAGATGGTTTCATTTGAGAACGGCGATGGTGTTTTAGCAAGCTCCCCCCAGGACAGTCACTGTAGATTCATTCCTGGGTTGGAAGAGCCGTGTGCTCAGGGAACATCTTGCTTTCCAGCTCAGCTTCGTCTTCAAAAGATGACAAACCCAGCACTGGAACGGTGAGAATGGGGCCCCCGACGGAGCAGAGACCAAAGAGGTAAGTCAGACTCCGTGGCTGTCTCCAAACAATTGGGCTTCTTTGGTGTCTGGGAGGGACTCCGGAGGTGCCAGAGGCCTCCCTA
Organism: Urosaurus nigricauda; assembly: GCA_034509955.1. NCBI lineage: Eukaryota > Metazoa > Chordata > Lepidosauria > Squamata > Phrynosomatidae > Urosaurus > Urosaurus nigricauda. The sequence continues at coordinate 12,328,355 of JAOEGL010000014.1, forward strand.
AACAGCTACCATTAAACCTCTGAATAGAGGTCCCAGTTTCAACCCTATCTCCTGAGTGTCCGCTCAGCCCTGTCAAGGTCTCCCTGGATATAGAACTCATCCAAGACTTTGCTTTGGTTCCATGTTGTCAAAGTACCCTGGCCGTGACCCTGAGAGAAGATAAAACCATGCTGGCAACATACAGGGCCGAAGACCGCTCCGAGCAGATAAATAAACCTCGAAGTGGGTAAGTGGATCTGGATTCTTTCTTGAGTGTTGGTTGAAAGCACTCTCATCCTGGACATCGACAGGCTGGGGCATCTTCTAAGGGGAGAAAGTTCATCCAGGGCTGTCCCTTGCATGCAGAGATGGAAAGACTGAAACTGTAGTCCATCTTCTGTTTTTGGGTTTTCATTTAGAGACTAAAGGGAAGAGTTAATTATTATAGCTGAGCAGGGATTGGGGACGGGGTAGGAGTCTAGTTACCAGATAAGGGGGCAAAATGAGGCCATTTCATGGGAATGGTGGTGGAAGAATCCCCCCACCCCAATGAAATTTCCCTTCAGTCCCCCCATTTCCAGCATTGAAGAGGATGAGGCATTGAAAGTCATTCACCCTAGAAGCCTTCTATCCAGAGTCAAGCGCCATCAAAGTCATTCCAGGCACAGGAATGGCAGGATGGTCTGAGGAAAACCATTTAGATAAAGTCACGGATGTGATTCTTTATTGTTGAATTTAATTTTATGCTGGGCGGGTTAGGGATAAATGCACTTTATTGTGCTTTTAACTTATACAGTATTTTACTATGCTTTGTAATTTTATCTATGCTGTCATCCCGCCTCGATCCGGAGGGAGAAGCAGGAAATCCAAATAAATCATATCATCATCATCACCGAGCTTTGGAAGGGAGTGTCAAGCTCCACTTCCACCATTTTTAATGCATGCTAAGAGGAACGAAAGTAGGGGTTCTAATCTGCTTTAGTGAGATCTTAAAAGAGACTGGGCTGTTAGTGTTCTGAATTCAAGATAAAAGAGACTGGGCTGTTAGTGTCCTGAATTCAAGATTCTAGTCTTGTGGATAGATAGTATATGTCACCCTCTAGTGGTACTATGAATAACAGCTGGAACTCCCAAGTCCCTTTGCTCTCGGGTCCTACTCTAGTTCTCTCCCTAGTTATTGCCAGAAGGGCTGTTTGAAAAGTGGCACGGGCATAGATACCTCACTCAAGGCAGCTAGCTTTGCCCGTCCTCTTCCTCGATGTTGAACTCCTGCCTCTCTATTGCTTCTGCTGTCTCCCCTCCTCTAGCTCCTTCATTCGGAGGAAAGAGGAACTGTGCAACGAGATGAAGGAACACTTTTGCGACGTGGCGCAGGAGTCGGCCTTCAGGCTCCACGATCAGTTGGACATCTTGGAGAAGTACGTAAGACGTGCCACTGTCGTCTTTTTGAACCAGAGCACACCTGGTCATTGTTCATTCAGTGGGGCGTGTTATAAATATTATTATTTATTATAAAAACACGTTCTCCGCTTTTCGGTTGCAGAAGGCCTTTTGATTGTGTTGTATTTTTATTTGTGTTGTCATTTTATTTTAAGAGCCTTTTAAACACTCTTGTAAATTAATGTTTTTAATGGGTTTCGCTGTTCTCCCACTTTTGTACTGTCCGTTTTTTTAAACTGTATTTAAACTCAAACCGTGCACCACCTTTAGGTCCCACACTGAAAAAAAGGTAGGAGATGCATAAAATAAAATAAAAATAATAAAATATGACAGCTATGGGAGGGCCCTAGGTCGCAGAAAAAGAACTGTCCTATGTTGCACGTGTCGCCAGCTGGATGCTAGAAAACTTGTTCCTCCTTAAACCTTTGCACACAGGCTTAAATGTTTCATTTTTCTTTTGGGAAACCTTGCAACTTAAATTGGCAGGAGGAGAGAGGAGAAGAGCACCTACAAATTCCTGTCCCTGGGTCGCGTCACCAAGTTTCAAAAAGATCTCGAGAGAATGAGGCATGCGATCTTGAGGAGGCAACCAGCACAAGATGCAGAGGCAGAGCACTGGTAAGGAAAGGGGGAAAAGGCTTAGCTGAAGCTGGGCCTGGGCCACAAGGCTCCAAGAAGAAGATAAGACAACAAGAGACAGGGATGGGGACAGTGGCTATCAACTGAAGTGGCCAAAGGAAACTTGTCAGCATTTAATTTCATCTTAGAATAGACCCATTTTTGCAAACGCATCATGGGCATTTCATGATGCAGGAAGCAGATCTTTGCTTTGCAGTCACTTCCTATGTGCAGTCTCAGTTTTGCACCATGCGACTGCAAAGCACAAAGGACCCATCTTGGAACTCCGGCGCTACTCCCAACCCTGTTCATAGGCTGCAAGGACACCTCCCGAGTTCAACACTTCCTTTCTTGTTACGCTTCCAAGGTTTTCCACTTTGCTGGCCAAGATCCCAGACGACGTCAAGAAAGAGCATTGTACCCAGAAAGTCCTGAAAAAGCTGGAACGGTTTGCCAGGAACCCAGACCTGCGCATCCGACCCCTCACCTTTCTGAAGGTGTTAGGAGAGCTTCGAATTTGGGAAATTTGCTCTCCAGACGTCTGTGCAGCAGTGGAGGTGAGAGATGTAAAAGAGTTCTTGGCTCTCTTTAAACCCTTACGCACTAATGCCATCTCCTGAGACCCTTTATTGAAAATAAACTCATTGGTATGCTGGCATCCAGCATCCAGCCCTCTAAGGTAGCTCCTATGCAATGTTCGTATTACAAAGAAGAAGGTGTCCTAAATTCTCCTGGCTGTCTTATCTCTTGTTTGATAAGTCTGCTTCCTCACATTTAGCAATGCATTCAGAAGTCTACGAAAGTTCGTGCTGCCAATTTCTTTCAGTTAGCCTCAAAAGTGCTACAAGATCTCTATATACTGATTCTATAGAGTAACATGGCTATATTTTTGAATTCTTGATCTGAATCTGTTCATAGATCTTGGGGTAATTTAAAGTAGATCAGCAGGGATTTCTGATGCCCAAGTAGATTTATCAATAAGAGGAAAATCTCCCATCTCCAAAATTTTGTTGGCAAAGCAAGTTTTGGGATCACAAGCACTGAATTTCTATGTGGATGGACAGCGAGCTCCATTTCATTCTGGTAGTCGAGCCCATTCCTCATCTCACAATTTTTACAGTCATTCCAAGTGTCTGCCTTTTGCACCATGATCAGGTAGGGGGATCTCAGGGTTGTGGTAAAAACACCCCACAACCCTCCCCAGCACCAGATCCTTACATGGTTAGCTCTGCCTCATAAAACAGTTCCTGGGCTACGCAAACACAATCTGCATGCGCTGTGTCCTCTCTCTTTCAGTTTCTGCGTGAATATGTTGTGGAGATGCCAGAGGAACATTACAGAAGGTGGCTGCACTCGCGCGTTACAATCCCGAAACGAGTGCGCAGCGCCCCACCACTATGCTGAGGTCTGACTCCAGAGACCAAGGAAGACCCGCTACGCTCTTGGTCAAGAGCTGAAGCAGACACTGAGGGCACATCTTTGGAAAAGTACGGTTGGCCCTGAATGAGGTTGGCAAGACTTCAAGAGCAATGCCCAAGCACTACCTCAGAGCTCCCCCCCCCCCCCCGGTTCATGCTCATTCTCAAAAGTTCTTCCAGCATTGCATCACAGATGCAAATTCAGAACACGAGAATTGAACAGCCCAAGTCATTTTAACGTTACGGTCCCGTTTTGTGTTTTGAGACGTTCAATTTTACTGTGTGTGTTGTGATGGGGTTTAGATATTGCAAGCATCCAGTTAAGTGGCCTGGTAGATCCTCAAAGTGATCAGCACCAGCCGGGGGAAGAGTCAGTTTTAGGTTTCTATGTTTTCATGTTATATTCATTACTGGTTTTAAACTGTGTTGCCTTTTGATTTATTAAAAACTGTGAACATTGCATTCTTGGGTGATGTTTTTTTGACAGAAATATACTTCAAGTGGAAATCTGTCGCTACCCACTTTCTCCCTCTCACCCTATCATGTTATGGAAGATTTTATTGAGAAACATAACACACCTTGGCGCCTTTTAGTTGTGTTGGACTGCAGCTTCAGTCATCCCCAGCCAATCTGGCCAAATATGACCTTAAAGTAGGGCTGATGGGAAATCAAACGCAAGGGAAGGGAATGGGGTTCATATGACCAGATGCGAGCAAGCCTCAGTATCTCTCCACTCCACAGACAGCAAAAGAAAAAAAAATCTTCCGAAGGCATATGCTGAAAATAGTTTCACTTCCAAGGGCTCGGAGTCACATCAGTGAATTCTACAAGCAAAGGTTTCGTGCGCCGCAGCAATCTCTGTCAACTTCTGCCACAGCCAGTGTGTTGGAGGGGTGTAATAATGCTCTCGTACCAGAGCTGTGTTCAAAGCTTTTTATTCAACTGCCATTCAAACAGCTTGCTTTTCATCCCCCCTTTTGCCTCTCCTTTCTAAGGCTCTTTAAATAGTATGATTTACAGAATTTGCAGCCTTCAGAGCTACAACAAACAGCAAATCAGCAGTACATTAAAACAAACTGCTCGACTTTCACGGGAGTCTAATTCCCACTTACGCCGAGTGGAAACAGCTCTTTTTAACACCGAGGGGGAGAACCACCACAGAACCAACTACCAATTACTTATTACCAACTGATAGAATGCCTTACCTTGTCCTTGGTACTGCAAAATGGGGAAGGGGGAGGAATTCGTTCTTTTCTTTTCAACTAGCAGAACTCTAATTAAGGCTATTCTGGTATATTTCTTTATTAAAATACTTGGAAGCCCTTTTTTTCTTTTTCTTTTAAATTAGCTCCCATCAGAATGAGCATTTTCAAAAATGAAAACATTTCCATTGGTTTCGAGTTCGAATGCTTGAAGCAGTGATGGGTCCAAGGGCAGGCTTTCCTTCCGCGCCTCCAAAATCACGTCAGGATGGTGTCGTCGATTTGTTCGAAAGAGTCAGCTTGACTCGCCAGTTTTCGGAGAGAGCGGCGGCAACTCTCGTTCAGCAGTTCCAAACTGGCAGTGTCTAGGATCTTGGAGACGGACTGCACAGAAAGGTAAAAATCATAATGAAGGCAGGAAGGGGGAAGGTCGCCCCACAGTATGAAATCTGAGGCTGAGCAAAGGTTTTCTCCCCAATTCATCACTTCGCTGTTGTTCGGAATGATGAGCAGGGGAGAATTTGGGACATTTTTCCAGGGACTTCACAGTCTCGGGAGCCGACAAGGGGGGAAAGATGGGGGGCTGTTATACAGGAGACAGTATGGTAGGGTGTCCCCCTTTCACAGTGGCATCATTTGGAGAGAACACCGCTTTGAAAGCACTGCACTCCAGTTTCTAAGTTGAAACCAAACACCCGAGACCCACCCCTATTTACAACAACAAAAAACACACACATTGCTATGTCGGATGAGACAAAACCAGCTAGGGTTCTGCTTTCTGTGGCCTGAATTCCCACACAGATAATCTTCATAAGTGGTGATTCAGCTGTTGAATAATGGCGCTGCTGTGGTTGGAACTAACAAGTGGATTAGACCTGTTTCTGAACAGTAACCAGCCACAAACACGGGCAAATCCCAAACAGAACCCCTTGCTCATTTCCATCCATTCGATGGTAGTTGCGCTTCCTCATTCTGAGTGTGCAACACCACTGGGTCCAATCTCTAATTTATCTTCCCAACCCCTTCTACCTCCAGAAACTTACTTTGAAGGCTCTCTACAGCTCTGCCCTCATCCCAGGAGAAAAGTGGGACATAAATCCAACAACCATAAAACAGAGAGCATGTGTCCTTACAGACGCTGCTGTACTGGCTAGTCCCACGCACATTCTACCCTTCCCCTATTAACGCTAAAAAACCCATCTTGGGATTTCCTGCATGTTTACTGCTGAGCTACAGCACTTCTCTATAAATATCGGAGTCAACAAATAAAATGCACTACTTGTATCTTCCTTAGACCCATCCCTAACATGAGGACACAAACATCCATGCCGATTCTGCCGTGCCTATAAATCACATGCCCAAATCAGAAACAGCAGCATTGCAGAAAGCATGAGGAAGCGAGAGGAAAATGGGCTTCCTCATAGAGGAGCTAATACCTGGAGGAGTTCTTCTCCCTCTCTCATCTTCAAGAGATTCACAATGGCCTGGTCACTGTAGGCCCTCACACTGGTATTCTTATCTTTTGTATTGTCCAGGAGTGCCTTAAGGATGGGCTTCGTTGTCTGGGGATCCAAGGGAGGGAGAGGACTTTTATTTGCCCACCAGATCATCTTCTCTGCAACTAATTTGATGTCGCTTGATGGATTCTGAAGACACTGCAGGAAACAAAAGACAAACCTTGGTTCTGACAGTGCCCTAGGGAGTATTTGGGGTGTATAAATGAAGGTGAAGGTGTAGTAGCTGTGGGTCACCCCTCAGAGTACTCCCAGCCATTACTTGCCTAATGCTGCAAGAGGCCGAACAAGAACCTATCAGCCCAAAACTTGGCACAGGCACTTCATAATTAGAAAAAGAACAGAAGGGAGACCGTGCCCATATGGGTCTTAAAATATGAATTTAATTTGTAAAATATTCAATAATATCACGATTGTTATTTGACATTGTACTCCACAACACTGTTCAGTGGAAAGACAGCAGAAAGACTGGCTTGAGGACACAAGATATCCATTTAATAGAATCCTACTTTCTGGTGGACAGAGAGGAAAACAGGCTGCTTGCAATACTGCAGCATCCAACCAAGAAGCAGCTACCAAATGAGCATGACTCCAAAGTGCAGAAGTCACACATTCAAGTTATACTCGGTTGCTTCTCAGAAAGCAGCTGTATCAATGTGGGGGACTCACCTTAATGAAGAGGTTGGAGAGTTTGGGAGGCAAGTTCCCTTTGTTAGACTCTATGTGGTACTTCATAAGGAAGCCCATCCCTCTGATGCCACTAATAGCAATTGGGATCTGTAACAAAAAAAATAACCAGCAGAATTACCAACAGGATAGTTCGAACACCGTGACAAACACTGAGATGTTTTAAACATTCAGAAAAGGTTCTACTTCATCCTTGTTCTGATAACACTGATTTTTTTTTACACTCAAGGGGTTTCTTTAGATTCAGCCCTCAAATTCAGCAATGGCTGAGTTCAAAGAAGCTGAAGCATACAATTCTGGTGATTGTACAGTTCAGTTCAGTTCAATTCAGACTCTTCCTGATTTCAAGCGTAACAAAAAGCCATTAAGAAATCTTCCAAAACTGCTCTGGATGTTGGTACTTACTCGGTCAGCAAGGGTATTGCTAAAAATCATCTCATGGACGCTGTTGGAGAATTTGGGAGCACATACTCTGCTTGGGGCCACATTGACAGCCACAGAAAGTGCCAGGCTGCGTCCGTGCCGCACCATCCAGTCAACGCCGGAGACGTCCGCTGCGGAACAAAATGAAGAGAGTTACTGAGTGTGGCAGCAGACCCAAAGGGGATTCTCTACTACTTGGCCCAAACCCCACACACGATTGTTGTTATTTCTTGTCTTGCGTGGGCCACTTCCATTTCAGGATGCGGTTTTGGACATTTCTTATCTCTTGCCTTTCCCACCATAATTTCAACATCCAACAAACTTAAACAAGATCAGAGAACTCTCTCTCTCAAGGTAACAGCAAGAGAGTCCCTTACTCCAGCTAAGCTGTATATTATTATGGCAATGTTCTGACTTTTGTTCAGAAGCACAGGCACACAGCTGACTTCTCCAACCTGGTTTCCTGCAACTCTCCAAATCCCCCATCTAGCTACTATATTAGACTATAGATTATAGTCTATATTAGCTCCGAGGCCTATAGGTCTGCACAATCTGGAGGGCATCAGGCTGAGGAACGCTGAGCTACAGGGCCAGTCTATCATATTTAGTGGTTAAGCTTCCAAATCAAGAGTCACTGGTGTGGAGACCCTCATTTATCCAAGTGATTATGGGTGAACCTGACAGTGCTTTTGCTACGTTTAGAAGTAGAAGCCCTGCCAAGTTTCCAAGGATCAGGATTTTATTATTATTGGTAGTAGCGGCAGGAGCAAGACAACAGTTGCTAAATTATGAGCAGCAACTTTCTGGAATGGCAGACATCTGCCACCTGTTACTGGCTGGTTTGACAAAATTATTTTCTACTGTTGGAAGAAGTGGGCATGGCGGAAAGAAAAAACGAGAAACACAGAACTCATCTGGTTTTATTATCCTTACAAACCTTGGATTTTCTGGTAGTTTGTAACATACAAAAAATTGTAATTGCCTGTTTGCAATTTTCCCTTTCAATCTAAAAAAACCAAAACCATTAAACTAGAATATTCAAACTTAAACCAATCCTTGGCATGTTGGACAATTTTACAAGGCTGCCGTTATTGCGGATACACAGACTACCCCAATCATCATCATGGTCACTTCTTTCAAACGGATGGAAAGGAACACTCCATGGTGACAAATAAGAAAATGTTATTTCTCTTCTCTTGCCAAAACTTACCTAGCAGATGATTCTGGAGAATGCTGCCAAGTTCTTCTTCAGTGAGAAATGCAGACAGCTCTGCCAGGCAGCCAGCTGAGGCCATGCGGGTGGCATCCTGAAAAAGGGGGGAGTGGGGAAGAGTGAACTCTTCAAACAAAGGCAAGCAACAGGTTCACCTCTCTCACACAACAAGGTTTCTCCCTCAGCCCAGTTACTGTCTACTGTCTAACCAGTACCTGGCAGATGAATGTATGAATCAACTCAATGGCAAAGCATTAAGGTGGCTAGTGAAAGCTGTCAATCTGACCTGACTTCTCTAGGCTCATTTACACAGGTAGGTCTATATGTGCATGTTAATCATAGCTACCTATCAGAGTGACGTGTATTCAAGCTCCAAACAGATTTTAAAAAATAACAAATGGAGTGAGTTTGTTCTTTGTCTGAGACAGGAACCAATAAAAGGGCCAGTGCTCAGAACAAGCAACCGATAGCTTCCTTATTTCTAACCTGTTTTTCTATTCAGGTGAAGGGAGGACTTAAACATTTGTTTCAACTGTCCACAGACTCAAGGATGGGAGGAAAAAAAGAGCAGAATACAGGACGCTATCTTATTCAGATCTGAGCACTGGGGTCCATCTACTTCAGTACACCAGCAGCCCTCTTTAGGGCCTCCTAACTTGGGTCCCCTGGCTTAACTGGAGATGCCGAAGACTGAACCTAGGGCCTTTGGCATGCAAAGTGTTCTGCCACTCAGCTATGGCCCTCCCCCTGCTATGCCAACTGGCAGAGGTACTTAGCTGGAAGGCCTTGCCACCCAAGATCCTCTTTTTAAGTAAAGTTGTCAGCAAACCATGACTTTTAGCACTGAGCGATGGACCATTCCAATAAACAAAGTATAGGCACTTTCTGCCAAGCAGTACCTACCTCATCATGTCCCAACATGCCTAAGAGCACGGTGGTGATATTCTTCCTAACTGCAGCATCCACTTTGGCACCAGCACCTTGGGTTACAAATCGCAGGGCTTGCAGCATGGTATCCCTGAAAAGCACCAATAAATATAAATGAGTCAGGAACTAGCATCTCCTCCACAGCAGAATAAGCAATCGAACTGGTGTTTTCTAGGTTTTCTCCAGCAGAAGTAAGAGGTAGCATTTTCTAACATCAAGTTCCCCTCACTTGCCTGACACCAGAGTCTTCGCTGGTTCGAATGCCATTCAGTAATTCGGTAAAGAGTGGATCCACCTTGGCATGGATCGTGATCAACTTCCCCAGGGCATCAGCTGCCTTCAGGCGGACCACACGGTTAGGATCTTGCAGTGCTTTTGTGAAGGTGGTTTGTAGTTGAGGCAAGAATGGCTTCAAGGCAATGCCCACCTGCAAATGTGGAGAAAGTGCTCAGTAAAGCCAAGACAGCACCTTCCAATTCTGATTCAAAGCAAATGCCAGGCATCAAAATAATGCAGAAGAAAACATAGGACCTAAAGAGCTTTTAAACACTGTGGGGTCTTCTTAGAAAACCAGCAATATGGGGTTTAAGGGTCAGATTCTAGTCCTTGTGACCATTTGACGGAGCAAGAGGAAGAAACATCAATCAGCAAAGTAAAACAGAAAACTAGTTACTACATTTTTCAGTGTGTGTGTGTGTAGTGTTTGTAGGCACAGACAGCCCAAATCACCAAATTTTATTAGTTGTTCAAAGCAGGGCTTTTGTGTCATGACACCCACTATGTGGCATACTCACTCTTCGATCCCATATTAGACATGCCTCAATTTAGAATTCTTATTTTTAGATGCATGCTGAAAACATACCTATTTCTGCAATGCTTCCCAGTGTAGTTCAGTCTACTATGAATTTTACTGTTATAGATTATACCACTACTGTACACTGGTTTCACTGGGTGTTTATTATCATTCTACACAGAACCTACAGATACAATTAATTTATAATTTATAAAATTATTTCAAGTATATACAGTCTGCACCCTGAGAGGTTTTGCCCACTTACCTTGGCCAGCAAAAGGCTTAATGTTTCAAGCAAAGCCACCTTGACATTCCAGCTGAACCTGTCTCCCAAGATACGGATGAGGGGCCCTGTGATGCTCACAACAGAAGGCTTCAGGGCGTCCGCAGAGGTCAGTTTAATCACAAGCCCCAAAGCCTTGGCTGCCTCTTCCTTCTGTTCGGAGCTGCCTGTCAGGACTCCTTCCCGCAGCACAGGAAGGATGGACGTCACACCCTGTTGGAAAAACAGTCAAAACAGATGGATCAGGCGGGATGGGGGAAGCAGGACTTGCCACAATGTTCTTCTTTATCCCGTTGATGGGTAACTCTTGGTCTCTGTCTGGTATATGTGGGTAATGCGCCAAATGCCCTTCCTGCCCTCAGCTCTTACCTTCTTGGGAATGCAAAATCCAGGGACGTGCTCTCCATCAGCGTCATTCCCCACCATACGGATATCCCTGTGGAGATCCTCAATAAGAGCCAGCTGGTTGGCAGCATCCAATTTCTGCAAAGGCAATCAGAAATCCAGAACATGAATACCCAAGTACCAACTTCAAAAGGCCTTTACCTTTTTATCAGGACAGTAGCTACCCTCTTCTAAATAACTAGCTCTTTTAACGTTATTTTATCCTCAAGTGGAAATTCCTTTCTGGCAAAAATGTGGATGGCAGCTAATTCCAAAAGAAAGAAACTGTGCCTGAACTCTCTACCTAGAACAGGAGATGAGAAAGGCGTTGGCAGAATCTGCACAAGCTTGGTGTTAAGCTGGTATTCCTCATGTTCTTTTTTGATGGTTTGTTTTTCACTGCTTATAACTTTGTTGATAGTTCAACCACCTCCAAACCTTACCTTGGTGATGGCATTGAGAGCATCCCAACTTTCATTCAAGACCACAGTGTTGGAGTCATTAAAGAGCCGGATCAAGCCTGAGACCAGGTTGCGCAGGTGGGGCGTGTAGTCTGCTTTGGTCTTGGAACAGTAGATGTTGAGAATGACGGCTGCAGCCTGACGCATCCCCACCTCAGGGCTACGAGTTGCATCCAGGAGATCTTCAATGATAATCCTCTGTCCGGCCTCGTCTTCTACCGACAGGATGACAACTTGGCAGTTTGACATCTCCTGAAAAAGTCAACAAAAGATTTTCCCATTATTTTTGGTCATGACATTAACTTTGACAAGCTAGCCTTTGCAAGCCTGACATGCCTGAGAGCCTTTCACCTCCCAATTCGGCCTTCCATTTGCAGCCTAATGGGACCACATCTCCCAGAACCCCTGAGCCAGCATAGCTAGTGGCTATGCTGGCTGGGGCATTTTGGGACATGTTGTTAAGAAAGTAACTTTCCCAAAGTCTGCTGGGTCACCTTCCCATGGAAGAGGCATCTAGTAGCCAAGACAGGAGTGTGTTGTGGATTATTTCAGGGCTACCAATCTGTGGAGAGAAAGAAGCTAACCATCCCACACAACTTCAGACAGGAAAGCTAACAGCACAAGAGACTAGGGAGATGCAAAGATGGCTATTCAATCCTTGTCCAAAGGCCTTTGGTTTCAAAATTTCCATTCCAGGTATGATGTGCATGTCTAAACCATCTCACCTGCTGTTCATCCCCTGTCCCAAGCTTCTCCTTCAGTGCTGACATCATGGCAGGTAAGATAACAGCAAGGTGCCGGGTGAGAGCATCGCCAGCCACAGATGAGAGAAAAGCCAGGACCCGAGTGTTTACTGGAGGAGATATAAGCTACAAGAAACAAGAAAAGAGACTGTATTCTTTTGAAAGGCATTAAGACCAGTCACCTAAACACTGTACTAGCGTCTGTGTGTAACCAAAAAATCTAATCAATACTCTGAATTGTGTGCCCAGCTCCACAAGACAGTCTCACATCCATGACACAGAAGCCAGTTAGGTTCCATCCAACTAAGTAGGTTGTAAGGCTCCTCTTTACTTTTCAACAGGAACTAAAAGGCTTTGCAGTGCACCCTCTAGTGGAGAGCAACCCAGTAAACAGCCAGTTTCACAAAAAAGCTAAAATGTTCACCAAAATGTTGGAATGATATGCTTGGAATTATTGTGGTGGGCAACTATCAGAGGTTAGGAGGCTGCATTAGCCCCCCAGGAGACTCTGGAGATGTGCGCCAGCATCTCAAGATCTAAGTCTAGAAAGCCTTATACAGCTACTGAAAAAGGTGCCTTGCTAAAAAGAGCCTTCATGCCTGCTACCAAGAAGAAAGGCTTCCAGTGTCAAAGGTTTAAGGAAATCTTTTATTAATTGTACCTTTGGCACCAAGTAAGGCAATACCACCCGGCTCTTCACAGCCATAACCTGCTTCAGGCCATCCAGAGCAAACTCTGAGGTTGCTTCGCACTCCTAGAGGGAGAAAAGGAACAAGCAGAAACCAGAGCGTGAAGCACAATTCTGACATGGACAAGTTTCCTCTACATATTAATAGCCAAGTGAGAGAGGCCAACACCCACCAACCCCGCTAGCAAGAACAATAGTCAAAAGAAGATGGGAACTGTAGTCCATCAACATCTTGAGGGCCATAGGTTCTCCAGTTCTGATCTAAGCCAAGTGCACTACTTCCAACAGGAGAAATTAAGACTCAACAGTGGGGTGGGGCAACATCCGATATACTCACACTTCAGACACACTTACCAGCTGCCTCAGTAAATATGGCAGGATGTCTTCAAGAGCTTGGTACCCAATTGTCGAGTGCAGCTGTTCAAAGGTTTTGGCTGCTGCTTCTCGGACTTCTTCTAGAGGGTCGCACAGTGCCTTCCTCATGGTCGGAACGAGAGACTCGGAGAAACACAGCACCTGAAAGGACAGAGAGATCACAGCAGGATGCCTCTCCCCCACGATTTGGAGCATAATGTCTTCCAAGGCCAAGTCCTAATTCTAGAGTCTGACTGGAATGGCACAGCTATTATGGGGCCCCGCCATCATCCTCCCTGCTGCTAGGGGTAACAACTTACCGCATCCCGGCTGGTAGACTTCATTATCTCACTCAGGCCAATGCAGACACCTTGCCTCTTGTCACTCTTATCGGACCTCAAGCCTTCTTCCAAAATGGGGATGATTTCGGGGAGAATCTTCTCGCCCAGCTTTCGGACAAGGTCGCCCAATGTACGTGCTGCAATCTGCCACCAAAAAGTGCAAGTGAGTCAAGCTGAAACTGCGCCAGCTGGGATGCTTTAAAAGAAACAATACATCGGAACAGCATCTGGCCATCCCCACCATTACTTACATCACATAGCTGGCATTCACAGTGCTTTACAAGTAACAGCTAGGTAAGATAATCCCACCCCTGAAACCTTACAATTTATTATTTAATTTAGGATAGAAGACAGAAATGGGGATAACAACTGTGTATCAAACATCCAATATTACTGTACAGTACATCAAGCTATAGAAAACAACATTCATAGAACCCCTTGTTTTTACTCCTCCTCCATGGAATGTCTCCTCCTGTTCCCAAGTTGGAGAGACAAAAGAACTGGGCATACTTATGAGAGGCTAATATAAGGCATACATTTTTCACCAAAGGTAGCAGCAAGGCAGGCAGAAAAAGGTAGGCACAAGGAGTTCTTATGTGAATAGAACCAGAGACGACCACCATGGCAATTATGGTTTGCACACATATTATTGCAGAACCATGCATCAAAGAACTCCAGTACCAGAAGCAGCAGAAATGGACTGGTTGGCCCAAACACTTAACTGTTCTCTTGTCTGCACAAGTGCTGGCTAAGAATCCCAACAGGAGGCCAAAGAGAGTTGGCAAAATTTCACGGAGTGTGCGAGGTGTGTTTGAAACAACAATCTTCCAAACATGCAAGGACGCCTGACGGACAGCCAGCTGGTTATCTGAGCGGCCCATGTAGAGCCCGGCCAACACTCTGTTCCTCCGCTCCACTCCAAGGGCACTAATGATTGCCTAGAAATTAAACCACAAAAGAAAGAATTGCAATTTTCACCAAATCACATAAAACATTCACTGGAGAGCTGTAACTAGGTATCTCTAGTCAATTTGGTTTTCCCAACAGGACAAAGAATAGGAAGGAACTGCACTTCCCACAGGACAGGGCTCTTGATCCCTGGGCCTAAGTTTTAAAATATATTTAAGAGACAGGAGAGTCAATCACCAATTTCCAGTAACTTATCTAATTTTGCTCACTATTCAGGCACCTCCCACCACTTAAAACTGCAGAGAGAAGACAAGTGCTCTCACTTTGTTGGACTGGGCTGTTCCAAAGTTGTCGTCCTCGGAGGCAGTTTCTGTTGTCATTTTTCCTGTGACTCCAGAAATATGGAAGAGAAGGTCTCCAAGAAGCTGAACAGAGCTGTACCTGCAGAAAAGAGAAGGTAGTGTGTGTGATCTAGTGGACGCGCATACGGTATGTCTTCTTCTAGTTGTTGTTATCGCACGTTGGAGTAAAGTGGTCCTGGTCAAGCCATGTACATGGAATGACAGGGCTTACCTGATTCGCCAAAGGTCATCAAAGAGGCCTTGTTCCAGCTGAGGCAGGAAGAGTGCAATGGCGGTCTCTGCATACATACTTATAATCCTCTGTCCAGCACGTAGGGCTGTGTCCCGCACAAACTCATTCTCATCCGCCAGTGCCTAAGAGCATAAAAACCACCATTATGAAGTGTCTTTACTCAACCACAACTTCCTTGTGGCCAGGGAGGAGGAAGGGATGAACTGGAAGTCCCTGTCTGTTTTGGACCACTCCACTGCCCAAAGTCACTAGGTGGTCTTAGGAAAGTTGCTCTCTCCAACACTAATTTTCAAACTCCTACTTGTACAGCTCAGTAGCAGAGCCCAGGCATTGCATGCAAAAAATCCCAGATTCAATCCCTATAGTTCTCCACAACTATTAGCCCTCCAGATGTTTTGGGACAGCAATTCCCAGAATCCGTTAACATTAGCCTTGCTGGCTGGGCCTTCTGAGAGCTGAAGTCCAAAACATTTAGTTTCAAAGGTTGAAAACCACTAGGTGGGCATCAGGCAACTGGAAATTTTATTCATAGTTAGTTCTGCAATGTTCTGCCTACCTCCAGTTAGCACTAGGCAGCATACAAGGTTCTCTTTCTCCCTACTTTATCCTCCCAACAGCCACTTGAGGTAGGTCAGGCTGAGACAAAATGGCTAATCCAAAGTCACCCAAGTGAATTCCATGGCTCAATGGGGAGCAGAATCTGGATCTCCCAAGTCCCAGTCCAACAGCTAGTCCACTACACCATACTGGAAAACCTCTGGTTTTGTTTGAAATCCCAGAAAGCCACTACCCATCTGAGTAGACAATGCCAGGCCAGGTGCATAACAATACTTGGATGTGGTATAATTTAGGTTATGTTCCTATTAATAGTACAAGGATGATAATGCTGCCAACGCTGCAATACAGATAGCATTCTGAATGTTCAGAAATGTACTATACAACGTTTAAAGAATTTTTAGATGTACAACAGAATTTCCAAGAAAGAAATGATCACACAGGATCTACATGTCAAAGAGTAAGCACAATACTCAACAATCTTCTCTCTCTCTCTGTCTGAACATAAACATTCATTCCCATTGGAATGATCACACACGTGCCAAACATGTCGTACCTTAAGGATACAAGGTATGATAGGGCCAACATAAGGTGTAAACTTCTCGCCAAAGGTAATGGGCAGGTAGTTGAACATCATAATATAACCATCTCGAACATGGGGGGCAATATCTACTTTGCTTGCAGTAGCCACAATTTCCGGCATCAGTTTCTCCAGTTTTTCTACCCCCAAACCAGCCATGACTTCAGCCAGACCTGAAAAAAACAACCACCACATGAACCTTTTATAGCATCATGACTGAATCTACAGGCATGCTGCAATGTCTGTCAGAAATCAGCTTCCTCGGCATCTTTGCTTGAAAACATCAAATAAAGTTACCAAGCCTTTCAGGTGCAAATGTATGCTTGAGTATGAAACGTAAAATCTGGTCAAATCCTGGATATCAAAAGGAATAAGGCTGCCAGTAATATTCCTTGTAATATTACAATTTATTTTATTTGTGTTACTACTGTAACTTTGTGTTGCTTATTGCTAAGCTTTCAAAAATAAATCTTATAGACCACCCTGATTCCTAGGTTGGTGAGAAAATATAAATCAAATTAACTGAATAAAATATTAATATGCTATTCTCCATGATTTGCTATAGCAGAAAAAAATGTGCAAAAGGTTAAAATTACATAATGTGTTATGCAAAAAGTACTTAGTTCATTATTAGTTCTACTCTATGAATACTGTTTAAAGAATTGAACTTCTCTTATTGCAGAAGTAGGATCACCTAGATACAAAATTGTTACTTGCATTGTATTATAGGACACCTGTACCTGGATCCAATATCAATAATTCACACAACCCATCTGGGAGCATGAAGAATGATGGAACAATTAAGATTTATGTGCTATTGCTGAAGGTGTAGTACATCATTTTAAGAAAAGCTCTAAGAAGAATACTATATAAAACTGGACAATATGGGCCTAGATCGGGGCAGACAACCCCTCTCTGGGGGCTGCACCTGCCATTTTTTCAAAACGGGAAGCACCTGAATGGTCCCTTCCCATTCTGGAGAAAAAGGAATAAAGTAAAATTAGAAAAGACTCCAAGGATGGAAACGAGAATCAAGCTACCAGAATTGAAGTGAGAATAAAATGGAGATCTACAAGTGCTTTTAAATCTATTACAGCAGATATTCCAATGAGACTGACCATCAATCATCCTCATGAGAAGAGCAGGAGAAGCACCCATTTCTCTTGCCTCTGAATCCAGCATTTTACCGAGCCCACCCTCCGACCCTGAAAAACAAGGCCACTGCTATACAAAATCTGTCATCCTTGCCTTGTGCAGCTCCTGATCGATCCACTGAACTCTGCTCATACGTCAAGGTTTCCATCAGCCAAGGCAGCAAGTCTTCAAAGCAAGACTCACCCATCCCTTTCACCATGGCTCCCAGAGCCTTGGCAGACACTGTGCGCACCTGGGATTCAGAGAAGGATCACAGGATCAGAGGTTTCCAAAAAGAGACAGGGAGGGAAGGAGGGGAACAACCTGGGAAGAAACTGGAGGAAGGCTTACCTCAGGCACAGGGTCTAGCAAAGAGGTCTTCAATCCAGGGGTCACACTGGGCAAGTAAGGAGCCAGATCCTAAAAGAGACAGGATCGGTAACAAGTAAATTGTAAGAGAGGGACACAAAGGAATATTTGCAATTCGTAGAGCTGGACTTTGAAGGTGTTCCAGCACTAAGGGCACATCTGAACACCCTCAGTAGCATCTAGTTACTTTCCAAGCATAGCTGGACCTACAGCTCTTCCTGCCAAGTAAATTCCATTCCAGAGCTTTCAACTGGATCTGTCTACCCACCTCTCTACTGCTGACCATCCACAGCAAATGACCTCTCCTTGGCAGCCTACCTTCTGATCTGTTAGAGAATACATATTCCCAATGATCTGAGCAGCCATTTTTCTGGTGTCTGTGGAACGATCCTGGAAAGCCCTTTGGACAATGGGCATGATGAGGGCCAGGGAAGGTGCATCAATGAAGTGGACAAATTTGGTGTCCAGCAAAGTTTGCAGGCATTTCTGGGTCTTTCGGGATGGATCCGTCAAGGCATCCAACAGAACCGGTGCAATTGCTGGTTTTTTGGGTGAAGGGAAGAACAAGCAGAAACATACAAGACACATGAGGAGAGCTAGTTCAGCTAAGGTCAGTCACAGATCTCTGTGAAAGATGCTACCACAATAATGCCACAACCGCCTTGTTGGATCAGATGTTCTAGCGCTGTTATTCAACAGAACAACATTCTTTACAAAGCCATTATCCTTATCCACCTGTCCCTTTATAAAGCTACTATTGTTATCCAAAAATCTTAAGGCATAGTACTTAGCTCTTCACTGGTTCATTTTCTCACAAAAACCTTGCGAGAGGGATAAAAGAAGTGTGGCTGATAAAGCAAACTTGCTCAGTTTCATGGCTGAGTGAAGACTATGACCTGGAGTCCCAGTCTAACACTCTAAACACTACATAACACTATTGGACGTATCCGTCCCACAGCCCAGCTTAGGTTTTTACCGGCAGAACACACTACTCTAGACATTCCTAACAGAGATTCTTACCCAAGATTTCAGGGTTCCTGATAACCGATCCAATCTGCCGAAGTGCCTGCTGCCCAGCCTTCTGGACCTTCACATGGGAGTCTGTGAGCACTTCAGTGAGCTTTGGCACAATATTTGGCAAGCAGGAAGAGAGCTGCTTGGGAGCGCAGTAAGCCATGGCTCCTAGCAGTTCCACTGACCCTGGCAGATGCAAAAGAGCAGAACATTAGCAGAAGACACAGAAAGGTAAAGGAAGTCCGTTCACAGAGTATGTCTGCTCAAAAGTAAGTTGAAATGGTATTCGCTGCCACAAGGTTCAAGCAGGTCTGACTTCCAGGTAAGGGTGCATAGGATTCCCTTTATTTCACTGATAAATGTTCCCTTTATTTCCCTTTATTTCCCTGGTAAATGTCTATGTTTCATCTGCCAAAACAACCCTAAAATTTCTGGAAATATCTCTTTGCTGACCCCGGGACCAAAAAGACATGAGGATGTAAATGTATTACACGTAATCCCAAAGATCTGTTATTTGCATCCTATAATATTAATAATTCTATTTTTGTTTCTTTTAAATTGACAGTGTGGCGCTATACTGACAATGGTGTGTTTTGTTTTTGTTATTGTAGATTTTATTTTTTGCCTTTTTTGCTGTTATTACATCTCTGTTATAAAAAAATTAAACCATAAAAAAACCAACGTAGAGCTCTAACTTAACTATCAATGGCCTCAACTTCTTTTTGCAGGGAAACTTCTAACTCTCTAGGATCAAGACTAGGCAATCTAAGGCACTCTCAGACCTGACCACCCCACTGAAAATATATACATTTTTGGTTCTTGTAAGGGAGAACTGCCACTACTAGAAGCCTCCCAGAGACACAGACCTGCTTTAGAGAAAAGTAACATTTACAGGGTTTTAAAGACTGGAATGAATTTCTAGTCACTTCTTGTTTGGAAAAAAAAATAACCAATTTCAGAGGGATTGCTGACCGCATGGAGCAAACAGGGAAATTTCCATTGGCCCTGCAGCAGACAGACACTACCCAACCTTGCTCCTTACCAGCTTTGGTTCTCCAAGACTCTTCTTCAAGTGCAGCCAACAATGATGGCAGCACCAGCTTGACACCGTGGGCACTCAAGTTACTCATCACTGCCTTGGCACAGTCGTCTGCAGCCTCGAGGAAAGCAAAAACAGTCACAATTTTACTAAGACCAATTCTGAGACCTAACAGCCAAATTCGGCTAGGTTGGGAAGCAGAACCTGAGGAGGAGAAATCCAGCAGGAGTGAGCAGGTAGCGTGTACCAGTACGCTTGCTTGCGTGAACAGTAAACCAAGATTATTTGGAATTCTTGTGAATATCTCTTACCTCTCGGACGTACTGATTCCCATCTCCGAAACAGAGCAGTAAGTGGGGCAAGACGTGAACCACGTAGGGCTCAAAAAGCTTCCCAAGCATGGTGCAGAGCATCTCAAATGCAAATAATGCCCCTAAAATGAGATGCAGAAAAGTTTATCATAGCAGAATAGCATTTGGGCAAGTGGCTATTGGGTGATTAATTTTGTGCAAGGGGTGCATAGGCAACTAAGACTCTGTTTCTACCAACCTCCCCTGCTCTCTGAAACACATGAAAGCCAATTCAAGGGGAAAGGACAAAGCCCAAGTGAATCTTTCTGCACTGCCCATGTTGCTTCTCCAGAGACTTAACAAGCATACAGCAATATCTTTCTCATCTGAAACCAACACGAGTCCTCCTGAAACTTCTCTACAAGAACTCACAATCTTGACTAATAACAACAATAAAAATAATAAAATTTATTTGTATCCCATTTCTCCAAACGATCAAAGCAGCTTACATTAAAATAAACCAATAAAATAAAACAACAATATAATAACATTATAACCCTACCCCTCCCTAACTCTCCCATCGATAATAATAAAATACAATTAAATTAGCAATTATTAAAAACCGTTAATAGTTAAATAATTATTAAATAATTAACAATTATCTGTGGAATAGCAGCAGTTTCTGACGAAGCTGTGCCTGACATGTCGTTCTTGTCTAGCAGGCCCACAGCCAAGATGGGAGGGGTTACTCTGACACAACTCCATCCCTATGGAGGAAGAAGTTTAGGCCCACCTGCTAGAAGCCACTCAAAATGCTCACATTCACTGGGACGAAGGAAATGATAGTCTTGCTTCCCTGGGACTCCTTGGTCAGGACTACAAGTGTGGGCCAGCCAGGTCAAAGACTAGCATCTTCAAGATGTTAAGAAGGGGAAAGCAGCAATCAATTTACCTTCTCGCCTCCGGAAGTTCTTCTTGTCTTGGATGGCATCCGTCAGCTTCGCCATCATTTCCTGCTGCTTGAGCGAGAGAATGCCCAAGCCTTTCACCAGGCCAGCAAGCCCATAGGCAGCTCCTTTCCGCTCGGCGTATTTGTCCGACTCTAGCAGCAGCTGCAGCAGCTTCTGGATCATTCCTCCTGCATCTTCCTTGATTGCGGGCACCAGAGGGGGTAAACAGCTGGCCACAGACTCCTGGACCTATGGGAAACCACCACTAGAAATTGACCAACGACCAAGACTTTCCCAAACATCGGAAACAGAAAGCATACTTTCGCCCCCATGACCTTATAAAACACACTTTGCAAACCAGACACCCCAGTTTAGTGAGTTTTTAAAAGGGAGATTTCTTTGATTTGATTTAAAACAACACAATCAAGCTAGGTACTATCATTAGGAAGGTTACCTGTTGAGATGGAGTGGAAAGCGCTGCTATCAGTTTGGCCACAATTGGCTTCACTTTTGGATCATTCTTGTCCAAATGTTTGGCCAGAGAACCCATCAGAATGACAACGCTCTGCCTGACGGCATCATAGCTGGCATCATTGGGTGCATTCTTGAGGAACTCCTCAAACACTGGCAGGAGAGAATTGACACTGTCCTGAAAAGCAGAATGTACACCATATTGTTAAACACGGCTAACAGAACGCAGCATCATAGTGTGTGTGTGTCTGTCTCTATGTCTGAGGGAGATAGAAAGAAGGAGAAAGGAAAAGCAACAAGATGCAATCTTAGATCCAAAGTTTAAAGAAGGACTGGGACAGATTTAGAAAGTGAAGCATATCTGAAACCCTGGGCAACCACTGCCAGTTCATGTAGACTTTACTAAGTCAGACCAACACTCTGACTTGGGGTATGTCACAGTTCTTGTTGTAAGTTTTAGCCTACCTTGCCGTGGGTATTGAGCGCTGAGAGGGCTGCATCCAGCATACACTTCCGGACCTCAGGATTACGATCGTTGAGGGCATCTGGTACAAAGAACTGGAAAAGAGGCTTCACCTGTGAACCATCCAAGTGCTTAGAGAGCTTGTTCAGGGCCAAAGCAATGCCACACCTATAAGGATAAAGTGCTGTTTATCTATTATATCTATACTTTATCTGTGTAATGATAAAAGCCTGAAGCATTTCAGGTGGATTGGAGGAACAGTCAGAATTAAAATGACGCATACCTTGCTTCCCATTGGTCAGGTGGAGATTCTGAGATGACACGTCCCAAAGCATCCAAAACTGGCGGGGGCCTCTGAGAAAGTGAAACATTATATACATATATTAAAGCACCGTGAAAGGAGCAAAGATAACTTATATCACACTCATGTACTGTAATATTCTTTCCTGGACCATCCTTTTGCCTCTGGTTGAGAGCTTAGAAATATCACTTTTTGGACTCCGGTTCCTAGAATTTGCTATTGTGTCCATGCTGGCTACAGGATTTTGGAAGCTGGACTCCAGAAACAGTATAATATTTACTGTGGCTAATATTTAGCTGTGGCCACTTATGGCATCAAGTTAATATGGCACAATATCACAGTGCCAAAAGAGAATGAGTAGAAGCCACAAATGAGGTAGCCTGTGGACTGCACACAATGAAAAGTCAAGGTGCCAAAAGATGGCATAGAATATGCAGTATACTAGACATAAGTTGTCTGCCACTGCTCAGCCAGGCAAATGGAATTTCAATTTCTCATCTGGAAACTGGCAAGCAGAGTTTTTTTGTTTATCCAGGAAGCAGAACCACCATCTACCTCTGCCATGATATCTTGGGCTTCATCCTCTAATGTTCCCATCCCTCAAGTGGATCAAGGCCTGGATACAAGCCTTCATCTTGACTCCTATTCCTTCCTTGTTACATTTGACTCTCCCTTCCTTTTCTTCTGTTTACAGACGATTTATGACACAAGCTTCACATTTTGCTCGATAAGTGATAAAGCACCACTTGCAGCATCCTGGAATAATGACAACACAGTATGTGCCTCCTACCGCCTTTTCAACTGCCCATTCCAAATAGCTTACATAGAGTTTTTCCTGATAAATCTCCATAAGTTTGGTCATCACATCCTTTGTTTGGCTTCGATATTGTTCAACACTCTTGGAAAGAGCCTCTGCGCCAGCCTGACGCACAGCTTCCTCATAGTGGATGACATCTTTGATGAGGACGGAGCAGATATCAGGTTGCAATTCCAAGCCCATCGACTCCCACAATCTATGTAAGAAAGGAAGCTAAATAGTCATCCTCCAGGTTGAGCATAGTTGATCTAGGGGGTGGGGAAAGTGAATGCCTCCAATCCCTTTCCAGCAATCCCAGGAGCCCTGTAGAACATCCCAAACATAGGACTGGTTGTTCACTATGAAATTTGTTATCCTAAAATGCTCTCACCTCAACCTCACAAAAAAAACCTCAAAAAGGAGGGTGGGAACCAAAAATTAAACCATATGTGATATCTGTTAGACAGTGTGGCCTAAAAGGGTTGAAAAATGGCCCCTGCCATCAGCACAACCATCCGTCTCTGGTCTAGATGGACAAACATCTGAACCAGTCAAGGCAGCTTCATATGTTGATAAGTCAAGGCAACATTTCATTTTCTGGTGGTGTCTATTTCTGGAATAAACCAGGTCACCTCCCTTGGGAGGGACAGGAAACAGTTAACTCTCACCTCTCTGCCAATGTTCGAATCTCTTCTTCTCTATCAAACTTCACCACCCAGAGGCGACGCAGAAGGTTCAGACCATTCTTCTCATCACTATCTGGGGTGGGCAGCACCATCTGGAGTTCCATCAAGCCCTGAAGACCAGAAGAAGGGAAATCAGTGAAAGTCTCCCTACTCCCCCAACATCTCCAATGCAACAACAGATATTGTTGGAAAGGGGAAGGAGACAGAAAATGGTTGAAATGCTCTCATCTGGTGGTTTGCAATTTTTATACACAGGCAGGAGACTGGAGAGAAAGGCTACAAGGGCTGTAGAAACAGCCTCGGAGGATGAACACAGACATGGGCCACATGATTTCCACCCCTGCTCTACAACTGTTGCCTCCAGGAATGGATGGGAAAGTCATCTGTGCCCAGATACCATCCTGTGTCCTAGTAAGAAAGAAATATAAACTGACCCGAAGAGCTGCATCTCGGACATTCATGCATGGAGACTGAAGGGCCTGAAGCAACACATCGATTTCCTCCTGCTCCGCATAGGCGCATCCATCCTCCCCACTGCTGCTAGCACACAAGGCTGTGAGAGCATTAGAAGCCAAGACCTGATAAAGAACAAGACTTTTAAGTAGATTGTGAAGGTGTAACAGCATGCAGTTGACCAACTCAAAAGCTACAATCCAAAGACAGGCAATCCACTGGCCTGCAAATGTTTTATACTAAAACCTCAAAATCACAAAACCCATGCCTCAGTCAGTATGGCCAGTAGTCAGAGATTATGGGAACTGTAGTCCCAAACCTCTGGGGGGCACCAGGTTACCCACCTCTGAATTATGTCAGAATTTTTATTAGAAAAAAATTGAGGCTTATTGTGTCTTTTTCTCTTTTAGTCCCCAAAAATGGTTCATGATTGGGAACTATTAGGTCCCTCAGAAAGTAGGAAGTAACAATATCACAGGTGAAAAAAAACATTTACTCAGGCATACTATTACACAAACATGAGAGATTACACCCAACATTATGGAATTTATCTTCCCAAATGGTTTAGTAGGGCCATCAAGGGCCAGATAATATAATAATAATATTTATTTATATGCCGCCCAATCACAGGGACTCCGGGCGGCTTACAACAGAGGGGATTATACAAGCAATAACAATAAACATGAATTAAAAAAACAAAGGGCAATGCATTTAGTCCACTGACTGCTTACAGGCCAGACACAGCCCTTGGTGTTCCCTCTTGGCAAGAACAACTGACCAACTCACCTGCAAACGTGGAGAGCCTGCTCCAATCACTTTTGCCAACAGCCGCAGCATAGCTGTGCGAGGCAGTAACTCTGGACCGTTCTGGTAGGTGACCAGGGGGAAAGAGAAAAGCATAAGGGTTTTTCATCGTAGTAAACATAACCAGTGAAACCAAAGCAAGTCATTACTGACGATAATGACGACGGTTGAGGTAGTTTTATTCATTTGTATCCCACCTTTTCCCAATGTTGACACTCAAGGCCGCTTACAGAATATTAGAACCAGAGCATACAAAAACATCAGTAAAACATATGTACAAGTTATTTAAAAAAACAATTAAACAACCTAGAGAATTAAAACCATTCAGTACATAAAAAAAAAAACAATGCAACGTTTAATTTGGATTTCTGAGGTCAATGTTCAGCTTTACTAAGAGCTTCTGAGTATAAAGAGAGGCTAACAAAAGTCCCCAGATGTCAATAATAATAACAATAATAATAGATTTATTTCTAGCCCGCCCAATCATGAAGAACCTGGTCGGGTTACAACAGTAAAATACACCAAGTTACAGTAAAATCAAACCCTAAACCTCTCCCACCCCCTATTCCCAGTATTAAAATAGAATTAAACAATAATAGTATAAAGCATTAAGAACATTCCAAGACAGAAAAACAAACAGGGAAGAACAGGCCGCTCAAGGGGCAGACATCTCTATTTCTGGGGAAGGTAGCTAAGTTGGAAAGGCCTGCTTTCCAGTTCTTCACTTTGCAAAATAGAAAGATTTAAAAAAATACTGACCTCATCCACCAGCAAATTCTGGTTATTGGTGGATGACCTCAACTGAGCATGAACTGTGATGGTCTGAAGGACCTTGACCATGAGTTCCTCCCTCTCTTCACTGTCATTGGGAGTTTCCAGTAGCACCATTTTTAGGAGAGGAAACACCAAGGAAAATCCTGGAGCTGGCAACGGCATGGGAGCTGCAACAGGGAAAAGAATAATATACCAAGGAGTAGGGATGCAGCCTTCCATACCACAAACAGGCACAATATGGATATGCTTTGGTTTGAGATAGTCTGAGGCTGAACAGCGCACCTCCTCAAAGCAGAAAGAATCCAGTGTCTGGACAATTACATGGGAAAGGTTATGGAGAAGTGCTTAGATTCAAAAACACCTCACCTGCCTCTCCTTTGCTCATTCGTCCTGGCACTGTGTGTGAATGCAGCAGGTTCACAACTCTGTTCACAGCTGTAGGTAGATCCTCCTGACACCAAGATTCATCCAAATCGCATTCAGGTTTTATCATCCGCAAAGTTACATGACTTGCTAAAGTACCTGGGGAGGGAAAGAAAAGCATCTTGAGAGTGGATATACCAATGCTAATTCTTGATCTTTTAGCAGCAGCAAAAACTGACTTCGGCCGGCAACTGAAAAGAAATACCTACACAGTAAAGACTCTTGCAGTCACACATGCAGATCAAGACATGTACAGGGATGCAAATATTTTAAGAAATGGCAATCATCTTGAGAGCTTTTGGAATCAAATGTAAGCTTCCCAATGGCTTCAGAACTTTTTTCCTTTTTGTTATGTGCCTTCAAGTCACCTCAGACTTCTTGGTAACATTTCAGAGGGGGGTCGCCCTTGCCTTCCTCTGAGGCTGAGAGAGAGCATGCTTTCCCCAAAAACACCCAGTGGGTTTCCCGGGCTGAGGGGGGATTCGAACCCTGGTCTCCCAGCACCCAATCCAACGCTCAAGCCACTACATTATGCTGGTCTTTTTTCTATATTTCTTATTACTTTATTAACTCCAACTCCCCCCAGCAAAATACTAACCAAAAGTCTTCAGACGAGCAGGCATCACACAGGAGGCCAAGGAAAGGAAAGGCGGCTTAACCCTTGGAGCAGCCAGGGGGGATTTGAGCAGAGGAAGGAATGATCCTATGAGAGCAGGGATGTACTGGGAGAGACCAGGGGGGTTCCTTTTTAGCACAGCCTCCAGAAGACCTAACATGGATTCCAGCTCATTGTCAAGCTGCAAGAAAAGACAATAGTTACGATTAAAACACAATGTAAAAAGAAATATTCAAGTTGTCAACTATGTTATACAAATAAATGCATTGCTCTGGACGTCTCCCCCCCTTTATCAGTATTCTTAGATTGAAAACAGGAAGAAAATAAACAACTCATCTTAAGTGCTTTACTTGGGAGAAACTAAAGTGTAGCCCTTGGTACAGAAGACTGTTGTGCAAAGGGGAACACACCAACCTTCCACTCAACTCTGCATTATTCAACCCTTACTAAAAGGAATGCTGCATAACTACATGAATAAATGTAAAATACATTACTGAATGCACAAAAGCACACTGCATGTATGTATGCTCACAAACAGAGGGGAGGAGGGTCTTTGCAATATACAAATTTCCCATCTGTAAACAAGCCTTGGGCACAAAACTTAGCCAACTTGCCTCCTTCAATTGCTTCCTGATCTGAGCTTCCTTCTCCAGCTGAGCATTCAGCATTTCCTTTTGTTTGCTGGTTAGCTGGATCTCTTCCTTGATGCCCTTTTTCTTCTTAATCTCCTGCAGAAGAAAGCCTTTTTTTACATGGGTAGGCATTACTTTGAAACAAGGCAATCGCAGAAACTCACACACAGTTGATGACCAGTATGATGAAAAAAGTTGTGAACTGAAAGGTGTGTTTAGACACAAGCAGTCTCAAGAGAGAAGCAGCGGTAAAACTCATAGCTCCACAAAATCTGCCCCTAGAACTTGCAACCTCTGTCACAAAGGAATACATGGACAACAAACAGCTATATTCATAGGAGTACAACCACTAACCACAATTAAATAAAGCAATGGCGAGCTAGCCCCAAGAAATGCAGAAAGGTTGTAGGATGACTGTGTCAGATATGAGCAACACCAACAAGGAGACCTTTCTCCTGCTATGCTTCCCTGGAACTTACTGGGCAACAGAGTGCTTCTAATCTACTAAACTTGAATGACCACTGTTCACAGACACATGGTGCCTTGAAAAACAATGTAACTACTGTTCTGAAAACCTTATGCCTTGAAATTTCTCCCCCTGTCCTCCTGATCCACTACATCACTCTGGTTCCCCACAAAACTATCCAGCACACAAGGCCTCACCTCCTTCAGCTCAAGTTCAATGATCTGTTCCTTGAAAGAGTAAGCTTTGTTTTCCCTTTTCATATTGGCCTTTTTCAGGCTATCCTGCTGAGCACTAAAACAGAAAATGAGAGAGGTATCAGCATAATCTTCCACCAGTCATTCCAAGTAGCAGTTTCAAGTACATTTACCTTTGGAAATGTAAAAGAAGCACCAGCAGATCCATCTACTGGGTTCTGATGTAGATATCTGCCCAAACATTTTGGGCTAAAATGTTCATCAGTGACAACATGCTCTTAACATTTAAGATGACACAGGGGAGGGTGTCTTCTTTGGTCACTGAAAACTGAGTACTCCTCACCTGTGTAAGATAGATTTGTCATATAACTCCCCTTCAGGTGTCTTCATGATAGCAAACTCCTCATGGGTCACGAGACACAGGGCAGATTTTTCCAGAGAGGCAGAGATGGTGCTGATCACCTGGGGGAGGACTCTGCCAGGAGAGAGGACAGAAAGCATTCCTACTGCATTCAGGGCTGACTGCAAAAGGAAGAGAAGAAAAGGATGAGGAAAGACAGCAGTACAAAAGATTGCAGCACCATATAAGAGTCTCTCAACACACTTAAGGCTATGGACACTGAGTTTTGTAGCAAGCGGTCAAAATCTGCTGCTTAAGACAAGTCCCATGTTAAAGTTATGCAGATTTATGCACTGGCTTGTAGAGGAAATTATTCAGCATATTTGGGATCACATTTTGCTAATGTAGGGGAAGGGACTGCAGGGTAGCACTTTCTACTTCTTTCCCAACCACTGGAAGTGTCACTACAAAGTTTGAGATTTCTTATACACTCCAAAACCTCTCTCAGCAACTATAAGGACTAGATACTTCGATGGCAGCTACAGGAGGTGGGGGGAAGCGGAGGAAACCAAAACATGCTCTCAATACCCACAATGTTCTCTACCTTTCCAGCACTCCCATACAGCCATGACATAAACACAACCTGGCTTCCCAGCGTTCATAAATGTTTCCACATTCTAAAAGGTTCCAAAGCCCCTTCTAAGATTTAGTGGCAATAAAATCTATACACTAAAATATGCTGGTGTTTTTGAACCCAGCCTTCTACCTTTGGACTTGCCGGCCACTGGAAATACGGCCCCTAAGAAAATCTCTGAAATTGAATTCAGTCCTTAGGCAGAAAGAATTCCTCTTGAAACTGACAACACTGGACTAGACGGAACCATAACTTAAGTTATTTGTGGGAAATCCATATTCTCCTGGCTAGTCACACAGGTAAGGATGTCTTTGAAATCCACTGTCTTAGAGCAACTTTGGTCACCTTTGTCATGGGGCTCTGAGTGATAATTCGGTCAAATATTTTTTCCAAGTATTTGGTAATGAAGTCTACCGGTTCAAGCTTCATCTTGATCAAGAGGGCTGGCCAAAGGCCAGAATGCACTGCAACTGAGAGACAAAAAAAATAACAGCAACTTAAATAAAGTCTGCTTTGTGACATTCACAAACCACACACCCAATGGCAACCTTTCCCTACACTCACC
The DNA here is from genome assembly GCA_034509955.1 of Urosaurus nigricauda. Lineage (NCBI taxonomy): Eukaryota > Metazoa > Chordata > Lepidosauria > Squamata > Phrynosomatidae > Urosaurus > Urosaurus nigricauda. The sequence continues at coordinate 12,357,875 of JAOEGL010000014.1, forward strand.
TAGAGAAGGATGGTTGCTTACTAGCAGCATTTCCAAAGCTAGCTTTTCTTTCTCCTCCAGATCCCCTTCCAGGCATGACACGCATGAGATCACACACAAGGTTTCCTGAAGGATCCGAGGAGGAATGTACATTTTCCCTTGTTCTGACAATTCTCCTGTCTCAGTTACCAGGGTCTCAGCAGGAAGCACCTAATGAATCATGAAAATAGACAATGAATAGTAAGACAAGCCTCTGGGCACCAAGAAATGCTGATTACAACCGTCTGGAAGAAAACACAAGATGTTGTGGTGGAGGCTATAAAAATCATTGGCTTCAGTTCTGCTGACTTTCCCTCCCCTTTCCCGATCCAATGCTTCATGATTCCCTCTTTCCAAATAATGAGAGAACCCAATTAAAATTCTGAATTTCAAGCATTTACTTTGAACTTTAGCACCACTTTTTACTTTCATTCCAGCTATCATCTGTTCAAAGAAATCTCAGCTAATCAAATGAATTTTAGCCAATTATCTGTATAAGTCTGGTGGGTATAAAACCAATTGTTCTGAGGGACAACACATTTCACATTTTTAGATGATGCACGCAGAAACACCACATAGAGTGTGTCATACAGAAGAGTGAATGCCTCTTCTATATTTATTTTTGGGGAAAAAACACTTATCATCCTAGAAAAGCATGTCCTTTACTCTCTGACACAGGAGCATGCCTTTCCCAAGATGGGTCTGCATGCATTATCTAAAAACAAGCGTTAGGTTAAATTAGATCAGGAAGCAAAGGACAAGGTTTTACATTGGTAGCCCCATGCCTAGACAGCTACCTCATAAGGTAGGTATAAGTGGCCACTGTTTTCCTGCTTCAGGTATTTTAACCAATATCAAGTGTGCTCTGGATTTTTAGTTTTTGCTCTCCTATTTTAGTCTGTGTTTAACTACCACATGTAGGACACAATCGCACTGGTGACATTTGCCGCAGTTACACCAGTGTTATGTCATTTAGGGGACATCGTGGAAGATGATACTGAATACCTACTGCTAAACTACTACCCCCAACAAGGCAGCTTCCAAGTTCCAGAGCGCAACCCTAAAGTTGCTTGGGCATCCCGATTTCAGAAAGTTTCACAACGCACCAAACCTCACTCAAAAGTGAGGGCATTTACCTTATGAGAACTGAGAACCACTTCCAACTCTTCTAAAAGCCCATAGGCCAACTTGAACCCTCTGGGCAAGGACAAGAGCCTTCTCACAGTCTGCTGGGCAAGCCTTCGGACACACCATGACCGGCTCAGAAGAACGGCAGCCAGGGCTTTGTGATACTGCCTGGATGTGGAAAGAGACAAGAAGTTTGAGTGGTGGTAGGGTAATAAAAAATCTGAAAGTTTCTGGTACAAAGAGAGCCAGTGAAGAATAGACTATCAGACTGGGGCTTGGGAGACCTAGATTCTAGTTCCCAATGAGTCAAGAAATTGACTGTCTAACCTCAGGCCAGTCGCTTTCTCTTTATCTTGTAAGAATAAAGAGGACAGCCATGTATCCTGCCCTAAGCTTACTGAAAAGCAAAATATAGATGTAACAAAATTAATAAAATACATCATATTAAGCATTAAAAATACAGAGATTGTAGGAATGAGACAGTCATTTCATTAAGTCCATCACATGCCCATAAGACAGCCAGTGTGGTACAATGACTGGATTGTTGAACTAGAAGTTTAAGGGGTCCAGGTCCTAGTCCCCAGCCAGGAAACTCACTGGGTAACTTTGGGACCATTACACTCTTTTTCAGATTGACCTATCCCACAGGGCAGCTGTGAGGATAATGTGAAGAAGAGGCTTTATTTAAATATTCCTGCATCACCTCTCAAGTCACCAGGGCCATCAATGCAATTTGCAATGAATAAAAACATTTAAATGTAAGATAAATGAAAAAAACGCAAGCTATACATACTGGATTTTAGAATCAGGCAGCCGATGCTCATGGTCCAAGAGGAGACGCTCCGTCAGCTGTAAAACCGTGCACATGGCTGCAGGTAGGAACACAGAAAGGAAAAATATTTGGAAATTGGCCCCTTTGTTCATTGCAGCTATGACTATGAGTTTACTGCAGTTCCACCAGAACCTAGAAATATATTCCATGACAATCACAGCCTCCCTTTCACAAAAACAAAAAAGGAAAGGCACAAACGCACTTTCTAGGCCTTATGGCCTCAAAGGAATATTTGAAATGTTGGGTTGAAGAGTAATTGGCTGAATGTTTGAAGGGGTGGTTAAAAGATAGGGTGTTGGACAGGTAGTCAGGGATTAGACTCAGAACAGTTAGTTAGGCTCAGCTAGGTTTACAAGGAGATAGCTTTCCCTATGTAACTTACCTTCTTCCGATGCAGACTGCAGGAACTTCTCTGAAGTGAAAACTTGCTTTTTCTCATCCAAAATGAGCGGCCAGAAGTTGTTAAGTTTGTTTTCTGGGAAGAGAGATGGTACCAAGTGTGAAATAAAAAGAAGCTACAACTTGTCACACAAGTAACTTTTAAGTCTGCAGAGGCTTTTGACTGCACTTATCAATTGCCAGCCACAGTCCTGCCAAACATAATAATCCTCATTTTCTTCAAAATTCTCTAAGAGCGCGAGTCACGCTGCCTGATGGATACTGCTTGGCTACCTTTGCCAGAGAGAATGGCTAAAATAATTCAGGATAACTCTTTTCCGTGTTAGCAATCCCTTATCCGCTGTTCTCCTAACAAGCCAGAACAAACCGTGGCTTCATATACCTGCTTAGACACAGTGCCATAGAAACCAAATGAAAGTAAGTTATCTATTTGCCGGCAGAAAAAGCCAAGCAGAAGTAAATCAGGCAGCGTGAACCATAATGGTGTTTTCTATCTTGACAAAGAATTCCAATACTGGATTTACGTGATGTAAGAACTGACGCTGGATGTTTTTATTCGTTTTATTAGCGCAATGTTTGTATCCCGCTGTTCCTCCAATGAAATCAAGGGGGTGCCCATGGATCATTTTTCCGTCACGCTGGGAGAGCACTATGAGACACAGCGACTGGCCCAATGTCACCTAGTGAACTTGATGGTTCTGTGGGGATTTAAGGTCTCTCAAATCTCACTCTAATATTCTAACCTCAAAGTTTGTGATCTTCCAGGTATTACTGGACCACAACACTGGAGACCAGGGTTCAAATCCCTTCTCAGCTATGGAAACCCACTGGGTGATCTTGGGCAAGTCACCGTCTCGCAGATTCAGAGGAAAACAAGACAAACCTCCTCTAAATGAATCCTGCCAAGAAAACCCTGCGATATGGTCATCATAAATCAAAGTCAGCTTGAAGGTGCGTAACAAATCCCAGCAGGATTAGCCAACATAATAATGAGGAATGCTGGGAGTTGCAATGCAACAACATCTGAAGGGCCACAAGATTCCGACTTCAGCTCTAAGCAGAACACCGTAATAATTACATGGGCTGAGAGGAGGCCATTGCTCTCCCAGCCTGTAAAAATGTGGTTCTGTGCATCCAGACTTATTTTTTAAGTGAAGAAATAATTCTCAATATTTTCTAACTGTCAAGAATGTAGGAACTGTAGGAAAAGAGTGGGGGGGGGGGAGGCCTCAATTAAGCAATTTTTCTAAAGATAAAGTAAGCCCTACCACTTATTCCTGTGAATACATCAGTAATCTAAGAGAAACTGACCTCCATTAGAACCTATGAGCACACAGACCCTCCAGGGACCTTACCTATTTGAGAATCAGCGACGGAGAGCCTACAAATCAGTAAAGCTGCCGCAACGCCTTCTGTTACTAGGGAAACCTGAGTGCTTTGTGCTGCTGCTTTTTCAACTGTCTGGATCATCACTGGAAGCAAGTCTACTCCCTGCATAAGTACATTGCCTGCAAAAGTGGAGAAAGAGAAATATACCCAGTCAGGGAGCCTTTCCCAATTTCTGCAGCAGAGGATAGCACTGAAATAGAATAGGAATCTGAAAGACCCTTCTTCACAACATTCAGAATAAACATCAACATTATTTAGACTGAAGGTTTCTGAACTAAGCCCTGTGAAATCCCAGAGCTCCTCATAAGAACATCAGGGATGTCCTGCGGGATTGGATCAATAGTCAACTTAGTTCAGCATTCTGTTTCCCACAGTACTTAGCCACCTGCTTCCAAAAAGCCCACAGGCAGATACTGTTAACAAGAAGCTTCTCCCAATGTTTTCCCTCAGCAACAACGGATTGGGACACATGCAGTTGCTGAAATCTGGCGGCTAAGTTTTCTGTGTCTTGTAGCCACCAATACAAATGTTCTCCATGAGTCTTTCTATTGCTACTTTGAACACATCTGATCCGATTGGTGGTCTACATTTCCGTGAAATGTAGATTTGAGGAACTGTATGTCTCCCAATTCTTTGTTGCTGAGGATCATTTTCTGATCTGAGACCACCAGGGAATAACAGAGATATTCAACTATGGCCAGGAAAGAATCCTGCCTGAAATTGTGGAGAGCCTGGGTTGCCATTCAGAGTTGACAATACTGAGGTACACAAGCCAACGGGCTAACTCAACATGAGACAGCTTCCTATGTTCCTAAAGCTACATCTCACAGCAGTGAGTTCCATAAACTCTGTCCTAAGTGAAAAAATACTTTTGTATTCTTACATCCCCCAATGATCAATTTCACTGGAGGAAGCTAAGTTATAGTATTATGGGAGTGATAAAAAAATGGTCTTATCCACCTTGTCCACCATATGAATTTTTCTGCAGTTCACCTTTGTGAAATGCTGAAGTTTACCTTTATGGATCTGAAGACAGACTAGCAGGGGACATTTTGATTTCAAGCAAAGGCTCAGTATGGTGACCTTCAGGAAATGGAGTGTTGCCTCCCAATGTTGTTTGCTGGGTTTGATGGCTTTATAAGTTTTTTTTAAATGAAAATTTAACCTAATTTTCTGTGTTGATTTAATCGCAAGCAGTAGAAACGGGTTTACAGAGAGTGACAGAAAGCCTCGCTCAGTAATAAGGTCTAACTTCTGGAGTGCTACCAGAGCTAAGTTGCTTCCTTCCACTATGGAAGCCTCCAATGAATGTGGGTAAATCTTACCTTTGAAGGATGCCAACATGCACTGTAAATATGCATGCCTTACAGCAGAAGTGCAGGTTTTAAGACCAAAGGCTTTCTTGAACCACTCAACCAACTTCTTGGGTACTTCCGTGGTGAACCGATTACACCAGAGTGCAAGGACAGAGATGGCATGCACCAAAGTGCCTTCATGGACTGCGGAGAGACAAAATAGAATTATGAGGCTAAGCAATCTATGCCTTCTGCCACACATCCTCTTCTGAACCCACCCACAAATTCATTCTCATGGCAGTAGCTGTGAAAGAACCTTACCTTCCTGCTGGAGAAAAGGGATGAAAAGTTCTGCCACAGTTTCGCTTACAACTTGATTGGATGGCCCAGAGACCGCATGATAGCTACAACTGCCAATCCCTAAAGAAACAAAGAAATCCCTCCATTAGTCACATTCCCTTCTACAATTAAAAAGAATAAGAAGATACATCTGTCAGAAAACATATTGCTACCTTGGTGACTAACCTAACTGAAACATTCCCTAATTCCCATCTAGCTCATGGCAATTTCCTAAACCTGGACCACTGACATAACTATCAAGTATAATAAATATTTTTACTAGACACTCTTTGCTTACCTGCACAGTGACATTCTCTCTCTGGACTAAAAGTGAACCAGTATAATCTAAGTTGGGATTCTACAGTCCATTTGACAGAAGACATGAGTTCTGAATGTAAAGACCACTTTTCGCATCCAGTATCCTTACCTGAGAGGACACTGATTTTCTGTGCCACAACTGTCAGTTTTCCTTCAGCACCTATCAACAAGAATTGTGGGATTATCACAGAGATGAACACAATTACCAACAAGTTAATAGGAACAGAAAAAGACCATCAGATCTGCACATCAGCACTACCACCCTATGTATGACTACTCAGAAATAAAGCCTAGTGAATTCAACAAGCCTTTCTATCACAAAACATTTGGGCAGCGGGGGCAGGTATGGCCCTCCAAGGTCTCTTTGGGGGCTAATGCAGTTTGTAGCCTTCAACAATTGCCCAACTCTGCCATACAGTATGTAGAGGCCAGATGCACCACAAGAGAGTGCCCCAAACAGCAGAGTTGCTGCAGGCGATGAAATGTCACAGCAAACTGTATCAGTGATGAAGAAAGCAGAAAATCCTTCCCCAAATGAAGACTTACTTACCTCCCAAAATGGCAAACAGGTGTTTTCCAAGTGACTCCACTACGGATGGATCGCTGCACTGCCGGGCCAAATTCTTCAATGCTATTATGGCTTCATCCATTAGCTGAGAACTATTGGATTTCAATTGGCCTAAAAATCAGACACAAAACATTACTGCAACCTATAATAAGAGACTATCAGAGTTATAGTCCTCAGTGTGTGAGGGTCAAATGCTGCCTAGCCTTAAAGCAGAAGGAACCTTCTCTCATCTGCAAACAACATAGTCACAAACAATGGCACTTACTAGCTAGCCCTTTTGCTATGTCCAGTGCATATTGGCTGAGGTCAAGGGTTACAGATGCCAACAAACAGGAAATTGCTGAAAGTGAGGGAGAGAAAGAGAGATAGGTTAAATTAGCATTCAACTCTGGCCAACAGTAAAGCATTTTCCAACTACATTTGTTTCGCAACTGCACTTATTGTGTCCAACTGTACACATGCACAAAAATGGGCTGACTGCAACCTCACTAGCAGCAGCAAATCAGATTCTACCCTAATCTAGTTTGCAGTCAAGCAAACATGAAGAACCAATCGCCATTGCTCTAACCGAGGCACTGTGACCCAGCCACGCTCGATGCAGAGAAGAGCTGCTACAGTGAGCTCAATGGTACCAAATCCATTCAAAGCAGCTCTCCTTCACAACATACCCCACATTCGTCCACTGGCCACTCACTTTCAATGGCATTCTCAGGGCTCCGCAGCAGGGATTTCTGCAAAGCTGGCAACACAAGGTCCTTGAATTCGGAGTGAGACACATATCGGAGCAGAGGAGCGCAGTTGTCCTGCAAGAAAAGCCAAGAGTTTCATGCAGAGCTAGCCTGCAAATGATCATTTGTCCAGTCACCTGAGAGAAGCAAGTGAGCAAGTGCTCAGTTCATAGTCTTTGTTTATTTAAAAGAAACAACCTGCCTCCTCAAGTGGGGACACACAGTAGGCCTTTATTATCAATGAAATAAGGAATTGAAGTCTTTTAAAAGCATGGTTAAAAACTTGTATTAAGTTTGGGGGACTGTTCCTGGACACGTCTATGGCTGCCCCTGTTTGAAGAGTAGATTCGTGAGCAACCTCCCACCCCTCACCATGCATACACCTCAAAGCTAATACAGTATTTCTCAGCTAGCTTTCAAAATGTCAACGCCAGTTTTCTGGATGATCCACGACTCTAACCCATGAAAGCTCCTGCCGGTCCCCACACCCACATCCCAAGCTTGGGAAAGTTAGTTTTTGGATTACTGCTCGCAGAATCCTCCGCCACTATCACCCACAGTGGTGAAGGAATTCTGGGACCTGCAGTCCAGAACAGTATCTGTTCCAAGGTCTTCACACACACAAGGCATTGGGCTATCTGCAGGCTAAATGCAAGGAGGATCACAGCAGAGTATTTACAGCATGAAAACCTGTGGCGGGTGAGGCGCTTAGGTACCATAATGACAGTACAGAAGACAGGCAGGTCAAAGGTTTACTTAAGCAGCCATATCTAAAAAAAAGTAGGTTAAGTGTTTACGATAGGTGAGTGAGGGAATAAGATAACACACGAGGCCTGGAAGGCATTACTGGCATTAAATACTGCGATTGTGAATGGCCACTGATTTCAGCTGAACTTTACACAGAAATATCAGACACTATTTCTCCTCTGCTTCACAGTTCCATGGTTTGTGATTTCTTTCCCTATACCCATGCTTATGAATATATGCCAACCAAAGGGTAACACTTGATACGTATCATGAAGACGACTCTAACCCATGAAAGCTCCTGCCACAATAATTCTGTCTTTTAAGGTGCCAGAACACACTCTCTGGGTTTGCTGGGGCAGGCAACCGCACTGGGCTAGTAAATCCTTTGTCTTAGTAGAAAGGTCAGGAATTTCTCTCACCAGTAGGTGCTTCTGAGGTTTTGTCTTGCTCATGAGGATGGTCTTCATGTAGAAATCAAGCAGAGCACTCTGAACAAGGAGAAAAACTTATTTCATAAGAGAAACAAGTAGTAAAACTTTATTACTTCATCAATGCTATACAGCAAGAGTTGCTCATCCCTGCTACTGTCTCTGTGTACAGGCCCAGTGAAATCCACCCCTGCTTGAACCCACTTTATCCTTTATTCTCTGGAAAAACAAAACATCAGGATTCTTTGTTTCAATACACTGTGGTAGATATGACAACAACAACATGGCAGCTGCAATACATCATGTGCATGACATGGGCGCCTGGCCAAGAGCCTCTAAAACTCTGAAATCTGCTCAGTCTGTTAGGTACCACCCATTGAAGTTAATGTCTGGGTAAAACTTAAGCCAACTCCCAGCAACCTGTTAAGAAGCCACATCTTTCTCCAGCGCCAAGCCCACCTTCCATATTTACCTTGTATCTGTTGATGGCGTCAACTTCTTTCTGTTTGGTACAGAACAGCACTAGTAGGCCCAGCATGGCAGCATACCCCTGGTTGGCTTCAAGGCCAAGAATGACAGAGAGGTACTGATCCACCAGCCCAGGGTTCTTTGGGGAAGAAAGCAGAATGTCAGGAAAGCAAGAGTGTTTAAATGACCCTATCCCACCCCCCCAAGCTGGTATCCTCCAGATGTGATGGAGTACATGCTATCTGGCTGATGAGAGTTACAGTTTAACACACCTGGAGGGTACCAGGTAAAGGAAGCCTGATGTATATCATCATGCCATGGATCATATACAGTACCTCTTTCCACAGCCTATTCAGTTTCTTCACAGCCCCATCCACCATAGGCTTACGGGAAGCACCTAGAACTTCTAACAAAAGCAAACATTGAACTTCAACCTGTTAAAAAAAGGGGGGGGGAGAGACAAAAAGGGCCTAAATAAATTATCAGCGGTGATCCTTAAACACCATCTCAACTTCTGGTTCATTTATAACCCTAGTTAAGAACTACTCAGAGACTACATACGTCATCCTTAACGTGACAACCTGTACTCTACACTTGAAACTAATTTTTGAGATGTTTACTCTTACTTGGAACACAGGTGATGAGAGTAATATACATAAAGCGGCGAAAGAAAGGTTACAGTGAAACGACACACATCAAAATCAAAACCAAAGATCCTTACCAGTTTTTCCCATGTTTCTCCTTGCCGCTTGTCACGTGTGGGAAAGACGATGCGAACAAGCAAGCAAGTCCAAGACAGAGCCAACAAAGCTGCAGACCCACTGCTCTTACTATCAGAAAAAGGGCAAGAAGGAAATGAGCACCACAGGTGACTTCAACATTAATGCTCACCACTATAAATCATGTCTAATTCTCCATTTATTAACTCGAACAATTTGAAAAAAATATCACCACACACACAGAACTTTTTCATCTTAACTCTAGTCTTTTCTTTCCTCTTTTTCCCCAGTCTTAAGGCCTGTGTAGAATGGCTACTCACGATTATGTCTGTACGGTTATATGTTCCCCTCACATACCCACACTCCACCCGTTTTTCATATTACCTGTGCCAACCCTGCTTAAAGGCAAGCTAATCCTCACTATGCATGCTCCTAAGGCAGAGATGGGGAATGATGGACTACTACTTTTACGAACAGACCTGCTTGTTAGGACTGATGGGAAATGTAGTCCATCATTAGTAGGAAGACCACACCTTCCCCATCTGCGATAGTCAAATCTAACACCAACCCACAACAGAGAGGTCATCAGAAATAAAGAGTAAGCTTTCTTTCAAAGCTAAGATACTCAAGATACATCTCCCCAAGAAATCACAGCACTGAACAGAGCTCTTACTTGGGCCCTACAGACTTGCTGCTGATTCCTGAAGACTGTAGGGACTGTAAAAGGTTCTTTGCCGTCGCTTCTGGCTGGTATTCGGCAAGCTGCTGCAGAGCCACTTGAAGAGCTCTGTGCGACGCTGCATCTCTAATGAGAATATTTAAGGAAACGCATGAGGCTCATATACTTAAGATGGCCATTTTAATCACCTCCTCACACGTCTAGTTTATTATGGCTGACTAGGAGATTAACTTCACTTCGATACATCTATTTATTATCCCGTGTACCTTTCAGAACTGATAAGGGTCATTTCCAAATTACATAAACCAAGGCAAGTGCACATTTTTATACGACAACACCATCTTCCAGATTTTCATTCTCTGTTACTGTAACAAACTAAAACCAAAGTAGCCTCAACAGATGAGCAAGTCTGCTCATAAACTGAAGTTCCTCTGATTAAAACTGGTCCTCAATGAATAAGCAGCAAAGATTATAGTTGATTAAAATAAAGGTACAAACTTGCATAAGTAACTGAAACTAGCTTTCTTCAGAAAGAATAGAGTTAGTTCTGCCTTACTACGTGTTGCAGCTGCAATCTGTTATGTGCATGAGGAGCACAGAAAGGAACTTTTCAGTGGTGGCATCTTTTCAACGGAATATTTTTTTGCCAGACACACTTGTTGTCCATCAGGTTGAACCCTTTTCATTTTCCAAGCCTGAGTACTTCATACGTCTACTATAGATCTGCTTTCACCTTTGCGTTTTAAGTGGACTTTTGCAATTCGCTTCCGAGAGTTTTAAATATAATAAAGCAGAATTCGGCTGAGCAAATAAATTGAATAAAGGAGTCAAAACAAATGAAATAAGCTACAGCTTCGAGATTTCGATACTGAGGGGCTGATCCATCACGAATATTGTCATCTTACAAAAACAACAACTAATGCCATCCATCTCTCCATGGGATCATTTAGCTTGAATAGAAAGACAGACGGTCTAGCCTCACTTTCTTACCTGTATCGATGCAAAGTGAGGCAGAACAGCTTACAGAGACCTTTAACTGCACCTTCTGGCAGATCTGAAACAGAATGAGGCCAAGATGTTAGAAGTGAACCGAGAGGGATGTTGTTAACTGAATAGTTCAACATCATCTGCATCGTAGCTTCTTTTTTCAAACTGTGAAAAGCAACCACTGGGAGGATCCACTCACAAATGGGAGGGTAAATGTAAGGAGGGAATTAATCCTTTGAACTTTCACTAGAATCCCATGGAGAAGAATCACTTCCCCAAGATGCTATGTTTTAAACTGGTTTTCAACACTATAGGAAAAACAAACAAAGCAAAACAAAGACTAAAGGAAACATTGGTGCTATTTGGCACATGAAGGAAGCTTTCCCTCAGCACCACAAACAGGGCAAGATTTGGTCCACAGGCCTTCAGTTGCTGGCCTACTCTTTATACAGTGTTTTTGCAACAGAATATGGATACCTTTCCCAGTAATGCATCTTCCGAGTTCGTTGAGGATCTCTCTCCGTTCCTTCACGCTGGATGTGGTCACTTTCACAGCAAATCTCTTCAGCGTTTCAGAAACCTAAACAGCCAATGCAGTTGGGCGTGAGGAGAGAAATTCCCAACCAATCCTCCTCCACATGTAAGAAATAACACAATAGTACATCTGCACTACACCTTGCAGCCCAAACCTGAATATTTCTCCTCATTAAGTTTGGTTTTGTCCCGGACAAAGCTGAAATCCTCCACATGCTTGGCAGGAACTGAAGGGCACTTTTAATTTCCTCCAAATATATGTCCCTGGATATTTCTCCCCCACTTACTACAGGTATTTATGGTACATCAATGAGGAAACAAGAAAAAAAAAGATTGTTAAAAAAGACTCATACTGAGGTTACATATATAAGAGTATTGCCTTCTACTAAGAAACCACTGATCCACCGAGGAAAGCAACGCGACATACTGGGGCGGCATTGAAACACAAAGCAATGTAGGGTAGATAGAGGACGGTGCATCAAGACACAAACAATGTACACAAAAAGACAATGTGATGGTCATACAGCGGGAAGTTGAGAGCAGAGATGTCCAAGGCAGAGCAATGTTTCAGAGTAAGTTCAACGCCAGCCATGGCAGTATTTGGGATGGGGCTTACCCTTAAACCCTTAACAGTTTTTTGTGGGTTTTTCAGGCCATGTTCTAGAAGAGTTTATTCCTAATGTTTATTCTCTGAAGATGCCAGCCACAGCTGCTGGTGAAACGTCAGGAATAAACTCTTCTAAAACATGGCCAAAGAGCCCAAAAAACCCACAAATAACTACGGATGCCGGCCAGGAAAGCCTTCAACTTCACACTGGATATTCTCTTAATATTTTCGCAGCGTTTTCCTCCACAGACACAAGGCAGAAGCCATGGCTTCCTCCTCCAACTGGCTACAAAGGCTGATCTTCTGGGGTAGATCAAGCCGAGAGTGACTTGTTTGGCCTCCCGTCTGAACAAGGGATCTGAACTCTGGCCTCCTCACATGATGCAAACTACCCACAAGCGCACTGTTCTGTCAACACTGCTCCAAGTTATTGTCCTCGGCCCATTTATTGTCCTCAGTCCTTGACAGTTTACAGTATCCCTGGCAAAAGACGCCACAAGCCATTCCTACTTCATAGACGGGTTAAGTGAGGTTAAAAATTCCCATTCACCAAGATGATTTCCAGTCCACTCTCTTTCAGCCCATCTCACAGGATTTTTTTATTGCATTTTGTTTGTCCGTACATGTATTATTCCTAGAAATCTCTGGGATTCATTTAGGTACTGTAGCATAACTACGGTGAAACACAAGCCATTGTAATAGCCACATATTCTTTGCCTCAGTTTCCCTTCCCTACTTCTGTAGCTTCCGCCTCCCCTTTTTTTTAAGAGTTAAAACCCCGTGAAGGAAAGAGCTGACAAATTTGTTTTTCACAAGACATCACACACACACACCCTCACAGTCCTATAGGACAGGATAAGCATTGCACACTCCCTGCTAGGACCGTACGGAAAATATATACGGCAATCTCGCTCATTTTGTCTGGGGAGGTGTCCAGCGGTTTGCGAGCCTGTCCCAAAATCCGCCACTGGGTTTCATCCTCAAACGTGCTTCCGGCACGCTCGCCACGGCGCAAATAGAAAAAACCCGCACGCGTTTTCACGCTGCCTCGGCATCGCCGTCAAATGACAAAACCAACAACAGCAATGGCAAGAAAGCCTCCCGCATGGATCTTCCTTCCTCCAGCTCCCAGAAAACAGCCCTCACACTCCGCTGACACCGTTTTTTAGCAAAGCGCGACTGGATAACCCTTGTAGCGGGGATGGTGCGACTTGGGCTCCGACGCTAAGAATAAGAAACCGAGAAACAATTGTTCTTTGGGGAACGAGATGGGAGTTGGGCAGCACTGGGCCTGGCTAAGGAAAAGAAAAAAAGCCCCAGCCCTGCATTACTGAGAAATAATATATTTGGATGGTTAGTGTTTCCGGATTTGGGAAGTAGGGAAGCCCATTTTTCGTGCTAGTTATGCTTGATGCAAGTGGATTTGTGTGTAAAATGGTTACAATTTGTGTAGGAGTGGGTTTTTTCGAGGGGGAGGTTGTAGGTCGGGAGGAATAGCGTAGAAAAGGAGGATCTGGGCTCTGCGATGAGTTAGGGTTCGGACGCTGGGTGAAATTCTGGGTGGCTTTCGTCATGTGAAAAGTGCAGATTTTAGGTACGGCGCTGTGTACATTTACAGCGCTATATAAATAAAGGTTAATAATAATACAGTATGTGTATGTAAGTGAATATATGTGTATGTGTGTATGACATGATGTGTGGCTTGGTTATGTTTTAAAATCTAGTGTGTGTATATATATGTGTGTGAAAAAACACAAGGCTTAGTTACATTTATTAAAAAAATATATATCTAAGTATATATGTGTGTGAAATGGTGTGGCTTAGTTATGTTTAAAATAGTGCGTCTGTACATAAGTATATGTCTGTGTATGTGTATAAAATTATGTGTGGCTTAGTCATGTTTGTTAGAAATACAGTGTGTGTGTATGTAAGCATATATATGTGTGTGTGTGTGTGTGTGTGCATGAAATTATGTGTGGCTTACTTATGTTTAAAAATTTAGTTTGTGTGTATGTAAGTGTACATATACAGTCTGTGTGCATGAAATTATGTATGACTTAGTTCTGTTTAAGAATATAGTGTGTGTGCATGTAAACACATGTACGTGTGTCTGAAATTGTGTGTGGCTTAGTCACGCTTAGTACAAATATTGTGTGTGTGTGTGTGTGTAAGTATACATATATGTGTACGAAATTCTATGTGGCTTAGTCGTAGTTAAAAAATATAGTGTGTGTGTATGTATGTATATCTTTATTACAATATAGAGTGTGTGTGACATTCTGTGTGGCTTGGTCATGTTTGTTAAAAATATTGTGTGTGCGCGCGTACGTAAGTATCCATGTGTGTGTGTGAAATTGTGTATGGTTTAGTTGTGTCTGTTATATAGTGTGTATCTGTGTATATATACATGTATATATGTACATTTGTCTCTCCCTATTCGCTAGGTTTAGGGGCACAAGACTCCCGTGAATATGGAGAAACCACAAATAACAAAAACATGATGATTTTACCAGAGAGGACACCTCTCTAGGAATCTCTAGGTCCTCCAGGGCAACTCTGTGGTCAACGTCTGACAGAGACTGACCATAGAGTCCTGCTGGAAGAGCTACAAAGGCCTAGAAGAGTATTCTCTCTAGGAACCTCTAGGTCCTCCAGGGTAACTCTGTGGTCAACTTCTGACAGACACTGACCATAGAGCTGCGCCGGAGGAATTACAAAGGCCTAATAGAGTGTCCCCTCTAGGCATCTCTAGGTCCTCCAGGGCAAATCTGTGGTTAACATCTGCCAGACACTGGCCGTAGAACTGCGCCGGAGGAACTACAAAGGCCGAGTAGAGTGTCCTCTCTAGGAATCTCTCGGTCCTCCAGTGTGACTTTTGAGTTCAAGTTGACCATAGAGTCACACTGGAGGACCTCGATATTCCTAGAGGGAACATATTATTAATCAACCCCGTGGATAATCCAACCCGCAAATATCAACACCGCAGATAATAAGGAGGGACGGGTGTTATCTCGGGGGTGTTTGTGGAGAGGAGCGGGGAAGGCCCTTCAGCGGCGCCGAAGCAGCCCGGCTGAGGCGAGCAGGTAGCCTCCCTCTCCGCCTCGGCCGCTCAGCAGAACCGGGGCCCGGCAAAGCAAACGGGGAGCCCGAGGAGGAGGCCGGCTCTTCCCGCCCTCCCTTCGCCTCGCCTCGCCTCGCACCCACCTGCGTGTCAGCCGCCATCGCGCCGGCTCCGACCCGGAAGCGGTTCTGGCGTCAGTTCCGACGAGCTCTCCCTCGCCGCCAGCCGCTCTCTGCCCTGCCCGCACTGCCCGGGCTCCGCGCGAGGGCAGCTCTTATAAACCCAAGGGGCGTGGTCAAAGATTAGGCTCCTCCCCCTCCTCGCCCCGCCCTCTAGGTGACGACACTAGCTCCGCCCCCCTCCAACGGTGCTCTTTGCGGGATTTTTTGGAGACTCCAGCTCCCAGAATCCCAGGCTATTGGCCAACATGGCTGAGGCGTCTGGGAGTTGAAGTCTTAAAAAAAAAAAAAAGCTCTTATTAAAGGGGCACCTTTTGGGGACCACTGTTTCTGAGGCTTGGGGCCTACACTGGCCAAGGCCAGGAAGCAAAGCTGAGGGACAGTCCCTCAGTCCTGGCTCTGAGAGGGAGAAAAGGGACGCCATTTTGGTGGCCCCCCTGGAGGTTTTAAGACTAGGAAGCCCATCCTCCTTGACCATTTGGCTAAGGGGGCTGGGGGTAATGGGAGTTACACTCCCTTTTCTGAGAAATTCAGACACACTGTGTGGTGTGACAGGGGTCCAAGTGCATTGTGGGCCAGTGAAAGCAGTGACCACCCCCCAAAGTATTGCCATTGGGGGGGGTGCAAACCACCCTACATGATGCCCAGAGCCAGCGACCCCCATGTACCACCCCACTCTCAGGGGTCGCTCAGTGTAGTCCGCACCCCCCTCGTGACACCGCAAATGCCCTTCGACCCACATGTGCCCCTCATTGTGCGCCTTTCCACCTTACAGCATCATGGGGTTTTCCTCAGCACATTTCTTCAGACGCAGCTTTGCCATGACCAGCCTTGAGGCTGAGAGAGTGTTCCCAAAGCACGTAGGTGGGGGGGGGAACCTTCTCACCTGCTTCTCCCACCACAGTCACTGGTGAACTGGTTGAGCGGGGAAAATGGGGAATGCCATTGGTATGAGGAGAATGGCATCAGGTGTCCCCCGGTCAAGGAATAAAACAGTCATTTTGGACTCCACAGATTTCTAAAGGAAAGCAAAAGGGCTTCAGGTGCCCCCATCACATCTTGTGGCAGAAAGCTCCAGATTTACAACCACAAAGAAAATAACATGTAGCAGACAAGCATATACCTCCCCACCACTACCACAAAAACCTATATAGTTTCAAGGTTTGGATTCTGGGTGCGAGGCCCAAGGTATAGGAAGGAATGGCCTGAACTGGAATGAGGGTGCTGCTATCCCTGGGGCTCAGGGATTTTGGTAGCCGAGCATTTATTCGGATAGCCCTGTCTCGAAAAACAAGCAGAAGCCACCTCACCCCCCTGGTGAACCCACTATGGAAGAAACTTGACACTCACAACACAACAAGGACGGATAAAGTAGTACTTTATTTTGTTCCTTTTCTTTCTACTCCAACTGGAGGACGACAAAACCAGCAAGTTAGTCAAAGAGACCAAAGCCCATGTCTTCATCCGACTCTTCCGATTCTTCCTTGGCTTCCACCTTGGCTGGGGCTGCAGCAGCCGGGGCAGCCGTTTCGACTGCAACCGGGGCAGCAGCCACAAAAGCTGAAGGATCAGCCAGGAAGGCCTTCACCTGTAAAACAAAGAGACATACAAAGATAAAAATCAGGGTTTTTGTGGGGGTCACTGGAAGTATTCAAGAGCAGTCAAGTGCCACCTCTCACCACACTATTTTAAAATGCAGAATAAATTATTGCCAAAAAAAGTTAATTTTAAATTAAGTAACTTCATTCTCCCGTTCCTTTCAGCTTTTCCCACTGCAGCATTTGCACTGATTTAAGCAGGGAGGATCTCTTTAGAAGTGGAGCACACCAGGTCCTGCCTCCATCTTACATAAGGTCTCTCCTGATCTCGAAGGATCCTCTAAGGACCCCAAAACTATTCAGCGTCAAGCAGGCCTCCTCTGCACCTTTGAATGTTTCTTCCCATTATGACTGTTCACATCATTGGTTACCTTTTCAGCCAATGGGAAAGAGTAGTCAGTTTCCACAGCCACAGCCAGGACTCGCTTGTACCCATTGATGATGGAGTGGGGCACAGAGGCAACAGTTGGGTAGCCAATTTGCAGGCAGACGCTGGCAACATTGCGGACACCCTGCGGGAAACAAAGCACACATGCTGGAACTTCTTGTTCATGGGTCCTTCAGACAATGGAAATTTCTAACATTTCTGCATATGTGCCTCTTCAAGTCAACTTATGGAAATCCCGTTAATTTCATAAGGTTTTCCTAGGCAAGAAATTACGCCAGTTCCTTCCGCTGAAATACAGCCCTACAGCATCTGGTATGCTTTAGCAGTGTCCCATCCAAGAACTAACTAAGGTCCACCTTGCTCAGCTCCCAAGATCAGACAGGATCAGGTGCCTTTAGGCCATGAGTAAAGCATTGGTCACATCATGTCTTTTCCATGCCTGGCTCCCCCCAACCCCAACATTCAAGATACAATTGATGGGACAAGCTTCCCCCAGACCAATACCCACTGGCACACAGTCTCTCTGAGCCAACAACCCGACATATTTCAGTTAACAGACTCCATATTGGATCCATTTGTCAAACAGTCAGCCTGGGACAAGCGAAGAACCCACATAAGGAGGCATCACTTACTTCCAGAAAACGGCCACGCAGGGTATCCTCAGTGATGTCCAGAACCTCCGGATTATAAATGCTGCCATTATCAAACACCTGCTGGATGATGAGCCCAAAGGAGAAGGGAGAGATGTTCAACATGTTCAGCAAGGTGGCTTCACTGGCACCCACTTTGTCTCCAGTCTTGATCAACTGCACATCGCTCTAAAGAAAAAGAGCAGGGGAAGACAGCAAACAATTGAACAAAAGCAGAACTGAACCACGTCAGGAAGTTATAGGCATCTTCGCTTCACTGGAAGTCACCATCTCTACAATAAAATACCCTTTATTATTACTTTAAAATGTTGAAATGCTGTTAGTGTAATATTATTTTAATGTTGATCATTTGTATGCTTTTAATGGCACTGCGAGCCAATTCCAGTTGTGGTGTACAAATGAAGTTAGCAGCATAAAGATCCAAGGAATGCTCAGCCAAGGAGCTTTTTAACTACGCACAGAAGTTGCAAAATGCTGCCCAGCCCAGGACTCACCAGGATTTCAATGGTGCCTCTGGAGATCTTGGTGGTAATGCCCAAAGCTTGGAAAAAGGAGGTCTTCTCAGGGCCCAGGCCGGTGTTTTGAGCTGGCACGGTCACATCACAGGGGGCAATGGCACCAGCACGGGCAGCAGCTGGCACCTGAGAGAAAAGCATGCATTTCTGTTCATCCTGGTTGCACTGTGATAGATCCCATCTTTCTTGTTAGACACTCCAATTGATCTCAAAGGGACAGGGTATAAATAAATTGTATTATTATTATTATCATTATTATTTCCCCCCCTCAGATCTTGAGCACACTGAGGCAGAATACAACCATCACAGGGCTTATTTCACATCGCACCAACACTGCTCCATACAGGCTGAAGGCAAGTCCAAAAAACCAAGATTATAGAACCTTTAACCCTCCAAATGTTTTGGTGCTCAACTCCCAATATAACCAAAGCCAAGGGCTCATGGGAAGTGTAGTCCCAAGCATTCAGAGAGGCAAAAGCTCTCCTCTGAGCCACATAATGAAATGTTAAGCCACTAGCAGCCAAAATCGCACAAAACTGCAGTAGCAAACCTCTCCAGTTATCAAATCAAAGTAGATAACCGCCTCCTGGAAGAGCGATACATTTTATTTGCTGTATGAGAAAACAACGAAAGAGGCCTACAAATCAGGGAGGGTAAGATCTATCATGAGAATTAACATTATTTTTAAATTATCTCCAAATGCAAACCTTCCACCAAGACTGGCTCAGAATACAAACATATTAAACAGATGTATAGGCTATTGTAAAACTGTTATGTACATGCACAGACACCCTGGCTATTATTATTTATGTTCCAGGGATGGATTCTGGTACATAACACAAACCGATTCTACTCAGTGGACTGTGTGTTGGGCTTGTAAAAGGTGGCACAACTCATCCCTATCACCTTAACTGTGTCTGCCACTTACTTTGTTGGCCAGCAACATGTCCCTGATTTCAGTCAGATCCTCCTTGGTGAACACAAAGCCCACATTGCCGCGGATATGAGGCAAAAGCCTAGAAGAAATACAAATAAATGTCATTTTTAAATCATATTTACAATGTTAATATTTTCCCGAAGAGCAAACAAATGCTTCACATAACCTCCACCAACAAGCCAATGGAGATCTTATCCCCTCTCCCTGCAAACTGCAAGGTAAGAAGGACACCCTTCGTTGGGAAGGGCCCTTCAAAGCCATCTAGCCTCACCCCTGCTTCCTGAAAGGAAGCTCCAGGAAGCCATGCGCCACTCACTTCTCCAAAGCAGGGTTGTTCTCCAGATGTCCCCGGATTGCCTTGCGCATCATGGTGTTCTTCCCCATCAGGACGACGGCCTTCCCGCGTAAGGACATGCGGATCTGCTGCATCTGCTTGGAACCCACGTTGTCTGCTCCCACGATGAAACATTTTGGATAATCATCCAAGAGTTGCTGCAGTGCAAGAAGGGAACGAGAGACTGAGACTTGGGCCAGAGACGCTGGGAAGACAGAAAATTTGTCGCGCCTCTTTGACAACCAGGCCTCTTTGGAAGGGAGATTATTGCTGACGCCAACAACACTTTTCTAGTACTCTACGCTCAAGTCATGCTTTCCAAGCTTTGTATATGAACCATCAGGTTGTTTTAGACAAAGCAAGGGCTAGGAGAAATATTCAGACTTCATGAGTAGGAAACTAAACCTGATGGACAGCTGTTTTTAAACAGTTGCACCTTTGAATTAATGCGCTTTGAAGGATGTTGTTCACTGTTGACTTCTTGGTGTTCTCCACTTCGATTCATGAGTGAGAACTTATAATAATAATAGTAACAATAATAGTGCATCCATGGGGGCTCTTTGCATCTGCTGGGGCTGGGTTCCAGGAGTCCCCATGGAATCCAAAATCCATGCTCAAGTCCCATTCAAGGCAATGGGGCATTATTTGTATTGTTATTATTGAAGTGGAATTTGATTTCCATCGGGTTTAGTTCTTGGGGGGGGGGGGAGGGAATGTGGATACTAAAATCCATGGGTGCTCGAGTCCTGTTAGGAAAACGGCGCAAAACGTAAAATAAAAACGCTCCATCCAATGGTGTTCCCTTCTATAAACTGGAAAAATCAAGGTGCACTTTTGGGAAGTTAGGTATTTTTTGAAATACTTTCAATCCGCGGGTAACAAATCCACGGATAAGGAGAGCCGAAGGTCCATTTCAAAAAGGGGTTAAGTGATTTTCTTATGAGAAGCCCTTTAATAACAACAAGGACAACAACAATCGCCCCAAATGTCTCTCCCCAATTTTGCCTCTTTTAAATTAATTTTGTCTTTATGGTTTCGGCGTTTTAGTTAAGGTAAGGGATAAGGGGAGATGTAATTTTTAGTGGTGTCCGTGTTACGCATTTGGTTATGTATTCTCCTGTAACCTGTCTTGATCCTTTTGGAAATGCAGGATATAAATAAAACCTATTATTATTATTATTAGTCATTGTTCAGAAACTCCCTCCATCTTGCCTTCCCCTCCCCAGCCCAGCAGCCAATGCCCTGTAAAGCTATTATTATTAATTATTATTAGTATTTATACCCCACCTTTCAGCCCTAAAGGCTATCAGAGCAGCTTACAATTATTATTATTATTATTTTCTTACATCCAGCCTTTCTCCCAACATAGGGACTCAAGGCGGCAAATATGTAGGAAGCGACACGATTGAAAACAGGACAAGAATATTAAACTATAGAAATATACAAGTAAAAAATAATATCATTCAAAGAGTTAAAAGTGTTGACAGTTCAACTACACCAAGTCCACAAAAATGTAAAATTAACCAACTGCCATCACTATGGTTCTCCTTGGTTGGCAACCTGGTCTGCATCCAGACTGGAGAAAAGAACCCGGTTTGGCAGCACTTTAACTCATTGTTTGGCTCAAAGCTCTGGAATTCTGGGAGCTGGAGTCTGTTGTGGGGCCCAGAGCTCAAGGCTTAACTCAGTTTCTGGCTGAAGGCTCTGGAATTCTGGGAGTTGGAGTTTGTTGTGGGGCCCAGAGCTCAAGGCTTCACTCTATCTGGCTGAAGGCTCTGGAATTCTGGGAATGGGAGTTTGTGGTGGGGTCCAAAACTCAAGGCTTAACTCTTATCTGGCTCAAAGCTATGGAATTCTGGGAGCTGGAGTCTGTTGTGGGGTCCAAAACTCAAGGCTTAATTCTTATCTGGCTCAAAGCTATGGAATTCTGGGAGCTGGAGTATGTTCTGGGGCCCAGAGCTCAAGGCTTCACTCTTATCTGGCTGAAGGCTCTGGAATTCTGGGAGCTGTAGTCTGTTGTGGGGTCCAAAACTCAAGGCTTCACTCTTATCTGGCTCCAGGCTCTGGAATTCTGGGAATGGGAGCTTGTGGTGGGGCCCAGAGCTCAAGGCTTAACTATCCGGCTCAAAGCTATAGAATTCTGGGAGCTGGAGTCTGTTGTGGGGTCCAAAACTCAAGGCTTAACTCTTATCTGGCTCAAAGCTGTGGAATTCTGGGAGCTGGAGCTCGTTGTGGGGCCCTGAGGGGAGTTTTAGAAGCTCTTCCTGGCTCCAGGCTGTGGAATTCTGGGAGTTGGAGTCTGTTGTGGGGCCCAGAGCGCGTTGTTTGAGTCACTCGCTATGGAATTCTGGGAGTTGGAGTTTGTTGTGGGGTCCAGAGCGGAGCTCCGCTCCGCTCTGGACCCCACAACAAACTCCAACTCCCAGAATTCCATAGCCTTGAGGCCAAAAAGGAGTTAGAGAGGGGCCAAAGTGTGGATTGCGGCCCGATTCGGCTTCTTCGATCCCCCCCCCCCCCGGGCGGGACTCACGATGATCTTGAGGAAATAGTTGGACTTCCACGTGGCTCGGTCTTCCCTGGGCATCGCGGTGACCCAAGGATCGCGCAGCAGCGGCGGTTTAAAGACGGCGGTGTCTCCTGGCAAAGGGAAGAGGCGGGAAGGTTAACTACTCTCGGGCCAGAGGCCTACCCCGCTCGAGGCCTCCCCAGGAGCCCTCGCCCCGCACTCACCTCACGAAGCCTCCGTGAAAGAAAAGGAAGGCCCGAGCCGCCGCCCCGGCCTTTTATACCCCGCCTCGCCCCGGCCAATCAGGGCCCGCGCCCGCCTTGGACCCGCCCCCCCGCTCGCTCCGGATTGGAGCGCGGAAACGGGAGGCCCCCATTGGCTTCCCCTCGCCGTCCATCTAAGAGCCACGTGGGCGGAGGGATTGTGGGAGTTGTAGGCATTCCGGGAGTCCTGACTTTCTCCTTTCTAAGGCCTATAGGAGTCAGTCCTATTGACTCAATGGGGTTTGTTATTTCTGCCTAGAGATGGGGAGGAAGGAAAGAGGGGAGTGTGGGGAGTTTTTTTGTGAGGTTGTGGTTGGACTGTGAAGCCCATCCACCACAACAGTGTCTGTTTAAAAACAAGCATCACATCAAGCCTGGTTTTAACCATGGTTTAAACATATAATGGTTTAATGGTGGTTTGTTTTAAAAAAATATATACTTATATATTTTAATATTATTGTCCTGTTTTTAAAGTGTGCCGTTTTAGACTTGTCCTTTGCTGCCTTGAGTCCCTACATTGGGAGAAAATATTATTATTATTATTATTATTATTATTATTTATTAATAACCTTTATTTATATAGCGCTGTAAATTTACACAGTGCTGTACATACAATCTAATAAATTAGACGGTAAAATAAAAAAATAAGAGTAAATAAAAGAAAGGACCATCAAATCCTCCCTGGAGTTTCGTCTTGCGCGCCTCCAAGTTGTT
Organism: Urosaurus nigricauda; assembly: GCA_034509955.1. Taxonomy (NCBI): domain Eukaryota; kingdom Metazoa; phylum Chordata; class Lepidosauria; order Squamata; family Phrynosomatidae; genus Urosaurus; species Urosaurus nigricauda. The sequence goes on from JAOEGL010000014.1 coordinate 12,381,203, forward strand.
CCCGACTTACAGCAACCCGCAAGTAAACCTCTCCCAGGGAGTTTTCTTGGCAAACGTTTTCAGAGTCTGCCATCCTCTCGGGCTGAGAGAGTGTGACTTGACCAAGGTCACCCGGGAGAGATTCAAACCCCGTCTCCCAGAGTCATAATTGCTCCCCCCGAGCCAGATTTGTGAATTCACCACTGCAGCAAAAGTTAGTCGCAACAGGTTTTTGTGGGGGTTTGGGGGCTCCGTGGCCATTTTGTGAGGGTTTTGGGTTCTGGAACAGTGTATTCCTGACGTTTCACCAGCATCTGCGGCTGGCGTTTTCAGAGAATGCTGGCACAGAAGAGAGGGGGGTATATGTTAACTTATCTCTATGTAGTCACTGTCTAGATTTGTACATTTTTCCCAGCGTATCTTGACCCTTCGAATACCTGATATTGTAGAAGTCTGCAGATTACGCCTTACGAGGGGGTATCGTAAAGTAATAATTATCACCCGGAAGTTATTATGGCATATTGATGAAATATTGTCAGTGTCATCATTGGTCCCTAAGGGCACGTTGCTGAGAAAATCAACTCATTGCGTCCTTTATTTTTGTGCCAGAAGTGACTAAAGTGTAAAATCCTCGTAAGGCGCAATCTGCAGACTTCTACAATATCAGGTATTCGGAGGGTCAAGATACGCTGGGAAAAATGTATAAATCTAGATAGCGACTACATAGAGATAAGTTAACAACTACACATCAAAACAAACTTTATGTCAATTTTTTTAAAAGGTGATCATTCAAACTTTACGATACCCCCTCGTACTGTTCCACTCTCTTCCATGCCAGCATTCTCTGAAGATGGCAGCTACAGATGCTCGCGAAACGTCAGGAATAAACTCTTCTAGAACATGGCCACGTAGCCCCAAAAAAAAACACAAAAAAGCTATAGTTGCCAGCCATGAAAGTCTTCGACTTCATATATACCCCCCTCTTTTCCATGCCAACATTCTCTGAAGATGGCAGCCACAGATGCTGGCAAAATGTCAGGAAGAAACTCTTCTAGAACATGGCCACAGAGCACAAAAAACCCATAAAAAACTATGGAGGTCAGCCATGAAAGCCTTTGACTTCACACAGTAGTCATGGCCAGAAGGTTTTTGTTTTTGTTTTTTTTGGACTACAACTCCCAACCCCCCCCCCCAACCAGACTAACCATTAACCAAGGGCAAAAGCTGAGCAAAGGTCTTACTGGCCACAGCAATCATTTGATCATTGCTGGGTTCCATGAAAGAGACACGAATCATGCGGCTGGATGTTGTTTGGACACCAGATGTGTTGGACTCCAACTCCCAGCAATTACAGCCAGCATATCCAATGGTGAGGGATGCTAGAACTGACATGAATCCTTGCTCTAAGAAGATCTCACACACATAAACACACACGCTGTGTAAGGAAGGCCACAACCAGTGACACTGAAAATTATCATAAAATTTTATTAGCTTCAATCACAGGAGTTTTAAAAAGGGAGAGGAAACAGCAGAATTAAGTGTTTTACAAAAAGGAGAACAGGGAGGGGGAGAGAAATGTTATTCCACAGGACCGTCTCCCCTTTTCCGCCTTCCCAGGGGAACTGAGGAAGCTTTCATTGAGACCCACTTCATTCAGATGCATTTAAAGAATTAAAGGGGGGGGGGGAAATAAAACAAAACCACAGATCACAAAGGCTTAAAACGTCACAGCTATGGGAGCATTAAAAACACACACACACACAATGGCACACCATCTTCATCTGAGGCCCTCTGCACAGCCTGCCAGGGCAGTCCACTACATTGTAGACATTTTTATTTCGTGAGCCAAAAGAAAAAGTCGCACAATAGCCCTAATCCGAATTGGCAAAACGAAAAACCCAACAGCGTTCACTGGGGGGGGGGTGCTTTCTGCAAACTGACCCCTGACTACTGTAGCCTGCCTCCTCACGTTAGGATCTAGATACTACATCTCAGAAATCCAAGAAGTCCCAACTTCAACCAACTTGTCTATAGCCTGACCAGTCTCCTTACCCGCACAGCAGAGCAGGCCTCTCCTGCCCACATCATCGCTCACAATATCACTTTCAACAGCTGACAGGCTTTCTGTACAATATTATTTGGCATCATTCCTGCCACCATCAAAGATGGAGGAGGAGACAATTCCCAGTTCACAGAGGCAACTGGTGGCGGCAAAGTGGCACAAACAGTCTAAAGGTCGCCACGTAGGAACTGGTAGCTTTTGGCCTCTCTTTCTTTCTAACTCAAAGCTCTTTACTTTGGTCTGCCTAGCACGGCTTCAGATCCAAGACATCTGGATGCTTGCTGTGGTTATGTAGTGGCAAAGGAAATATGCGCGCACACACAGCCCAGTCTGTGTTTTAGAGGAGAGATGAGCAACTGTGCTCTCTGGATGCTCTCAAACTTGATACAGTGTGTAGAGAGATCTTGCAAGCACCTTTGAGACTAACTGAAAGAAAGAAATTGGCAGCATGAGCTCTCATAGACTAAAGCCTACTTCCTCAGAGCATTTGAGGAAATAGACTTTAGTCTATGAGAACTCATGCTGCCACCTTCTTTTAGTCAGTCTCAAAGGTGCTACAAGATCTCTCTACATACCGATTCTACAGACTAACACGGCTATATCTTTGAATTCCAAACTTGATCTAGTTTAGGGTCTCAGCATGTCTGAATTCAACATTGCTCTCCTAACTAGCTACTCTCCGAACAAAATCTGGAAGGCCACAATTACCCAGTCCTGTTTGAGAGCGATAAGCTTTCCAGACAACCAGCAAATGTCAACCCATGTGTGACAGAAGTCGACATAAGCAGTTGAGGAAGCACGCTTAGACTGAGGTATAAGGATGTAGGGAGCTGACCGATCTAGATCCAGCAATGTGTTTCTTCCTACCTTCTTATGGTTGTCCTGCTGCCTGATCCCTAGGTCAGTCAGCTAGAGATAAATGGATCACCTAAGTATCAGGGTGTTTGATTGTGCACATGCAGCATTGCAGCATTCTAAAGAGTTATGGCACACCTGTCAAAAATATGTTAAAATCAAATGGCAAATCAACACACGGGGCCTAACCTCAGCATCTGAAACAGATTATGAAGCTCAACTCCAAGTAAATTACATTTCTGAGCTCTTTCTCCTAATAGAAGTAAATTAAGACTTGCTTGAGATCCTGGAACACTAGGCTTGGAGAGAAAAGCAAATAATTCAAAATACAGCAGTTTACATGTTATTTTCTTCTTTACAAAAATCTGTTCCAGTTGAGCTCAGATCGACAGAAAAGCTACTTAATAAAAGCAAAATAATAAGAAACACACACACACACACACTCCTTGCACATTCCCCCTCTCCCGCCGCACCCTCCCAACCCAACCCCGTTTTAAAAAGACAACATTTATCATGTTAATAGTTGTGTTTAACAAAGCATCAAGGTTATAGATGCAGGAACCAACACAACCAGGGCCCTGCCCAGAACAATCAAGATATGAAAGTCATCCATTGAAAATTATTTCAAAAAACTAAAATTTCCATACAAGAGATTAAAAGTTGTTCTGTTATGAATTTGAGACTCAGTGTATAAATCATTTTGCCCACCCAAACACACAGTATTCGGTTTGATAGCAAAGGACAGTCTCTCACACACAAACCAACAGAGAGAGAGAGAGAGAAAGCACACACTCATTGAGGCATGTATTAAAACTATTTAGTTGATAGAAAAAGGATTATTGCTCAGAAGTCCGTCTCTTTAGGGCAGTGATGTCCAAACGCCTGGAGGGCCAGAGTTTGGACATCACTGCTTTAGGGCATATTTCACAATAGGAAGAGATGGACATGAGAATAAAGAACAGAGACAGAAAGAAAGAAAAAAGGCAGTGCTGACACCTTTACTCTTCAGGTGAAATCATTACACAGGTTATCATGCCTGCCTAAAAAAACCACAGCTCTGGGAGGCCTGGGATGTCTTGCTTATCCCGATTTTCTCATACAGTAATTTGTTTCCCAACCTCACCAAGAGCACCTCAGTTTAGAGGAGTTTTGATGGCAGCAACAGTGGAGAACGTAGCATCTCAAAAACGGGACATCCTCCCATTTGGAGAAGGGATAGGAGTGCAAACAGAACCAACAATCAACCCTATACGTATCTCTGAGGATGAGAGTCATGCTGGACATTCCACTAACACTGCAGTTATCGTCTCCCTGCAGTGTCAGAGGAACAGAGACATGGACAGGGAGTAGGACATCTTGTTGAGATTAGTATTCCTCAGCACGCAAAACCTACCAACATAGCCCATGCTGTGTGGCACTAGGATATCTCCTGGATAGAGAGGAGAATTCTGATTCCTTATCCTCGTAACGAAACCAATTTTATTGGGCTGTTTGAGCCCTCGCTATCAAGAATGCATTATGCAGTCACAAGAGGTTGTGTTCCAGCACTCTCCCACCGCACAGAGTCTCCCTCCTTATTTCTCCTCTTGGTTTGGCTCAGCTGTCAATCTGGTATAATACTCGCAGTTTCTTAGCATTTCCTTATTCAACTGCTTTCTAACTGAATGGTCCATGGTGCATCACTCTCTGGATTCCCCACCTTTCCAGAGGAGCACTAAGCATCTCGTCCTGTCCTGTCCCACCCCATCGTTCGTTCGTTCATTCATTCATTCATTCACTCAATCACTCACTCTTCTCAGACCACCATGGCCACAGATTGCTGAAATATGGCAATGTCCAAAGAGGCAAGACAGCAAAAAGGATGCTGAATGTGGCCTCAACAGAAGAGTTTCAAGAAGCAGTTCTGACAGTAGGGCTTGTCATTCTGCTCCTTGAAGGTTCCTTTGTTGAGCTGCTTGAGGCAGAAGGCACAGACGAAGTGTTCAGGATGAAATTTCTTGGCCATTGCAGTGATGCAGCGCCCAGTGATGGGCTTCTGGCAGCCAGAGCACAGCGAGCCACGGCGCTCGTGGTAATGCACCTCACAGTAGGGCTGCCCATCGTGTTCAAAAAAGCTGCCATTGATGAACGGAGTGAAACATTCCTGTAGGGAGAGGAGAGAAGAAACATTGCAGTTGGTGCTGGAACCTGAAAAGGCGCAGTGCTAGTAGCAGAATGTGGGTACGAATGAGCCATGAAGAATTTTTCCGACCTCATCCCCAAATGCAGGTACTGCAAGTGGATAGGAGGCAAAGGGGGTACCTGGACCCCCACTGCTTTCAAACTCCCTGCTTAATGGGAGATTGGTAGTAAAAGAACTGAGCACACATATTCCTTGAGAGTACAGAAATGACAATTGTGCACTCCACACATGGAAAGAGACTCCTACACAGAAACAAAACTGTCATTTCTTAGATTGTAAGCCTGAGGGCAGGGAACCGTCTTAGACTGCAACTCCCATCATCTTCCTTTGTCATCCATCCACCTGGGCATTTATGTTATCAATTGAGGAAAAGTTGGAACAGTTCAACCTTCTGATCCCCAGGACGCTTTCTTCCCCCTGCCCTACCCTGGGAAGGTATCCCTCCTTCCAAGGCTGCAGACGGAGCTCCAGACCGAGATCCCCATCCCTGCACCTGTGGAAAGATCTGCATCTCTTTCCTCCCCAGGGGTGCCAATCCAGAGCTGGAAGAGCTAACAGGGGGACAGACTGGAGTTGTGGCACAAGCAGGTCAGGGGAGGTTCTGAAGATACCACTTCTAATGTTCTGGAAGCCTTCTGACATGCCCTTAACACCAGGAGATGTAACAAATGAGCTAGCATAAATAGCTCCCTGCCATGGCAAGCAATGGGAAGTTTTGTTGTTGCTTAAGAAATACTGGGAGGACAGGAGTAGTGAATGCAACTGTTTCCTTCCTGCCAGCGGAAGGAAGGAGGAAGGCTTAACAAATATTGGAGCATTATGATCGCCAAGCATTCCAACTATGCAGTAGAGATTGCCCTGTCATTTCTTAGTAGCCATTTTAAAGCAAAGTGGAAACCCACCCCCTCCCCAAGATGTCAGGACTCTAAAAGACCTAGGATATGAAACTGATCGTATTTGACTGACATGGTCATGGATGCATGTCTCTCCCTCCCCTTAACCTTGGTGCTAAATGTTATAAAAAGGAAATCCTTAGATGCTCTCACCCGGCAGACAAAACACTCAGGATGCCAGAGAGTATTCAAGGCAGAGATGTAATTTTCCAAGATGGCACGGGCACAGCCTCCACACTTGGGAGCAAACATGTCAAAGTAATCCTTGCGACAGTAGGCCTTACCATCCTTCTCATGAAAGCCTGCCAATGGGAGCAAAAAGCATAACAGAATTTTTTTTAATTATTAGTTGTTGTTTTTTTAACTGGATGGGCTGAGAAAAACCGTTAGTGGCTATGAAGGTTGAATTCAGAGATCCGTCTTAATGCTGCAGTCCATGAGTAAATCCTGATGCGCATGGAAGGAACTGGCTCAGAGTAAACAATTCTAGGACTGACTGGAGCTGTCTGGGTAATTTGGGGGATGGAAACCAGCTGGGAATTTTAGTTCTATATTCTGCTTCCTGGTGAACAGGACAATCATTGGGCAAAAGGAGGCAACTATTTCAGTTGTCTGGCACTGAGCAGCAGACCCCCACAACCTTTTCTCTTGAACCCTCTTACCATTCCCTTCTGTTAGCAGACAGCTCTATGACTTAATCTATCTTGTCTTCCTCTCAGGTATGACAGAGTGGGAGATATTGTCCCATCACCAATGCTGAAGTAAAATCCAACTTCCAGAATTTGCTTCTGTACATGGAAGGTTGCGATTTCAATACCAGAAAAAGGGCTCAAGCTCAACTCAGGCTTGCATCCTTCCCAGATTGTTGGGGGCAATCAGCTTACACTTTGTAAACCGCTTAGGGAGTGCTTTAAGTGCACGGATAAGCAGTATAGAAATGTACTTGCTATTACTATTGCTATAATGAGGGCAACACACATCCTAGGCCAGCTCTAAGCACTATAAAATACTCCATGTAAATATAATAAAAGATTCTATGTAACCATAATGTCAAAGGAACATTTGTTCTGCGCAAGGTTTGCCTGAAGATAACCATCATCCACCACAATGACTACAATCTGAAATACTGACTTGCTTAGGAGAAATGGCACTCAGACATCATACATCACTGATGCAACCTGAGGTATCACCTCCAATTCCACACACAGGGGTAGGTCACACCTCCAACAAGCCGCACTGAGTTCCTTGCATGCAAATCTGTGCACCAGCCCTTGGAAATCATACCTTCAGGGCCGAAAAATGCTCCACACTGTGCACAGAAGAAGTGCTCTGGATGCCATGTCCTGTCCAAGGCTGTCACCACTTTCTGAAAAGGAGAAACCATAAACAATAAGCGAACAGCCAAAGCTAAGTCATGCAGGAGAACCTAGAGTGTAAGGTACAGGAATACAGAGGGCAGAGTGAAAGATAATGCACACTACGGTGGTAATCTTGGAGCAAAATGAGATCCTGTATGGAGCTAGGATACAACTCACCGCATTCTAGAATGGTCCAGTCCTATAGCAGAATTAGGCTCAGAACTTTCCTTCTCTTATAATTGCCTAACATCACAACTTCTTCAGGGGCAGAGGCAGCAGTGGAAGATTCCCAGCCATGCCTCCTGAGCTTCCACACAAGCCATCCTGCACCTTCTGTAGTATCTTTGCAATTAACTTGTTCACAGTGAAATTACTTCTTAGAGGCTTCATCGTATTTGACATGTGTAAAATCAGTTAAGGAAATCTTAAAACTTATATGTACTATGAATGGAGAGGATAAAGACAAGAAGACAATGGAATAGGAAGGCCCAGGTAAGCGAAACTCTTAACTGCTTTTCAAGCATAAAAATAAGACTACTTGTTTTCCTCTCTAACGCTTCTCCATCATACAAACACATCCTCATTTGTAATGTGACAACTGAAACCTTCAAAAATGATTATGACTAGAACCAAGAACTAATACGTTGTTATGAATTAATTCTTGTATAAACCATAAACACCTTGGTGTAGTGGTCTGAGTGTTGGGCCAGGACTCTGGGACAGCAGGGTTCAAAACCCTGCTCAGATCTAGAAACCCACAGGATGATCTTGGGAAAGTCGCATTCTCTCAGTCTCAGAAGAAGGCTAGTGCAAATTTCCTCTGAATAATAAATCTTGCCAAGAAAAAAGCCATAATATGGTTCCCTTAAGTCAGAGTCATGTTGAATGCACATGCAACAACAACAACAAGAAATATAATGGACATTATCCAAACTTGGACATCTCTCAGCTGAGCAGAGGATTTTAGTAGAAAGGGGAAGTGTTCCCCCCTCACCTGGCAAATTTCTGTGTGCCCCTCAAGCCAACTAAGGGCAACTCAACATACACCCTTAAACTGCAGTTTTCCCAAACATACCCTTTACTTCCTAATACAAAGTAATCCTGACATATGAACACTGGATTTTTGTCTGCTTCCATTTCAGACAAAAGCCTAAGCTACCAGTCTCCTAAAGTGAGGTCCAAATCACTTGCTTCCTTATTGTCACAGTGGAACTGAGACAAACTGAAAGGCACATGCATAATTATTACAATTATTATGCGGAGAGATCTTATAGTACCTTTGAGACTATATTTATTATGAAGAGAGATCTTATAGTACCTTTGAGATCTTATAGTACCTTTGAGATGCTTCTGGAAACATCTGAGGAAGTAGACTGAGGTCTACAAAAGCTCATGCTTCCAACTTCTTTCTTTCAGTTATTCTCCAAGGTGTTACAAGATCTCTCTACCTACCGATTCTACAGACTAACAAGGCTATATCTTTGTATTATAATTATTGCTACCCTTTCTTAGCCACCTTCCAAGGCCAGAGTGTTCCTAAGGTTGTTTCCATATAAACCAAGGGTTGTAATTATCAAACTAAGCAGCATCTAAGATGCAATGTCCAAGGACACGGTGAGGCTGAGATTAAGAGCTCGGCAGTAGTACCAGCAAAGACAAACAGCTCTTCTACATGCATGACTAACAGGGAGAATCCAGTGAAAGAACAAATTACTTACTTGTAATGATGGTTCTTCAAGTGGTCATCTGTACCCGCATACAAGTGGATCTTGCAGAGTTGTGTGAGGCACAGAGACCACATTAAAGAACTAGAGTAACTACTAAAACAGCATCACTCAAGCTGTCACACGGGCCTGGCTAACTCCTTGACCTATTGTTCCCACAGTAGTTTTCATTATTCTCATACCTGCACCTGTCCAGTTGCAATGTATCCATACTATGCAAGAATTATCCACTCCATGTAAGTAAACATTGGTGGCAACTACTGACTGGAAGCTGCAGTAACATAATGTTGAGATTATGAACTATAACGCTGCTAGTTCAAACCTCACCTTACTCATGAGCTCACTGAGTGATATAAAGGAAGCCTGTGATCTGTACTATGGAGACAGTACCACAAGTCTCTCTTATATGCTGGTTGTACAAATAATATGCATTGTGTGCTTTGAGTATTTGGGGAAAGCACGACATAAATGGGCAAATCTCCAGGGGTCGGGGCAATCCTTCATCTCAAGACCCTGTGGGGGCAGCACCAACCACCCAAAAATACAATAAAATAAAATAAAAGTGGAGGGGAGGACTGGAAGTGGTTGGAAATTCATTCTGGGATTTTTAAATGTTATTTTGAAACTTTCTAAAAGGGATGCAGAATTGGCATTGAAGACTGCATGTGACATGCAGTTGATTCCCATACTTGAGATAAATACAAGTTCTTGTAACATACTTTTCCCATGTCTGTTGTAGTTTTTTAAGAGTGCAAATCAGATATGAATACTGAATGTATGCATACACCATAATTTAATTTTAAAAATCCCAACAAATAGAATTGGGATTACTGGCATCCCCTGGACAGGTGCAAAAGAAACTGAGTGAAAAACAAGAGGATGCGCAAAGTAGAGAGAAGGTGGCTAAGTAGTTCTGGTGTAACCAGAAACCAATAAAAGCTAAACAAGGCACCACACATAGAAGAGACTTACATCTAGGATAGGTCCATTGCAGTAATAGCAGCGAGGGGAGAAGAGGTTGTGATAGTCCTTCTCACAGTAGGGCTGGCCATCACGCTCAAAGAAGTTCCGTGATCCTATCTCCTCCTGGCAATGGGTGCAAACAAAGTGTTCAGGATGCCAAGTCTTCCCCATCGCTGTGACAACCTGGTGGGGAGAGAAGAAAGCCTTGGCTCTAGCAGATGCGCCACCTCTCAAGTGTGGGCATCTTACACAGGACAACACATCAGGCAGAGCTCTGTGCAAATGAGAGAGAAAGTTCTAAGAACCTGGGTGGATCCCTGGACTGGTAGCATGAAAACTGAATTACCTATCATCTCAGAAGAGGGCAGTCCCTCATGGGCAGGGTAGAGGTCACTGGAGGAGCTTACAGCGTACCTGGCCAGTGGATAAATAGAGTACTTCAGTTTCTCCAGCACTGCCAGTCCATTCATTCGTATGATTCAAAAGCCCTCCCAGTTGTAGCTCAAGACTCTCATTGAAGAGGGCTGTCCCTCAACTTACCTGTCCAGCAATTGGTTTCTTGCAGGCTCCACATACACCTTTGGCAACTGTTGCTACTCCAAGTTTGTTCAAGTCAGACTGGAGGCTTCCAAGCATGCTATCCAACTGGCTCCCAGGCTTTGGAGGAGTAGAGGATGGGTAGTTATTCCCACCTTTACCTTGAGACATGAACTGCAAGAGAAAGAGAAAATGAAGACCATCAGGCAAGAGCCCGTAAAAAGATCAACAAGAACAATAACTATGTAATCATAAAAGGTGCCAAAGGATCACACTCAAGCTTAAAATGTTTTCAGAGCAAAGTTCCCCATGTCATGGGGTCAACACTTTTGAGCATCTGCAAAGCAAAGGCACATCTCAGGCAAATTAACATGAAAGACAAGACAAAAGAAAAGACAAAGAAAAGGTGACATTCTTAAGACGCTGAATTTTGCAATCAATACCATATTCTGCATATTTCTTGTGCTCCAAGCAGAATCATGGCTAACATACACCCTCGGCAAAGGAAGGCTGTATTAACTGTGAGGAAATTGGCAAATGCTTCCTTTACAGAATAAGGGGACATGGGGGATCCCCCTTATTTGTTTTATTTCTATCACAATTTTTCTGTCCTGAGATTTTCCAAAGACCCCATTTGTGAGCTATCAAACACACCTGTACAGCTGCGTGGACTGCTGACTGTGAGTCGACAGCAGAATCCAAAGTTCACAAGAAATCATGTTAAGATCCAATTCACTGACAATTTTAGGAAATTCATTAAGCATTCCTTTCAGTTACATCCAGATTGGGGAGCAGTGGTTAACAACTTCCAAACAAACCATAGTATGAAGCCATGATTCAAGAATGGCTTCCAAATCTTTGGACGGTTTGGTTTCCATTGTGGTTTCGACATAAAAGGAAGCTATAGCTAATTCTGGCTTCCTCACTTCTTTCCTTGCTCACGCTTTCTCCTCCTAGTAAAGTAATTAGAGAGAAAGTGCAAGAGACACATCAAGGAAAGACCGATTAAGAAAACACAATATTATGCAGAGAGGGAAAGAAGTCAGTGCGCAGAAAATAAAACAATCCTAATCCTTCAGTACGAAGCCAACAGAAGAATAGCTTGGGTAGCAAGACAAGGAAGAATTCTGTAGCAGCTCTTAAAAGACTAACAGGGATGAATTAACTGGTTTAATGGAATGGAAATAGCAATTACAGAAATACATTGCTGTACAGGTGGTTTTCTTCCATTGTTGGAATAACAATAATGATTAGAAGAACATCTGTTCTGTTTAGTGATGTCCACCTATTGTGGCTACATGCTACTCCATCACAATATAAAAAAAATACATCAGCACTCCTTAGTATATTGTGGAGACTATTACATTAAGTATTAATACAGGATTATAATTGTATTTTCCATGATGAGATTCAAGGTTGTAGAACTAGCAGATGATTTCCCATTCAAATAAGCTTGCTCTCTCATACACTTCCAAAATATGCCCCAGGGTGTTGTATGGAATTCATTTAAGTATGGCACCACTGCCATACTGAAAATGTTAGTAGCCAACTTTATTTTGGTAACAACTCATCCAAGTACATATACCTATGTTAGTTATTGTGGCCTGAAAGAAGGTAAAATTTTCTTTATATAGCATTCCCACTTGATTTCCTGTAATCAGTTTTCGCTTTCCAAAGCTTACTGCGCTTTACAAGCTCATGGCATGGAGTCTTCCCAGTATGAGCCAAGAATGACCCTACTTCAGTGGCATCACTAGGGTTGGTGTCACCCAAGTGCAGTAACTCATGCTGTCACCCTCAGGCTGCCTGGCACACACACCCCGGCTGCCCCCGTCCGCCAGCCGGGCTGCCTCTGCTGTGAAGGGGGTGGGATGCTGCTGCAGCCTGGCAGCCCCTTTCGCATCTGGCAGGGCTGCTGATCAAGAGGGAAGGGGAGGCAACTCTCTTTCCTGCCCATCCAGCAGCCTTGCCAGACCCAGAAGGCAGTTCCTTCGTACCAGTGATGGACAGCTCTGGCTGCTGGAGGGGGGTGGCCAGGCCCAAGAGGGTCTTGGGATGGTCAAGAGTGAACACCCCACCGGTGTCACCACATTCTCTGCATCCCCCTACTGATACCCTTGCCCTACTTCATTTCAGTGATATGCACGAATTCAAGCAATGCAACAAAAACAAAGGACAAGTACTAACAGGTTTCAAATGTATATGGTCTTCACTGGAAACATTAAACAGAAGTTGTTATCTGATCCTGCATGGCAGGAGGTTGGATTTGATGGCCCTTGATATCTCTTCCAATGGTATCATCCACCCCAACTCATCCCAGTTAAGTACTTATGTCATGCTGTAAATGTCTCCATAGATAACGTGGAACACGGTGGCTAGTTTTAGAGGCCTGTAGTTGCTTCTAAGCTTAGAAGAACTAATCAGAAACAGACAAACTAGGCCTAAAGGGGGGGGGGGGCACAATAACTGCATTTCTGTGGACACCTTGCAGTTCTGCCATGCAAGAATTACATCAATACCAAGGGAAGCATTGTCCACATGCCATGCTGAAGCAGGAATGAAAGAGGTTTCCTGCCTTCTCAGGGGTAGGTGGGCGAGCAGCCAAAACATGAGAGCCTCGTTCCAGAGGTGGAGTATAAGGGACCTGAAAAGCACACAATTCACATTGATTGCTAACAGGCTGAAAGTTGCAGTGATTTAAAACAGTCAAACAAGGGGAGTCCTTGTAACTAACATACAAAATAACCTGTGCACAGCCTTTTCTATGCCAAAATGGATTGCTCTTGCAGGGGAAAATCTTCTCTCAGCTATTTCCATAAGAAAGGAGGAAGGAAGCTGAACAGTCAGCCATGTGGCATACAAATGCTTCTGCAGCACTTTTTAAAAACAACACAGCATGGGAGGAGTTTGCATTCTGTAAAACTATGTTGCATGGGAAGCAGCAGGGACATCTCAGATCCTTCCTTTGAATACAGGTTGACTAACAAGGAAGAGGAAATGCATTTGCACAATCTATTTACTAAGCTTAAGGGCTCCAGTTCATTCAACATGGCATCTGAAAGTAAACACATATATAAAGTCCAACCAAAGTAGGGTTCAATACATGGGATTTTGAGACTGCACATATATCCTTTAGCACAGGAGGTGGGGATAGCCATCCACCTTTATTCCGTAAAAGAAAGCACTATTTGGTCCAATAGTAACACATTACACACCTCCTTCAATCCACACACTTTTTGTTGTTGCATTCTGTAATTCAGCATACACAGTGATTGCTTATTTTACCCATTTGTACTTAGTATTGCTATAAACACTGACAACTCATTTTGGGCAGCAATATCCAAGTTTGTCATCCCTGTGGCATCAGAGACAGTCTGTGCCCAAGTGTTCAGGCTAAAGAAAGACAAAAAGCTGCCGGGCTCCAATTTAGCCCTCTTGAAATAAATCATCCCACCCCACCTCATCCCCAAGGAAGGACACCATGCCTGCTCCGGTGGGAAGAAGGAATCCTCTTCTGTTTGGCAGCCAACTGATACCACTGTCCTGGAAACAGAGGCCACTCCAATGGACTCTTTTGGAACCTGTGCTTGGGGAGAGGAACATTCCTCCAAAAGCATTTCCCACTGGAGTAGAGGCTGAGGAGGAGGGGAGGATGGCACATAGCGCAGCTGAGGGACATGTGGCGATGGCGGCGGCGGTGGTGGTGGCGGCGGCGGCAAGGGAGGAGGTGGTGGAGGAGGATGAGGGAGAGGTGAAGTTTTGACAGAGACACTCTTTGAAACATCTTTAGGAATCTGCGGTGGGGGAGAAGGTGGGATAGAAATTGTTCTTCTTAGAGGGAGGGGTGATTCTGCAGGAATGATAACCTAAGGGAGAAAGCAGGAAGAAATATGAGAAAGTCCAAAGGCACTGAGTCTAGAAGAATGTTTATGTAGTAAGCAGAATATAGGACAGAAGAGGTCTACTATCCTTCCTTGTTGAGCACAGAATCTTCATTTCAGCTCAAAGCAAGCAGAAATGAAAACAAACTGTTGTAACAGTCACATGGATCAGAGGCGGGAAGCCATGATATTATCCTTCTGAGCTTTCATTTATTAGGTTTAATAAATGTTTAACGGTAGTAACCGCCACCATCATCATCTGGAGAAACCTAAGTGGTGATAGCAAACATTTAGCACATCATGTTTCATCTAGGAATAATAAAGAGATTCAGGCTGCTTGCTGTACATCTAAGTGTACCATACGTAAAAAACTAAAAATATAACAAAAGTGTTTGAATATGTTTGATTTAAAAGGTCTGAACAGATGGCTTTGGGCCATACGTCGGGATGTAAGAACAGCAAGTTTGCCTAGAAGAATCACATTGCCGAGTGAGAAGACCTCTCAAAGTTGTGGCATCATTACTGGAGAAACTATTTTAGACAAAATATAGACATTGCATAGCATCAAGAAATCTACCCCAAACTCAGTAAACACTAAGACCTTACTGCAACCTATCTGGTAAATAGGCCAGTCCTGGATACCAATAATTTCTTCTGCTGTCCACAAGAACACAGATGGCCAGAATTCTTCATAGTTGGGTCCTCACTCACATAAGCATCTTACATTTTTCTTAACTTAAGAAACTCTGTGTGGTTTCACCACTTTCATCTGCACCTTTCAGTCCCTAGGTTCACCAGTCAATAGGGTTCATAAGAACCATAATGGAAGCTGCAAGATCTCTGCAGCTTACATGACTAGTTTCTTCTTTTCCAATGCAGGGATATCCAGGGTGTGCTTGAGACAGTTTTCCTGTGCTTCCAGATATGGGCATTACCTTTTCAGACATGCTCTAAGCCATGTCCACCATATCAAACAGAAGAACTCTTCTGTTGATCAGAGAAAAAAAAAATACAAGGTGATGTTCTCTACCTTTTCTACCTGCTGGCCACCATCTTGCTCCTTCTTTTGTGGCCTGGAAATGATGATTACTCCCTCAGTCATCCAGTTGTCTGGGCTTCTCCATTCTTCCTGTTCTGGTTTGCTAATGCCCAACCTGTCTTGTAACTCCTCAATCAAGCGGTCTTGGGAGACCGTCTTATGGAATATGGCCGGGCCCAGCTTGCGTCTTGGTGAGAGATCACGGCACATTGGGTGCACATGTGAGGTCTCTTTTGTTTGCTTGATTACAGATTTTATCTTAATGGGAAGAAAACGACAGTTTCAATGAGCTACAGTCGTAACTGAACATCACAGGGTGCACACAAGCTTCAAGCTCAAAATGGTTAGTGATTACGAATAGGAGAAACAGAAGCCTCCTTCCTCAGAATGGAGAAAGAACACACACAATCATTTTGGAACATTCCCCAGGCAATGCACTGACCTTCAGAGGAGCCCTTCAAGGCCAGCCACATCAGCTAAGCACACAGCACTGGCTGCAGAAGATAAACACATTTGTTGCAGTAGGCCAAATGCAACAGCAGCGCCCTAGCTAGGTTTTAGGAAAATCTTCAGGCAATCACGACTAGTGGCAGCATTTTCATGCACTGTGTAGAATAAGCAGGATAGGGAGGGAAGGGGGGCACTGAACAAGCCAATTCCTCCATGTCAGCATTGAAGAATTGGAGTACAAGCTGCAAGGATGTAGCTGCAGGAATCAAGACCAACAAAAATCCTTAGATTCAATATTTCTTATGGAATGAGCTTTCAAGGATAATGTCCTGCTACACCCGTTCTTCTTGTTGTTGTGTGCCTTCAAGTCATTTCTGACTTACGACAACCCTATCATGGGGTTTTCTTGGCAACATTTGTTCAGAGGAGGTTTTTTGGCTGCTGCTGTTTGTTTAGCACTCAGATGCCCAAAGACCATGACATAAAGCCAGCAGAGGGATCGACCAAGTCATGTCCCTGGTTCATTTCCTTTTACTAGAAAAAATGCAAGCAGTGTTACATGTGTATAACCCAAAAGAAAGCAAACATAGACCAATGTACAAAGGAATGCTGCAAAACGTATGAAGAGCAGTGATTTTTCAAACGTGTTCCATGCAGCTATTGTCACGTCTACTTCAGAGAAGCATGCAGACTAGCTTATTCAAAAGGACCTGAAGCACATTTCATGCACAGGCAAACTAGATGCATCATCAAATGACATCCCAGCTAGATGATCATTCATTCCCCTTTACGTTCCCTTTGATGCCTGCCTGGCCTGATGTAGAAATCCTCTCCACAGGTGTCCTGCAAGCAGGGGTCAGATCCAGGTCCTCTTTCAAGGTATTTCCTGTAGGGTCTATAGAGCTGGAGAGGGGCTCTTTCCACTGCCCCACTGGAGTGTTCTGGAGACTATTTTTCCTGACAACTACATCACGCTTCTTCTCAGCTACATCTGGGCAACTGCTAGCCCTTGCTGGATCTTTCACTTCAACACCTTGCTGCAGGGTATGGCCCTGCTGGCCTTTGGTGCCTGAGAAGCTCTCCCACTGATCCAGACTCAAAAGATCCAGTTTGCGTGCAGCTGGAGCAACACCATCACTCTCCAGAGGTCTTCTTGTTACAAACTGAGATACGCCTGAATTGCTCAGCTCATTTAAAGCTACTTTACTGGCTTCGTTTGCCTTATGATCAGCAGCATTTGTATCAGTTGCTGCTGCTGCCTCCACTTCCTTTGGTGTACACCCTTTCACCTTGCCGTTTACGCAGGAGCTCATAAGAGAAAATGCTGCAACCTTAGCTTCATACCTCTCCTTCTCCCTCCAAAGTGCTTTTGATTCTGTTGACCTCTGATTTTGGGCTCCAGCATCAAATTGAATAGGTAACAATTCTGCCTTGGAAAATGAAAGAAAGGCTCCATTGGAAGTGGACTCTCTGCTTGGTCTCTCTGAACATCGGAGACTGGCTGAGGCATCTATAAGTGGTGGTTCAGTCCAGGATTGAAAAGGATGATGTAGGGTGGAAAGAGAACGCTCTGGAATCACAGCATTGACTGGACTACTACCTTCTTCCTCAATGTGAAGTACTTCCAATGGGAGAGGTGTTAGTGGGCCCAGCACATCCCCATAGTCACCTATGGTTTGCTGCTTTGAGGTAGTCAGGAGACCCAGAGAAGGAAGGACACTACCTGGATCTGGGCTAACCAGGCCAGGGAGCAGCTCCAGGGAGGGTTCAGAGGTCAGTGAGATGGTGGAACTGGTCTGCAAAAAAAGGAGAAAGAAATGGGGAGAGGGAGAGAGAAGGATAGGAAAACAGATGGAAACAGGATTGAAGGAAGAGAAAGAGGCCGGGGGGAGGGGGATAACAGAAAAAAACGAGAAATGCTACCTAAGTTAGATGGAAGACAAGAACCACAAGACAAGAAGAAGTCTGGGAAGGAAAGCCTATCAGTGGTAGAATGCCAAACCTGTTGACTTCAGGAATTCCTTCCTAAAATTTGGTCGTAGCCTCACAGGAGTGGAATGCCTGGGGGCAGCCACCGAGAAGACCCCAATCCCCTTGTTCCCATCAAATTGTGTGGGAGAGAGAAGGGCCTCTCCCAAAGAACTCAGAGCTCAGGCAGGCTCATTTAGGGAGAATACAGTCCTTCAAATAGGGAAGGAGTTCTGGGGCCCACATACATTTCAGACATTACGGCTGCCAGGAAGTGTCTTTTTTCTTTCCTTCGGTGTTTGCAGAATGAGGGCACCCAGACAGTTATACCAGAAACCTGTACAGAATCCAACAGCTATTTGATATAACTGTGACATACAAGGCATGCGCTTGCTCAAATGCCCCTTTATCCTAATCAAATACTCTGTTCTGCTGATTCAGGTAGCAGTAAAAGCAAAAGTTTGGTGAATCTGCAACATAAGCAGGATGGTCACCAGGCAGTTAATGGCTGTTGCCTGTTTATCCTTATACAACTGAATCGGAGAGAAAAGCAATCTGTGTGTCACAGGTTACACCCTTTCAACCAAACAGCTCTGCTCCATTCTAAACTATGGAAAAATCCACGTTTAGTCTTGCATACACAAAGAACTTTGAAGTGAACCATGAATGTCCTTCATTCAGGCAGGAAAGGATCCAACAAATGTCTTGATTGCAAAAGGGCAGAGTTTTCCATAACTAAGGCTGCATGTGTGCCATGAACTGTTTTAAGTACCGAAAAATGGGGCAGGAGAGTGAAAGCTACTCAAAATCACACCTTTCATCATCAACAGAAATGTGTGATGATGATAATAACAACAACAGAAACCCCATACTTCCTCCAGTGAGTTAAAGGAAACATGTGTGGTTCTTCTCATCCCCATTTTTATCATCATAACAATCCTGTGAGGTAGGTCAAGTCAAGAGACACTGACTGGCCCATGATTCATAACTCAGAGGGAACTACAAATCAGATCTCTGAAGTTTCAGCCACTGCTCTAACCAATACACTGTGTCTTGAGTTACTTTTAGACCAGAGATAAACAAAGTGTAGCTCTTTCCCCATACTTCATATCTCCTTCAGAAATTCTGTGTCAGTTTTTGTTGTTGTTCTTGTTCTTTAATGTTAAATGTCCAGTGTCAGTGAAGAGTTGAAACCTACAATGTTTTCACTGTGTCACTTCAGGAAAAGAAGAGCCCAGACATAGCATTTTCTCAGCATGAAGTGCTTGTCTAAGACTAACTGGAAGAAAACCAACTATGGTTGATTCGCAATAGACTGTCCTGTGTGAATGCTACAAGACTCAAACGTGAAATGCTTCATTAATTGTAAACCTGACACCAGAGGCAATAAAATATACATTTCATTTAGCTTTCGAAAATGTGCCATTCCAACAAGACCCGTGTGCACAATTACAAACTCCAAGGAAGATGTTACCTTCTACAGCTGGCAGTATCTCCATCTTCTGTTTGACAGGATTTAATATTGTTCTACTTAACTCTTCATTCTTTCTAAAGTGATACATGTATATTTTCTATCGTCTTTTTAAAACAAGTCAGTTCTATCATCACCATTGTTTTCCACAATCTTATCAACTATATGACTACAATCTAAGCAAGTTTAGACCACTGCCCCTTAGGTTTTTAGGTTTTCAGTCCTGGAGAGGATGGTAGTAGGGAAGGACATGCCCTCTCTCCACATGGGAGAGCTACTGCAGAGTGAATGAACTCAATTGTCATCTTATTTATTGGGAAGAGGGAAATTGTTATTTGTTTTTAATTTTACTTCTGCCTTTCTGAATTGTGTACCATTATTAACTATTAAAGCTAGTATTACTGCCCACTGGCACAGAGGTAGGTTTCTTTAATGAAGGGGTGGGGAGATGGAGGGAAACAACAAGTGGCCATTGTAATTGCAGAGGGCAGAGAGAGACAGACAATAGTGCCCATATGGGATTTGAGTGTGTGCACATGCTGAGCGGACAATCCAGTTGTTGTATCAGTAGGAGAAAATGAGGCTCATGTTGCCCGAAATCTACCACATGAGGCCAACGATGTGACAACAGATCAAGCGCCAAAATACCCCAGACTATAAGTGGTGTATACAGGTAGATACAGCTCCAACATACAAATACTAAAAGGTGGGGAAAAAGAGGTACTTTACAGAGTGGGAAAGGAAGTAAAAAAGCATGAGACACACACTAACAACCAAGCAGGAAAAGATGAACTGGGCACCTTGAAATCCGAAAGCGAAGCCATCAGCTCATCCAATTCTCTTGTTGCTGATGAGGCAGATATGCGAGTTTGTTGCTGGCTGGAGGTGACCCGCTGCGGGCTGCTCATTTCACCTTGATTCACAGTGATAGCTGGACTAATGGAAAAAAAACAAACAGCAGAAACTCAGTTGCCACCAGAAAGATCGCCCCGATTGTTCACCCCGCCCCAATTGTTCATTCAGAGGGGGTGGGTTATAAATAAATATTTATTATTTATTATTATATATAACAACATAGATCAGGCCTTCTAACCTGTACCCATGGCACCTTGCCACCTTGCACTCAAAATGGCTCAAAAGAATAATCTCGGATTATCAGAGAGATGAGTGCATTCTCCTGTTGAAGTACACACGGGCATGACATCAGGTCTGTGCAAATCTGAATCCAGGCCTGGTTTGTATTTCAGTAATAAGACATATTTGTCATAGATTGTGATACACTTGCAAAATGCTTTTTGCTCACATAACCCATACAGTACTTTGGAATAGTAATAAATGAAGCTGCAAGGTAACCCCAACAAAGTTACAAAGCTACCTTTTTATTAACTACTGCTAGAACGTCGTGCCATCTGGAAAGGTCTAAACCAGAGGTGGGCATCCTCAATAAAAACAAGTATTTTAAAAGTAATTAAAGTAAGGGCTGTCAGGGGAGGGGGAAATTTGTAATGTTTTCGGCCCTTGTTGTTTTAGGAAGACAGAAGCTGCCTTTTTTTCAAAACAGGAAGTGATCTGTGAAGTAACTTCCTGTTTTGAACTTCAACCCATTTATATTAGATAGAAGCGGGGGAAGACATTTTGAAATTGCCACCTACAGTCGCTAGAGGGCACCAAAGGTCTTTAACTCAATTTCTTTTCTTTTAAATTGGGGGTGATGGGGGGCATTTTGTCAATATCTGGACTAAACCCATGTGGCTGGTGTGCCAATCCAAAACGAGTTTTCTCAAAGGGCAAATGGCCCACTAAGAGCCATAGAAAGACAAAAGCCACTGCTCCCTCTTCCTCACCCTGCTCTAACTCCCAAGTTTTCCTAATAGAGTCTTCCTCAGCTTCCATTGCTCTCAAACTCATAGCCTCAGTTCTGCCTGACTTCTTTTCCCTTTGGAGTCTCTTCGAACATCCCACCAGTTGTGCGACTTTTGTGTTTGCTTTAGAACGTGGATAAAACCCAGGCTTTTCTTTCTTCTTAATCAACTTAATCAACTGGAAGACTGTGTCCAGTTCTGGGCACCACAATTCAAAAAAAAGACGTGGAGAAACTGGAGCCTGTCCAAAGGAGGGCAACTAAGATGCTGAAGGGTCTGGAAACCATGCCCTATGAGGAACGCCTTAGGGAACTGGAGAAGTTTAGACTAGAGAAGAGAAGGTTAAGAGGTGATATGACAGCCCTGTTTAAATATTTGAAGGGATGTCATATTGAGGAGGGAGCAAGCTTGTTTTCTGCTGCTCCAGAGACTAGGACGCGGAAGAATGGATACAAATTGAAGGAAAAGAGATTCCACCTCAACATTAGGAGGAACTTCCTGACAGTAAGGGCTGTTCGACAGAGGAACACACTCCCTCGGAGTGTAGTGGAGTCTCCTTCCTTAGAGGTCTTTAAGCAGAGCCTGGATGGCCATCTGTCGGGGATGCTTTGATTGGGAGTTCCTGCATGGCAGGGGGTTGGACTGGATGGCCCTTGTGGTCTCTTCCAACTTTATGATTCTATGATTCTAACTAATGTGCCCATTCGCTCTTACTTCTTTGTCTCTTGGTCTTCCAGTTTCCTCTCTCAAACTTGTTTCCTTGAGCTCTTTGACAAGCTTAGCCCGTTCCACTCACTATTACAACCACAACCCTGTTTTTTCTCCCTCAACAAGTGATTTCCTCTATCTTCTCACCACTTACGTCAACTTCCTCTCGACTTCTACATGTTCTCTCCCCCTCCGCTTCCCTACTCAGTCTCTTCTTCTTCAGTAAACCCCAGATTACATCATCTGTTTGTTCCTCAGAACTCTTTACTCCTGGTACATTTTGCGGATTTCTGCCACCACCTATAGCCCCAGTTTTCAATTTCTTCTTTGGCAAGAAGCTTGCATATTCGAGGAAGCAAAAACCAGCAAATGCGGCTTTCTCTGTAGTGGGTCACCATTGATTCTTCCCTTCAAAACATTATTTTCTGAGTATGACACCAGAATCCCCTAACTAGCAGGGACAGTGCCCATGCTGGCCGGAAGATTCCAGAAGACAAAGTCCCCCGCCAAACAAAACAAAAACAAACCGCATTAAATATTCCCACATTAAAAAAACGTCTAAGTTGTTACTCACACTGGACTGGGCACAGAGCTCTCTAGTTCATCCAAAAGGCTCTCCACACTGGGGCACACATCCTCAATGCCATGCCCTCCATTCCGCTTAGGCTTCTCTTTCGCAGGGGCTGTTGGTTGTGTGTTCAAAGAGGTAGTATTCTCCAAGGTGCCATAGTGAGAGCCAGCCCCACTGGGCAGTGAGGGGTTCCTAGCAGCTTCATCTTATGAGCAAAGGAACATGGATGGACAATTAAACATTTTTCACAACAAAGAGCAACAGAAGGTACAGACAGCTAACAACTAGGCTCTTCAAAGGAGGGTGTGCTTCTGACCCCAAAAAGATCATATAAGGTGCACATGGGGACCCACCACATTCTCTCCTATTCCACTGGCTTTACAACTTTACGAGCTGCATCCAGCGTCTTCTGGCATCCCAATCACTGCATATCCTTTTAGGATGATAAAGTGTAGCAGGTGCATGGGAAAAGCCAAAGAATCAGGCATATGATCTCTCTTTCCTGACTTCCCAATCCATTTGTCTAATTCTGATCTTGTCTAATAAGAGGTATCGCTTCTTACCTGCTGGATAGCCACTAGGAGGGTTGTGCTGAACAGCATTGAGTTCTAGTAGGAGTCGGTCCAGTTCTGATAGGTTATTGCCTAATGAAGAGCTCATCAGGGTAGGAGATGGTTCTGCAGACTTCTGCTTGTTGGGGAAACTAGAGGTCAAAGGATAAAAGCATGACGACTTGATTATGCAGTTTATAACCGATGCTCTTATATAAAAGTAACTTTTATTAACCTTTTTTTTCCTTACATGGAAGACAGCTATAGCCATTAAAAGCCATAACCCATAACAGGTCACTGGCATCACACCTGCTGTTTCTTGAGTTGGCACCAAGAGGATGATGCATATGTCTTCTCTTTCTCACAGTAAAGAGGGGTCTAATTCACTAGGAATGGCAAAATCTGTCAAAATTCATTTTCTCTTACATTAATTTTTTTTTAAATCTCAATTTCTTGCCCACGTGAACATGAAGAAATTTGATAATCTGGGTAAATTCTTCAAAGATGAACTAAAACAAAATTCATGCCCATCTGCAGCAGGTACAGCAGGATCATATTACACCTCTGTGTTAAAATTGTTAAAGATGAGGATCTTTATGGTACTATATGACTTTCCAAATGTTGTTGGACTTCAACTTACAGTAGCCTAGACAGGACAGCCAATGAGAAGCAACGCTGAGAGTTAAAGCCCAACAACTTCTGGCAGGTCATTGCTTTACCCTCCCTACAGAAAAAGACCCCAAGAACCAACTGTGATGAAAGACAAGCAGGTGTGCTGAGGTGGTTGTCAATGTACCAGCATAGGAAACCTTACAGTTTCATCATCATCATCATCATCATCATCATCATCATCATCAAGTTCTGGGAGATGGGTAGAAAGGGAAGAATGGGAAAAGCAGACTACCTGTAGACGTGTTCCTCTTCACTTGCTCGTGAAGGAGAGATAACACACTCTCTGGGTATAGAGGCACTGGTGCTGTACACAGGAGACTGGGACTGCAGCTGCAGAAAGAATGGTATGCGTGTTTTATTTAAATGAATTCAAACATACAGATAACAAAAACAGGACGAAGGTAGTACAAAATGTTATCCCTTAATCATGACATTATACTTAATCTTAGCCCAGTACTTACACTCAGTGCATGTGAGCACCTTTCCAACGTTCAGAATACTTTGTACACATTGTATCAGTAATCTTTACATGGTAAGTTAGCATTATTGTCTTTTACTCCTGATGGGAGTGAAAGAGGCAGGCTGAAAGACAAGGTGACCTAGTGGGATCAGAGCTAAGGAGAAATTTTGAATAAGGGAACTATTCAGTGCTCACAGCTCACCATCTGAGGGTCAAGCTATGTGCTACAGAAAGCCCCGCTCCTATTTTATTTTTTAATGAACAGCAGCCACTGGGTATTGCAATCAGAAGTCAAGGAAAGGCATGTTTGTTCTTAACATTTTCATTGCCTGTTATTCCACCTCTTAAAATAATCTCCCTGGAACTATTCCCATCCCACCCTACACACACGCATATATACAAACATCAGCATTTTTCCCCCCAGTGGGAAGAAAAGCAGATGGAAACAATTTGACCAAAAAAGTGAGCAGTCGAGAATGAAGTATCTCCCACTCTTGACTGGAGCCTCCACCAGAGGACATTTTATGAGCTCACAGAAAAGTCAAGAGGAAGTTCAGGGAACATGCATCTTATCCCTATGTCTTAATGCACCTTTTTTTACTGCACAAGCAAATCAAACCGTAAGTAACAACACTTGCTCACATTTATCCACAGTTACGGGTAACCTTGCCTCTTCCTTCCCTTTGCTCCTCTCACTGTTGCTGTATCAAGTAATGTGTCTTTTAACCCCCCTAGTTACCTCTATAAACAAAAAAATATGACCATCTCATTAAGTTGAACCCAAATGGATGGCACTGGCCTTTGCACATGAGAGGATATAGAGAATACTCTGAACTAGAACTTAAAACTCATGCTGAATTCAACCCTTGGAAGATGTAAGTAATAAGGAGGTACCGCACAGAAAGTACACAGCACTCTTTTCAGCAAGAACCAAATTTCCCCTACACTTATGTTCAGATAGAACCAAATCCCAGGATGTTTTGTTTTAGCAAATAAACAAATAGTTTTAGCAAATATAACTGCAATTCAGTTTTCATCTCTGACACAAATACTGACTCAGGTACACATCCCTAACTATGCAACTATCAGAAAAGTAATCTGCCTCTAGAAATTGTCTACATAAATCTTAGATCATGGACTAAAGATAACTGCCCCCTCTACTTTTCAAGCAGTTGTCACTCTTAAAAGATTTTTCCCCTTTCAGACAAATCCAAATGTTTTGAGAGCCAGTCTCCATGCATACATCATGTGTGGCAGAAACGTTGGGATTAGGAACAAACAGGATGCAACCTGGTAAACAAACTGTTCTCCTTAGAATCGGCTGGCCTTCATCCTCCTTTAGTAACACATTTCATGGTTCCACCTCATTTCGTCTAAGGCTTGTTTACAGCTGTGAGCTACAAGCACCGCAGTCTTTTCATCACAGGGCAGAAGGTTAGGAAGACCTACCTCATTTTATGGCCGTTTCAGCCAGGTGACTGACAATGGGGCTGTGAGCAGTGCTTCCAGGGTGCGCAGTTTTCATTCTAGCTTCACTTTACCTATTTTTTCATTTTAAAATGTAGAATTATGTCCCACAGACTTGCAACCCTTGGGGACTTGGCTACCTGAAAAATGGCCACCGGTCCTATGGGCACTTTCAAAACACGACGGGTTTCCTCATTCATGAGCATATGTTAAGAGAAATGAACTTTTTAAAATTTACCTGCTGGTGAATATTCTGGGGGATGCTGGGCTGCCACTGGTCTAAAGGGTCGCTTACAGTCCCATTCAAGGCCTCATTGGAAGGAGGTGGCGGCACCGGAGGAGGTATAGTGATTTCCTGGTAGGTATGATTTCCAGTTGGATATGAGTACGAGGTTTCCTCTGACAGGAAGACAGGTCGCTTGGAGATGTGGGAGGTAGTGGATTCCAGGTCAGCTAGTAAGGCATCTGCACAAAAGACACAGAAAAGAAGAATTACTTTTCTCTACTTCTTTCCATTTACCTTCTTATCCTCCTACCCAGCCATAAGCCACCAAATCTGCAATGAAGCATCTGAAAAGGTCCCCCTCTTGTCCCCCAATTCAGCTGTAGCAAATTCTTGTTCTCTGCATCACTGCATAAGCGCAATTTTAAAAATCCCCTTACCTTTACAAAGACTAAACAATCCAAGACACAAAGACAGCAGGGGGAAATATTCTTGACTATCCAAAAGGAAAGAGAGCAACAACTCCACTCCAACTAAAAAGAAACTGGAACAGGCCTCTCTCAGAGACAAACCTATCAAAGCCTGAAGCAGACTAATTGCTACTTGTGTGTGATGAACTCATTCAAAACCACAAACACTACCATCTGCACAGCAGAGATCTCAAAGGGGTCTTTCCTTCGACATTTTCTGGAGAAACCCAGAAAAGAATTCTGTCAGTCTACAGATACTGGGCGCATACATTTGCTTCCCAGATGCAAAGAGTTAATCTGAACTCCAGTTCTTGCCAGGTAAATGCATTTTCATCGCCCAGAAACACCTCTCAACATGCCGGGTCAGATCACAAATTCCTAAAGGGGGAGAACAGGCCTCTTCCAGATAAAAGTGCACACGTACCTTCAAAAGGAGGAAAGGAAGGGGGGGTTGTCGAGCAGAAATTGGAAGATTAAAGTTTGTAATGATCTGTTCTTGTGCAGTAATGAAAAGAGCAAGAAGAGAACCTGCAAGATGCAGGAAAGAGTTTGCATGCAACACTAAAAAGTCCTAGCTCTTGTTATTGTACTGGAACAAAAAAAAAAAGTCTTTAAAAGAATTAAGGGGGGACTCTTCAGGTTAGTTTTCCTCAATTAGATCCATGTTCAAATACATAAGCAGAGCACAGTAACAATACCAGTGCGAGAAGAATAATACACTTTCTTTCTTTCAATTAGCTAAGGTTTCAAACACTGACGTAAGCTTTTCAGTTACCCAAGTGTTTTATACACACCCATTGCTATCTTGCTAGGGCAACATTTATCAAACCATACTTTCACAGGAAGTCAATGAATAAGATTTTTGTGGGTTTTTCGGGCTATATGGCCATGTTCTAGAAGTTTCTTCCTGGTGTTTTGCCAGCATCTTTGGCTGGCATCTTCAGAGAATGCCAGCCACAGATGCTGACGAAACGTCAGGAAGAAACTCTTCCAGAACACGGCCACATAGCCTGAAAAACCCACAAAAGTCTATGAATTATGGCCATGAAAGCCTTCAACTTCTCAATGAATAAGTCTCATGTTAACTAGGTGTTAAGTAGCCAGGACCAGAACCAGTTCCTGCATGAGAACTAAAACTGCATTTGACTTTCCAGATATCTGGCCCCCAGACCTACTAAAGTTGCCCATTCTCAAGCCAGATGGACATAACTTTCATGCAGGAAACGCTATACACCCACCGGCCTGTTTATAAGCAATTTTCTGCTCGGAAGTAATATCCATTGTGGAAATCTGTAGTGTAAGAGGGAGTCGTCAGGTGGTCGGTGAGGGCAGGGAAGGAAAAAATTAATCTTGCCCTTTAGGTTAATGTTTACCCATTTATGAAGCTGTATGGAAGTTAGCACACGCAACACGGCAGAAGCAAGCCTTATTGTGCCGATTCCTTATTTCTTTTAGAGTTCCTCTGTTTAACGCACGTACAAATGAACACTCAAACGGGGAAATTTTGCGTACAATATTTCCTTTGGCTCTCTAAGCCATTTTTCAGTGAGTCCGAGAAACCAATATGTAACTAGTGGAAGGATCTCTATGGTGAAGAAACACACCAGTGCAAGACACCGCCCCTCTGACACACATAGCGTCTGCGCAACCTGCATATCTGGTTGCATTTGAAGAGAAAAAAGCCATAGGCATTATGTTCACCAGATTACTAATAAGTCTGGCTACTAAAGAGGCACAAAGAATGCCTCCAGGGACAATGTAGTAAAAGTGCTCCCTTTGGAGGTAAGGATGGATGCCTGTATCATGGTCTGTTTTCCATGGATGAAGGAAAAACTTAACAGGCAGACAGGTCTTTGACATGTTTCCATACAGATTTTGTATTTGTCTATGAGTTTAGACAAGCTGAAGGCGTAACAGAAGTTCCAAACAACCAGGCTCTCACAATTCACAACCACCTCCTCATTTAAAACCATGGATGTCTAAACGTAACCTAAGCCTACATAGGCTTCCTTTAGGACTCCAAGATGATCTATGAGCCCCCCAGCCTCCCAGAGTATGTCACTGGAGCAAAGCCTAGAAGCCAAACTTGTTTTCAAGGAACGTAATACCCACCAAGGGTTCCCAAGGCACAGATTACATACCTGAGAGAAGAGGGCCAGAAGCTGCTGTTCCTCCGAGTACTGCTGCTCTTTAACTGTGCGGCAATGTGTACACAGTTTATGATTCAAACTCTATCAGAGAAGGTGTGGTTTTGAATGACAAAAAATTTCCCACCATGAAACAGCTATCAAATCATGCGCTCCTTCTCTGTCTGTCTGTCTGCGTCTCAAACACCCTCCACTTCCCAGCACATTACAAAAGCAGGAATTCATAGTTGCAAAGGTCAATAAAGCGAGGCTACCAAGGAACTGAATTCCCTGTCCTATGTTAAGACCTGTTGATAACAGGCACACCACCTTTCCATCCTAGTGTTCTTTCTTATTAAGGAACAAAACCTGAAGGGAGGATAGGAGGTCATGCAGACCTCCAGAAGCTGCTGGACCACAACTTCCAGCATAAGGTTGCTTAAGGCAACAGGTGACTTAAAGACACATACACACCAACAGTTTATCACTAAAATTAACATGCTTTTGTAGTTGGTTACTACTATTTTAAAAGGAGATTCTGAATATGCCTTATATATAAAAAGCGATGTGGCAGCTTGTCCTTCAATACTTCTTTTCTAACTGGATATCGTACGTAAGTAGGTAGGTAAACAGAAAAATAGACACAAATGCATACATACATATGTGTGGGACAGAATGTATAAAAGCATACACACACATATATACATACATAATGTATAAATGAATGAACACACACACTGCTGCAGTGCTATTTAGACCATATTACACTATACACATTATATTCCAGACACCTGTCTCTATGTGTCCATTCAGTTTATATATAAATTGTGCTTCTTTCAGCAACCAGGACTCATCTGTTCGCGTGCCCTTAGAAAAAGGACTGCCAGACAATTTGCATGTAGATGTGTACGCACATGTACCAGAGAAAGCAAATGCAAAATAACGTCTTTGCCCCAAAACAAAGCCAGAGCCACATGGTGCCGATTTGCAAACCCAGACAGCTGAAAAGTCTGGTGAGGGTGCCAAAAGATCACACTGCTTGATTCCTGACTCAAGCAGTCTGTTTACTACTGAGTGGGAATGCAACCAGGCACACTGACCACTTGCTCATCTCCCCAGGCAGGTACTGGGGAGAAATGAACTCTAACTCTTTGTCAAGCCACAAGAATCCTCTGCCTTCTGTGTTGCCCGTTCTGCGACACCTGCAATGAAAACACTCCAACCAGATAGGGAATCTGCCTCTGAGAAGCCAGCCCATAAAAGAGTTAAGTGGCAGACTTGCGCTGGTTTATTCATTAACTTCCTCCACCTCACATCCTGCTTCTTCCTGAGTTTAGCAACCGATGCCACAACTGAGGAACTGGAACTAAAGGGAAAAGGTAGAGGAAGCACTGCCTGAGCGGCAGTCTCTTATAGCCAGTTTGTTTAGAAGGGCTCGGGGAGAGTTATGCTTCACCATAATGACCAATTAC
This sequence comes from Urosaurus nigricauda, assembly GCA_034509955.1. Classification (NCBI taxonomy): domain Eukaryota; kingdom Metazoa; phylum Chordata; class Lepidosauria; order Squamata; family Phrynosomatidae; genus Urosaurus; species Urosaurus nigricauda. The sequence continues at coordinate 12,411,147 of JAOEGL010000014.1, forward strand.
ACTTTGAAGTCATTTGATGAGATATGTGCTCACTAGGGGAGAAATCATAGAATTTGTACTTAACGGTGGGACCATATCAGAATAATTTGAAGGAAACACCACCACTCCCAACACAGGCATGCAACCTGGACCAAATACAGACAACAGTAGAGTCTAGAGTCTAGACCAGGTTAGTCTAGAAAATCAGTAGGCCAAGGGAGTTTGCCGCAAAGTCCTTTTGTTTAAAAAGTAAGTAAGAGGCGTCTCTCTTGCCCCGACTTTCTAACCCTCACCCTGCCCCTCAAAATTCATCTAGCTCTCCAGACATGTCAACAGACACAACTACTTTGGGCAAGTCCAGGAAGCAGATTCCTGGCTTGGTGATATATCACAAATAAGAAGGCAGAAAGCAAAGCATCCAGGTACGAGGCAGATACCTCTTCCGCAGAACCCTCCAAAATTTACAATAGCACCCTTCTGCACTGCCAAGTCCTGCAAAACTACAAGGCACAATGGCCGAATTGAGAAGGATACAAAGAAAGCCACAGACTGTGGCAGCAGTGGCTGGCACTGCCAATTTTGTGGTGCTAAGTGTAAAACAGAGATCACATGTAGCCTCTAGGCCAAGTGTTCCCACTCCTAGTTGAACGCTCTACAAATGAGCCTGAGCACTGAGTATCATCCTCATCACCATCTTTTCCCAAAACCAGGACTAAAATGCTCTCCATTCCTTTACTCCTTTGACGTAGCAACATCTACTTCCAAATGACTAAGTATGAACTGTGGCTAGTTTTACCTATGGTTTATCCAAAAAAGGCTGAATTATAAACCACAATTGGAGAAACTATAGTTGCAATTAACCCCCCCCCCTTTGCTCTAGTCTCAACAAACTGCGGTTAACTGAAAATGAAAGAAAATACTTCTGTCTCCTCCTTATAGTTGCATCAGAGGATAAGGCAATGTCCAGGGTTTGATGTAACATTAGATCAGTCCAGTGGCATGTCCAAATGCATATATCATTGAGTGTTTAATGCTATTGCTCTGCATTATGGGAAAACCTTTACCTTCTGATAGGTTGTTTTATGAATAAAGCTATCCCTTCATGCCTAATGCTACAGTCGGGCCTGCTTTGGCCTGATCACACACACTTTTTCTATTATTAGATCAAATGCAACCCAGTGCGTAAAATGACTGACTGAGCCAAGGTCTCTGTTTCCAGAGTTATTTGTTGCCATTAAGCTTCCAATTTTGAACCTGACATTACCAAACTGTGATGGACTGCAATTTCATAGATTCTGATGGGCCTCTCCAGATGGTATCCAGGTGACATTTAGGCCTTTGCCACAAGATCAGACCATGGTTCTTGTCTGCTGGAGAAAATGTTAGTCTTTAGAACAAAGGTGGAAACTGTGTGTCCCTCCCCTCCCCGCAAGTGGAGTCCCAACAATTCTTACAACTGGCCACGCTGGCCAGGACTGCTGGGAGGTGCAGTCCAATAACATCCAGAAGGCGACACAATTCCCACCCCTGCTTTCGAATGACACATCTGGTAGAGACCATTCAGTGGGACCATTGCAGGGAAAAAGGATTAAAGAAAGCAGAAACCACCTGCCTCATGCAAGGAAGTGGAACTGTTTTACAAAGAGCTTGGATATAATCTTCAGTTGAGGTAAGAGTTGCCTGTTCAAGCACAGGCTGAGTAATCGCCACAAACAAGCCTGAGTTACACAGCACACATTCCTCCTCTATCTTTCCTGCTCTACACACCCTCTATCAGGCAGGGGAAGAGTTCACTCATTCCAAACACTTGGTTGCAAGGCCCTTTGGCAATCTGTACATGTTGGCACTGGCTCGCTGAGAATGCAGGCACCTCAGGCCGAATGAGGGAGGAAAACGTCCTTTCCCTACATCTCCCAGATCGCCCTGATAAAAGCAATAAGGCCAAACAGAGGGAAAGAATGTCAATGCCAGCGAGCGAAGAACTTCCCTGCCAACACCACCACATTGCAACCCGGTCACGTGAGTCTTCCATAAGTACGCAAAGACATTTTGAAACGACCAAAAACCACTTCGTAAAAAGGACTTTCACTGTTACGAGGCTTTGTTAACTAACTGATGACTGCACTGGCTATACTCAGTGGGTCTGATGGGTGTTACAGACTAAAATATCTAGACAGCCAAATATTCCTGACCCCTTTTTAAGCTCATGTAGAAATCCGGTACAGGAGGTTTATTATGTCTCACTTTCTAAAAAGGTTCTGAATTATTGCACACCATCTTCAAGAGGCAGCCCCGCATAGAGCACATAGCTGTAATCTACCAAAGCATGGACAGCTGAGGCTAGGAAATACAGGCCCATATTGTTCTGCTTTTTCTGGAGATGCCATTTGGTAGAGCAACACCTTTAGGCAGAGGCCACCTCAGAAGTTTGCACTAACTGCTGTATTTAAACTCTTCCCCCTCAAGTAGAGGCCTCCCATGCATTCTTGGAATGTCCTTGCTGGAAAGACAACACAACTGCATTGAGGGTGCATAACCGAGCCACAACAATGTGAACAGCCCCGGCCAGCAAGAACAAGAAGCTGTTCTCCTGCCCACTTCACTGACTTGTAACATAAGGCCATTTGTCCACCCTTACAAAAGCCCCTACAATTTCTGCCACCCCATCATCAAAAGTTAATAATATTCCTCCACCCATCCCTTCCCACATATTGAAGAGACTTAAAAACAGGAAGGATTTTGGGATTGCGTGTATGGCTGTCAACTTACTCCATAATATACTTTTGGCTTACGTTCCAGAAAGATACTAGATGGAATGGGTGAGGCCTACCCAAACTTCAAGGAGCCCACCGGAACACATGGTTGGAAGCCAAATGGTCTACATATATAACTTATCACTGTGGTTTGTGACTTCCTCTAAGTTTAAATTGCTTTATCTATTCTTATTTTATTTACAAATATTCATCTACTACCTGCACCAAAATTTCAAGGTTGTGCCTATAAGGAAAACATAAAACACGTTATCATACTCAAATATACAAAATACATGTTAACATACAGTATGTTCTTCATGAAACAGACTTCAGGTTGAACTAAACAAGGAAGTCTTTTATAAATTCCTATGTTCTTTAGCATGTGTCTACAACTAAGAATAGTGAGAGCATATCAAATTCCTATGGAAAGGGCATTCCACATAGTAGGTGCCACCGCACTAAATGCCCTGCTCCAAATAGCTGCAAAGCTCCAGAACAAGTGTCACCACCAGACGACTCTCCCCTAATGATCTCAAAGACCAAGTGGAACTATAAGAGATAAACATTGAAACGGAGAGATTAGATAAAGTCATGGAGGATAATTGGCTGTGATAGCAGAAAGTTTGGAAACCAAGCCCTACAAGGAAGAGTTGAAAGAGATAGGTATGTTTAGCCTGGAGGAGAGAAGATGAAAGGGACATATAATTGTCTTCAAGTACCTGAAGTTCTGTCATACAGAAGACAGAGCAGACACGTCCTCTGTTGGCCTAGAGGACAGGACCCAAATCAATGTAGGGAAATTGGAGAGAAATACCTTTTGACTGAACATCAGAAAATAATCTTCCCAAAGGTAAGAGCTGCCTGATAGTGTAACGGAAGGCCTCAGTGAGTAGTGAGTTTTCCTCATTCAAGGTATTTAAGCGGAAGATGAACAGCTGTTTGTCAGTGATGCTATAGTTGCATCCTGGGTGATCTCCATGCCCTTGTCGATGTCGTAAATCACGATTCTGAAAGTCAGCGGCAGAATCCCTGACCACTGGCTGAGACGGTTGAGGTTTCTGGGATCTGATGTCCAAAACACTTGAAGGACCAGAGTTTGGGAATCACTGTACTAGTATGATCCGACATAGGTCCAAAACACACTGCAGAAATAATCCAGTCCGAGGCCGTTTTAACTGCCCTGGCTCAGCGGTAGGGAATCCTGGGAATGTAGTTGATTGTGGCACTAGAGGTCTTGAGGTGGCTGGATGTCTCACAAAACTACAGTTCCCAGAATTCCCTCACATCGAGCCAGGGCAGTTAAAAGCATTCTCAAACTGGATTATTTCAGCTGTGTATTTTGGACCATAGTTCTTCCTTATTTCTTGTGACTATACAGAGAAATTTTGTATGGTATAGAATACTAGGGAAATAAGGAAAGGAAGTGTCTCATGTTTCATGTCCTGCAAGGTTCCTTATAATCTCTGTGAAGTTTGACCCGTGGTTCTAACTGCAACAAAAACAGTACAATAAGCATCCAAAAAAGCAGTTGCAGAATCACTGGCATTTTGGATTCCTTGCAGGGATGCCAAAGTTAAAGGGACATTGGCTCTTACCCGTGATATGTCCATTTCCAGTAGATAAGAGCCCCGCATCCTATTTTTCCCAAGGACCATGCAGTCTGGACAATTCTGGGGACTGCATCCAAACACTTAACTTTTCCAAGCTCTGCATTTTCCTCTAAGTTCATACAATTTAACATGCCCCTGCAGGAGTGCAAATCTATTCAACAAAGGGAGTATTTTCTTGTGGCAACTGACCTGTGGCTTGGTTTTAAAATCTCTTCATGAATGCAACAGCAAAGACCCTCAGACAGAAATAGATGCTTGCATTACAAAAAAAAAAGAGGCTGAGTGCATCAACTACTCCCCACCCCATTAGCTGGAAGTGAATTGGCCCTTTCCAGCAATGACGGCAGGCTCTCATTTAAGAAGGACACAATCCCAAGCAGTAATCCAATCCCTGGCAGGACAGTTTTACAGAGTGAGCAATTGCTGAGGAATGGGAAGCGTAGGTATATTTATCCCTTTAAGCACACATACAGAAAGAACACTGGCTGTCTTTGGCTGAAAGAATCATCCCAACGAAGAATGCCAATTCCTCTACCTGAACGAAATTAGATTTGCCCAGGCAAGCTTACTCAAATCAGAACGCAAGCGAGAACCCAGAGCTGAATATATAAAGGAAGGCTAGGTTGGAATCTGAATTCTCACAATGTAAAACAGTGGCTTGCGTCTCTATGCAAGCTCGGCCTTTGTCATGCCCTTTAGCAATCAATAAGAGATAGAAGCCAGGAAAGTGGCCTAAAGTGAGGGGGAGCAATGTGTTCCAGGAGCAATTCTTTCCCCCAATCCAGGAATTATTAGGTGTATGAGAAGAAAATCAAAAAAGGGGGAAAGAGGCAACACATTTGAGAAGTCATGAAGCATCTTGCCCGCCTGCCCCATCCCAGAAGCTGACTTTGAGATGGTGAATCAAGGCTGTATAGAGTTAAGGGCACAGCCAAGGAAAAAAACACTGTGAATAAAGAGAGGGTTTTCAGGCAGGACTTGGAAAAGTTACCCTTTCGGGACTACAAATTCACTGGCTGTCCAATTCTGGGACTTGTAGTCCAAACAGTAACTTGCCCAAGCTTTGCTCCCAGACAAGCTGCAAAGACAATGGCGAAAGGACACGTCTTACTCGACAGTGCAGCAACATGATCAGCATACCTGTTCGTTCCTCTCGGCATAGGCGCCACATCAAAACATGGTCAAGACAGCCCACTTCTGTTGTGAGAGGTAACCAAGAAGCAGCTGCTCTAGGAAGGGAGTGTCATTTATGGTCAGCGAAGTACAGTGTTTATAGTGTCCGGCTGGAATGTGAAAGATTCAGATTCTAGTCCATTGAGCCACGTGACCTTAGTCCTGCCTCTTTCTCTCCCTTATCCTGACCTACTTCACAGGTTTGTTGTCAGGATCAAGTGGGGTGGAAGAGAGAAATCTGTGCTGCCTTCAGCTCACTGAAGACAAGGTAGGAAACAAATTTAACGGATCAACAAAACAAAGCTCAGCTCCTCCAACTCAGGCACACTATCAGCTGATATCTGTACAAGTATCAACAATCTGCTTGACAAGTGCTTCCATGTCCTGTGCTACTTTATCTTCCATTGCAGTTCCCCATCACCTTCCTATCTTTCAGACAACATTTGGTTTTCAGGCCTTTCCCCCCTCACAACTTCCTCCCTAATTGTTGTTCTGTGCCTTCAAGTCGTTTCCAACTTATAACAACCCAAAGGCAAACCCTAAGGGTTTTCTCCGCAAGATTTGTTCAGAGGGGGTTTGCCTCTGCCTTCCGCTGAGGATGAGAGAGTGTGACTTGCCCAAAGTCTCGCAGTGGGTTTCCATAGCTGAGTGGGAATTTGAAACCTGGTCTCCAGAGTCATAGCCCAACATTCGAACCATCACACCAGGCTGGCTCTCTTAATACCATGTTTGTTAACTGCCATCAAGCCAACTCGAGTTATGGCAACCACATGAATGAGAGACGTCCAAGTCCTGCTCTCCTCCGCAGCCCTGCTCAGGTCTTGCAGACTCAGGGCAGCCGTGGCTTCTTTGACTGAGTCCATCCATCTGGAATGTGGTTTTCCTCTTTTCCTACTGTCTTCTGCCTTACCAAGCAATATTGTCTTTTCTAGAGAGTCATGTCTTCTCATGATATGGCCAAAGTATGACAGTCGCTGCTCACTTTAAAAAAAGCATGCACCGGCTGCTTTCATTAACCTTAAAAAAGCTTTTTTGGTCTGGTTAATGAAGTAGATGAAACTAAAGGTAGTCCTTGCATCATTTTAACCACTGCAACTGACAATACAAAAAGACGATTGGTATGAACGTGTTCAAACGGCTCGCAGTCTGAAGTCTTTGGGCTACATCTCCGCTATAGAAAGGCCAACACTGGACAGTACTGTTGGTCAGCATCAGAAGCTCTCTAGTAGATTTCTAATCACAAGGAACTGCCTTGTGGGATACCATTAAGAGGATTGGTTGTATCAATGCAGCTGCAGCAAACGTGGCTCCTTGCCCAACCTGGTGCTGGTTCAGCCACATTTACAGAAGAAGTGGGTTACATTCAACCCTTGCAAAAGGAGTCAAGAAATACAAAAAAGGTAAACCAATGACCGCAACCTACCCCTCCTACCATTATGCTAAGCATGCTGCAGGGAACCCCTCCTGCTAACAATTGGTTAGGTATACATTGTGCTCAGTACATGGCATGACCATGTGGGACGTGAAACAAAGCATCCATATTTATTATCATCTTATAAAGCATCTTAGCATGCTCTCCTCCAATATGCTATAACTGGGGGGATCTTTGTTATTCACATGCATTTCGAATGCACCCGATTAAGTTGGAGGGGGGGCTGCCAAAAAAAACCCCACTTATAATTGATCTTGGGGTATTTTCCCAAGTTTTCCTAAAAGATCCGCTTTGCCAGCTTTGTGAATAACCGGTGTGAACAGACCTGAGATAAACCAGGATAAAACTCCGTATGCCTTGAACGTGTTTCAAACACATCTGCATCATCGACTCCATCTTTATTCGCAGTCCTGACACGTGTGAGCGACAGACCTCACAGAGATACGCATAGATGCGGTTCCAATAAAAACAATAGTGTGAACAACAAAACCAGAATAAGTGACCAAAATTATTCAGATACTTGCACTAAAAAAAGTCTGAATAGAGCCAAGGATTTCCACACACTCACCTACAAAAGATATAGTTGGTGCCGGGTTAGGTAGAAGGAAAGTTTTAAGAAAGGAGAACTACATTTAAACAGTTTGTGAAATCTTGGATCACCCTTTTCTCACTGGAAAGCTCCTGCTCTTTAGCCCAGATTGCCTTCCAAGCCCAATAAAAATGAAGACATATTTTTAGAGCTACTACCCTTGTTTTTAAAATTGAGTTTCTTCTTCTGCAAATGTAAGATGAGGAACAGGACTAAAGGTTGACAAACAACCATTTTTCTGCCAGTCTGTAGCCAAGTAAGCGTTGCCTTCAGTTAACAAACCAGGGGATCCTTTCTAAAAAAAACCCAGATTTCAGTTCCATGTGCCACAAATGATCAAGAAGAGCAAATGAATAGAGAGCAGTAAAGAGTTTGGGGGCTGTTTTATACTGAGTTCTGTACGTGGTTTCTTAATATGGATATATTAAAATACAACAAGTTTTATTACAGTAGTTTAATAACCAATCTTCTTTTTTTTCAGTTAACAATGTAACAATGAAAGCTTAAAGAGCCACACAGACCCAAACAAGACTAAAGCTGTACAAAGTAAAAAGGGAAAAGTCTGCACCTCTTTTTCTCCCATGTGGTGACTTTCTTTCAAAGCTTATCAAGAGAGGATAAAATATGAGCTCACCACAGACCTATACTACAGTTAAATGACACCTCAACATTAGGAGGAACTTCCTGACAGTAAGGGCTGTTCGACAGTGGAACACACTCCCTCGGAGTGTAGTGGAGTCTCCTTCCGTAGAGGTCTTTAAGCAGAGGCTGGATGGCCATCTGTCAATGGGGATGCTTTGATTTGGAGTTCCTGCATGGCAGGGGGTTGGACTGGATGGCCCTTGTGGTCTCTTCCAACTCTATGATTCTATGATTCTATGTGAATCAACTACCCAAAAATGCATAAAGTCACTGGAGGAACTGCAGCTTTACAAGCAGCTCTTGGTTTGGAACAGGGAAGCAGAGTTCAACAAGTCACAGTTCACATCATATCCTGCAAAAAAAGTTATTTACAAGAATAATTGGTGCAAGAGAATTAGATTTTAATTCATTAAAACCAACAACTTGTTTATTGCTGTCTAAAAGAAGCAGTTGAAACATTAAGAGAGCAGGTGAACATTTACTTTCAGAAATTCAACCAACCACATACATACTTAAAAAGAGAACAATTCATCAACCATAGAATTCATCAGCCAAGAAAACAAATTTCAAGAGAGACAGGAAGCTTTAAAAATACATTGAGATGTCAATCTGGATGGGATCCTCTGGTAATAGCTGGTACAGTTTCAAGAGAGATGAATGTGGTTTTGAAAGTGCGAAAGACCTGCAATTCTGCAACCCATTAAAAGTGATCGTACCAAAGAGGTATGAATTGTAGCCACCGAAATCAGAGCCAGCAACCGTCAGCAGAAAGTAGCCTGGACGCACCAAGATAAATGAAAGTCCCAGCAACTAGCAGGATATGGAGGAAATAAGATAGGTTCTGGTGACCTCAGCTCCACAATCTCATTCAATTCCGAGCATTGTGCCCATGCTCCTGCATGCACCGGAGGTCAGACAGCACCACTGCATCAAGGACAAACACCTCAGTATTAATGTGAACCGTTGTTAGGAATACAAGTTAGTGCCCTATTTTGCTTCGTACGCTGCATTGACATATTTGACCAAGGGCTTGAGCCACTGTCATCCAGATCCGTCGGTACTTTAAACCACGGATGGCGAGGCCAGTTTGTTTCAAACAAGTCACCGTTAAGATTAGCTTCCAATTGTTGGATGCAGACAAAGTTTTTTTTTTTTTTAAAAAGGACTCACTAGTTCTTTTCCGTATCTAATCCCGGAGATACACATCCAAGTTTCACCACTTGAAACTCAACCCGATCCAAAAACTAAAAAGGGGGGGTTGGGGAAGAGATGGCTCTTTCTGCCAAGAAAGCCCTGGACTCTGCTGCATTCCATTTGATTAAAACAATTACCAGAAAGGCAGCCAAGAATTACATAAAACTTCCTCTCTGCACCACCCGAGCGCCTTTCCTCCACCTCCACCCACATACTTCATGCAGCTTCCCAGCGCTATTTGTACCAAGCACAAGTCAGGCATGCCACTCCATGGAAGGGATGGCGAAGGCAAAGCTCTTTGAGGGTGACGTCCAGAGGAGACATAAAGGAGCGGGGGTTGAAAAGGCATCCCGGCCCCAAGCATCCTACACAACAAGGACAACTGCTATACAGTCAGTCCTCCTTATCCACGGATTTTTGTAAACACGGATTCAAGCATAAACAGCTTGAAAATAGTCAGAAAAGGCATACGTTCCAAAGAGCGAGCCTTGATTTTTCCATGTTATATAAGATACACCATTTTGATAGGCCACTGGATTGAATGGGACTTGAGCATCCACGGATTATGTTATCCACGGGGGGGGGGGGGGGGGTCCTGGAACTAAACACCAGCGGATAACAAGGACCCACTGTATAATGTAACTAAAAGTGACATGTCCCTAAATACCTCTTCCAAAGCATCCAGGAGCGCACAAACTGTGCACTTCATGCACCTGTGATTCCATCTTTTGGAGAGCTCCCACAAAGTGTCACTTTATACCACACTGTAAAGCAGCATGGAGACGTGGTCTGCATAGCAAGAGTCACAGAATAAAGTCAAAGGTGGAGGAAACATTGGCTTTCCAGGCCACCTTCACCCTTTTCGAGCTTTCTATAGTATAGAAGTAAACGTGTGTGGAGGGAAACTTGCTAGCCATGCCCTTTCTGTAGTCATTTCTACAGAAAATTACTCTCTTCACGTAGAGAACAATGGTCTGAAGAGGAGAGACCCCTCTATGCGTGGAGGCTCTCAATGCCACTGGAAAGGTTGGTTTTCAAAGGTCTCATGAAGAACCCTCTGCCGGAGACTGATAAGAGATGGCATGATGTCAAAGAGATGATATTTCACCCCCTCCCCCTACTACTTTCTGCCAGAACTGCTTATAGCTTTTAGGAACAGCTCCAGTTTCATCAACACATAAAGCCAGTCCTCCCATGCAGCCCAGATCAGCAAGCACAGGCCACCAGGACCAAAGCCAGCCGACCAAGAAACACCAGCTGAGTTCCCCGTTGTGAACCCAGACTGCGTGAGGAGTGGTGTCTACGCCAATGCTCAACCTCTTCCCTTGATAAGATTAATTTTCAGCCACTGAACAGATCCAGTTTTTTTCCCCCCCTCAACAAAAAAAATGGCACGGACAAAAATTATCCCAACAAATCGTCTGATTTTTGCCACTAGAGTATTGTTGCATCCCAATCAATGTGAATTATAGGTACAAAAATGCCTGATGCCATAATTCAGAAAAGCCATGATATCAGGAAGAAGTGGCATATTCTTGTTGTTCTCACATGGGGATGATGAGATATGGGGAGATGAGACACTGGTACTTTCAATGAATTCTGAAAATGCAAGTGGTGTACATTAAATCCTACCACAAACCATAACCACAATGCTAAGCCTACTGCTTGCCCCCTCCTACCCCATGCCTTGTACTGTTTATGGGGTCAGAAAAGACTCTTCAGCTCACTCAAATACATGTTTGCAACCCAGTTCTGGTGCATAAATATTAAGTTAGCTTGTTGTCGAAAAGGCTTTTAATCAGGTGGATCCTTTTTTCCCCCTTTTCTATGTGATGTAACTGTGCTTTTAATCTGTTTTATGTTATAATTGTATTTGTTTTATTTGATGTTATTACTGTGAGCTGCATCGAGTGCCATTATTTGGTAGAGAGGCAGGATATAAAGCCAACAAATAAAATAACATCAAGAATAATGTATCTTGAGAGATGCTTCTTAATGGGCCCCAGGGATGTGAGTTTGGGTTTTCTGTCTGAGGAGTATCCATTTGACACTCCCACTGGTGCTATTTGTTCATTCCAGAAACAACTGCAAGTTCCTCCAGCCCCTTGAGGTTTGGGAACAGCACACTATTTGTCTACTAAAACCCTTCCTTTCATAAACTCTTTCGGTCTACAGCAGGAACAGCTGACTCAGAGCCCTGTTTACACACTCCATTACTCTGCTGCAACGACAACCCCCAAAGTCACTTTATTCAGATTTGTTTACATGTCCAAAGGACACATTTGGTAGTATATGAGCCGAAAGTCTATGCGCTTTTGTGAAAGCGGGGACTGCTCATTTGTTCCTTCTTCGTCCGGGGAGCCTAGGGTAAACAATAATATGAGTTAGCATCTCCGGCGAGTAGAACTCATACTCCCTGAGGGAAACGCAATGACCTGAAAAGGACACAACGGCAGGAGCAAAGGCTGGTGGTTGAGGGTCACAGTAGTCATGACGGGACAGCTTTATTTATCCCTGTGTCTGTCCTGCTTACATTTAAAGTGATGTCTATTTTTTATACTTTTAAGAGAGAAAGGTGGCGGGCAGATGAGAAAAAGCCAACGAAAAGCCTCCTCTGGCTTATTGTCATACCCTGAAGTGTTTTTCCCCCAGCCCAGCTTCAGTAATGGTCCAGCCTAAAGAAAACAGTGTGTAATGGTGCAAAATGGAAAGAAGGGTTTAGCTCCTCTCCTCTCTTCTCCAGCCCATTTTAGGGGGGGGGGGGGGGGAAGACGCCCACACTGCATGTTACGTATATGTGGGGCAGACGTATATAAATGCACATCTCTCCCCTCAACCCCATCTAGGTCAACCCTGAAATACTTTGGAATCCACCCTGACATAAAGTGTGGCGACTATCTCAGGACAGTAATACAGAGACAACGGATTGGACTCCTTTCTATGTAAACACATCTGTACTCCACCCCCCTGGTTATGCTTTCAAGTCTGGAGAAATTCATGTCTGAGGGGATTAGGGTGTTATTGGCACCAATTGGAAGAAGGATGAATTCTCCAGCCACAGAAAGGGTGAGCTGCATAGTCTTCATATTTCCTTCATAGCTGTAGGGGCACTGAGCATGCTGCCTGCCTCCTCCATGCAATGGTTAGAGAGATCGAACCATAGTACCTGCCTTCAGGTCTTCCAAGCAGGGTGGATAAAATCAGGTTGTTTTATATATTATATATATACACACACACATACATATACACTTTAAATGGAGTTCTACAATTTTAAATCAGTGTTTTTATTTTTAAAAAATGAAATGAAATGTTAGTACATCCCTTTCCAGCAGAGAAGGTCCGAACATCCTAACAGTCTTCTTCCTGCCACTGTTCAGGCCCTTCTCTGCTGGGAAATTTGAAACTTCTCACTTGACTCTCATTTAAAAATCATTAAAAAAATAAATCTCATCACAAGTATGCTATACGTGCAAGCCTCATCAAAATGAATTATCAGCTCTTACTTCACGTTCGGGTCCTTTAACTTCTGTTTTCAGCAAACCAAAGCTACACAATACGCAAAGGCACAGACTGAGTGAAACTACGCAAGGCAGAGGAGCTTGTTAAGGTAGAGAATGATACAGGGATGCAGAAAAGGAGAACAAAACTATCCTTACATGATCCTTGAGCACAAGTTGCTTACTAAGACAAGCCTTCTATACAGTTCCCCACATTTTTGGAACTGCATTTTGACTTTCAGCTCCATTGTCCCTGTCAAAAGAGCCCAAGACTAAGGTACACAACTCCAGGCAAGACACTAAGAACATACAAATGGGGTAAGAAACTTTCAAAAGACGAGGCAGGACGAACAGACTTTGTACACTGAGAAACTCTATCCTGCCTGAGACAGAAGAGTAGGTGAAGGCACAGAATGCTAGAGAGACTGAGAGAAAGTGTGCAAAGGAATTTCAAAATCAATTTCTTTTACATGTAACCTATTGCACAAGGGAGCAGACACATCTATTCCCTGGCCTTCCCTAGTGAGAAACAAAGTAGTGAAAGCATCTGCAGAGTCCAGGCTTTCCATGGAAATGCAACAGCAAGGGGGGAAAGGCCTTTGCATCACACACTGCTTGAGGCAGAGGACTCTGTCCAAGTCCTCCAAGACAATGGCACCTCTGTTTTATAAGGGGATTGAAACACTTAAGGAGGCATGGGGAGGGGAAGCACTGTTCACTCGGGTGGTTTACAATCTTCACACATATCCAAGGGGCAGGAACACTCCGTCTCAGGGACCTCAGCAAGCAACAAGAGCCACATTCCCAACTACAGCCGTTTCCTGGCGATAGGTTGCAGGGACAACACTCTTGTAAGTCCAGGACTAGATCATATGCAAACCCTGCAGCACATCTTCCATGAAGCCTTACACAGATAAATCTCTCTCTCAATTATAAACAGACAAACAGAATAAAGGCGCACAGCAACAACAATGACAACTGCACTCTAGATTCAATGAAAGTCATTGATCAAGACCCTGTATCTTTTTAGAGATGCATGATCAAATTCCCAAGACAGACCACACTAAGGAATAAACCAAGATTCAGAGCGTGAAAGATGTCCACCATAAGCCCAGCTGGAATGAAGAGAAGCAGCACAAGAACACACACGACGCTCCTAAGGTTCTGTTACAGCTGGATAACCAAATCAAAAACAGTGGCTTTCTGAACAGAAGTCGCCTATACATTCTGGCAGATGCAAAATGATCAAACAATTGAAATTGAATTCTGGGTCTCAACTCACTGATCTGTTGGTGCTGTGTGCCTTCATGTTGTTCCCAACCCCTAAAAGGGGGGTTTTCTTGGCAAGATTTGTTCAGAGGGGGTTTGCCTTTGCCATCCTCTGAGGCTGAGAGAGCGTGGCTTGCCCAAGGTCACCAAGTGAGTTTCCAATGGCTGGGCAAGGGTTCAAATCCTGGTCTCCCAAATTCGTAGCTCAATGCTCAAACCCCCAGAGCACACTCTCTAGTTAAGAGTAAACTGACTACAGGGAAGTACTATCAAGAGTGAGTAGAGAATTATCTTTGCTAACTGGAGATAATGTGTTTGTGCTTTTTCACTTCCTCAGATAAATGCTAGGGGGGAAAAAAATCTCAGACACCCAGATTGCCTTAACTCCTATTTTATCTTCCCACTGGAGGAATCAGATGCAAAAAAAAAGTGAACACAGATCTGCAGGGCGTTGGTGCCTTTTCTGAGCACATACATACAATGATCTGTTTTTAGTACCAGAATGTGGAGCTCATACTAGATCAACTTGTCTCCCCCCCCAAAAAAAAAACATTCTTGCTCAATTGAGAAACTGTCACTCACCGCAACCAAAGCTTCTAACAGAACCAAGAAAGACCTGGAAATGACTCCAAATGCTGCCAAATTAACAATGCACATGGCAAAGCTGCGCATAATAAAAGAGAGAGGAGATTAAGCATCCCCCATGGAGAAAAGCCACTGGTGGAGGAGAACCTCATCCAACCAGATGGCAGAGTCACAAATACCTCAGTGAATTTATGGAATGCAACAGCTGTAGTTTGTAGGTTTCAATGCCCATGGTCTTCCAGCACACTGGAAAGTTACTCTGCTTGTTTCACAAACAGCATTCAATGTGCCTGAGGAGCCAGACAATCCCTCAGCGAAAATCGGAAAACTGTTCATTAAAGGTAGAATTCAAAGATATAGCCATGTTGGTCCGTCGATTCAGTATGTAGAGCGATCTTGCAGCCCCTATGAGACTAACTGAAAGAAAGAAGTTGGCAGCATGAGCTTTCCTAGACGAGAGTCTACTTTCTCGGATGTTCATTAAAAGATAATACAATAGTGGGAAGATATTTCAAACCTGTAATGTCCAATGACCCTTCAACTGAAACCACATATTCTAAAATAACCCGTTTCTTGGAAAGCAGAGGTACATTAAGAAAAATGCAAGAAACCTTACTCCAATAAGAAGTGATCTTTATGCACATGCTTTCAACATATTGCCAAGATCCATAGGCATTTTCCCTCCCTTATGGGAAACCATCAACGAACACCGGGTGCTGTTGGCTATATTTCAGAGGAAGGAACTGGCAAAACCACTTCGGAGTATTCCTTTCATAAGAAAGCCCTATGAAATTCATGGGGTTGCCATAAGATGACAAGCAACTTGAAGACACACGCACGAAGGGAACAAAACTATGAGGAGGGCAGACCACAGGTAGCCAAGAGGCTGGTGAACATGATGTCTTGAGGGATTTCTCACAGGCCCAGTTTAGACTTCCTTTTGTGTAGATGTTGTTGCTCACTTTAAATTAGCACAGCAATTTAATACTCTAAGTCTAGTAATAAAACAGACTTTCCTGGAGCACATCTGAACAGAATATTTGGTTGCTATTAGAGGAACAGCAGGGATGCCATATATGGATCTCTGATACAGGTTCTTTCTCTGTTGCAAGGAAAGGCTTCTAGGACCTTTCCGTTACATATCCTTCCTCCACTTGGACAAACACGAAGAGCTATAGGAGGCTTAGGAAGGGACAAAGGGTGTATGCACACTGCAGAAATAAAACACCACTTCAACTGCCATGGCTCTAGCCTATAGAATCTGGGGATTTGTAGTCTGCAGCACCAGAATGCTGATAGACCAGGCTGAATATCCCACCAAACTACAGATCCCAGGATTCCACTGGATGGAGCCACGATAGTTCAAGTGGTGTCAAACTGCTTTGTTTCTGCAGTATGGAAGAGCTGCCAGAATCCATTCGTACCTAAGAAACTACAGCAGGAGCTTTGTATATCGAGTGGTTATATTTTATTAATAGTAGCTATAAAATCAGGTGCCTGGTTTCACCTCCATGATTATTCTTTCATACATTCAAAACGTACAAGCCAAAACTAAAAATAGAAGCCAGGTCTTGTTAAAATCAGGGCCAAGAGAAGGAAGGGTATATATGCCTAGAAGTGTAATAATACAAATGGGACTGAAGCAAAAACAAACACCAGCCTAGACACGAATGGACAAGTGGACTGGACAGAATGGTAACTCAGTTTCATGTACTGTACACTGTTAGGATGAATACAGTTCTAGATCAAACTATCCTTGAAGATTAGTCAAGTAAAAATCCCTGCGTTTCACCGGAGAATATCTACACGTGAAATGTACAGAGAGTGATCGACAGACAACTTTCGAATGTATGCCCCAACAGAATACTGTAGGTGACCCACTATTACCCTACATCTGTACCGCTTTAAAAACAAGATAGCCCATTTAGGATAGAAAGTGAGAAATCTGAAGTTAAAATAGAAGTGGCTACATTTTGATTGCCGTGAACTTAAGAAACGCAGGTTGAAAGGGTTAAGAACAGATTATAAAGTAAGGGAAACCCACCGCCGGACACAAGTTCGCACCATTTGCCAAAGAACGAGAAATTCAACGTTGCACGAAGAAGACTGGAAACACAGAGCGATGGTTTTTCAGGTACGTAAGAATAGATGCCGTTTGGAGAGACTGCGAAGACGAATGCTGTTGGTTGCATTTTGGAAGACGATGGATAAAGAATAGCATAAAGCATCTCGCTGCAAATACATGGTGGAGTGATAGGTCAGTCTTGGAAATAAGTCCACAAAAGCACCGTAACATCCCAAATCCACAAAGCAGGGATGCTTTGGTTAGTATCTCAGCATACAGGACACAAATACACACAGATATATCTATATATATATTATCAGGATCAAGTAGGAACAAATAAATTATACATCCACTTCATTATTAAACATGTATTAGCTCTACACTGCCTCAAAGTCTTCAGAGACTGGCGGAGATAGAACATATTAAATAAATGTGCAAACGTCACAAGGGAATAGCGACTGCCAGAAACGAAGCAGGACTGTTCATGCCTTCAGTATTTTCGGTAACTGTTTTGGGGTGACTCCCGTTGCCTGCTGCAATAAATAAAATGAGAATGATGGAAAAGAAATATATGAAAGTTGCCATATCTGCAAGACGTCCGCCGACTGCTAAAAGCGTTTAAGGACGGTCGTATTAAATGGCTCAAAGTACAACACGACACCCTGAGCTGACTCTCTGGAACGTGAGCCCTTTCTGCACCTATCCCAACCGAGGCGAAGGTTTTGGGGAGAGGAAGAGAGTCGCACCAAGTACTGCCTTTTATGTCAAGTCCTACTGAGTTCTGTGGACCCGACTTTCCCGTAAGGTGTGTAGTCGATGGAGTGCGAGATACACGCTTGGCGTAGGGAAAAAGAACGGCGAAAGGAGCCTCAGCGAGAAGGATCAAACCGAGAAGACCATATACATCCTGAAGAAACTGGCAAACGTCCCGGCAATTTGTGAGTCTAGACAGGGGAAAATGGGAAAGGTCTGAGCCGAGGGCGAAACGGATTCGTGGCTTACAACTTCGCTCGCTCTGTTTGAGACTTGCAATGGGACACGCTGCTACTCGCTCCAACGAAATCTGCCAGAGTTAGGACTCAAACTGGATTTAGGCTGAAGGGGAAAAGCGAGGGATGGGAACCTTGAACTTCGGGATCGTAGGTTTGAAACACGTCCCGAAAGCTCGGAAAGGAAGGGGAAGCCAACCTCTGTGTAAAGAAACCAAACAATTCACAAAACAAAGAAGCATTTCCCATTTGAACCCAGCCTTACTAACCTACCAAGGAATTATGGCCCCAGGTTTGCCAGACCCCATCTGCAGAGTTGGAACTGGGCAAGGCTTTCCCAGGATTCCTTTGGAGGACAGTTCCCCCTTTCCTCCCCTCAAAAGCGTCTTGCCCCCAAGGCTGCATCCACACTGGAGAAAATAACCCGGTTTGGCAGCACTTTAACTCTTTCTGGCTCAAGGCTCTGGAATTCTGGGGGTGAGAGCTTATTGTGGGCTCCAGAGCTCAAGGCTTGACTCTTATTCTGGCTCAAGGCTCTGGAATTCTGGGAGCTGGAGCTTGTGGTGGGGTCCAGAGCTCAAGGCTTAGCTCAATCTGGCTCAAAGCTATGGCATTCTGGGAGCTGGAGCTTGTGGTGGGGTCCAGAGCTCAAGGCTGAACTTTATCTGGCTCAAGGCTCTGGAATTCTGGGAAGTGGAGTCTGTTTTGGGGTCCAAAGCAGAGCCTGACTCCAGGTTCTGGAATTCTGGGAGTTGGAGTACGTTGTGGGGCCCCGAGCGGAGCGCCCGGGACAAACTCCAACTCCCAGAATTCCAGAGCCTGGAGGGCCCAGAAAGTGTGGCTGTCTTCGGAAGGGGGCATAAAAAGGAGGCTTTTTTTGAGGGGGGAATGAAACCACGAGGCAAAGAGGAGGCCATTGGGCGGGAAAGCAACGGGGACAAAGAAGGGAAGGAAGCTTGGGAGGAGGAGGACGACGGAGGACGGAGGGATAAGGCTCCGAAAGGCAAAAGGGAGGGGAAAAAACAGGCGGGCTGCCTCGGCTTGGCTCACCCAAGTCGTCCATGTTGTCTCCGCCGCCGCCGCTTCCCAGACTGGGACGACTAGCCTCCGTCCGCAACTTTCGCCTCAGTTTCTGGCCTCGCGCTCGCTCTCGAGCGCGCGCCCCCGCTCAACCCGGCGGCCCCGCGCTCGGGGGCGAGCACGCGCCGAGTGAGTGAGGCGGCAGGCAGCAAGCGACGCGGCGGCTCGGCTCGGCTCAGCAGCGCCCCCCTCCGCCCTAGCGGCGGCCCTGAGAAAGGGCGGCCAAGGTTGGAGTTCAAGCAGCGCTCCTCCCCCCCGTCCCTTTTGAGAGCCTTTGGACTTCAGCTCCCACAATCCCAAGCCATTGGCCAAGGCGGCCGAGGCTTCTGGGAGCTGAAGTCCAATAGCTCTTCAAGGGCACCGCTTAGAATCCCCCCGTCGTGTTCCAGCGCTCTCAAAGTGGACGGGTATTTCTCGGTGTGCTTTGGAGCCTGGGCTCCGTGGTGCCGCCGCAAACTACAAATCCCAGAATGCCGTGGATTTGGGGGTGGAGGGTTACAAGCGGCCTCAAACCCAACTCTTTCAGCCGAAACCCCTCTAAGGCTTCATCCACACTGGAGAAATAACCCGGTCTGGCACCGCTTTAATTCTCTTTCTGGCTCCAGGCTCTGGAATTCTGGGAGTTGGGTTACGTTGCGGGGCCCAGAGGGGAGCTTTGGAAGCTCTGTCTGGCTCGAGGGCTGTGGAATGCTGGGAATTGGAGTCTGTTGTGAGGTCCAGAGCGGAACTTTAAAGTCTTCTGACTAAAGACTATGGAATTCTGGGACTTGGAGCTTGTGGTGGGGCCCAGAGCTCAAGGCTTAACTCCTTTTCTGACTGAAGGCGATGGAATTCTGGGAGCTGGAGTTTGTGGTGGGGCCCAGAGCTCAAGGCTCTGGAATTCTGGGAGTTGGAGTATGTTGTGGGGCCCCCGTTCGGGGCCCACAACAAACTCCAGCTCCCAGAATTCCAGAGCCTTGAGCCAGGGGGCAGTTAATGCGGGGCCAAACCGAATAAGAGGGCGACGGTGAGCTTCCCAGAATCCCCGAAGTCAGGGCCTCAGGGGGCTCGGCCAAAAAGGGCCCTCACTTCCGCTTCCGGGCCCCGCGAGGCCCAATCGGGCTCAGGGCCAAAGGGCGCCGCTGCTGTCGCAAAGCCTGCTGGGAGCACCGTGGTATGCAAATCGCGCCTTGACGTCACGCGCGGAAGGCTGAGGGGGCGGAGCCTAGGCGGTAAAAAAGACGGTATATATATATATATATATATATATGTGTGTGTGTGTGTGTGTGTGTGTATATATATATATATAAAAATATTCTGCATATTTCGGTCAGATGATCATGGTACCTCTCGTATCGTGTATATATATATATATATTATATATAGAAAGGACTTGAAGGTACACAAGAACATATCTATATACACACACACACATATAATATTAATATATGTAAATCTATATATAAATATAAATGACTTGGAGGCACACAACAAAATATAGATTCATACACACATATAATCATATATATATATATATATATCTAAATAAATGAAGGCACAACAAAATATAGATCCATACACACACACACACACATAATATCAATATGTTTATAGAAAAGACGTGAAGGCACACCACAAAATATAGATTCATACACACACGGATATATTAATAAATCTCTATATAAATGACTTGAAGGCACACCACAAAATATAGATTTATACACACACATGTATATATATATATATATATATATAATTGGCTTGAAGGCACACAACAAACGATATATTCATACACACACACATATAGCATTATATATATATATATATATATACACACACATATATAAATGAATTGAAGGCACACAACAAAATATATATTCATATAGATAGATAGATATACACACACATATATATAGAACATTGATATAGATATAAATACATATATATAAACAATTTGAAGGCACACAACAAAACATATTCATATACACCCCCACACATATATATTAATATATAAATATATACACACACACACACAACATGTAGGCACACAACAACAGCAAAATATTTATTCACACACATACACACAAACATATATAAAAATTATAACACATTAGTTTCATATACTGTATGTGTGTGTGTGTGCGTGCAATGGCAAACCTCTGAACAAACCTTGCCAAGAAAACCTCATGATAGAGTCATCTTAGGCTGGAAACAACTTGAATGCACACAATAACAAAGTGTGTGTGTGTGTGTGTGTATATATATACACACATACACACACTCTATAATATATGTGTGCGTGTGTGCGTATAGTATGTCTGGAGAACAGGGTTCAAATCCCCACTCAGCCCTGAAACCCATTCGGTGAACCTGGGCAAGTCACACTCTCTCAGCCTCAAAGGGCGGCAACAGCAAGCCCCCCCCCCCCCCGAAGAAATTTGCCAAGTAAACCCTGTGACAGGTTTCCCTTCGGGTCGCCATGAGTCAGAAATGACTTGAAGGCACACAACAACAACAATGTGGATAGAGCAAGTCATTGTGGGACCTATACAAGCCAGCCTTCCCTACACCCTCCAGGTCTTGAACTGCATGTCCCATCATCCCCTGCCGGCGCGGCCCACGGGGAAGCGTTATGGGAGCTGAAGTCCAACCTTCTCTGGAGGACACCAGGCCTAGAGAAGGCCCATTAGAACATTCCATCCAGCGCAGCAGCGTTTGTCAAAGCGCTTGCACACGCAGCAAAAATATCAAAGCCAGATCCTCCATTAAAACAGCCCGCTAATCCAAGCGATTCTTTCTTTTCCAAGGCCAGCTAATCTGTGCTGCAACGTCAGGTTGGGGTCCGTTTATTCTCGGCTGTCCCAGAAACGGATTGTGTCCGGGACATAATGCAGAAGGGGACCGCTGCTGAGCGACAACGGGAAGACAAGCAGGTGAATGAAACCAATATTGTTTTATATATATATATATATATATATACACATGCAAACCCACACATACATATCTCCCTTTGGCACCTTAAGACGTCATTTCAAAAAACAAACAAGGGACTCTACGGTCAACTTTAACTAAAAGTTGCACTGAAAGACCTAGAGATTCCTACAGACAATACTCTACTCTCTCTCTGTGTGTGTATATATATATATATATATCCCTTTGGCACCTTAAGACACAATTTCAAAAAACAAGCTTTTGTGAATGATAACGCACTTCAACAGATGCATTAAATGCTACCCAGACTTTCAAGTATGTATATATCCCTTTGGCACCTTAAGACTTCATTTCCAAAAATGAGCTTCTGTGAATGATAACACATGGCATACAGATGCATTAAATGCTACCCAGACTTTCCTGTGCATGTGTAGATGTGATATAAACACACAGAATACACACGAGTTAGCAATGGGATTGTCAAAAGGGGAAAGTCGGGGAGGCCGATGCCGAAAGAAACCACCGGCAAGCCCCGTCTGTTGACACAACTGTGGCCAACAGGACAGATATCTCAGCCTGAGATAATAGGATAAGAAACCATCATCCCCATTCAGTCCTCTGAGACTTCCTAATGCAAACAGCCCTCCTAATCTCTTTTCCTTTTGTCGTCTTAGATAGGAGAGGTGGGCATCAGGCCTTGAGAGGTGCGGTCTGCTACATTTGCAGGGCTGAGTTGTCGCCGGATGACTGCGACGCACTCGACACTTTGGAAACGTTGGCTCTGGGAACTCTTCAGAAAAGTGCAATAAACACCAAATGTCAGGCTGTGGGCCAGGGCTGGTTAGAGGGCCTATACACCTCCGCTGTTAAGCACAGCTTCACTGCCAACCTAGAGTCACACAGCGTGTGTATATATACACACACGTATACCGGTATATGCCACTCACTTCCGTGCCGGCATTCTCTGAAGACGCCAGCCACAGATAAGGGTGAAAAGTCAGTAAGAAACCATGGCCACGGAGAAAAACCCACAGAGCTTGATTTGGGGGGCATAAGCCACCTTAAATCCCATTGTGAGAGAAAGGCGGGATGTAAATCATTGAAATAAATATAACAATTTATACAGTAGAGTCTCGATTATCCAATATTCTGGATTATCCAACATTCCGGATTATCCAACGTCGTGGCTGCTGTGGTTTCTTTACATTTTCTGTGATTTCTTTCAATTTTCAGAGGACTGAACTGTTTATACCGTACACCACAACGTTTTACTTTGACCGTTATTGCAATAACACTTCAATACATTTGCAATTCATAGTGATTTCAAGGCTTTTCTTGGACCTTTCGGATTATCCAACGTTTTCGGTTATCCAACTATCAGCCGGTCCAGTTTATGTCGGATAATTGAGATTCTACGGTGATTCAAAGTGCGGGTTGTGTCTCTCCGGAAGCCCTTTTTCAGCCCAGAGCCAGATTTGAACCACAGGGCAGAAACCGTCCGGTTTGAGATTGCCTCAACTGCCCTGGCTCAGTGCTCGGGAATTCTGGGAATTGTGGTGTTTGTGTGACATTGGGCCTCCTCTCTGATGCTGCGTTCACACTGGAGAAATAAACCGGTTTAAGTGCCATGGCTCAATGCTGTGAAATTCTGGGAATTGTAGTTTGTTGTGGGGTCCAGAGCGGAGCTCTGCTCCGCTCTGGGCCCCACAACAAACTACAATTCCCAGAATTTCACAGCATTGAGCCATGGCACTTAAATCGGTTTATTTCTCCAATGTGAACGCAGCCTGAGAGAGCTCTGGGCCCCCAACAAAGGAAAGTTCCCAGGATTCCCTAGGACTAAACCAGGCTGTTAGGCCCACAGCAGCCTTGGGAGCTTTTCCTAGGTACAAAAACCAAAAAAAACCTGGCTGGGGGGCACTCTGGACCCCCTCAGAGGCACTCTTGCCTCCTAAAAGTCTCCCAAGGGGGAAAAAAACCCCACAGCTAGGCCTTGGTAGTTGCCTTCAACTCCCAGAGTCCTTTTCGCTTCCGAGGAATCCATTCCTCGCTCCCCGCGGAGAATAAATGGACTCCATTCAAGAGTGTCTTGGCGCATGCGCCTTAGCCAACCAGGAGGAGGCAGGGCAGCGTCACGTGAGGGGCGGTGACGTCGCGGGCGCCATTTTGAGGCAGGGCAGAGAGAGAGAGGCAAGGCGGGAGGGGCGGGGTCTGTGAGAGGGAAAGCAGCGCGCGGTCGGCTCCACCCCCAAAAGGGGCGGAGCCGCGCCTGCGTCGAAGAGCGGCGGGTGGGTTGGGTCAGGCGGCCGCGCATGCGCCGTGGCGGGGCAGGGAGGCGGGAAGGGAGGAGGAGGAGGGGGGTGTTGCCTTGCCGCCGCCCGCTTTCTGCCACTGAAGGGAAGGAAGGCTGCTCTGCTCTCCGTCTTCGTCTGCCTTGCCGCTCCTCCTCCTCCTCCTGCTGTCAGTTCCGGCTCTTTGGCTCGGTCGGGATTCGGGTTCCGGCCTCAGAGCCGCCGCCGTCGCCGCCAGAGGAGCCTCGGTTGCTTGAGGCGCCACTTCGCCGGCCATGGCCCGGGACTACGACCACCTTTTCAAGCTCCTGATTATCGGCGACAGCGGTAAGGGAGAGCCTCTCCCCTGAGGAGAGAAGGGGGACGTCCGCACTGAGGGGATAAGTCGGTTTGAGAGCGCTTTGGAAGCGGCGGGCGAGGGCATTCTGGGAATTGGAGTTTGTGGTGGCCCCAGAGCGGAGCTTCGCTCCGCTCTGGGGCCACCACAAACTCCAATTCCCAGAATGCCCTCGCCCGCCGCTTCCAAAGCGCTCTCAAACCGACTTATCCCCTCCAACTGGACGCACCCATTGTCTCTCTAACCCCGAAAAGGAGGAAAATTTACCCAAGAAACCGCGTTCCCCCCCTCCCTTAAATCACTGATTTCTTCAGGCCTCCTTCGTCCCCACTGAGTGGATAATTCGGTTTGAGAGCGCTTTGGAACCGCCCTTCTTCTCCTCTCTCTCTCTCTCTTGATGCCTTCTCAATCCTAACCTTGGCGATGGCCGACCTTAGACGGAGGTTTTTCTTGGCTCAGAATGAAAAGGTCTACTGTTGTTGTTGTTGTTGTTGTTGTTGTTGTTTTGTCGTAGCCCCGCCCCCCTCTTTGAGGCTGAGAGAGTGGGGCTCTTCCAAGGTCGGCGGCAGGGGATTCAAACCCTGGTCACTCTCTCTCTCCAGAGTCATGGTTCGTCCTTCTCTGTCGCCGGGATGGAGAAGGGGCGCTTTTCGAGGCGCCGGAGGAGGTTGGACTTGATCTCCCAGAATGTCGCCCCCACCATGGCTTTGGGGGGGGAGTTCTAGTCCAAGAGCCTCTGGAGCCCCTTCCTGGTTGAGAAACGGAGCTTGATGTTGTGGGACTGCAATGCTTTCCTCTCCAGTGTGGGGTCAAAGGCTTTCATGGTCGGCAACCGTAGCCTTTTTTGTGGCCTATGTGGCCATGTTCTAGAAGAGTTTCTTCCTGAGGTTTCGCCTGCATCTGTGGCTGGCCTCTTCAGAGAATGCTGGCATGGAAGAGAGTGGGGTATATATACTGTTCCACTCTCTTCCATGCCAGCATTCTCTGAAGAGGCCAGCCACAGATGTAGGCAAAACGCCAGGGATAAACTCTTCTAGAACATGGCCACACAGCCCCCAAAACCCACAAAAAGCTTAGCTCTCCTCTCGCCCTTGGCTTTGCGGGCTGGAGTTATAAGTATCCAAGAGTTGGAAGAGACCTCAAGGGCCATAATGTCCAACCCTCTTGCCATGCAGGAACCCCCCATCAAAGCCCCCCCCCGATTGATGGCCATCCAGCCTCGGTTTAAAGACCTCCAAGGACGGAGACTCCACCACCCTCCAAGGGCTGAGGGGAGGCCCACAGTTCATCAGCATATATTTTGTATTTATCATATGTTACATTTTGATATACAGTGGTTCCCCCCCACCACACAAACACATTCACTGGGGTTGGGGTGAAGGATGCCCGAAAAACCAAATTCTTTTTACCTGAGAGATCTCTCTAGGCCTCCCCGGGCGCCTCCAGTGCAACTCTGTGGTCAACATCTGCCAGAGATTGAGCATCGAATCATGCTGGAGGACCTACAAATGCCTAGAGAATCTCCAGGTTCTCTGGTGCAACTCTGTGGTCAACATCTGCCAGAGGTTCACCATCAAATCATGTTGGAGAACCTACAAATGCCTAGAGAAGGGTTTTCTCTGGGCATCTCCAGGGCCTCCAGCACAACTCTGTGGTCAACATCTGCTAGAAGTTGATCATCGAATCGTGCTGGAGGACCTACAAATGCCTAGAGGAGGGTTTTGTCTAGCAACCGTTAGGTTCTCCAGTACAACTCTGTGGTCATCTTCCAGCGGAGTTGCTCTGGAGGACCTAGAGATTCCTGGAGAGAACATATTAATCAAAACTGCAAATAAATCTGCAAAAGTCAAAGCCGCAAATGCGGAGGGCCGACTGTACAGGGTGATTCAAAGAGAACAATGCAAAGCCAAATACGATTTTTATTTTTGCGCCATTTTTTTTGAATCACCCTGTACTTTTTTTCTCCAAAGAATTCATGCGTCTTCATCCTCCCGCATCTTACAACAAAACTTTGACATGTGTTGGGCAAGAAAGACGGACTCTAGCCTAGGGTGAGTCCCATGCAGCCTTCCAGATGTTGCTGGACTCTGCTGGCTGGGTCTGGTGGGCAATGCGGTCCAGCAACATCTGGAGGACTACCTGGTTCCCACTTCTGTGTGTAGCCAAAGGTCACCCAGTACCCTCCTTGGCCTAGTGCAGTTTTTTTATCCAGCATTCAAGATGCTCAAAAGCTTTTGCTTATGGCCTTTGTTTGGTTTTTGGAATGTGTTTACATGTTAATCCCAGGCTTCCTCTACAATTCTCCTATCTCCATATCTCCTCCCGAGGACCCTTAGAAGCAGGTTAGGCTGGACGTCATGGGTAGGATCCTCAGTCCCATCATTGCAATACATTGACTTATACGTCACATGCCTTATTTTGGTAATCCTTGAAAAATTGTAAGGTAAGCCAGTATTGTTATCCTTAAGTAAATCAGTGGAACCCTTTGTGATTCGTAACTCGAGTGTCAAGATGTCGCCGAACCTATCTCTCTGTAAACCCCACTGAACCCTTGAGTACACTTGCATCGAATTGGATCTTTTAGACCTGATCCTGTGCCAGCTCCCTGCATAATGTTCTTGTTTTGTGGCTGAAAATAGGGACACCGTGAAGCAGTATTCAGAGCAGTGCATAGACTGGGAGGAGCAGAGGTGAATGGGCAGCAGTATCCTGGCATTGTGAGTTTCTGTGCACATTCATGCGTCTCTGTTTCCAGCCCCTCAGTAACACACCAAAGATTTATATTATAGCACCCTGGTAGGTGAGGACTGACATCTGAAAACCTTTTAACAAATGCTTTAAAAGCAACATGTCAAGGAAGCTTCCCAAACATCTTTCTAACAAGCAGCATAGCCCCTGTGTTCTGATAGGGTTAAGTATCTGAAAACAAAGGCTGTCGCTGGTAAACCAGAACAGTGTTTATGCCAGACCCGAGACTAGTGAGACGTGGGGTTCAGAGGCCTAAATCCATTTGTTAGTTGCAACTAGAGCAGAGCCACCAAATCTGTGGCAGTTACATAAAGGCTGACTTCCCAATTTTCCATCAATTCAATGGGTCTACTGTAGTTGGAACTAAGAGTTGGATTTAGGCCAGAGCCTTTCTGTTGCTGTGCCCACTGTGTGCCCTTTTGGCCAATTGGCATACTTCTCAGGTTTGTTGTGAGAATCAAGTGGGGTAGGCCTTCTATCTGTGTTGCCCTCAGCTATCTAGAGGAAGCGGGTGGGATGTGCCTGTAAGTAGTCATGATAAACAAAAGATATCCCAGTGTAGACTAATCAGCTTTTGTAGATTACTCTGGAGTGCCATATAAATAAGAGAGAACAGTATACCTGAAAAGAAAAAGTGAAATTGTAAATATCCTTCCTCTCATCTCCATGGCCACCAACCACCTACCCAAAGGCAAGAATGTTATTTGCATTGTTACTAATGTTGATGCAGTGGCTTTAAGTACATATAGTTTTTTGCCATAACAGAAAAGGTCAGCTCTCTGTCGAAGTTAGCTTGTAGTTTTAATGTTGTCTTGGAAAGGACGGGGGATTAGGACAGGTGCAAGTAGCAAAGGATGCATATGTAGTTGTCGTGTGCTTTCGAGTGAATTCCGACTAATGGTGACTGTAAGGCAAGCTTATCCTGGGTTTTTTTTTTGGCAAGATTTGTTCAGAGGGGGTTTGCTTTTGCCTTCCTCTCAGGCTAAGAGTGTGTGGCTTGCCTAAGGTCACCCAGTGGGCTTACATGGCTGAGCAGAAGGGGATTCAAACCCTGATCTCCAGGGTCTTAATGCAATACACAAACCATTACATCCCACTGGTGTAGGAGTGAGTTTTAAGATCTCAGTACAGTAAGATAACAGCACAGTAAGGGCTGTTCGACAGTGGAACACACTCCTTCCTCCGAGTGTAGTGGAGTCTCCGTCCTTGGAGGTCTTTAAGCAGAGGCTGGATGGCCATCTGTCAGGGATGCTTTGACTGGGAGTTCCTGCATGGCAGGGGTTTGGACTGGATGGCCCTTGTGGTCTCTTCCAACTCTATGATTCTATGATTTATGCATATTACATTGTAGGTTAGGCTAACAGGCAGCCAATAAACTAATGAATGGGGATTTGAATTTGTATTTTCTATCCAAATGGTTCTCCCATCACTCCTAGTTTAAGGAAGAGGAAAGTCTTGCATGGCGTCTGAATTGCCTGATGCCTAGATCATTTAGTGGTCCTCCAGGGAAGGAAGGTGCAATGGAAGCCTCTGAGGAGTCTCTCCATGTGCTTTTCGTGTGCAGACTTGAAGTATAGCTTGTATTGTTAATAGATAGCGCTTGGCTATCTATTGTTCTTGACTAAGAACTAACCTGGGACATGAGGAAGGAAGTGATCACAAATATAGGTGTTCAGATTAGCAGATCATCCTATGAGGATGTAGTTTTGCGTCTGTTAATTAAAATCAATTCTCTATTCCCAGAGCGAATGCTTGGAAGAGCTCTTGGAAGAGCTTTTCATATGGCCTTCCCTTTTGTGTCTAGTCTTAATAAGTTGCATAAACCCAAGGGCAGAACCTAGATTTCTTCTTTTTTTATGTACACTTCATAAATGTCGTTAGAAAGCATACGGAGTTTCATTTTAAGGTAATAGCCAAGTGTGAACCAGGAAGTCTTTGCTTCAAATGTCACTTTGATCGCAAGCTCACTGGCGAGTCTGAATCAAGTTGGGATTCCCTCAGCCCCACTTCTCACTCATCTGCGGGACAGGTTTAGTTTACGATATTTTTTAAAGATCACAAGGATAATGTCGATAAAATACCGAGAGTGCTTGAAATGTGTTGTGTAAATGTTCCTGCATGAAAATATCCATGTAGATAATCCATAATGTATGAAGTGGTGCTTATTTGTACAAGTTTCCATCTGCTCCCTTGACTTCCCTGTGAGAGCTAGCAATACTGACATCCAGGCTCCACTTTCGGTTGGTGTTTTTAAAAACTGAGATAGGTAAAATGACTAATGATCAAATGGTAGCTTGCTGTGGGGTACAAATAACCACTTGGTATGTTACTTGTGAGATTTATCCTCCCAATGGAAGCCTGTAGCTCAGTTACTGAACCTGTACTTGGCACAGAGAAGAGCCTGTGTTCAGTCTCTCTGGAGTCTCCCATTTAAGAGCCACCACGTAAAACTTGGTCTGACAGCACAAGGCACCTTCATGTATTCATATCCAGTCTTAATATGATGCTGTGCTTGATCAGACTCTACAACAGGGGTGTGTAACTATGGCTTTTCTGATGTTTTTGTATTGCAGTGCTTATCATGTTACACATTGGCTGTACTGGCTAGGACTTTGGGAGTTGTAGGTCAACAATATCTGGAGTGCGAGCATTTCCCTCTCACGCTTTGGGAATCTGAGCGGTTAAGACTCTCCTCATTGCTTACCAGATCAGTACCAGTAACCAGCTTATTAGGTGGCTACAGGCACTTTGTGTTAATCTCCCATTTGGTAATTGAGTGTGGACACTGCGGGAATACCATCCTGTGACAAAAATTGCGTTCTGTCTCAATCCCAGTGTGTGAAAAGTGGTTGTAGAAGGGCTGGGACGTATCTTTGCAATTTATATTGCATGCCACTTTGTCCTGTAGAGTTGACTCACGCTCTTATCTTGTTTATCCTCCCAATGCATGCAGAGAATTGTCTGTTGCTTCCCAATGCACCTCCATGCATCCTTTGTGTGCTGATTTCCATAAAAGAATGGAGGCTGGTTGGTGGCTCTTTCCCTGACTACCCCACTCTTCCCTTTCTGGTCCCCTCACCCATAATTGTTATTGAAAGCACAACGTCTTGGGCCTCTGTCTGGTATTCTTCACTGTTAAAGACTTGGTAGTGTGTAATGATGCAAGAAAGCAGCCGGTGTCACGATTTCCCAGTCCCACCATGTATTCTGTGGTAAGCAAATTGGAACATAGATTTTGGAGAGCAAAATATATGCAAGCATCAGAAGGTCTACTGTCTCCATATTGTGTGGAAAGTCCCTTGGTCTGTGGGTCTTGGTCAGTCATCGGTGAATCATAATGGAGGTGCAGAAAGAAGAGTTACGGTTTGCTTGTAACTGCAGATTTGGGTGTCCTGGTTCAGGCCTCGTAAAGGGCCCGAGTATCATTCTTTTGTTCATAAAGGGGCCTCTTGTAGTGAACAATGTGTGTGTTTCTGTTATACAGTGGAACTTGCCACTCTGGGATATTGCAACAAAGCTTAGGTATGGAAAAGTAATGTGAGTTTTCATTCCTGTCCATAAAATTAGAATGGCCTGTACACTTGCCTGACAGTCGGGGGAAAGACTAGGAAGCCTTAAGAGTCCTGTCTTTTTGCAGTCTGCAGGGGAGGGGATTGGTTATTTGGGAGAATTAAGGTAACTTTTAACAGTGTCTGTTTTATCCGGGGAAGCTTTGTAACTGGGATTAGTTGGCCAAGCAGCACCATTCAATTCACCCACCCACCCACCAAAAAGAGAGACGGAGCTTTTTGCTAGCTGCTCATCCACACAGCCCTGTCATTCCTGCACTATCCTCAATGGAGTGGGTACCTTTTCTTGTTTAGGGAAGGACTCGTACCATTTTCTTCTGATGTGGCATTTCCAGCTAATGTACTGCATGCCCTTCTCTACAGAAGGGCTGTGGCTAGAACGAGAGAGGCGGTGCTCACTGGTTGTAGCTAAAAGGAGGATAGGAAGGAAGAGAGTGGCTTTTTTGAAAAAAAAAAACCAACATCACTGCTTGGTTGCATTTGTTAAAAAGCCATAAGAAGGTCTGCCTCTCCCTTCCAGGCTCTGAAATAGAGGCAAGAGACTTCGGCATGTGGGCTCACCTCTGTGCCTCCCAGACATTCCCAGTGCCAGTTGCTACACGCCTCTGACACTCCTTTTCAGCCTAATGCTGGAGAAGGGAGGCAGAAGTGTCTGAGTGTATCGCCATACCTGAAAGATTTGGAACACCTGCTGAGCCATAGAGGTGGAATAAGCTCACATACCCCGTCTCTATCTGAAGGTGGAAGCGCACGGCTTGTTCTGGGGGTCTGCTGGGTGCAAAAGCAGAACAAATCCCTGGTCCCTACCTTTCTCTTTTTTGGAGTGGGGCTCCCCTAGCCAGCATGATCGCTGGAGGATTGCAGGAGTTGTAGTCCACACAGTAATTTTTCCAGACTCTGCCCAACTAGCCCTGAGCTACTGGGGACCAGTGGGCTGGTCTTTTGCTTGGCTTTTTAGACCTGGAGAAAAGAGCAGGATTCCCCTCCCCATATGAGCAAATGCATTTCAGAGACATAACTTAAGGTCAGGGCTAGGAACCCTGTGCCTGTGTAGGGCAGAGGTGGTCCTGGCAATAATAAATATTTGGGTTGGCCAGTAATGTCAGCCCAAAATGAACATTTGGCCCCAGCACTATGTCTTCCCTCCGTTTTACTCACAGATATGCACACACATACACACACACTCATGTTAGCAGTCCCTCTCCCCCCACAAGAGTAGGTAGTAAGTAGGGCAGCATGGTTACCCTTGATGCTCCCATTGAGCTACATGCTGCTTTGACCCCAAAGAAATTCTTCCAAGCCTTGAAAGGCCTGTAACAGAGTTGTTCCCATCCCGGGGAGCCAGAGCAGAGAAGCCTCTCTGGTGGGACTGAGCGCAGGACAGAGAGAGAAGAGGCCCTATAGTGGGTGGCAAGGCTGAGGAGGGCAGGTCTGGCCAAGAGGCAGGAGTTTTCCATCCCTGCTGTAAGATAAAGGCAGGGAGGTCTCTTGTTTTCCTGTTGTTTGACTCTCTGTGGCAACAGAAGTTGCTTTATTTTTGGAAGCATTGCAGCCTAGTTATTCTACATGAACAGGTTCAAAATGTGGCTTAAATAAAACGGTTCACGTTGCACTCTCATGTGCTGTCTGCATTTCCCTTATAGTCGCATTTGAGTGTCATTGTACTGAAGGAACAGAAGGCTGAAGGCAGTTGTCTGGATGCTGAAGCAGCAGCGTGCATCTGCTGGCTCTCTGTTTGCTGGCATCTTATGCTTGTTTCACCTGTGGATGGTTGTTTCTGCTTCTGGGGGTGCAGGGCAACATTGGTCCATTACTGTCGACTCAGGCTGCCAGCAGGTCTCCAAAATTACAAGCTGGCGTTGTTCAAATTACTTGCTCCCTAAGTCTTTTTTTTTAACTGAAGATGCCAGGAATTGAATGTGGAACCTTCTGTATTCAAATGTATATATTCACCACAGAGAACGAGGGAATGTTGTGGGTTCACAACTGCAGGATTGCTATATAAAATATACAGTACCTGTAAAAAATACAGGGTTACTCTGTATTTGCAGCTCAGTCTCCCTTTAAAATGTATTGGCCTGTTTGTGGTCAGTGGACCACTTGGAATTTTGTGAGAGAGCAAACCAGCAAAATGCTGCTACGGAAGAGTGGCTTTGCCCATCCGCAAAAGGGCTAGTCTAATAGAAGTGGCCAGTCACAAAACAGTGATTTCCTAAAAGGCAAACTGAGTAAAAGGAAAATCAGTTACCCAAGAGTTTTAAGAGGAAAGGAGAGATAAGGCCTGAATTCCTAAACATAAAATCTCTCTTTAGAACCCACATTTTCCTGCTTTGTATCTGTGGAAAGCAAAGTAATTCTGCTCAGAGACAAGCAACTGAGCCTGAGATGTCAAATTGCATAGCTGTCCAATTTGCAGAAGGCAAGCTGATGTTGGACAGAGAGACACAGTTTTTAAAATAAAAAATGGAGGCAAAATATAAACCCCATAAAAACATGCCTGAAATAACACACAAACTGGATGATTTCTGCAGTGTGTTTTGTACCTAAGAGTATCTGTACGCCTCATTCTTAGAAATAGATTCTGCTGAATGCCAGCACTCACTTTTCTAGAACGTTGTTCTCCCTATTTTATTTTTTAAAATTAGAAACAATAAAAAGACAGGAGCAGAGAATCTGGCAGGCACCAAAAGACATGTCAGTGGACCCCCCCCAATAGTGTACTTTTCTCAGGAATTGACAAATGTTGGTTTGGCTTAGTAGCCAGCCATCATTTGAGGCCACGCTCAACACCTGCCAACTCATGACTTCTCCTGGACCCACAGAGGGCTAGGGGGGGAAAAAAGAGCAAGGGTTTTGCTCATACAGATGGGATATTTGGAGAAAGTAGAAAACCTCCTCAGGCAAAACAAGCACATATGCCCAAACAGGCACCTATGAAGTCAATTATTAAATGCTAAAGGAGAGAAAAGGAGAGTGTGTTAAACATGTTTCCCAGAATGGTCATTTTATTTTTAAATCCTATCTCCTACTCTAGTCTGATTTGGTATCTTATCAGGATTTTTTTTTTCCTTTCTCTTTCAGGTGTTGGCAAGAGCAGTTTGCTGTTACGTTTTGCTGACAACACTTTCTCAGGTGAGCAGAACTGTGACTTCAGGATCTCCAGAATGCTTCTAATGCTACTCAACAAATTCTATAAGGGAGGAGAAGGGAAGGAGAACCCTACTTCCCAAAGCCCTGCAGGCAGTGAATTGTGTGAAACAAAAGTGTTCCCCTGTGCACACATGGATCCTCTCTTTTATTTATATTGTGCTGTTCCCTAGAAGAACCTACATAAAACACTTAAAATCACTATTCCAAATCATATCTTCTGGAACTAAGAGTTGTAGGTCAGAATAGTGATTTTACATGCATTTTTGCGTAGGTTGTTAGCCACCCGCATTGAACTAAATAAGAATAAACAAGCTTCACTGTCATCTGTGAGAGAAGAGACAGGGGCTTCCTGGATGGCACTTTTCCCCCTTAAAATCCAGGTGTGGTGATGGGGAAGGATGAGAGATGATGGTACAGATAGCTACTTTCATGTACACATCATTTTTGCAAGTTATCTGTCAGTTCCTAAATCTGTGACTAGCCCTGGGCATTTGGAACATGATGGGTCGTACATCTGAAATAAATTAAGCAACACATGGTAAACCATTGCGTTCTACTCAATTCTTGGATGTTAGGGTTTAAGGCCTTTTACCGAGTGTTTACATAATGGGCTTGCATTCAGAATTACATACTGATTATATTAGCTCAAGAAAGTTCTTCTCTCCCTCTTAAATGTTTATTACGTGTCTACAGTCCACATTTCTGAAAAATGCAGTGTTCGGTTTCACTGTTAGGAATCTCAGGGTTAAAGTTTTGAGAGGTTTGCTGATGGTGAAACATTGGTAGGTGAACGGCAAATGTTCTTATATTCCTGGCAGAGAACTCTTCCTAGTCAATACTGCAAACATGCTGGTATTTGGAAAGCAGTACTCTTTCTAAGGTGGAATAGCTTGTCACTTTAACCACTACCGCTGTGTGCTGTTTCTTTCGGCAGGCAGCTACATTACCACAATTGGAGTAGACTTCAAAATCCGTACAGTTGAGATTAATGGAGAAAAGGTCAAGCTACAGATCTGGGACACTGCTGGGCAAGAACGCTTCCGAACCATCACATCAACGTGAGTCTTTGTAAATAGCACTGTCCACTGATAAAGTACTTGATTGCAAAATGTGCTTTTATTGACTAATTGCTTAAAGAATTTTGCATATGAAGGGATATACTTTTCTGGGGATAGAAAGAAATATGAGAATTTAAAACTTAATCAGCCTTGTTGTTGCACTGCTCTTCTGCCAAAATTGGCTCCTAAAGCATTTTGCAATGATAGTTTTAAAAAAAGGTACAAAATACTGGTACTAAAGATAGTTGACCTAACAAAAGCTTAGAACCCTAATACTTGATATTTTCCCCCCTTCTAAATAAGGGGCAAGGGCCCTGGGAACCAATCTATACCATAAAAGGGTAAAAATTGCCAAATAAATTCTGGGAAACGAGGAAGCAAGTATAACTATCACTAATTTGTTTAGCTTGTACTATTCTTGGTACAAAATGCAAGATACCTGGCTGTGGAATTTTGATTGTTGTTCTTCACACAGAGGACATCCAGATTTTATTTGTTTCTGCTGCATACCTTGCATTGTACTAGCCCCTGTGATGGTGATGGTAGGGGAACCATGTTCAGGTGCATTCTATGATTAAACTTTAGTCTGCCACAAGCAGTGCGCTTTCCCTTGTCCTGCAGAGCATAAGACACTGCTTTAGACCGAGTCGGATCCTTGGTTCATCTAGTCCAGTATTATCAATTCATTTAATTGGCAATGGCTCTGCAAAGTTTCAGGAAACATTTGTTTCCCCAGGTGGTCTCCCATCCAAGTACTAATCAGGCCTGATCCTGCTTTGCTTCTGAAATCAGACAAAAGTGTTTTCAGGGTGATATGGTGATGAATGAGTGTGGCTATTATGTTAATATTGCTGCTGTGGTTAATAAGTTTGGCACAGGTGAGGTTAGAAGAGTGATTCTCAACCATTGACCCTCCAGATATTTTGGACTTCCAGAATTCCTGAGCTTGGAGCTCTGGGAATTGAAGCCCAAAACACCTGGAGAACTAAAGGTTGAGAACCATTGGGTTGCAAGATGTTTTCTTCCTTTGTAGCTCCTTGATTCCTGGTAATCTGGTATTGGAGTAGAGGTTGGGCTGCAAACCCTATAGGAGAGTCAGCACTTGGTTGGCCTTAGTTCTGGTTTCACATGGATAGGCACATGAATTGCTCTAGCATGAGCTTACTTTCTTCTTGAGGATGTCGTCATAGTGCGCTGACCAGGCTGCAAATAGATGTTTGCTTGAAAAGAGGAGGAACCTCACACATAGAACGTGGGCGGTTTGACTTGTGAATCTTTTGTTCGTGGGGAATTTGCACTGCCAGTTTTTGAGATTTTCATTTTCTCTCGCCTCTTTTTCTAGGCGGCTTGTTTGCTAGAGGGACAGTATCAGTATATTTGCAGTACAAGGCTTAAACAAATTCAGTAGTCATACAGGAATCCTGGGAAATGCATTTATGGGAGGGTGGGGGTGGAAATGGGAGAAATATGCAGAACCTTCCCAAAATTACAGTTCCTAGGATTCTTAGAAGGAAACCATGACAGTTAGCAGTAGAAAAACATTCTTTTGGCAGCCTGAATTGTGGCCCTTTAACACAACACACATACAGTGCTACAATTCCAGCCTAACCGCCTGTGGAATTTTGGGATTTGCAGTTTAGGAAAAGGTATGTAGAATTCTCAGCCAGAAAGCTCTGACGCCTCCCAAACTCTAAATCACAGGGTTCCTTAGGACGAAACGATGGCAGTTAGAGTGGGATCAGGGCTATAATTGTGTAGTATGAAAAGGCCCATAGACGGAAAGATGTTGAAAATGTTGAGTGGCATATTTTTGTCCTCTGCAGAACTTAGGCGCCTTTGGTGAACTGTTCACATTCTCACAACAAGAATAACAACACATCACCCAAAAAGTGAGGGGGGGGACCATACGGGAGTTAGGCCGATCCCATATCTCTTGGTTTTCAGGGCAAAGGAGAAAAAAGTTGATATAAGCACATTAATTAGTTTACAAGCAGAATTTTCAGATAAAGATTCAGGTTACCAAAGCCTGCCCACCCCCCAGGACAGATGCAGAACTATATTTGACATCTACATATTTTGGAAACTGGACAAAGGTTTGTATCTGGAGGGGCAAACGGCTCCCCAGCAGGGAAGCTGCTCTGTTTGGAACAGATTTGGAAAAAGAGCAAGTGACCGACAAGAGCTAGATATGTGCTCCAGGGCTCCTTTTTGCATTTCTCTACTGCTACAGGAAACAGCACAAAGTAGCAGTGAGCACACAGCTTGAACCGGCCCCCTGACTTCCCATCCCAAGGCAGATCCACTGCAGGTTGCTCTGTGTGGGCCAGCGCACTCAGACAGGAAGTGACATGAAGACAAAACAGCCTGCCAGGCATGTTGAATCTCTTGCCGAGAGGGAGTTTGGGTCAGCTGCAGCATGTCCGCTTGTGCTGTGTCAGCAGAGCCTTTCCTCTGGCCCTCTGTGTGTGTCAGTGTCACACACACTAGTTGTGCCTGACTTCAAGCCCTGTTGGTTTCAAAGTAGTTCCTGCTGGGGAATACCCAGAAAAGAGATTTCTGCTTTAAACAGGAAAAG
Source organism: Urosaurus nigricauda (assembly GCA_034509955.1). Lineage (NCBI taxonomy): Eukaryota > Metazoa > Chordata > Lepidosauria > Squamata > Phrynosomatidae > Urosaurus > Urosaurus nigricauda. The sequence goes on from JAOEGL010000014.1 coordinate 12,448,642, forward strand.
CTAACGCAACACCTTTGCCATTAATCCGTGTCGTAAATAAAGCACCGCACCCAGAACTGGGCATGCACTAGAGTTCTGCCGATGTGCAGCCAAGCCACCCAGTGTGGTGTTCCGTTTCCGGCGGATCTCAGTTTTCGATATTTTTAAGGCAGCTCTCTGGCCCCCAGGGCTGTGTGGGTGGCAACATGCATGCATCAATGTCAGTGTGTCCATGAGCACATGCTGCCATTGAATAATATGGAGCATGGTGAGCCACAGGCTGTCCAGCCTGCCGATAGCTAGCCGGCTGATGTGGTGGGCCCACTGTATTTGGTTTGCCAGCATCTGCAGTACCTCTATGATCTTGCGGGTGCTATAAGGATAATATCTGGTACATTTCAGATGAAAATGGAGCTAAGGAAGTGGAAGGTACATTCAGGTGTCTTGCTCAGAGGGCACTTACTGCCTAAGAGGCTTCTTAACCTACAAAGTAAAATTTTTCCTCCCTTTCTTTATTTGTGTGGTGATTAGTTTGTCGGACAGCTGCTGTTACTTACTTTGTGCAGTCAAAGTTGCCTGGTGCTTTCGACCAGCAGATAACAGACAGAGCCTGTGTCAAAGAGCTTACAAACCATGTGCCAACGATGGAGAGCAGGAACACAAGAAGCTACCGTACAATAAGCTGGACCCTTGGTCCTTTTGGCTTGGCGTGATCTACCGGCAGCTCTGTCGGGTCCCAAACAGGGGTCTTTCCCAACCTTGTCTGAAGATGCTGACATTGAACTTGGGACTTCCTGCATCTGGAACAGGTGTTCTGCCACTGAGTGTTAGACCCTCGCTAGTAAATAACAAAAGTAAATGTTCAGCTGTTTCCCTGAACAGCTATTCAACAAATTCATTTGTTTGCTTCATTTATTTCAGCCTTTAGTCTTGCCTGTCTGTGGTGTTTGATTTCTCTGATGTCTTGCAGTGAATCTTCCTGCCTCAGTATAGCTAGCTGCCCCAGTAATGCTTACTATCCAGCAAGCATTTTTTTCTTCCATAATATCCTCCTCTTGCAGAACAGATCTCTCTCTCTCTCCTGTATGATCTGCTTCAAGCCAGCAATGACAACAGTTGTCCATGGCTCACAAAGTCTTCTCCATGGTAATGTGGCATTTTGAACCTGCCAATGCTGCATCCCACAGATCCCTTTCCATTTCCTGCATTATATCCTTCCCCCACAGTGTTAATGCGCAGAAGAGAAAGCAAGCAGGCTCTCACTGCCACCTTATTATTATTTTTACATTCCAAGTCCCAGTTCTTGCCCTTCTGCTGTTTTCATGCACCTCTTCCCAGCAGGTAAAAGCTGCTCCAAGCCTTCCCCAGCCACCACATTTGCCACAGGTCTTGTTCTATTTTCCTGCAACAAGAATGTGAAGTGCCTCTTCAGAAACTATCCATGTACGTTTATGGGGCCTCATGCAGCTGGACGCTTTCTGCCACATGCCCAAAGGTCTCCAACCACAGCTGGATTCTCAGTTGTTGCTGTCCTTGCCAGACTGCTTTTGAAACCAAATTCTTCTCTAATGCCTTGTGACCAATTTGTCTTATGACAAGATGCTTTGAGGGCCATGTTGTAGGAAAGTGGGTTATGCGTTTGAATATGAATACGTGCCTAGCTGTGGAACTGAATTTCAAGATGCTGCAGTCCTGAAACCAAGGCTCTGAAACATGCAGCTATCTCTCCCTTTGACCCTCAGGTACTACAGAGGAACCCACGGGGTCATTGTGGTTTATGATGTCACAAGTGCTGAATCCTTTGTGAACGTTAAGCGGTGGTTGCATGAAATAAACCAGAACTGCGATGATGTTTGCCGGATATTAGGTAAGTTGCTTGACTCAGGTAACCTTTTCAGCAACAAGGCCCAAGATTGCTGTATGTGTACCGAGAAAAGTCCCCTATCAAGTCTCTCTTTAGTATTGAATTTTCTGCATTTGCAACTCATGAAGTAGGGGGTGGATGCTCTGAAATTTGTATATAGTGATTATTTAATTTTGTCCAGAAACAAACTCTGTGTCTCTTCCCCTGCCCTTTGGAAATCTTTTAAATCGTGTCACTCTGTCCGACCAACGGCCAGTTCATAGCCCTGTATGCCATGACAGTTGATGGTAGACTAGTGGCAAAGACTGAGCTATGAACTGCATTCAATTTCCCAGTCTGTAGTTCACTTCAGGCATGACTTTTCTGGGTGGTCTTAAGTAAGCTGCTGCGTTTGTGCCTCAGCCTCACCACCATCTGCAATCTGGTATAATAACGTGAACCTTACTACCAGGCTAATGTAAGAATTACTGGTTACATGGAGTGCTCTGAATATCCTGAAGCACTCTGTAAATGCTCCTCTCCTTCCACCAACAGGCAGCAAAGAGTAATTCAGGACCAGCTTGCCTGAGTAGAGAGAAAAGAGTAAGAAACTCTATGTCATCTTGCTTTGGGTGTTCCAGATTAGGTGACCCCTCTCTCCCCAAAGTGCCACCATAAGGCCACTTAAGCATCTGAGAAAGGCGTGATTTTTTTTAAAAAAATAAACCTTTCAATATTTCCCACAAACTTTGCACTAACATTTATGTTTTTTAAAATGCAAACGTGCATTGTGAGGATTGCCGGACAAATGATAATATACAAACCTTGAATAAATGGGTCTGTTTGCTCTTCTGTAGCCACAAATATTTATGGTGAGTTTATGGCTTGGGCTCCCAGAGAGTGCAGTGGTGACATTTTAATTTTTTTTATTTATTCTTTGTATTTTTCTTCCTACTTCTTTCTTGTAGTTGGTAATAAGAATGATGATCCAGAACGGAAAGTGGTAGAGACAGAAGATGCGTATAAATTTGCTGGGCAGATGGGGATCCAACTGTTTGAGACCAGCGCCAAAGAGAACATTAATGTGGAAGAGGTAATTGGCATCTGGGGAAAGGAGGATGGGGTTGCATTTCTTCCTTGGAGGAGAAGTACTGCATACAAAATATGCTCCTGCCTCTTGCAGCTTTCTTGTCCATGTACTTGAGCACAGGTGGCTTACATGGCCTTGAAAGGACTGCCTCACTCTCTTTCTGCTGTGCTAAGTGTTTAGTAAGCAGAGGAATGCCGTACTGCTTCAGGAAGCTGGGCAAGAGAGTCCTTTGGGGTTGTGACCTGCCCTATTCTAAGGGCTAGTTCAAAAGCCCCTCTAGGTCAGTGTTACCAAAGATGATGGCTGAAAATTTTGTGTGACAGAGGAGGAACTGTGATGGGAGGCAACATGGAACACGCTCATGCACACACCAACACACACGTGTGGAATTGGAACCTTGTGGTACATTGCAAGCACCTGCTTCTGGCTTCCATTTGATGTCCCTCTGCTGTTTTCTTTCCCAGATGTTCAACTGCATCACAGAGTTGGTTCTGCGAGCCAAGAAAGACAACTTAGCAAAGCAGCAGCAGCAGCAACAGAATGACGTGGTGAAGCTAACAAAGAACAGTAAACGGAAGAAGCGATGCTGCTAATGTTCTTTCTCCTGCGGCAGAGACTGGGCGTGTGGACAGCTCGGCCCTTCCAGCCAGGCACAGGCGATTCCACTGGGTTCAGCCTTAGGAGGACTGGTGACGTTTTTTTTCCTCACTCTGTGCCGTTATTTAAATGAGTTTTCTCCCACATTTTTGGTCAGGAGGCACCCTACCACAATAGTGCCAAGAAGGTCCTGGATGGAGGTGATTCTGCCCTTTTCTCCTTCCGACTCTTGGAGACAAAATGTGACTTTGCCTACCAAGTGGACTTTTGATTCTAAGAGTTTGTACATAATGTATATTTGCTTTAACCAGCTGCGCCTCCCTCATGTCACTTCAGCTTCTGCCTTCTTAACATCAACCAATCATGACTTGTTCAGAATTCATCTTCTGCATTTTCCCCCTTCCAAAGAAACAGTACCCCAGTGCCCTCAAATTGGGTTTTCCTTGTTGACATCCACTGTTCTTCAGCCTTTGTTTTAGCCTTCAGGTTTGGAGCAGGGTCTTAGGGTGCTTTCAAGTTTCCGGTTACATTGAGGGCTTTTTCCCCAAGTTATGGAATGGCCTATATTGTTGGAGTTTTTGTCAATCCATGCAATAGCTGTGCTCTCCTCCCCCATCTGACAGGAGGTGACAAAATTAATTTCTTATGCTCTGGAAATGCAACCTTCAGGGTTGAGAAGTATTAAGATTCAAACTTGAGAGGGCTTTTCCTTTGGTGGTGTTACTCTCCTATCAAGAGCTAGAGAAGTATAGAGCTGTCTAAAACCTTTTCTCTGCTGCTCCTCACCAACCATCATTTTGTGCCCAGGTCTAACAGGTGAACGTAGTACTGCAGTTCTGATGGGAAATGTCCATGGTGGGTTTTGCCACTGCTGCTTATCTTAAGAGCCGAAAAGTGCAGGAAGAGGGAAATCTGGCTTTTCCAGATGCTGTTTGCACCTAACAGTTGTGGGCAAGCTGCTTCCAGTACTCTTCTGTTTGAATGAAAGTTGTCGGCTGGTTATCAAGAAACTCAAGCGAGTTTTTGGGTTGGGCAGAAGTAATTGGGAATCCCTCAGATGTGCCACTCTGCCCTGGTTAGGCCAGAGGTGGGGAGGGGGGATTTCAGCAGATAACGCCGGATTTCAGTAGAGAAATAATTCAGCTCTTCAACATTTGACTCACTAAGCATTTTAAGACAGGCCAAGCTTCAGAGAGTGCACATTCTTCCGGCCAAAATAATTTCCCCCCAGAATCTAAAAAGGACGATTCTTGTGTTAACAGGATACTCTTCACAATCAGTGACCCTTTCGGTTTTGAATCGTGCAAGAAGGGTTCCGCTGAAAACCCTTATGTATTGTTTTGCTTGCCTTTAAGAACAAAGACTTAAGTTGTGCAAGCGGTAGTCATGCAATCGCATTGCAGGTAGTCTGACTCTTAACACCGCTCAGACTGTGGCTGGCATTGTGTTAGTGGCATACGCAGGCATAAGTCAAGCGTACACCTGTGCGTGTCTTTTTTGGCTGTTGCAGAGGTTAGTATTCCCTTCCTCCCTGCACAACAATCCAAGTCCCCCTTTGAATTATTGTAGAGCTACTGTCCTCTGCCGCCGCAACTCTCCCAGGTTAGGATGATGAAAGAAATGTCTGGCTGTGTCCTGGTAGCAAGGCATGGAATGACCGCATCATTTACTGAGACTTCTGGAGAACTTCAGCTGGTCTCAGCCGATGCTGAAATCATTCCACATCAGATTGCCAGAACATAGCCAGACACTTCTAAACCCTCAGTCTCCTCCAGGAGCAGAATGGCTGGGGTCGGTGGGTGGGTGGGATGCATCAGCTCTGTGTAAGTCCAGGGGGTGTTGAATGGCCAGCTGTAGCATAGTTCTGCATGTGGAACTACTGCACTACGTTGACCTGTACAGGATTCCGGCCCGTGAATGTGATGAATTTCAGTGAACAGTATTTTCCAAAACGTCCATCCCAGCTACTCTTCTTCCACAGCCAACGTCTCCTGTTAAGTGGCCGCTCACTTAAGAACGGGAAAAGTGAATGGAGCAATCCCCTTTGGGAGAAGCTGTGGGCCTAAGAGGTCTGTAGAAGTGATGGGAGGCTATCGATGATTTGGAGTAGGTGGGTTGTTGGAGGAGAGAGGCTGTGCTCTTCTCCTGCCGCGGCCATTTGGGGAGTGGGGCAGGGGTGTCACCTTTGCCAATGCAGCAGTTCAGTTTTTGATTTCTGAAGCGTGGGGGATTTCCCCCAAGGCCTCCATGAGCGGCATCTCCCTTCCTGCTGCGTCCCCTTCCCTTCTTAAAGGAGGCTCTGCAGCCGTGGTTACTTGGTGGACAGTGTCGGTGGATGGTGCCTGTGGAGTATTAGAGACAGGGGTGGGGAGGGGGAAAGGGGTGGGACTGCGTCTGTAGCGGTGCTGATGTCAAGCGGTGGAATGTCTAACTGGTTTGCTAGGATGATTTCTGTATATTGAAACTTTCTAATTATGCTTTTTAAATAATTTTAAAAAACTAAAAATAAAGGTGCCAAGCTGCCAAATCTTCCTCCGAGGCTCTGGTGGTTGCTTTCTCTCGGCGTCAGGTTTGAATGGGGTGCCGCTGCTTTAGGCCAGCCTCCTGTTCATGACAGATGCAGGGGTAAGTCCCACATCACTCCTTCGGTCTATATTTTTGGGGGGTCATTGCAGAGGTTGAAATTCTCTTCCGCCCACCACAACAACCTGTAGGATCTGCCCTAAAGGAGCCAGGGTGGTGTAACAGTCTGAAGTCTTGGACTTGGAGACCAGGGTTCAAATCCTTTCTCAGCCATGGAAACCCACTGGGGGTCTTGGGCAAGTTAACACTCTCTCAGCCTCAGAGGAAGGCAAAGGCAAACCTCTGAACAAACCTTGTCAAGAAAAAGCCCCAAGATAGGGTCACCTTCAGTCGGATACGACTTGAAGGCGAACAACAACAACATACAGGATCTCAGCCTTAAAGTTTTCCACAGGGCAAGGATCTCCAGTAAGGTTTGCCAATTGTAATTTGTCTAAAAGTTATTAAGGAGTCTGAAATTGGGGAGTTCGGCTACCAAGCTCAGTCTCAAACCTTCTCCCCCCGTCCTTGTTCATTGCTTCTGTTACTGTCGTCTCTTACATTGTTTTCTCTCCCCGAAAAATGTGTCGTCTTTATCTTTGCCAGGCTTTCTCCTTTCCCCCCAAATATCCTGCTTTATAATAACAGCGCCATCATTTCTCTTTTCTCTGGCTCGGGGGAGCAATGCCCTCCAGACTTAAACTGGCTTGCCATTTTATTTCTTCCAAACGAACCCTGGGATCTGCTCCTTTGTGAAGAAGCAATGTGCCTCTTCATACTACAATTCCCAGGATTTTGTTTTGGTTTTGTTTTATTTTATTTTATTTTATTTGGAGATGTTCTTTGGCTATAGCAAGCAAGTAGAGCCTTTTATTATAGATAGGTATGCTTGGTTCCTTTGGCATTGTATGTTTTGTTTTTTTAAATATACTCACTTTGGTACACTGTAAATAAGATATATTTGAAGCCCTGAGCATCTGGAGGCAGCGATTTGGTCACATATACTCTTGAAGCTCCCTGCATGCCTAGTCATACTTGAAAATACTGCAGCCGCCACAGCCTCACTTGGTCCGGCCCATGCAGGGTTCCCCTGGCATGTGGTTTATGTGTTTGGTCTGTAGCTGCGGCTGACCTTGCCTGAGTTGATCCAGCCGAGGAGGAGGACTTTGAAGGGCAAATGGTGACAACAATAAACACCTCTTGAAGTACGCCAGACCTAAGAAACGGTACAAGGCACTAAGACTGATGCATACACAAAACTGAAGGCAGATGGCAAATGAAACCTTTGCCACTGCCTCTTGCTGCAGCAGCTGCTGCCAAGAGATACTTTTTGTCAGATTTAGAAATGGAATAGCTTGAAGATGTGCAATTTTATCAGTGCAGGTGCTCTCTCTGCCAATGCGGGCAGCAGCTGTTCGGCAGTGGTATATGGCCATAGGTGCCCACTTCATCGCCTGGTGGCCAAGCTTCTGGTGATGTGCCTCTCTGGACTCAGCTAGGTTGATCCCCAGGAAGGCACACATTTAGTCTATTGTCAGGGTCACCAACAAATGTGGTCTTACTGTTTGGGTAGAAGGGGCCTTGCCTCTCTAACCCCTAGCCTCCCTCTTTCTAACCCGCAAGATGGTACCAGGTGTACATGGACCATGAAAAGGTGGTTAGGTACAAAGCAATATGTGGTCAGTTCATCTTCTGGTGGCCCTGTGGCTTCACTTCTGGTGACTTTGTCTCCCACCCTGCCAAGCCCATTAGGCATCAGGCATCACTGCTTACTAGTATACCCTTTTGAGAGCCCAGGATCATATCCCCAGCATAATAAAGTGACAGAGTAGGACTCTGGATGCAGTACTGTATAGAAACAATGTGTTTTCAATTGAGCTATGCTACTGTATTGTTGTAGGAGAGCCATTGTGATGTGATGGTCTCAGCACTGGATTAAGACTGTGGAAGTCCGCGGATCAAATCTCTCAACAACCATAAAAACCCACTGGGGGAACATTGGGCATGTCACACTCTCTCACCTTCAAAAAGAGGCAAAGGCAAACTTCTGAATAAACCGGAGTCTGCCTGGTATCGTGGTTTGAGTGTTGGGCTAGGATTCTGGGAGTTAAGGGTGTGAATCCCCGCTCATCTGTGGAAACCCAGCGAGTGACTTTGGGCACATCATGGTCTCAGTCTCAGAGGAAGGCAATACCAAACTTCAGAAGCAAATTTTCCAAGAAAAGTCTAGGATGGGGTCTCAAGTCAGAATTGCCTTGAAGGCACCAAATGTTGTCCCAGTTGAACAGCTGAAGGAGTGGGAGGGGGTGGTTGCTGTTGTTTGCGAGTGAGCAATTCACGACGACAATGCCCATAGAAAGGACCCATTTTATTCAGATGAGAACTATTTACAAAAGAAGCAGTAGAGCAGCGTTTTCTACTAAAATATGCCTTTATAGAATATCTTATTATAAAAACGGTACACTTATTTACATTACTGCTACATACAAAAATTACTGCACTGTGTGGTATGTACATATACCTATATAGATACATTCTGTCTGCCCATCCCTGCTGTGTGCACCTCCCCTCCACTTGGTGAACTTTTTGACCGCAGCTCCCAGGCACATCATCCTTTATTTTGGGGAGAAAAGGAGTTGAAGTGGCTGAAACACGAATGAAGACAGATTCACAGCTGTCCCTTTCCAACCACCACCACCACCACAAAAGCTGCTGTTCTTTGTGACAAGCCTATATTCTCAGTCAACACATAGCCCCTTCTCTTTTGGCTTTATGGCCCAGGCCAGCATTTCCTGACTCCGGTGCCTTCCAGACACGTTGGAACGCAACCCCCATCATTCCCGTATGCTGGGGTTGTCGTCTAACCCATCTGGAAGGCTCCACATTGGGAAAGACTGGCTTGGTTCAAACAGCAGAAAGGCTAAAACTGTTCAGGCTGTCTATTGAGAAAAGGCTCTTCACCTCTATAGGTTTCAAAATTAAAACTTCCCACATGTTGAGCAGAGAAGGCCAAAAGGTCTCAGCAAGCCTTGCCTTTCAAAGACTCATTTTACAACTGCGTGGATTTATTTCCTGGAGAGGTGTTGAACCATTCGGGCCCCGACCCGCTATTCAAACTGGCACAGGCCGGGAACAGTTTTGCCATATCTGTTGTTTGTGTGAATGGGGTCACTTCAGGATCCAGGTGTGCACTCCTGTACTACAGGACCAAGGAATATGTGGCTGTCTAGAGATTGTCAACCGCAGCCTCCCATCAGCAGCAGCCAGAAGAGCTAAGGATAAGGAAAGATGCTCCCAACATCTAGAAGTCCACATGTCCCCTTTGCCCTGCTCTACAGCTTTTTGGGCCACCTCCAGAGGCCCTAAAACCAGCCACACCTTGGCTGCACATTGCACTTTTCCATATAGAAGTCAACAGCAGAGGGAGGGACCCGAGCCGCAGTTCCTACAGGCCTCACCCAGGCTCTCAGCCTGCCTTTGCGTTCTTTCTAGGCCGAGCTTGGGAACACTCACTTTTCTGTCATTCCCAAAAAGCCACTTTCCCAGGCTCTGAGCATGCAGACATTGCTTGCTTACTTTTTGGAGGGCTGAAATCTATCCAGGCTCCCAGAGGACTTGGTAGCATGTACCGCTGTGTACCTTTCTGTTAATGCAACCGGGAGGAGGGAGGCTTAATGCAAGGTTCAAAAAGGGGAGACTGAGGCAGGGTCCTGTGATTTCCCTGCTGTCTCGTCTTCAAATCACTCAAGTTGTGGGGAGCAGAGAGGGAGGTTTCGCTCATGCCTTGGCTCAGCGTTGTCCCAACGCACTGGCTATGGTTTTGTCACCAAGCTGCCTGCCCACACCCCCCGCTTGGCTCTGGTTCAGTAATATCACAGTGTGGGGGGTGGGTTTGGAGGCACTGAAATCCTGCAACTAGGGCTGTGCTGATCTACGGCAGGGAGAAAGCAGTGCTTCGGGACCATGGGGTGCTCTAGGGAGAACTCTACCTTCTGGGAACTGTCTCCCAAATCACTCAAGATTCTCGGGGGGGGGGCAATTTCTCCTAGTTATCTCTTTATTGCTTTCATTTTGCTGTCCTCTTGCCCCAAAGGCCAATGGGCGATAACTGACCAACCCGTGGGTCTGAAGAACTGGGAAAGGCCCTCAAAGATCATCTAATCCAACTGCCTGCTTGAATGCAGGCTGGGATGGCAGGATCCTGGAGAGATGGCCATCCAACCTGTGCACATGGTGGCATCATGCAGTGACCATCCTCCGTCAGGATTCCTCAACATTACAGCCTCACCCTGCAGCATGTTGACTCAAGGAGGAGACCCATGTTGTTGAACAGGTGTTAATTCACAAGCAAGTAGATATAAGGATCAAAGCTTTTGTTCTGATGTCTTAACCATATTGTTTGGCATCTGCAATGGCCAAAGCCCCCTTGGAGACACCATTTTGCTCCAATAGCCCCCCTTCTGGTGGCCATTCTGTTGCCGGTAGAGAGCAGGACGTGGATCTGGGAAGCATGTGGCTATATGTTCCCGTAGCCCAGTGGTTCCCAAACCTTGGTCCGCCAGATGTTTTGAATGTCAGCTCACAGTAGTCCCTGCCAGCTTGGCCAGCGGTCAGGAATTCTAGGAGCTGAAATCCAAAACGTCTGGAACACCAAAGTTTGGGAACCACTGCTGTAGCCAGATGTGGATAGGTGACATCATCTGCCAAGACCTCCAGAAGACATCAGTCGGTCTCAATGGAAGAAATCCGCAATCTGCGTCTGGCTATGGGAACGTAGCCAGACACTTCTCCAGTGCCCCCGCTTTACACCAGCAATGGAGTGGTGGGTAGGTGCTAGAGCTCAGGTCTTGGCCATTGTCTCTACCAAATCCCAGTACAGCACTGTTCAACCAGAGGTGGGAAACATCTACACCTCCAGTCATTGGGACTACGCATGCCCTCCAGCTCGAGCTGGCACGGGTAATGGTGAGGGGTGACAGTTTCTCCTGAATGAAACAGTGTTCATGTCATTCTTGACTTGGGGGTACCAGGTCAACACACAACAGCTTCAACCGAAGTCAGCCAAGCCAAGGTCTGAGCACTCTGAATTGGGCCATATTCCAATGTTAGAAACACTGGAGGATTTTACTTTTTTAAAAAAAAAAGCCCAAGCCCTTACCCACCTCGCATTCAAACTGCTGGTAAGGTGCCACCAAAGATCAGCAACCAACCAGATGAGCCAATGGAAAGTAATGATGGGAGTTTTCATTTTCAAACTTCTGCTTTTGCTGCAGACTCTTGCCCGGTGTGTCTGATTCATGCCAACACCACCGGCTGGTTAGGGCTTTAATAAGGTGCCTAGATTCACCCATGGATTTATTTAGGGGACATCTCTCGGACCCCATTGCACATATTCCTGGCCATTAAAACTTTCACAGCTTTAAATCAGAGGCTGGGAATCCTACAGCCTTCCTGCTTTTGTTACACTGCGCCTCCCAGCATTCTCGGGAGGGCTGCAAGATCCCTAGCTCTGCTTTAAACAAACTGGTGGCTCCTGCTCTCTGAACTATGAGGTATAGGCGAAGCAAATTTTAATCTCAGCTAGTACAACAGGGATTGGGGATGTGAGACCTAGATGTCACTGGATTGCAACTCTCATCAGTTCCTGGGAACAGTGAAGCCTGATGGGAGCTACAATCTGAAAACATCAGGAGATCCATGTTCCCCATCCTTCTAGTAATATATTCACCTTCTCTGTCTCAGCTCCTGCCAAAAGATTTCTCCTCTCCTTCCATTACCAGCTCCTTCTTGACCAGCTCCTTCATGTTTTCTCTTGAACAGAAGAGGACAATTTTAAGACACCTCTCCCCCACAACCTCCGGTCACGCACAGCAGAAAACAGAGCGGACCTAACAAGGGAGACCCTGATGGTTTTTCTGTTTTATCACGTCGCTTTTAAGGTAGAAAAGAAAAGTCCTTTCAAACCACTATCGTGCAGGAGATCGGCAATTTTGACTACGATGTATGTAAACATTGAGTTCAGACCACGTGGGTTGCCAAATAGTGCAGAGTTCTTAAGGGTTTTGCTCCGTTTGCCCTTCTCGGTGGTTTCTCGTGCAATCAGAATTGGGGACCACCTACCACCACCGGCTGGGCTTGGAGAACCTCTCCTCCAGCTTCGTTCATCTCCAAAATAAAAAATAAAAAATTAATCACATTTTAAAAAAAAAAAAAAAAGGAGGGAGTAACTGGAGAGTGGTGGCTCCGTTCCCATTAATTTTTCTTGAAAAATGCAAAGAGGCGATTCCCTTCTGCCCCAATAGGCTCAGACCCCTGCTGCTCGGGCCTCAGCATGGGAGAGGGTCTGGCGCGCCGCTTGCCCCCGTGACCGCTGGAGAAGGAGTAAGTGGGCTGGCTCCATTCCTTGGGATGTTTGTCCATCAACTGCTGGTCAATGACCCTCTGCATGTCATCCTGGTGGGAAGAAGAAGGGAGGCTGTTAGGGGGGGAAAGGAGAGTCTGCCTTGCAGAGAGAAGGCCAGTTGCACTATGTAGTACAATGCACACTGTGTGGCAGGAGGCAGAAAAACTAAAACAGGTATGGAGAGCTTTCTAAAGTGTGCGGCTGTTGCTCTGCCTCCCCACTACAACAGATTATGGAGCACCCTGCATCTGCCATTTCATACCTTCTAACTGTCCCGGTTTGGCAGGGACAGTTAATCCTCTGCCATCCCACTTTCTCAGCCACTTTTAAAATGTCCCATTTTCTCTCTCCTCCTCCCCCATCCTCCCGTCGTCCTTAGCTTCCTTCAAAGTGCTGCAAACGGGATTCAAAAGGCATTTGCACTCCATTGATTCAATAGGGAGGAGAGGAGAGGACGAGGCCGTACCTTCTCCTAGCTTTGGAAGAGAACATACTGTGCTCCGTGACTCCCAATTGCTTCTGGAGAGAAGCAAAATGACTAAGCGTACCTTGTAAAAAGCAGGGCAAAAGGGAGACTTTGAGGAGATTCCCTTTCAATCCCAGCACCCCTGGAACACTGCATTGTAGGTCCAAGGAGGCCTTTCTGAACTGACTATTTTTCAGTGACTCTTTTTCAAAATAGGATCCGCAAAATGAGCTAAAAATTCAGTCATGACCTTAGCACATGAGTGATCCCCGTGGCCATTTTTGTGGGTCCCATGGCCCCCCAAATATTCTTGTGGAGACATGGGGGCTTTGTGCCACGCACTGCCTTCCCACTTCATCTTCTTCTCACTGGTAAGAAGTAGCAATAGTATTAGCCTCTCCCAGGGCTTGACAGCTCCCCAGTTTAGCAACAGAGCCAAGTGTTGCAGAATAACTCCCTGCTATCCTAAAACGGACATATAAGCATGTAAGCCACACTCAAACGCACACACACACTCTCACACACACAGGCCTTACTAAGGATACTCCCCAATGTGCCCGTCCCAATGATGGGCATTTGGAAAGCAGGATTTCACCTTTGAAGGTTCAGGGATCCCTACCATGCCAAACCTACCATGAGGTGAGCCTAGTGAAATGTCTCCAAAGCTCTGGATGTGATTTCACCCGTTCGTCTTCAAAGCTCTTTGTGACTCGCTGTATCATCAGCAAGAATCGTGGCGAAATACGTTTGGTTCCCATTTTCAGATGAACCAATCTAATTTGCACTTCCCAAATGAATATATGAACTGAAGTGCATTTATCCTCCTATTTCTGCACTTCCCAGTGCAGTTTGCTGATTTATTTTTTTTTAAAGGGCAGTGTGGAGAAAGCAAGCGCTGTTTTGTATTCCAGTACGCACAACACAACTGCCTTGAGATATCGCAAAGGAGTGGCTCAGATATATGTAGAGGTCAATTGCATGGAACATATTTGGAGGATGTGACACATGACCATTTTAATCTGCTGCTACTATGTTAACTATTACCATCATCATCAGTTACTGATGTGGTTTTCTCTTGATATCCTTCAATTACATGTTGCAAACGTCCCTCAGATAGAGGGGAAGGTGACATGTAGACTGAAATCCTACACAAGAAATAAAGGTATGCGGGCGTTCGAAAAACTCACCAGATAAAGATCCCTCCATCTCTAAATATGAGAAGCCAAGTTTTAAGACAAAACGGGGGCTAGTGTGTATGTTTTTACACACACACACAGAGCATTAACCAGAAATTGATGAAGCCAATGGGGAAAAGCAAGAATTTGAAGCCCACAAATGGATTATCACAGCAAGGGTCTGGTTGCTAGGAACAACCATCACATGCAAATGGACACATACACACACACAGACACCCACCATAATACTGGCACCATCTGCAAAACTGACACAGCCAGTAACTCAACCCCCCAGAGCCTCATCTTACATTTGTAATAAGCCTAGCAACTTGCTATCACCTGCCTGCAAGTCATCATTGGCTGAGCGGTTTTTGTGCTGTCAAGAATCTGCCACCGGAGGAAAAGGAAAGGTTCCAGAATACTGAGCAATCCAGTGTAGCTCAAAGGGAAGAATGCAGAAGGTCAGATTTGCTCTGTGTGAGGTTGGGTGAGTTGGGGGGAAGGTTTAGGTTCATACAGCACCCAGGGACAGAAAGACTAGTTTGCAGGAAAAGGTACACAGAAGAGGAAAATCGATTTTCATCATTTGTATTCCAGATCAGCAAGCTCAGACGATCAGCATCGTGTCTTTTGTGGGGCTGTAAATTCAATATGAGACACACTGGAATATATGGCCAAGGACAGCCATAACTCCCTTGTGTCAGTTAATGCAAATGCATTTTTTTTAAACTAGTTCATGTTCTAACACTTAGACTAGGATAAAAAAGAAATGCAAGGAATTCCTTTTACATGGCCCCAAATTCCACACTGATCCAACTTCCGCTGCCTAATGGTAGGGCCAGCTTCAGCAAAGAATCTGCTCAAGTGGAAAGCCAAAGGTTTGGTAGCACCACTTTGGCTGAGAACCGACATTGTCTCAGTATAGCGTAAATATTCACCCATGGAGCTATGCTTTACAAGCGCTACTCAGTCTCCGTAGTTAATACCACAATAGTGTAACGTATGGGAAATGGTGAATGCACATAGCTGTCCCTTATCTGCACAATGTGCAATGCCCAGAGACAGTACACAATATATACACTGACACATTACTGTATGTGAATTATTGCACATCTGCAATGTTACCACGTGTGGACCTCTGCTCCTAACACCATCAGCTGGACACATCTGTTCCGCATTTTTCAAAAAAGCACTCTGTATGCATAGTAAAACTTGCATATGACACCAACAGGACCACAGATTCCAAGCACCACACAGAGTCTTAGAGATCCCAAGGACTGAACCTGGGACCTTTGGCATGCAAAGGAAGTGTTCCACCCTGTAGCCATGAGGTTGAGTGATTTTGTCCTAAAACACCAAAAATACTACCACAAGTGCATGCATGGGAGATGAAATCATGTGTCAAAAACAAAATAAAAAAGGACACAAGTCCAATAGGCAGGCAGGGAAGCAAACTCTGAAAGCTGAAAAGAAAAAGTGAAGCGAGTGTGGAAGATGGCTGGAGAGGTGTGCATAAAAAGAGACATCTGGGATGTGTACATTCCTTCGCCAGAAGATGAAGTGAGACTGACTTGGGATGGGATGGGATGGGACGGGACAGAATGAGGCGGGTAAGGAGAGAAGAGGGTTGGGAGCTCACCTTAAAGGCAGGAGGGGTGTACGACTAAAGCTGTTGTTACAGGAACTGAGAAAGGCCACTAGATCAGAAACCAAAGGAGCCATATAGTAAAAAGCCCTGAGGAAGCAAACTGGAAGCATCGGAAAGAAGAGAGAGGGAGAGAAGAGAGAGAGAGAGAAACGAGAACATGGAGAAGTTGAAAAGAAGAAGGTAAGGTCAACCGGGGAGAGGTTTCTGCTGGACAACTGGGGAGGCAAAGAAGAGGAAGAAAAACTGGACCTGGTTCAAGCACACACCTATGTTGATCACTCAATGACTGTAGCATCAGTCCACAATTTGTACAGGCTTGGACTAAGTTTTAGGGCCACCCGTTATCATCTACTCCACAACACTGAATTTTTGTTGGGTTTCTCCCCACGGAGTTCCTTCCCCATTGCTGTATTTGGGAGAATTTTGAAGGGCCAATGGTGAAGAATACTGGCAGTTGAAGTCCAACAATATCTAGAGCAGTGCATGCTGCCCATCCCTGTTTTACATATTGAGAAGTAAATACTAAATGCTGTTGCAAGTTCCATCATGGAGTCTCAGGATAATGTTATGACTCTATGTTTTGCTTCTGCTAAGCTGCTTTTGAGGTCACCAGCATCCTCTTCAAAAAGCAACAAAGACTTGGCTGCTGTCATTTTGCCTAGTTTAGCCTTAAAGAATGCTTTGGCTATAGCAAAGGTTCACACCCTTCGGCTAGGATAATTTGGACTTCAATTCCCAGAATCTCTACCCCCCTGGACATCCTGTCTGGGGCTTCTGGAAGTCCAAAATGTCTGGAAGACCAAAGGTTGTGAACCACAATACTAGAGGATGCCCACAGGGAGCTTTCATGGGCCTGCCATGCTTTGTTGGGTGCTAAGCATAGTAGATGGAACATTTCTGGTTCACAAATATACAGAAGAGGGAAAAAGATTCTTCCATCCTACTTTCCCCTGCCTTCCACTCTTTCTTACCTGCCACGCCTCTAGCTGCTGCGAAAGGTTAAGCTTCTGCTGGATAGCGTCCAAGAGCTGACTATTTAATGACATCATATCAATCTTGCATTTGGCTAGTTCCATTTCGACAGCATTCTTCCTGAAAAAAGAAAGCAAAGATGGTCTAAAGGCAGCCATTTGGTTTCCTGGATACCTTCTGTACTGCTTTGCTGGCTGGATTCATAAGCAGCCTGCATCCATGCAGGGGACTGAAGAGGACCCTTGGGCAACCCTATCACAGGGGGTTTCTTGACAAGATTTCTTCAGGGGGGTTTGCTCTTGCCTTTCTCTTAGGATGAGAGAGCGTGACTTGTCCAAGGTTACCCAGTGGGTTGCCATGGCTGAGTGGGATTTTAATCCTGCTCTCCCAGTGTCCTAGTTCATCACTCAAACCATTAGCCACTCTGTCTCTCTATTATGATGTCTATCCAACATAATGTCTATCCTGTATCGGCCATGGAAAGTGAAGAATAGCATAAAGATTTCCCAACTAGCAACCTCCAGGTACCGTGGGACTACTTCAACTACATTTTGGTTGGCGATGCTGGGAACAGGACCCCCGAGAGAGCTGCAGATTGGAGAGAGGCTGCTGTAAAAGACCATGAGCTAAAGCCAATGCTGGTCCCAACCAGAGTAGACTCACTGAAATGCATCGGACGTGCCTTTTCCAGCACGCTAAACTGGACTGAGCCTCATTCCTGCCTTGCCACAGCAACACTGCCAGACCAAGGTCCTCCAAATATCCCTGCATTTAAAAAAAAAACCCTAGCACTGAATGAGTATCAAACATTGGGATTTATACATCCCCAGAAAGGCAGCTGGTTTCCATGGAAACAGGAGAGCCAGGAACCCACACACATACAGTACTAAAAAAACCAGACGCCCGTCTTTGGCATCAAAAATTCTGCAGCTGTTGGGCTTCTCCCTTTCAGCAGACAGATGGCAGTGTTAGGACGACTACCGCAAGGAACTTGGCAGTGGTGCCCTCTGGCTGGGTATGCCCCAAAGACATGCTTTTGTGAGACAGTCCAAGGAACACAAATTCAGCCGTTGCATCATTTCCCCCCAATGTCAATTCTGTTGCTTTCCTGTGTTTACAAGCATTAGAGGCAACTGGCAATGAAGCAAGGTGAGAGCTTAGGGGGGGAAAACACTGGCCTGCCCAAACTGAGAATCTCTCACCTTGCATGGTCAGTGGGCAGACCGGCCAAGGGTGTGTGTGTGTGTTAAACTGGCGTTGGATGCCAGTCAGTGTTCATTTTTAAATTTATAAACACCACAGGAAACCAGAGGAACATGAAAGAACAAGGGCAAGAGGCCATTGGCAGAATTCCTGGTCTCCGGTTTTAACGCCCGCTTTACGAAGGCAAAATCTCTAGTCCTTTTCCTTAGGCAAAAAGAACAAGAAATGCATGGCCTTTATTAGGGCCGTAAGAGGTAAACCTGTTGCCAGGCCAATGGCGTGACCTACGAGCGAAACGAAAATTGGCTATGGCCAGAGACAGAAAGAAACAATGCAAATAATTGATGAAAAACGGCTTTCCTGAATATCATGAAACTCTGTCGAGGAGAATTCCAGACAGACAAGAATGCCTGTCTGTAGAAGAACAACAGGAAAGGGGAGCAGTATAACCCCCGCAGCACTGAGGATTTTATTTTTTACTTAGAATCAAATTTGCTTTGATTAAAATTTAATCCTTTTATGTAACACATTGGACCAGATGCACAAGGAGAGGGGGAATTGCTGCCATTCAATTTGCAATCTAATTTGCACATACATACACTTTCCTCCCTGCCCGGAGCTTGGAAAAGTTACCTGTCGGACTACAACTCCCAGAATCCCCAAACCAGGATGGGGGATTATGGGAACTGTAGCCCAGACAAGCAACTTTTCCAGCCAAATTCCCCATCCACTTGCTACTAGGCAAGTTCTGACTACAAGCCTTTCATTTTCTGACATTCTGGCACACATCATAATTATAGTGCTATATTCTACATTAAGTGTCATGGCATTTGGAGGATTTTAACTGTATATGTTTTTAACGTGTTTTACCCCGCCCCGATTGCTTGCTCAGAGGGGCGGGTAAGAAATAAATATTATATTATTTATTATTATTATTAACATTCTAACTGTGGAATCCTGGGGTTTGTAGTTTAAGGAGAGATATTCAGAATTCTCAGCCAGGGAGCTCTAGTGCCTCGCCAAATTACAAACCCTTTGATTCTGTAGGATGCAGCTGTGACAGTTAAAACGGTCATTCTTTTATACCTATGTAGTGTGAAAAGACCCCTGGTTTTCTCCTATCCTCACACAAAGCCATCACAATGCAGCTTTTCCCCCCGTGTTTCCACCCCAGATTAGGCCCCATATTTAAAAGTAAGGCCACTCACTTGGCAATTGCTTCATCCCGATCCCTGATAGCCTTCAAGAGTTGTTCGTTCATCTCCTTATCATCACCTGAACTTCGTAGTCGATCTCTTTCCTCTTTCAGCGAAGTCATTTCTACGCTCAGCAGTGTCACCTGGAAAGAATCAGGTGAAAAGAATTAATCAGGGTTTGATGCCCGAGATCAGTGAGAAGAACTGGATTGATTACTCTGAAGTGACCACGAAGAAATGAACATGGATAGGGAATCTGGTTACTGGTATTAAGAGGGTGGGGTGGAGAGCAGAAATGGTTAGCATCCTGGAAATAACAGATTTTTCAAAGCAAATTGCCAGTCCTCACGACCACCTGCATAAGCAAGGTGCAGATGGTAAGATACATGTAGCCCCTGGACCTTTCTTTTGTGAGCCCTGAAGCCCCCCATCAGTCTCTTCGAACCCCCACCTCAATTTTTTTATAAACTGGCGTGCCTCAAAATGATCCAGAAGGGCCCCACAAATGTATGAAAACAAAATACCCCCACTTCCACAAGCACCTCCTAAATATCTGTTTTCCTCTAAAGTCCTTCTCCAAACGGCAACCAGAAACAACGTAATGCCATTTTCTGCTGCCATTGTAAAAGTTTTTGCAAAGGAAAAGGAGCTATTAGGGCTCGCCCCCCCCACGGTGCCCAAGCCTGCCATAAAAGTGGAAATGAAAAAATCCTATAAGGCTCATCGGACGGAATGTTTGTTTGTTTTACATTTTAAGCCATTTCACTCAATGGAAAGAAGCAGGTCATAGTTTTTGAGCAATTCATAATTTGGAAAGTTATTTTTAAGCCTACAACACTCGTGGCAGCTTAGGGATCCTGGGAGCTGTAGCTAAAAAGTTACTTTTCTAAGCTCCATTCAGGCTGCCAATAAAGGTTCGTGGTAACTGTCGGTATTGGAAAGCCGAAACATCTTTTTCACAGCACACATCCCCATCCAGAAATTGGAAAAGAAACAGACAAGGGGCCATTACAGACTGCTGAAGACTACATTGCCTTGCTTATTGTTTTTTTTTTTTTACAGCTAGTCTTGCTCATTTATTTGGGATTTATATCCTACCATAAGGCTCAGCAAGTCTTGCCGCTGCTTAAATTAACAGAAATTTAATTTGCATACACGGAGGGGTCCATGTTCCTTAAGGACTCGCAATACTAAAAGGCTATGTAAATAGATCCAAGAAGAGAGAAGATAACAGGGAAGGGGAAAGAGCAGGACAAAGAGGAGAATGGGGAGGAAAAGAGTGTGTTACGGAGGGGAGAGGTTGCAATATTTCTGTATGAATAATAATAATTATTATTTATTGATTTAAACCCCGCTCTTATGAATTTATGTCTGCATTTCACATAGGCCTTACTCTGCCTTTTCATTCCATTATGGAATGCTCAAGACAGTGACAGGTTCACCTGCAGTGACAGGAAAGGTCCTGCTCAGGTGTCTTTAATCAGGGGCCTTCTAGATGTGTTGGACTACAACTCCCAGAATCCCCCCATTGTACTACGTTGTAGGAATTGTAGTCCAGCACATCTGGAGGGTACCTAACTGAGGACGGCTGATTCTAATGACCAAGGAAGGAGCAGAGATGGTGTATTTTACATAACTGTATTATTTTACACACTCCTCTATAACAAAGGTTTTACAAGAGGCTTACAGCTTTGAGAATTGAGAGCTCTAGACCTCCCAAATGTGTGCGCTCTAGCAAATAACTCTTGATCCTCAGAATTGGTGGGTGATGATCCTGATTAGGGAACTAAAGCAGCAAAAATAAAACGTGTAAGTGTTAAATCTTAAATATATAAATCTTTAAGTGTTTTGAAGTGCCAAATCTTAAATATGTAGACAGACTTGAATATTAGCTAGTTTCAGTGTGGTACTCTCTCTCCTACTGCTAGGAAGATTTCAGGTTTATTTTTCTCCATATATATTTTGTGCTGGAAGCAACAAAACCGAGTCTCTTACAAACGTTTTATTATTCTCACAGTTTCACACAGAGGTCTAACTGAAATAATTGTTAGACATAAGGAAATATTTGGATGCGTTAACTGCATGTTTTCTATCTCTAAACAACAGATACCAGACTGAGCGGGGTGGGGTTTTTTTTTGCAAAATAGTAATAAAAAGGAAAAACAGGGAAATTGGGAAGAGCAAAAAGGAAACTGAAAATACGATTGGACAAATGTCGAAGGCCTGAAAACAGCAGCCAGAACGCGACACAAACAGCAAATAAAAACACAACAGTAAAATCTAAACTGTCGATTAAATCAGAGTGAAAAGAAATAAAACCATAGATCCAAATTAATTAAAATGGAAGCAGGGAAATCCGAGTGCAAAATAATATTCAGAGCTTCAGTGCAATTTAAAAGGCCTGCAAGGTCTATGCCTGATGGTGAAAAGATATTACTGGAGGCAGACTGCAACGCTGTGGGGAGGGCACTGCACAACCAGAGGGCCATCACAAAAAAGGCTCTTTCTCCAATAGTACTCAAAGAAGAGAATCAGATTATGGTTGAGCTGGTATTTAAGGACTTTCAGAAGCAAGATACACAATTATGAAGAGCTTTAAATGGTACTTTGGGCTGGGCTTGGCAACAGAGAATGAAATACAGGCATAATGTGGCCTTGTGGTTAGAATGTCGGACTGGGATTTGAGACACCCGTGAAACTCAATACGGACTTTGGGCCATTTACACCTTCTCAGCTTGACCAACCTCATTATGACTTAGTTGAATCCTGTTTTAAGAGATGGGAGGTGGGTAAGGATCGTATAGATTGTAATTTTTTAACTGTATATGTTTTTAATTGTTGTTCCCCGCCCCGGATGCTTGTTCAGAGGGGCGGGTTAGAAATTATTATTATTATTATTATTATTATTATTATTAACCTCACAGGGTTGTTGTGAGGATAATGGAGGGAGAAGGAGAACTGTGTACTCTGCGTTGAGCTCACAGAATGAAAGGTTGAATATTTTTATAACTAATGATAGATTAATTTTATTAATAAGTCTTAAAGTTGGTGACCCTACGGGGAGAGATAGTGAAAGGATCTTGTCCTATCCCCACCCAGCATGCAGTTGCTTACCTGACTGTGGAGTTGCTGCAACTCTTCTAGGCTCTGCCTCAGTTTCCCCCTTTCACCTTCCATTAACTCCCTCAGGGCTCTTGAATCTTCACTCGTCTGCTTGATCTGTTCTTCCAAGGCATCATCGTCACTTCTCCGAGGACTCTGGCCAGCAGGAAAGAAATAAAACCACCGTGTTCAGGCTTAGGCAGATGTCTGGAAGGCGGCATGTTATTTTTGTATAGCAAAGGACCCATGCAATGTTATTTATATATATTCCTATTATAGCAGGGATGGGCAATTTCTCAGGGTCTGGGGATTAATTTTCTGGGACCTTAATAAATGACCAAAAATGCCAGATACACACACAAATCACAAGTGAGTAAATGTCTTCTTCTGGTTGGGGGGAAAAAGGTACTTTTTTATGAATGCAATCCAGTGATGGAGGAGAGATAGCAAGGAGAGAGGAATGGGCAAAAGTAACAAGGGATTCCAATGTGAGTGATACAGATGTGGAACTCGTCCAGACTACTATACGGAAACAGGAGCTCACACAATAGAAAGTGCCGCTTATTATTAGCTGGTATCTCTTTTTTATATTCACTTGCTCCATGCCCTGTAGGAACCAGCAAAAAAGTGGGGAGAGAAATGAAAGAAGCCGTATAACACAGCCTCAGTTGTTTACCCTGGGAAGGAGGGAGTTAAAAAGAGTCCTGTACTAGGAACCCTTTGCTGTGAATTAAATGATCCATGTGCTGGGAGTTTTTCTTTGTAAAGTTTCAAGGAAAGGGGATGCAATCACATCACAGTGGGACTGAACAGATTAAAGTGAACATCCAGCGAGTGGAACTCAACTTACCGGGGAGTCTGTGCCATCTATGACACTTTGTATCAGCCTCTTAAGCTCACTAAGAGCAGCACGCAGGCTACCGGCTGGCACATCTTTGGCCGATGAGGTTTCTGAAGATTCATCCATGGAAGAATCTGTGGAGACTGCAGAATCTGCACTGTCGTTCCCTCTGAGGTGAGTGCATAAGTATCGAACTTGACAATAGGCCTCCCAGAGCTGGAGTCTCAGCTGCAACAACAACAAAAAGCAAAAGGCTGTTCCATGGATATATTGCAAGGACATATTACAAGGGGAAAGTTTTAAAGCACAGAAGCACGATCAAGGACAAGCCAGACTTGACATTACTCATGTAGCCTGCCCTTATGCAGCTGACTTCTCTTTCAATGAAGAGCTGGTATGGAGGAGACATAAGTGTTTGACTTTGCAGGCATCTCACTGCTCACTTGCTCCTTTGAAAAGCAAGTTTCTAGTCTTTAGGTTGGAAAGTATGTAGGTGATGCCTTCAGATATCTGAAGAGACAAAGGGATGGCTATACAGGATTTCAAAGTTCACACAGGTCCTAGCGCCAGAGGGGAGTAAAAATAATAAAAATGAAGTATTGGACAAAAACAAATAATTAAAAATTTATATTACTAAAACAGACCTTAGAATTAAAAGGCTTTAAAATGGGGTATAGACATGGAGGACAATCAGTGGTTGCTGGTTACAATGGATATATTGAACATCCATGTTCAGAAACAAAATAGGGGAAGCAATGTGGCTGGACTAATTGATTCCATTTTCTCAGCTATAAAGAAATATAACCCTCTGAAACAGCAAACTGCACCCAAAATTTACCAGAATACTTGCAAATGCTGTATACAAAATTTGACAAAAGCTCCAGTTTCATCACTCAGATTTTGAATGTGAATCCCCAGAATTGGAAATTAGAGTGCTTTAGATATTCTGGCATGTCTTGATTGTTCCTTTGCCAGAATGAAGCTGCCAAGCCTCATCATTTTATGTTAATTTTAAATTGCCTGTTCTCCTCAGAACCTGGTATTAGGAGGAAACTAATAAGTGTAATACATTGGAGCTTGGAGGAATTTTTTTTTCTGGCCTGCAATTTACTAATCCCTGTCAGCATGGCGACTGGACATACAATCTAGGGGATTCTGGAAGCTGCGGTCCAAAAGGAAAACCATTCCTACCACCACCATAAACACATGCAACGCACACACAAAATCCCTAATCCTAGAATAGGGGTGAAGCAAGTGCAGCCTCTAGGCCCCATGCAGCCCCCCCCCCCAAAGATGTTGTGTCCTCTGGAGCCCTCCAATCCACTCAATGAAAACTTAGCAAAATGGATCAAATTTGGCTCCTCTAAAGTCACCTGGAATAGCTAGCATAGTGTAGCAATTTGAACATTGAACCAGAACTCTGAAGACCAAGGTTCTAATCCCCACTCTGCCCTGGAAACCCATTGGGTGACCTTGGGTGAGTCACACTCTTTCAACCACAGAGGATGTCAATGGCAAACCCTCCTCTGAAGAAATCTTGCCAAAAATACCCGGGATAGGGTCACCTTAGGGTTACTATAAGTCAAAAACAGCTTGAAGGCACGCAACAACAAGAGATTGCCAGGAGCTGCAATTTTGCATTAAAAGGAGGCTGAGTTTCACTCTGTTCCTTGTTCTTCCACAAGTCCTACAAGCAAAATCAGAAATGGACTTGTGGCCTCTGAGGTCTTCATCCTACTATCTCAGTTTCGAAGATATCCTCCCTGTTCTAGACCGAAGGATGGTGCTACCTGTTCTCTCTCTTGCTCAAGCTCCTCAGCTTCCATGCTCTGTTCGATCTCTGACAACAGAGATGTGCTGGTTGAGTTGAAGTGCTGGAGGCTCCTCTCCTCACTGAGCTCTTCCACCTTTAGCTGTAGCTGCCGGTAAGACATCCTCACCTCTTGGAGTTCCAGCTGGCTCTGATGCAACTGCCAGGGGAAATTATGCCCAGAGAGAACGAAAGAAAGAGAAAGAGAGAGTGAGTTAGCAAAGAAAGTTCAGGCTCAGATCTGCCTTGAATTCATGCCCAGTAACCAGTGGTGCCATCAGGGTAGGACTGTGGGGAAAGCGGTCCAGGTTATGGCAGAATGTGGCAGAGCGGGGGTACCACTGCCGATTGCTATCTAAAGAAAAGGAGTGAGGTGAAATAAGTTGTCAGTCCCAATAGCTTCTCAGTGCACCACATGGCCACAGGGAGGCAGACTTGTTTGCCTTCATCCACAGCAAGACTTAAAAAGGACCAGTATCTTTGATGGTTGTAGAACCAAACCTGATTTAACCTCAGTAAGAATCAGGGCTCAAGGTAGTGTGACTGAGAGCAAGCCAGCTTCCAATGTTAGGAGGGTTCCCTTTGAGCAGGATAGCAACAGCAGCAGCACCGCAGTGTAAGGCGGACAGTCTGAGTCACCAAAACATTGTCTAGGTTGGGCCATTGTAAACCAGGAATGAATCCCAGGATTGCTGTCTGCTGTCACTGTCAGGGAGTAAATTGCTAGGATGTCACAGGAGCCTGTTTAAGCTCCCAAAGAAGCAGCCCCAAGCAGTCTTGCTCAGGGCAGAGGTAGAAAAGTCCCAGCAACCAGGCAGCAGAGGCAAGACCCATAAGGCAGAAACAACGAATACAGCACCCCCCAGCCACAGTTTGCAGTCAATGCGTCAGTGTGACAATGGCACTGGATTACTACATGGTCCTTGCTGTGCTCTTCAGTGCAATGCTTCAACTCTGAACTTTAGGTGGTAGAATACTTTCAGATCTAGTATGTTCCTCCACAACTAGAGGAGCTCTTCCAGCCGAGAACGGTGGCCTGGCTACACTACCTTAGTTGCCTGTTGCTCTGTTCTACCTCCTATCCTGCTTGCCTACCTCTGCAGATCACTGCTGCCTACCCACTCAGCTGCCTTTCAGCAAAATATGTTTTTGTCTTACTTCATCTCGGGGCTTTTCAGATGCTTGTGGGGAGTACTACCATGGTGTGTGTCCCCACAGTGTGTGTCCCCAAGTAAGTAGAGTATGCCTGCTTAGAAAGGGTGCCTTTGATTTAACTGCCTGCCACTCTGCCTTTCAGTAGTCACACCACTCTGCTGCCTTTCAGTACAGTATTTTAAGCTCCCCTAACTCCTGTTTTTTTAAGTGTTCCCAGTACTAGAGGGCTAGGATGAGGGTAGCACGAATTAGCTAGACTAAGCGCTCAACTGAATGTACATGCTTTTAGAAAATGTCTTCTTGGATAGGGGAAGCAAACTATAAAATCCCCTAGTTTTTTGTTTTTTAAACCTAGGCAGAGTTAATCCCTTAGGGTCTACTGTGTCTCCCAATCCTGTGCCGAATTATGTAGAAACAAAAAAAGTCATGTTAGCAATAGCAATGTCAGTTTCCCAATGCATGTCAATGGGAGGACTCCCAAATCTTGATTTGAATCAGGATCCAGATCTGAACAGTCTGAACTGATCTGGACCCAACTGGGGCTGGATCTGAATTGGGGAATCAAACTCCACACTGAATTCTGTGTGTACACTCCTATTTTGTAACCAATTGTGTGGCAGTAAGATCAAGAGATATCAAAAGTGTGCCCATTTTGGAACCTCTGAATTGATTCAAGAAAGGTATGTCCCTACTAAGGACTTTACAGTTTTATAATCCCTTTTACAAGCATTGTGTTCACATAGAGCATAGCAGCAAACTCAGGCTTGCTACCAAATATCCAGCGGGGAACCACAGCCAAACCAAGCTCATTTCAAGTTCCTCCGAAAGTGTCCATCTAGGATACATTTATTGATTTCATTTCCGCCAAATTGTGTTCATCGTATTCACAACTTGTTGATTCTCCCCGCTAGTATATAAACATGGGAATGAAGCTTTTACACTACAGTCCTTTTGACATGTCTCCTCAGATATTAGTCCCACTGAGCTCAATGTAGATTACTTCCAGGTAAGAGGGTTACCTGGTACAGGACTGCAGCCTCCAAGGTTATGAGAGATTTTCACAGAACCCCAACGCTCAGGTGGATGAAATCCTGTGATGCTGTGTGCCTTCCTATTCCCGAAATGGCGATTCCTCAGCAGCCTTGTTCCAAACTCTTCTTTTAATCTGATCCTCCTTCCCCTTCCACCACCACCCCCCCTTGCCATAAGAAGCATCTCCCCTTGTGAGTCCTTGACTGCCTTTCTTACCTGCACGTCCTTCTCATGGCTTTGTCGCTCCAGAATTAATACTCGGTCTTGAAGCTCCTCAACTGTTCCCTGGAGGAGATTATTTTCCTCCATCATGGCACTCAGGCGACGTTCCAACTCATGCTTCCGATCAGTAAGCATCTTAATCTGAAAAAAGGGAGGATGGGGAAAGGAAAGGAAGCCCAAGTAAGCCCAAGTTGTGGTTTATCAGGCTGCAGAGGATATGAGACAACAAAGAAAAGCAAGAGAGAGAGATGCAATGGTGTAAGAAAGAGCTTCCACCTGAAGCAGAGGCTGGCACCGATGGAAGAGAGAGACTGAAGGAGTCCTTCCTTCCCCCACACTTCAGAAACTTGCCTGGAGTGTGGGAGGAATTTAAACTCTCTCAGGAGTTGGAATGTGTGTTGCCAGGCAAAGGAGAGGGAGGGCAGGAGCCAAGTCAGACCACTGTGTTCTCTGGAATTCCCAAGAGATAAGACCCACACTGTTACACACCCCAAGAAAGGACGCCCTGCCCTGCTTCCAGCCTCCTCAAGGATCACACATCAAAACACTTTTGCACAAATTATTTTTGGGCTGGACCTTTTAGGCAAATTGGGGAATAGCCAAAAGGGTCTCCTGCCGAGCTGAGATACGATATGTTACTTGTTTGGAGGAGAGCTCCAAGAATCTCCAGTGATCATGATGGCTGGAAGATACTGGGAGTTGTCATGAAAAACAAAGTGATGGTCTTCTGTGGGACACTCAGACCCTAGAAAGTTACTCTGGCAAAGTAATACAATGTGCCACTGTTATTTCTCAAGAAATAGAAGTTCATTATGCAGCTGACTCCCATTGTTTGTGACTTTTTCTGTAACTTTTGCTAGGGAAGAGAAGCCACCTTAAAAAAGGCAAGAAAACGGCCTTTTAAAAAACTTCAAAAGGCCCCAAGACACTGTTTCTAGCCACTCAAAGCAATGAGGAACCAGGATTAACCACACAACCAGCTGCGATGCTATTTTCAAAAGCAATGTTGGTCACCCCAACAGTGGTTGTAACACGTTACTTTAAAGATCTGCTTGTGGACCCTTTTACACTACACAATTACATTGCTATGCTCCCACTGTAACGGCCATGGCAACATCCTATGGAATCCTGGAATATGTTGCTTGGTGAGGCACTAGATCTTTCTGACAGAGAATTCAGAAGACCTCATGATACTGCAGATTCCAGGATTCCACTGGATAGAGCCATGGCAGTTAATGTGGAACCATAGCACTACATTTGTGTAGTCTTAAAGGTTCTCATGTCTCACAGGAACACTGGATCGGAGACAACATGACTTCACTAAATCACACAGATAGCAAATTTGGGATCCTAGTGCTATTGGTCTTGGAAACAGGGAAGAGGTGCTTTAGACAGCCATGTGTACTGTATTATTTTAATTGTGAATAAAGCAGCATTTTCCTCCTCCTTGCACACAGACATGCCCAAAGCTATTCCATGTTTTCCTCCTGCTTTAATTCTTCTGTTAATTTAAAGCCTGCCCCAAAAAGTTTGGCAACGCTGATCAAAAACGAATGTTTCTGAGCATCTACAGAGTTCCGTGTTTTAATTCCTTTAACGCATCATCACAGCAATGTGATTAAAACTGGACGCCTTCTGTAGTTTGAAAGAAAAAATAATGATAAAATGATCGTCTGAAAATGATCTGGCTAGCTGATCAGGATAAAAGACTTTTTAAAGAAAGAAGAAGAAAGGATGCTGCCAACAGGAAGATGGAAGCAGTGCCTCATCACTGTCTGGAGGACCACAGAGTCCTCCATCCCTGTCCTTCAGTCCAATAACCATTTACCTAGGAGTAAGCCCCACTCATCAATAGGACGTCCTTCTATGTAAACACATGCAGGCTTCTGCTGAGATTGATTTTACTGACAGAAGACCATTACTTCCTTTTTGCACACATGATGATTCATAGACTGTTTTGTACTGAGGACAAACAGAAGAATTACGGTGCTAAGAAGTGCTCTCCAGCCAATGCCGACTTTGATAAAAATCACCTCCAGTGATCAAATCGATATAGGACCAATCTGGGCTTACTGTCAACTGGGGAGAAGCCAGCTTCCCTCTTGAACACAGAGGCGTGATCAGTGCCAACATGATATTATTTTCCGTGCTATGTCAAAACCTATTATTTTGCCCAAGCATTTTAAAGTGGCTTATTTTTTCAGCTGGTTAGGTGAAATGTCTCCCTCAGTCTCTCCCTCTCCCTCTCCCTCTCCATATATATATATATATATATATATATATGTCCTGCCTCTTTAAAAGCTGTATTTCATGTTGTTTTATTGATTTTTCTGTAGAGCATTTTGGGATCTCTTTTTGTTCTATTTCTGGATACTGCCCCCTGGTACTCTAAGAGGAATAGTGGTGTAAGACTTTTTTTAAAGGAGAAATAAACTAACAAATACACTCACCTGCCTACTTGGGGCAGTGACGATTGAACTAAAAATAGGCAAAAAGTCTAGGGTTGCCAGATTGCAAACTAGGGAGGGCTCTTGTACCATGCAGAAGAGAGAACTCCAGCTGCTGCCGCTTGTCACACAACCAGGTAACAAGAAACACCTTCTGAAATTCCATCTTCTGCACAACCATTTAAAGGTAAAGATGCCCTATCCTGTTTTCATTCCGGCAACCCTATAAGAGTCACAATGAGTGATAATAAAATGCTTGGTCCCCAGCTACTTGGAACGCCTCCTGATAATGTCTCCATATGAATAAGAGCAGCTTCGTGGTAGAGCTGTGGATGTGTTTTAGCATTATTCTCTACCTGAATTACACATTAGGTGATGGCTTCTATTGTACATCAGAATGCTCTCTAGCTTTGTTATGTGCCTTCACACTGTCTGTCAACGTATGGCAAACCCACACATTTCATAGGGTTTTCTTAGTCAAGGAATACTCAGAGGTAGTTTTCCATTGCTTTCTTTGGAAATATACCCTACTGCCCCAGTATTCCTTGGTAGTCCCCTTTCCAAGCACAAACCCAGCCTAAACTATATTTGTTGCTATATGCCTTCAAGTCAACTCAGACTTACGGCGACCATATCCTACAGTTTTCTTGGCAAATTTATTCAGAGGAGGTTTGCCATGGTTTCTGGATTTCTGTAGCTGAACTGGGATTTGAAACCTGGTCTCCGAGTATCCTAATCCAGCGCTTAAACTACTACACCACATTGGTTCATTGTTTCTGTGTGTCTTCAAGTGGACACCAACTTATAGCAACTTTATCCTGGGGTGTTCATGGCCATTTTTGTTCAGAGCAGGTTTGCCCTTTCTTTCCTCTGGGGCTGAGGGAGTGGGATTAGTCCAATACTCAAACCACTACACTCTTCAGTGGTTCTTATTTTTTTAAAAATGGATTTGGATATGAAAAGAAGAATAGCCTTTTAAAAAGACAGCAGTGTTCAGTGAGCAAGAAGGAGAATATGGGGTCCCCCAAGACTGAGACACAGTTCACTGTGGGACTCACACTGTCTGGACAACATGTTCAACTGCTACAGGTGCAAATACACAGATTGCAAAAGCATCCACTAGCAATATATTTTCAGCACTCAACCAGAACATGGAAAAGCAACTTTGCCAAGCTCTGGTCATTTCCAGAAAGAAAGAAAAAAACAGCCAGGAATTTCCTAGGAATCAGCTCAACTTGCAACATTCTCAGGTGACCTCATGTGCAAGAAAGGATTTTTCAGCCCATCCTTGCAACACTGCAGACCGCAGCCCTCCCTTTCTCTGTTCTTCTTTTAGCCAAACACCAATATCAGTTCATCAAAGCCTTTCAGATAAAGCTCACTCCCCTGAACTTGTTTCCAAGACAAGTAGGTTATAAAGGCCCATGGAACACCCCCACGCACGCCGCCACCGCTAGACATTTTTTACAAAACAGGTGAGCGAGGAGGCAATAAAAAGTACAGATGGGAATTTACCCAATAACTCAAAGTGTTTTGAGCTTTTGAAAGCTCTTCTTCCCAGCAGAAGCTCAGTTCAAAGAATGTTCTTATACCCAAGGTGCCTTTAAGCCAAGCAGCATGCAATGTTCCGCACATAGCTAAGAATGATGTTGTTTGGGGCCTTTTAGTTTAGTGGTGTTGGGGGGGGGGGGGAGAGAGATGAAAAAAGAAGGACAAGACAGAGGTGTACAAAATTATGCCCAACGGACGTGGATAGGGAGAAACTTCTCTCCCAGACATTTCATGAAGACCCCCCAGTGAAGCTGAATGGTAGGAGATTCTGGACAACTAAAAACAAAGACTCCCTCCTACAGTGCACAGTTAATCTGTGGAATTTACTACCACAAGATGTAGCAACGGCTGACAACTAAGGTGGATTTAAAGGGTCATTAGATGCATTTGTGGTGGGAAACATATTATTTATTACATTTCTACCTTGTCTTTCTGCCAAGTAAAGGGGCTACATGTGGACCTGACCATCAATGGCTACTGGTTATAATGTCTACCTTCACTATGTCCCTGAAATAACAGTTGCTGGGAAACAGAAGCCTGCCACAGTGCTGACAGCCTGCTTCTTGGCTTTCTTGGAATAGTTTGGAAAACTTACTTTTTTGGACTACAACTCCCATAAATGCCAGCCAAAGTGGTGCCTGTGGGAACAACGGGCATTTGGCCAGATCCACCGTGGCACTTATGTTCTTTGTAATCTCTTTCCCTGCAAATGCCCATAGGTGGATCCATGATCCAACTGGGATTGTAACATGAAGGGAAGGAGCATAAACTCCTCTTCTTGTGTGCTGTGTTTCACAAACATTACACACAAGGCATCTGGGGGACACATCCCAGGGGGCTTGCTGGAGTGAAAAATGGCCACTAGTTTTGTAACAGAAACGTAGGAGAAGCTACTCTTTGCTGATTATAGAGATTTCTGAAAAAGCTTCTCCTCGTGGTCTAAATCCAAGTGCCAGTCCCAACTAGAATAGATCCGCAGGATCTAATGGGATTTTCATAATGGAAGCCATTCATCCAATGGTTCTCTGCTAGGTGAGACTGGCAATTGGTTTGAGGTCCATCCTTCCCCCGCCGATGAATATGTTTCCACATAAATCCATGGCTCCATGAGAGAATGTTTCTGCCAGGTATCTTCCAAGTAAAGCATGATAGGGCTATTCCTATAGCACCCTGGCATCTATGGGTGGAACAGAAGACAGAATGCTGAGCTACATGGAAGCTACATGGACCATTGGGCAGACGCAGGATGGTAATTTAAGGAGACAGGGGATTGTAAAAGAGCCTCAGACATCAAGCACAGATGCTGAGGTTTTAAAACACCGCTTGAGTGAAAAATCAGGTACTATAAAATAAATGAATGCCCCTTGCAGATTAGCAAAGACCCTTTGCCCCTGCCCCAGAGGAGAAGAAAGCCAGTGACCCAGACAGGGAGAGACATGAAGAGCGCAGCAAACAAGTCATGCAACAGAGAGGGTGATGGAAATGCATTCAAAACCCCATGAAAGCTTCTGTACTTACTTCAAGGACTTGCTGCTCCACAGCCAAGTACGAAGGGGAAAGGGAGGAGGGTGGAAAACGGGAAAAGTCAGGGTTGACGAAGAGGAAAAAACAAGAAATTGACAAACTTCAAGGGAAAAAAAATCTAAAATGGAAATATTTCTCAGGCTCCAGCCCCTTTAGAATAGCAACTCTTTCTCACCAGAACTTTTAAAAATTCAATTGTAGACTCTTAAGTGCCACTTTGTCAGCCATTACTATTCAGGCTTGGATATAAATGCATAAAATATGAAGCTGACCTTTAAGGAAATTTGCCATAAAAATGCCTGGAGATTTATTTATTTTTAACCTTTGGCCATACATTGTTAAGTGTTTCAAATTGTCGTCCTTGTATTCTAATCAACATATATTTTTGTGCATTTTCTTCTTGCTTTTCCTTTCTATAAATGGCCACAGTACTATAATTTGAATTAAATTACACATCTAGCGATGTAATACGGGTCTATCTAATCCAGTATTTTTATTTTATTTTATTATTTTATTTTTTTGTTTCTGACTAGCTGCAGAGATGTATTCTAGATTTGCTATCAGGAATTATTACGAGAAGCCTTTCCTAAACTCGTGCCCTCCAGATGTGTTGGACTTTGTTGCTGTTGTTATATACCAGTTTCCCAAACTTTGATCCTCCAGATGTTTTGGACTTCAGCTCCCAGAATTCCTGGTTGTTGGCCCAACTGGCTAAGGCTTCTGGGAGTTTAAGTCCAAAATGCCTGGAGGACCAAATTTTGGGAAACACTGTTATATACCATCAAGTTGGGTTTGACTTATGGTTATCCGGTGAATAAGAGACCTTCAACAGCCCCGGTCATATACTGCCTTGCTTAGGTCTTGTAAACACAGGGCTGTGGCTACAACTCTCAACATCTGGCTATAGGATTCTGAGAGTTGTAGTCCAACATTTTGGGAACGCAAGCGATTTGAGGGACTGAATGTGTGAACATGTCTATGCAGAACACATGCTCTAGTGCAAAGTTATGCTCAAGAATTGAGACAGACACACCATTGGCTTTGTTCATCCACACATTAAATCCGAAAGGATGCAATAATTGCTTGCTTTTTCTTCAGGAACCAGATTCATGAGAATCACCTCTCTAAAAGTTAAATAATAGCAACAATACTTATTATTTTACTATTTCATTCATTTATATCCCGCCTTTCTTCCAATAACGGGACTCAAGGCAGCTAGCAACATTTTAAAACAACACAGTTAAAAGACTGTACACAATTTTTGATCAGGTTATACATTATGAATTAAAGTTAATCAAAAACAATTAATGTATAAAGTTAAAACATTAAAAAAAATCATTAAAAGATTAAACATAAATCTGCACAGTACATCATCAAAAGTCCACCCCACTCAATTTCTTAAAGCTTAGAGGCACAAAAATGTTTTCAGTGGCTGATATACCACTGTAACCTCATAATGCCACAATATGAATGCTGTATTATGGTATTAAGAGTGCTGTAACACAAGTATGCCATCATGCAAATTTTTAAATATGATTTTTTTTTTTAAATCTCTTTTGGCAGTGACCAGGAAGGAGAGAGGTTTTATTTATTTTAATAACACAATGTCATTATGTCATTATAGAGCTTTCTATTTCATCCTTTCAAGAGAATTCAAGTGGGAAGGCATTTAGTCAAGAAGGAAAATTTGATCCAGAAGAAAAATGGGAGTCATAAATGGCAACGCTCCTGCAAAGGCTATAATGAATATGCAGAGAGCTTCAACAGCTCTGCCCACAGAAGATAAAGGAATGCATATACAGATCAAGTGCAATACTCCCTGTAGCATGGAAACACTGGAACGTCATTTGATATTCCCCCTGTAGTTTACAATGGAAGGGCAATGGTTGGGCAGCCACAAACATCTATACAAGTATACAGCCGGCCAGCCATATTCATGGATTCCTTATCCACAGAGTCAACCATTCTAGCTTGAAAAAAGCATGCCTTGATTTTGCCATTTTATGTATGGAACACCATTGTTCCTACACTGTTGTATCCAGGGACTACCACTGGTCTACAATTCCCAGAAGACCTGACCACCATGGCCAATGGAAAGGAATTGTGGGAACTGTAGTCCAAAATGTCTGGAAGGCCCAAAGTCTGCCCGTCCAAGTGTATAAATGCCTACATGAAAAAGAGCCCAATGGACTCCCTATGAGCCACTTTTTAGATGATGCCTCTCTGAGCGCCTCGTGTTCCCACCTGGAGCAATTTGTTCTGTAGAGTCAGCTCGGAACATTTTGTTGCCTCGAGAAGGAATGGGAGGAATGGGGATGGCACTCTATCCTTGAAATATCAGAACATGCAAAACGGCATTATCAGGTTAACACTGTATTATGAATGGTGCGAACTGTGCACATTGTAACAGATGTAGTTCCCTGCATCGCTTATTCTGAATTTTTTAAAAAGGAAGATTTTGCAAGTGTTCTTTAACAAGAGAGAAAGGGAAGGAAGACAGGGACACAAACAGACATGTGGATTAGCCGGAAAAAACGGGAGCTTCGGGTTGGTTGGCAGGATTTGAGGCTCAACCGGGGTAAAGAGAGCTGGGTGAAGTACAGAAGCTTCCCTTCCCTCGTAAATGCTCCCCCGCCGTAGTTGCTTTGCTTACCCGTTTTCCAGTTGTGTAGCATATAATTACACCAGTGAATGATGGAGTTACATTGGAGTCTACCATTGTGTAAAAATGTGGCAGGTAATTTCAGGGCCATGAGACGCCGTCTGCACTAAGGACTGCCCTGAGTGGTCCTAAAAGTACAGCTACTTGCACAGCAGTAAAGCCAGCGTAACATCGCTTGCACAACTTCCTAAAAAGGACAACTTTTATTTGTTTATTTCCATTCCACCTTTTCCCCCAAATGGGATTCGCATCACTCGCTCAAGGGTATTGATGCCAGGGGTAAGGACCCAACAGGATTCTGGCCTTATTCTCTCTGTGTGTATGAATTTAAGATTATGATCTTAGCCAGGAGGTTTAAAAACTGGAAATAAAGTGACTATCCTAAAAATTATGTCAAAGGGGAGCCCCAGTCGCTGTGGCCAAAAGCCAAAAATCTTGGGAGATGAAGTCTAAAAACCTGAAGAATCAAAGTTTGGGAACCAAAGTGGACTAGAGAATACTAAGAACCTCACCAATCTACTGATCCCTGCCATACTCCTATCATCGCTGCTCTAACTGTGCAATGCAGATATAGTCTAAATGTATCATCGGCCCTCCATTGCAATAGCAGCCTTCTCATTTCTTGATCTTTTCCAAATCCTAAGGACAGCGGACTCACCTCTGCCTGGAGACTCTCAAGTCGTACTATATGCTGGCTGGTCGATGACTTCTTCTCCCTGAAGTCCTCTTGGAGGACATGAACCTGCATAGAGAGCTGTTTTTCCACCTCCGAGGCCTGCAAAAGAGGAAAGCGCCACAAATGTAATGGGCTGAATGCAAGAAAAAGAGACAAGACAAGAGCTGCAGGGAGGCTATTTCGATCTCAAGGAGGGCTTCTAGATTTCTAGGAGGTGCATTCAATTAGGCCTCTGCTTCTCCTCTGGAAATTGAAAATAATAATTCCCTTCTTCAAGGCGCAGGCAATAGTTCTTTCTAGGTATTTTATATTTTTATTTTTATTTATATCCCGCCCTTCTCCCAAGGCTGGGACTCAGGGCAGCTCACAACATTAAAAAACACCATACAGTTAAAAACACACACACACACACACAAATAGTATATTAAAATAGAATTAAATTGCTGTAATAACAAAAACAAATTCAATGCTAAAATCCAGTTGTAAAAGGTTAAAATGCTTAAAATACATTAAAAGAATAGAACAGCTCCCCATCACCTGCCTTAAACACTTTCTGTTTCTACATTTCTACATGTGTGTGTTATTTTCATTTATATCCAACTTTCATTGGACTCAAGATGACTTATAAAATTATTAAAACCAATTCAGGTTTTTTTTAAAAACCCAATAAAAACACCAGTATGTGTGTGCGCGCGCGTGCTATTAAAAAAAGTTTAATCTATATTGTTAAAAACATTTAGAATTCATTAAAAACCAATACATGTAATGTGAAACATCTCCAGAACAGCACCCCATCAAAAGCCCATATGGGTCCAAAACCGACTGCAGAAATAATCCAGTTTGAGATGGCTTTAAAAGCCCCGGCTCAGTACTAGGAAATTCTGTAAACTATAGTTTTGTGAGACGTTGAGTTGTCTCAGTCAGAGCGCTGCGGTGCCCCTAATAAAACTACAGTTCCCAGGATTCCCTACCACTGAGCCAAAGCGGTTTCAAACTGTATTATTTCTGCAGTCTCTTTTGGGACTGTATAGGCAGTTCCAAAAATCCGTCTGGAGCAGCTTTTGCTCGATCAGTTTCGAAGAGATTTAAGAAACTGGTCTTCCCGGCAGGCTCAGATCCGACGAGATGCAACACAAAAGGAAGAAAAACCATAAAGCCAGCAAATCCAGATGCCTTTCTTCAAGGCAGGTAACCGATAATACTGAAGAGCCAAAAAGCACTATCGATGACAACTTAGAGCCTCCCTCCAGTGAGGAAAATGGAGGGGCAACCATCATTTTTGGCTCTTCCTTGCCTTCCCAAATATCAAGAGGCCACTCACGCTGGTCTTGATAAATGTAGGACTCTAGTGCATCATAGTCTGGTGTTGTCACTTTAATGGCTTGGGCTGTTTTTTGCCCTAGGAAAACTCGGCCAACTTCCAGAGAAAGGTACCCACGTTGTTGTTGTTGTTGTGGCAGCGCTGGGAGAGGCCTACCTGACAAAGCAAAGCGCTCCCAACTGCTTGTGTTGCTTTCTAGCTTCCAATGGTGTTATATTGGAAAAATAGGATACGGATAGGTTTGCCAGTCAGGAAGCAGAGTCCGTGAGAGAGAGGATTCTGTATCGAACCACATTTACTCCATTTGGCTGCTCCTTCCCTCCTCGGCCTACTACGATCTGGTCGGGCCTTACTTTCAGGCCTTGGATAGCCAGCCCCATTGAAAACTGGCAAGGGCTCCTCTGTGTGTTGCTTTTCACACAACCGAGTAACAACCCACACCTGCTGACATTTGCTCTTTTGTGCAACCCTTCAAGGGACAGGAGCCCCCTCTGGTTTTCACTCCAGAAACCCTAATAATAATAATAATAATAATAATAATAATCAGACTTTCTCTTCAGTTTCTCTTTGAATTTTCCTGAGGTAATTTATAGTAACAGTTGGAAAACAAGACAATTTGACAGGTTTTTTAAAAACAGAA
Source organism: Urosaurus nigricauda (assembly GCA_034509955.1). NCBI lineage: Eukaryota > Metazoa > Chordata > Lepidosauria > Squamata > Phrynosomatidae > Urosaurus > Urosaurus nigricauda. The sequence goes on from JAOEGL010000014.1 coordinate 12,486,759, forward strand.
AGTTTCTCAGGCAGGTGCCAGGGGCTGCTATTTTGTATTAATGTCTTTAAAGTATTTTCATGTTTTAAATTGGATTTTGGTATTGAATTTGTTTCAGTGAATGTAGCAATTTAATTCTAGTTTAATATACTATATATATATTTTTTGGTATGTTTTTAACTGTGTGGTGTTTTTTGAACGTTGTAAGCCACCCTGAGTCCCAGCCTTGCGAGAAGGACTGGATATTAATAATAATAATAATAATAATAAGTAGTAGTAGTAGTATTCCTGAAGCTGGAACTCAGTGGCAGGAAAATAACGCAGCTGGAGCAAAACAGAAATATTCAACTGTAAACCGAACTATCCAAATAACCATTTATAAACCGCTTTTTGAGACCCTTTTTGGCTGAAAGGCACGGCATGTATTCTTTCAAGAAATAAATAGTATTTTCCTTGCGAGGGGAATGAATGAGGGCTTGCCCACGATCCTTTTGCAAAACAATGGATTGACTGGTAACAGCCTTGGGGTTTTTTTTCTGTGTAATGAGGGAAAAATTTAAATTCCTGAGGTAAAATTTCCTCATTATTTTGTCCTCCTGACTTGTTGGGGCCGAACGTACAATGAGAGGAATATTATATATTCTTCTTCCCCCCCTCCTTTTTTTATATAAAGATGAATCCCATCCACCACTGTAAGCAACTCAAAGGTAATAAAAAAAGGGGGAAAGGAACTAGAAAGTGGGCGGTGGGGGTTTGATAAGTGAATGAGTTACTTTTGAAAAGGGACACAGTGCAAATTCCTCCACGTTCCGACTGAATTCCTAGTGGCCCTGGGCCCTACTTTCCAATCCTCTATTTGAAGGTTATCTAATATCGGAAGGACTGGCTGTTCAGGCCAAATGTGATTTGAAGGGTTCGTTCGCTAATGTAATATCCTGCCTTCCCCTCAGCGTTACGACCTGAATGAAAACAGAATGCCGCCAAAATGATGGAGCGGGAAGAGAAAGGATCCTACAAAGAGAAAAGCCCCAAAGTTATCCATTCGCTGGGACAGCAGAATGAGCAGGTAGGCAAATAATAATAATGATGATGTTTTATTTATATGCCGCCTTTCCCATAGGATCAAGAACTCCCCAAGAAGGTGAGATGGACTGTATTTCTATTTAAATTATCATAGTTTCTAAACTTGCCTCTGGACATGCAAATCAATACAGTATAGGCAAATTTTAGGCAAATGTGTATTTTCCTTTTTTCTTTTCCTTTTTTCTTTTATACCTTTCCTTTTCATACTCTCCAACTGTCCCAATTTGGCAGGGATAGTCCCAATGAACCCTCTGTCCTCCCACTTTTTCAGCTGCTTTTAAAAGGTCCCCATTTTTCCCTCCTCCTATTTTTCCCCCCTTGGTCCACAAACGCTGCAAGAGGGAGAGGAGAGGCGAGGAGGGTGCCAAAATCATGCCCTTCCCAGTAGACTCGGGCAAAAGCAAACTACTGCAGCCTCCTTTAATGTGTGTGTTCTTCCTCATCAATATATTTTGCCATCTTGACCACACTCTGATGTCTCTTGGTTACCTGAGTCCCAGGTGACACGATCAACCCTGCTAGTAAAAAGCATCCTGATGCTTTGATCCTTGAAGCTACATCGCTAGACAAACTGATGGAGTGTGTTCATTTGGTGCAAGTGATTCTACCTCAACATTAGGAGGAACTTCCTGACAGTAAGGGCTGTTTGAAAGGGAACACACTTCCTCGGAGTGTGGTGCAGTCTCCTTCCTTAGAGGTCTTTAAACAGAGGCTGGATGGTCATCTGTCAGGGATGCTTTGATTTGGAGGTCCTGCATGGCAGGGGGTTGGACTAGATGGCCCTTGTGGTCTCTTCCAACTCTATGATTCTATGATTCTATAAGCCAGAAGCAGAGCATTCAAGACCCACTGCGATCAATAAGAAGGGAAGACATGGGCAGAATTGTCTTGCTAGGCGATATTTGGGAACTTCCAGATTGGAAAAGGTCGATGTACTTGCTCAGTCCTGCTGCCAGATGTGAAAGTGCCAACATACCAGATACCCCACTAGCATAAAGAGACACCGGCAGTGCATGACAGTCAGGGATCCGTGCCAGTGATGGTGCCCACCTGGCACCCATACATATAGGGTCTGTCTAGCTTTCTCTGCACTGACATTGTGATACACACTCAGCACATCGACACCTGAACAACCAATAAACACATGGGGGAAAATGTCTTTTCCCTGTGTTTCCCCACCCAGGAGATACCCTCGAAAAAGGAAGTCCTAGGAATTAGATTTCAGGGGCAGTCCCTTTACTCCAGTCTTGTTTCTTTGTGGGAAACAAAACCTAGGCCAGATACCAGTTCCAGTTATTTGCAAAATGCTCTAGGATATTCCCATAGGAAATCATTATGGTTTTGCTTTGCAACGGGTAAAAATAGATCTCAGTTACAGTGCCAAAGGCGTCATCTGCCAGTGACTGAAAACAAGATACAGTAAACCGAGAAGGCTTGAGCTACACTGAAAAGATAGGCTTAGAGGTGTGTGATGCTACACCATTGAAGGAATGATCAAAAGCCTCATTAAAGCAACCACCATAAGTTTTCATGCTATACTCTTTCCCCACCAGATGTGTGGGACTACAACACCAGATCAGGGACAGTTGCTGTTGACGGCTTAACATAAAAGGGATGCAAGTCAGGCGATGTCCCTTTTTTGCAGGAAAGAACACTGCCTGAAATATTGAAGAGGCGTTGCTGCCAGTCAGAGCTGACAGTACCAGGTTAGAGGAACCAATGGCCCCATACTATATGAGGCGACTTGACTCTACCCTGGCCCAAGGTACATTGCAGCCCTCAGCAATGGACAAGCTGGCATTGTCCTGCCTCATTCTTCCTATTCAGTGGTGAGAAACCAAACAGTCTGTCAGTCCTGCTTCTACACTGGCATCAGGACAGAAATTCACCCAAGAACAGTGGGCTAGCTTAGGAAATGCAGGAGAGGCCACCTGGCACAGGCAACTCTGTCCTCCGCTACCTCACTACCATGCCCCATCGGCCAGTGTCTGTTGCCTGGGATGGCCCTCTCATTCTGTCTAATGGTAGTGCTACCTCTGGGTCATTCAGATACTCTGTAGCCAGGGTACTAAGGGATTCCCAGTCCTATTCTTTGGTAGACTGACACAGTTGCTTCAACCAGAGCTGGATTATCAGTGGCTCCATGTTTTACATAACGTCTCTTCAGATATTTATTTATTTAAAGGATTTCTATCCCATCTTGGGACAAGAGCCATGGTTCCTGGGATGGGTCCCAGTTAAGACCCTGAACTGCTGCATTCTGGAACCAGCTGCAGTCTTTAACCAGTCTCCAAAAGTAGCTCCACATAGAACCCCTTCTAGTAATGCAATTTTAAGATTAGCAGTCCAGTCACCAAAGGCTTACAGGATGGTGACGGTAAGGCATAGTGCCCAGAGCTGATCATTAATTCCTCTCTTGTCCACCCATGCCACTGTGAACTCTTCTATTCACTCTTTCTCCGTTTGTTCACCACGAGCTGTGGCACTCGCACACTCTAGCAGAGATCTCCGTATATTTTAAGCAGACTCCCCTGGCACTTGCAAGAAGTGTCTTTGCCCCTATCGGAAGAGTAGTTTTGCCATTTCCTACGGGAATAATTCTCCTCTTAAAAAATGAAAAGAGAATAGTGAGGGCAAAAATTTATGGGGACTGCAAAATGGAACAAGAAGCTCACGTGGGAGTGCGGAGGGAAGGAGGGAAACTACAGCGTAGGATTGACATCTCCCTCGGCCTTAAATGTCCATCAGAAATTGATGGTTATTGCGTCAACAACATAATGGCTTAAAGAGTTTTACAGGGCCTTCTTAGTGACTGCTCAGGCTGTGCTATTCTGTTTCAAGGGAGGCTATGCTGAACCCCTCTCATAATTCATTTAATTCTCTTTTAGCCCTTCAACTTTTTGACTGCTTATTTTTTTTAACTGGACCCATTTTTACCTGTGTTTACACGCATTTCTTGTAATCGTTTTCTGAGCTGCCTTGAATCCAGGTCTTGGGAGAAAGGCAGAATAGAAGTCAAATGAATGAGTGAGAGAATATCATTGATCCATTTGACGGCAATGACAAATGGAGCAGTATGATTTGAACTTGCCCTGAGTAAATCGGCATTGGAAAGACCAAACAGGATAAAATGAAGTGGGATATAGGAAGCTGTGGCTCATGTCATTTTGGCGCAACACATAGCCGTAACTGGGAGTCATGCCCATGTATGCAATTTTTTGGACCTTGCAGAAAGAGATATGCAGTACCTTCTTTTGCAAGGTAGAGGTGCCTCGAAATGGAGAGGGGAAACAGAGCTTCACTGCACAGCCCCCGCCTGTTGCTACACACTGCAGGAAGCAGCTGAGAAAATGGTGCATTGATAAGTACACCCAGAGACTTATATTCCGCCAGCGCAGTGTAGGAGCTCAACCGCTGTTTGTGGATCAAGATTCCCTTTGGCAGTGATTAATCGAGGCTGACAGATCAACCTGTCTCAAAGAGACATTTAATCCATCTACAGCTATGATTCAGCCTAGACAAATTAAACTCCAATCTACTGAGGATGCTTCTTGCATCCTGTTTAGAGCGCAGGCGCTTCCCTTCCCGATGAATCTCTTTGGCCTCTGGTGGGAGGAGGATGCGGAAGGAGATGGATCGGTGGTATAGAACCACAGTGCTATCACTGTGTCCCGTGAAAGGGTCCCAAGCTTCTCCTTGCTAAGAGGGCACCAGGAGGAATCTTAGCTGCAGCACTCCTCCTTTTGCTCCTAACTGCTATGCAGATAGTGCTCCCCCTGCCGGCAATAGATGCCTAGTGGACAGAGTGAGGACTGGGTGGGTCAAGGGTTGTGCATGCTTAGAGCCAGGGACTCTGAAAAGAGAGCTTCTGGCCACTGGAAAGTGGCTTATGCCCATGTGATCTCCGTAGCTTTGTTCACTGTATTGCAGGCAGGTGGAGAGGGGGAGAGAGAGAGAGTGCCCTGCGGCATCATGAGATGAGTGACCATCTGTTACTTCCTTGCATGGAGCAGTAGTGAAAAAAATTGCAAGCAGGCATGTAGGCCTGCGCATACCCAGAGTTAATAGGATTACGGTCCTCATACAGGCCTGCTCCTAAGCCACCTACCATCTGTTCTGTGACACCTTTAAGCAGGATCTTGGTCTCCATTTCTATGCAGTTTGGATACAGATGTATATCTCTTTGAGGAAACTTGGGCGGGTGGGTGGGTGCTAGACTTATTTATAATATCACTATATCTGCCTCTCCATCGAACAACCAGGAGGGTAGCTGGTATGACATTCCTATTACAGATATCAACACTATACTGGGATTTAGCAGGGGTCCACTGGTTTGGGGTTTGCTTAAGACACCAGCCGAGCTCAGCAAAGTGCTTTCTTTGGACTATAGTACCCAAGGTTCCCAGACAGTATGGCCATACCGAGAGCTTTAGTTCAAAAATGGAACTTGTCCATGCTGTGGTAGTGAGGCATCTCTGCTCTTGAGGCCTTTGGCAAATGCAGGAGACAACGTGGAGGTTTTTAAGCAGAGGCTGGATGGCTGTCTGTCATCGGGAGTGCTTTGATTGTGAGTTCCTGCATGGCAGGGGGTTGGACTGGATGGCATTTGGGGTCTCTTCCAACTCCATGATTCTAGGTAGACTAAGGGGTCTCATCTGATTTTGTACTGCACTTTGGAGCAGGTGAAAGTAATGTGGGTCTTTTTCACGCCATCATGGAGAGAGAGATGGACACTGTCCAAGCTCTCTAGCAGAGACCAAGCTCTACTTTTTTGGAGCGTGAGGAACAACCTCAAGCAACAGATGCTGAAGGGCAGCAATGCCAGCTCCCCAACTATTCTTCCTGATTCCCCTATTTCCTTCTTTTACCGGTGTTTGTGTGTGTGTGTGCATGCCACACAGCCTGATTTACATCTTGTCCTTTTTCTGCAACCTTCACTGAGTAATAAGAATGGTCTCCCCATCTCACCAGTGTTCAAGTATGCTAGAAAATCCTTTCTAGCCAGTCCACCTGTTCTCCTTGTCCACGAGCTCCCCCTGTCCCCATTTTATTTCATTTTATATTCATTGATGGGACTGGCATCCACGCAACAAGTCTTCCTGCTTTAAAAAAGCTATAAAGACGCATCTCTTCCGGCAAGCCTTCCTTGACACTCCTTAACTTCCCGGCTCCGAAACTGGGTTATGATCTCCCGCTAGTTCCCAATACTTTGACCCCTGCTGCTATTGTCAAGGAATAGTTGCTTCATGAGGAATTATTATGTTTTTAATTGCTGTTTGGTTTTAATTTTTTGCTAGTTTAATTTAATTTTAAGGGGTGGGAGGTTAGGTAGTGGGCTATTGGAATTGTTTTAACTTGAGTCTTTTTAACTTGTTGTACCCCACTCCAATTGCCTGGACAGAGGAGCGGGCTATAAATAAAATTATTATTATTATTACTACTACTAACCTGTAGTATTTGGTGATGTTTGTGCAGGGAGCAGCCTTAGGCAGTGGTCCTTTGTGTGAGAAGAGATTTAGAGGTAACACATACACATATGGTCACCATTTTCATCTTTGAAACCTCGGAGGGCCTGCAACTACTTTGGTTTGGAGAAAGCAGGAAAAGGGTAGGGTCTGGACAACTAATGTGCTAGAAAGAATGTGGCAGAGCAAGGAATAACATCACCCATTTGTGATTTTTTTTTTAAAGTTACTTTCATAGTTCTGGGGATTGTTCATGGTTCAAGTTCCAGTTTACGCTGTGCCTTAGGCTATCTTGCGCCCTGTTACAGGTTTCACACATGATGCATTGCACAGGAAGAGAAAGTGTTTTTTTTTTTTTTTTAACCGTAGGTAAAGTCTTTGAGCATTCAGGATTTTTAAAGATAACTACACAGTGTGGTGTAGTGGTCTAAGCACTGAACTTTAACTCTGGAGACCAGGATTCTCATCCCTGCTCAGTCATGGAAACTCACTCGGTGACCTTGGGCAAGTCACACTCTCTCAGCCTTAGAGGAAGGCTACCTTTGAAAAACCTCTGAACATATCTTGCCAAGAAAACCCAGTGATAGGGGGGCCATAAGTCAGAAATGACTTGAAGACACATAACAAAAAAACTGTAACTGTTGTTAGTTTTGAGAAAAGGAAAAAGAGTTGAGCCACAACAGTAACTACCTCCTTTGGGAGACCTTGGAACAATAATTGTTTCTCTACTCCCAGGCATAAATGGCTAATTTTAAAGTACCCATCTTGGGCCTATACCTCTACCTTGTTCTTGCAGGAAGCTGTTGTTTTACATTATATTCTGATTGTTCATTTTAAATATTTTATCTGTAAGACAGGGGGCTTTTTTAGGAAAAGGTGTCAAAAATGGAATGAATACATAGCAGTAAGAAGTATTCATAGCAACAGAAATGAATAACTTTTCAACACTTATGTGTTCCTCAGTGAAGGAAGCCATGGTCCCGAGTCTGCAAGATTTGAGCAGGGCTGTCTTGGGTCTTGTTGTAATAGGAATGTAGCCCATGGCAAAACAACTTTGTCTTCTCAAACTGATAACCTCCACATACTTTGGACTACGATTCCTATTATCTCCAACTGTCATGCTGGATGAGGAGGATGGCAGTCAATGCCCAACAGATCTGGAAGGCATTCAGTTGGGAAAAGCTGGGGTAGCCAACGTAGAAGTCACGACTGCATTACAACACACAGCAGCAACAGCATTTAGCTTGTCTCATACAAAAGCACCCAATGCCACAGCAGACTCAAGAGTCGTGATGCTGGGACCCTCCACACCAGGGTCCAAAGAACCTCCCTAGGCACTACCCCAGCTTTGGCATCAGGGGCACAGGTTGGGCAACCGTGTTCCACTTGCTTGCAAAACAAAAGCATACCAGTCCAACAGATTCCACACCAGGCACAGGGAAGCCTCGCTGCTCTCTAATAACCTTCTACAGTGTATTAAAGCTATTTTTAAACAGGATTACTTCTAATGTAAGCTGTTCACTGAACAGCCCTTTATACTGTAAGGGCTTCTTGAAATTGTGGAGAACCTGGAAGATAATGGAATAGTACAATCAACCCAAATCACCAGGTATGCCTGAATTTGAAAGGCTCTTTGAATAGCCCGGAACGTTTCATCTTTGCCCAAAGCTTTGGCTTAATTTTATTTAAGTTTGAAAGGCCACATGATGATTCGCAGTCGTCCATCGCTTGTTTATAAGATATGATCTGCCCCTCAAATGAGGTATGTACTAAGAACATTGGTACAAAGCCACAAACCAAAGTTTATCGTGACAAATCAAGAAAAGCTCCAGCCTCACACACTCCCTTCTTTCCTCTCCTTCTCCATCGCAGCCACTGCTAGGTTAAGGTTAACAGAGGCTTGGAAGCTTTTACTTCCATTTTCTGTTATCTACATCCTCCCATGTTGCTGAAGTGCAAACATAATAAACGGTGGGTCATTTTAAGGCTAGTTTGTTTATAACAAGCCAACCTTCAACCAGAGGTTATGAAGGCGGCATGTTTTGACAAGCATTAGTTGAGATTAACCACAGTTTGCAGAGCATACATGACACAGCTGTGGTTATTAAAAAACTAGAGGCAAATGTTTATGATCTCTTTCTTGCTGTCGTGTCAGAGGAAAGGATAGGGACTGCATGTAAATCAAATCTTCCATAGGTTTGTCCATATGCAGCCATTGTAGTAGCTCCATGACTTCAGTACACTCAGGAAAGCACCAAGCCGTGGCAGCCAGTGGCTTCCATGTCACTGGGACAGTAAATCCACTCCAGATTTTGGATCACACACTAAAGTTGATATCCAAAGCCCTGAACCAGTTTTGAAGAGAGAATTCAGCACCTTGGACAGCCCCGGTTAAAGCCTGGTGTGGATTCACAGCCCCACCGACAGAGGAGCCCTTGTCTGCCACTATTACCAGGTTGAAAAAAGGGGACTCATGTTTTGCGATATGCCTCATTGGGTTGTATATCATTTTGTGTTTCAAAACAAAGGTATAGGGGTATTGTTTTCAAAGGACAATGCTCTCTGACTTCCCTACTCCCCTGCAGCAATTCCCTTTTTTAAAAGAACATTAAGGTCATTAAAAAACATGAAGGTAACCCCCAAATGACCACTTCGGACGTCACTGCCGCGTCTCCTGTGTTATCCGCAGCTTCACTGTATTGGGATTGCGGGGAGAAAACAACAACAAGCCAGGAACTACCATCGTGTTACTATAGCAACACCAGAGGACTGGGAGCTTGTGATGTACTGTCGCCTAGCAACTAGCAATGGAGCTCCTGAAGCTGCGGTGGAAATTGCAAATCGGCGGCAGCGTCGGATGAGATTGATCGTCCTGAGGCAGAGGAGTGCACCACCCAGATTGTTCTGGTACAGGAATAATGAGGGGAACCACGCACGTCATCCCTCACCTCTGGGGATGGGAGAGAAGCAGGGAAATGAAGGAACAGGGAGGACACAACTCATAGCAACAAGCACTAACCTCAGGCCAACGGAGGCGGCCGCCTTAGGCAGCACATTTTCAGGATCCCAAAGGAGCAAATGTGAAGTTGCTCCCCCGCTAGACAGGTGCTTGTGAGATTTTCTGCCTTGGAAGCTGAAATAACACGAGTGCCCTAAGCTACTCTGACATCTCTTACAGCAGGAAACCACTTCATGCTCTAGGGAAAATGGTCCTTGCTCGCCTTGACCAAACTCTCTGCTCCAAGCAGAGGGATGTTTCCAGGCCAGCCTTTCTAGAATGTGCTAACATCAGAGTGTTGTGCTAAATGACACTGTCATTTTCCATGCAGTGACTCACTGTTTTCAGAGGCTACACGGCTCAGTGATGAGAGCACAGATACTGCATCTGGGAGGCCCAACAATAAATCTCTGGGACTGCTAGCAATCCCGAATGGCCAGGCAACCTGTGGGCCTCGAGCTGCTTTGACTGCACCTCTCATCAGTATCTGCCAATATAGCTGACGGAGAAGGATGATGGGAGCCAGTGTCCAACCGTGTGGATATCTGCATCTTGCCAATTCCTGAGTTTAAAACGTAAAAATATTTGGCATTTATGCTCGTAGCGTGCAAAGGGCTAATGCTATGTTTCTGGCTATAACACAAGAGTGACTACTCTGTATAAAGCAGAGTGACCTTACTTCAGGAAATTCATCCAAGCAAGGAGAGAGCCCTTAGACGTCATTGCGAAGCCTCTAAAGCTGACTTCTATGCATTCTGCTCAACAGCCACTTTCGAGAGAAAGCAGCAGGGAGAGAATGAAGTGGAGGCTAAGTGTAGCAGTCTACACCTTGAACTAAACAGAAGCAAGCAAGTCTTCACTAGAGTAGACTTTTGAATCAATTGTTGACACATAAATTAACACAGAGGCAAATCCCATTGGTATAATTTCTGGGTGAGTAAAGCGAGACCTGTGTGCAGCTCCTGGAGAGACTTTTGCAGCCCCTCAAAACCCTATTAAAAGAAAATGCAGAAAGCTGGCATGGTTTGGGGACAATTTTGACCCCAAACTGTGCAGAGAGCCCCCCAAATGTGCAAAAAGCGCCCCTAACTCCACAGAGAAAGTCCCCCCCCGGCTCCTGTTTTTGTTGGGGTCCTTCTCAAAATGGCGACGGGAAGTGACGAGATGGCACCGCCAGTCACCATTTTGGGAAGGACTCTGATGAAAAACAGAGGTCTCAGGGAGCACTGGCAGGGGGCAGAGGGAGAAATTCACCTCTTGCCCCTGAGCAATTGCCCACCTTTGGTTTAATGGATCTCCTCTTGTTGGGATTAAAGACAGGATTCAGGTCCAGATTTCTCCCGTCCCATCATGAGGGCCTGATAGAGATCAACGCAAGGTACATTTCTGTTCCTAGCCACAGAGCACATCTTATGCAGCACAAATTCTGCCCACAACAGAGGCTGAGCCAAAGAAGCCGCTTCAGATAAAAGAGCACAGCTTTCAAAGGAAAAACCTTAAGATCTCTGGAGAGCTTGCCTTCTCTCACTCCCTCAGCCACTCACCCTGCTGAGCTGATCCAAGAGTCTTTGGTTCTGTTCAGATAGTTCCTGGACCGCCCGGGTTTTCTCCCGATCAGCTTCTCGAAGATGAACCTGCTGCTTCTCCAGTTCGCCCTGGAGTTGCTTCACATCACTCTCTAGTTCCGATACCCTTCCTTCCCATTCCCCTTCTTTGTTCTCAAACCGCCGCCGTAGTTCATGCTTCTCTTGTTCCAGGTGCTGTGTAGCAGGGGGGGGGGGGGGGGGAGAGAAAAAAAAGACCAATAGATATCAACTTGTCATTGTTCACATCTTTCATACTCTTTGCACCATTTTTACACTGTAGGCTATAGATTCCAGCAACACAGGCAAACACGCACACGAATCCTTATAGCTTGCAAATGGGCCTGGGTGCAGTCAAAACGTAACACGTGGAAAGCAGTCGAAATTCCCTTTGAAAATATGGTTTTGCCTCAACTCCTTTCCACCCCGGGAAACCTTCCCCTAACCCTTGTCTTCTTGCTATTAAGACTCCAAAACCAGTCCAACAAGACCTCAGACATCTGTGTGGGCGATCTTTATCGTGTCAAGTGGGTGACTTTTCCCTTCAGTACCAGATTGCTTTGGCCATATTCAGAACAGCCAGGCAGCATATGTTTATTAGTAACCTTTCTACCCCACCTTTCCAGAGCGCCGCAAGGTTATTAGCATTTATTTATTAGTAACATTTCTATCCTACCTTTCCAGAGTTTTGAAGGATGACTTTTGAAAAGGATTTAGTTACTGCTATACAGGAATCATAAGGATTTGGTTACTGTTATAAGGGGAATCCTGGATGACTAATGTTCCAGGAGCTTTGTCCTTCCCAGACCAGCCTCTCTAGGGTTTTCAGATCAGGGCCTGGACCCTCTTCTCCAGGAATCTCAGGGCGGGAGCACTGCCTTGAAAAGTGTGAGTTTTATATGTGTTATTAGGGTGGTTAACAAAGAGAACGTAAATTAGCAAAACAATTCAACTTCTGCCTTCTTCGTCTACCCTAAATAAATGGGGCTTATACCCAAAGTGGCAGCTTACAATACTCTATTGTGAACATTCTTAAGTGGATAATAGTGTTATGGACTCTCCTGTAGGATGACACCATGCGGTGTTAAGATTTTAAGTCTCTGGATCCAAAAATTATCTCATGCATCCAAAGTACCCGAAAGGGATTTCACCTCCGTTCCAAACACAGCCAAATGAGAACGGCTGTGGTGTTCTGGGTTAAAATGGTTAGCCACTACACACTAGTTGCTCAAGCTTCTTGGTCAAGATTGCAGGCTTGTGATTCCTGAAGCATGTACACAAGACTGGGGTTGGTTTCCCCATATATTGAAGATGGCACCCCGTACATCTGCATTCAGTCATGTAAATAAGATTGCAGGGCTGGCAGGTGATGTCTTGTTTAATATAGTAGGTCCTTCCAGTCACTGTGCTGCCTTCTTAAGGTACATACAAGTAAAGGAGGGCTTTCATTTGAAGGGTTGCCAAGTCAAAGCCAACTGACAGCAAATTACAATAAAACATTAAAATGGAACTAATGAGCCAGTCGCTGAAGCACACAAATTAGTCCACACAAATCAATAGCATGCCTTCATTGTTTGCTATCTAGTCAGCTTCAAAAGACAACAACACAATAATGCTTAGTAAAGTGGGAGGCAGTAGGAAAAAAAGGAAGACCACACTAGACCTTGGGCAAACCATGCTCTCTCTCAGCCTCAGAGTAAGGCAAAAGCAACTACTCTCTGAACAAATCTTGCCAAGAGCGCCCAAGTAGAGGGTGGCCATAAATTGGAGTTGACCGGCAGGAACATAACAACAAAATTATATGGCTACAGTTGTCATTTTTTAGAAAATCACGTGATTTTTTTGGATTTTAAATCATGTTTGTATTCTAAGTGTTTCATTTTTTAAAAAGAACACATTAGTCATACAGTACTCCCTTACTAATGAGTTACTTTAATGCACCCCTTTGAAAAGGTAACAAGTCCAAAGTTCCTACGTTCAAAGATAATAGCCTCGATCCAATTTGCTAGTCCTAACTTGAGGAGACCCACTGAGTGAATTGCTGAATGTTAAGTCAACACTTATGTAAGTCCTATTGGTCTGCTGTAGGTAGGACTAGCAATTGAAGTTAGGTCACTGTTCCATGGTCTGGATGGAGACTATCATAGCCATCAGTTTTAGACACATATTCCTTCTTTTACTAATCTTCAAGCTGTGAGTGCTGTGGTGTATAAACCAAACACATATGCGTATATGTGCACACATGAAAAAGAGTGTTACCAGGAGACTTGAGAGAACTGTAAAGGTGGCGGCTGGAGCAGAACAGAGATCAGTGTACTCTCCAACTGTCCCGATTTGGCAAAGACAGTCCGGATTAATCCCTTGCCGTCACACCTTTTCAACTGCTTTTAAAACGTTCCAGATTCTTTCGCCTCCTCCCACTTTCCCCCTTTGTCCTCAGCTTATTTCGATGGCAGCAAACAGATTCCAGAGCGCAAAGGTTGTTTGCATTCTATTCACTTTGTCGGAGTGGGGAGAGGAAGTGTTTTAAAGCAGGGCTGGGAGGCTTTTGACCCACCAGATGTTTTGGACGTCTGTTCCCAGAAACCCCGACCAGTATGGCCAAGGATAAAAGATTATGGACGTTTTAGTGAAATATATCCGGAGGGCCAAAGATTACCCAGCTGTGCTTCAAAGCCTTGATGGGAATTTTTGTGTTTTGTTCTGTTTCGCAAACTGCTTTGCAAGTCCTCCTTCAGCCTCGGAAGTGGCATAAAATATATAGGTATAAAGCAATTTTTAAAACAGCACATTTTACAGACACTTTAAGTATGGTGACGTGAAGCAGAAATAGAAGTTGCCTTCTGCTTCTTTCAGGAGAAGAGCTATTCTAAATGTATAGCACGGATCGGAAAAGCAGGGCAGGGGAAAAAAAAACCCACCCACAATTTATGCAGTCAAGAGTGGAAGAATATTCTACAAAGGTTTTCTCAATGGCTTCCTTCTGTTTCATAAAGCATCATCACTGGAGGTCAGTGAAAGCACGTCTGGAGGATTTAGTGCAGTGAAGTCATTTTCCATCAGGAAAGAATTAAGGTCATTTTATATAGAAACGGGGGGGGGGGGGGGGAGAACAGAGCATCACACTAGGACTGACAGATGGAATTTCAGGAATAAAGGACATGTTGAGCTTTTATGAGGACAGATACAGGCTGCGGAGATGGGAAAACATCCTTCCCAAACACCACGTGCCCAAAGCGGTTTGCAAAAGGGATCGTTCCTTGGCCTGTGCGTACAGTGGTACAACCACTGCTTTGTTGGCAGAAATAACAGGTTCAGTCCTCGGCATCACTGAAGGAAAGGCTCATGTCAAAACTGTCGGAGACCCGCTGCCGTTCAGCAGAGAAAATGATAGAAGAAGTAACCAGACCACTTTATTCTCGGTGGACCTCATCTGCAGCAGTGCATCCAGTTTCAAATGCTGCACTTGAAAAAGGGTAGGTCCCTGGAAGGGATTTGAAAGAGGGTCACGAACCGTGACGGCAAGTGCCTTCAGCAGGGTAGTAATGCCCCTAGGTTTTTGTCTGAATTTTAAAGCAGCTTTGCCAAGGCACTGAAACTTGAGGTGCCTTCAAGTTGCCTGCGATTATGGTGACCCTATCCTGGCGTTTTCCTGGCCAGGTTTGTTCAGAGGAGGTTTGCTCTTGCCTGCCTGACTCACCCAAAGCCAACAAGTGTGGATCCACGGCTGAGTTGGGGGGCATTTCAAATCCTGGTCTCCTAGAGTCCTAGGCCAACACTCAGTCCACTACATCACACTGGTTCGGATAATGTTTCTTCAGAAGAGGTTTCCCAACACTTTCCTGGGAGGCTGACAGAGTGGGACTTGCCAAGGGTAGGCACCCAGTGGGTTTCTGGGGCTGGGCAGAGGGGGATTTGAACCCTGGCTTCCTGGAGTCACAATCCAACCCTGAAACCACCGGCCACACTGGCTCTGAAGATTTCTTCAGAGGAGGTTTGCCTTTGCCTGCCACTAAGGCTGAGTTGGTGTGACTCACAGATGGTCACCCAGCAGGTTTCTATGACTGAGATCCTGGTCTCCGGAAGTCCTAGTCCTAAACTCAAAGCAATTACTTTGAGCGAGCGGTGTACAGAAAATGGTGAAACACAAACAATTGTCAGGGGAGTGCCAAGTGCCAAGACTCTCTCACGGAGGAGAGGCCCAAAAGGCAAGCGCCTCGGTTGATTCATAGCAAAAAAACACACAACCCCAAACCTGTTCTAGTGGCTTTCATCTCCACCAGAAACAAGTCTTCTGTAAAGCTAATGGGTGACTGTCCTCCGCATGCTGCTGTGAGGATGGCAGCTAAACCCAGAAGGAAGCCAGGGAGGGGTGGCAGTTGACATATTGCCTAATGGGTAAAAAACGAATAAATAAATGCCCAGCTTTGATCCTGAGAGCCCTGGCTCCACTACACCACTGGTTAGGGCTATGGAGAACAAGGCCTTCTAAGAAAGGTTGGCAGTGCTTAGTAGACTTGGCTCGGAGAAGAGAATACTAAGGTTGAGGGAAGATACACGCTAACCCTTTTCCTATACCAGAGGGACGGGAATCATACAGCCCTCCAGATGTTGTTGGACTGCAACTCCCAGCGTTCCTCACCACTGGCTACACTGGCTAGGGGCATCTGGGACTTGAAGTCCAACAGTGTCTGGTATACCACAGGATTCACATCCCTGCAGTACCAGAAGGATCTTGTTGGTAAGCCAACTGAGTAGACCGATTGAATCGACTGTTGAATGGTGAATCAACACCTTCGTAAGGCCCACTGATGCACTAGGTCTACTCTGCTTGGAACTAGAAACCAAGCCAAAGAGAAGAACTAGAGAGGAGATAGCACTTGGTAAATTGCCTTTTTGGGAATACACCACAACCGACTGAGGGATTTGGGGCACTGCAGTAATGATAATAAAAAAGGAACATTTTCAAGCTTAGAGAATAGGTCATTCCTTCTCCCTCCCTGTTTTTCATTTGCTCTCTCTTTTTCTTTGTTTCTCTCCTTCCTTATCTTTTTTTTTTTCTTTCCTATTCTAGTAACTGCCAGGAGAGAAATGCTTAGCTCTTGCCAGAGGTCTAAACTGATCAATTGTGGAAGGCTTTTGAAAGGAGGCCAAGAGCCGCAGGTGGCTCACCCTTATTTTTAGGGAATTGGGAAGCGTGAGTGAGAGAACGAGGAAAGGAAGCAAAGGGAATGAAAATCTGGAAACAGATCACAGCCCTGATTGGGCTGGAATGAGATGTGTCCCACTGGACAAAGTGGTTGAGGTTAAAGGGATACATGCTCTCTAGTTAATGCTGAATTTCTGGCCATATTGGCTGAGGTATTCTGGGGGATGTAGTTCAAGAAAATATTTTCCCCCCAAACGCTGCCTGTATTTTTTCCTGCCCAGCTCTAGAGCCCCTAGGCCTTCACCTTCCCTGTCTTCTCCCACTCTCTTCAACAAGCGTTTTGCTTTTGCTTCCCTTTATGCCTGGAATATTCTCCCAACAAGAGCCCTACACATGAAGCATTTTTAGCTCCACCTTCCCCGGGTCAGCAGTCTCCAAATGTGCTGGGCTGCTGTTCCCATCATTCCCAGCTAGTATATCCATCAAAGGGGATGGACCAAAGCACCAGGAGGGTACCTAGTTTATGGTGGAGGGAGCTGCTTGCTTTGGCTTAACTCCTTAGTCCTCAAACGCCTCCCTCCCTGCAATGTGCGGAACATTGAGAGCCAGAATTATTGAGGATAGGGTTCGGCACCTCAGGAAATCTGGATTAAAAACTCAGAGACGAGAGCCAACATCAAGCAAGTAAAGCATAACACTGTGCTTGTGCAGTTCTGTATCCTTCAGACAACGAAGATGTGGTTGGCCTTGGCTCAGAGGGGGAAAAGAAACGAGGGTGTACTCACAGGTGCTTCTTTCCCTTCCCCTCCAAGCTCAGGCTACTTGCATCACCACAATGTACGTTGGCCGTGTTGTATACAAATCATATGCGCTTCCTTTGGCACAGGGCTAGCAAGCACCCCTCAGCCAAATAGAAACGATTTGGGGATTTTGGGGGACCGCAAAGGCCAGAATTTGGTTGTTAATTTACCCGTGCAAAAGTTCCCCCGTGGAAACACTTTGCAGAGTTCACTGCTTTTCGTTCGAGGTTATGAAAGTTGAGTGACTTTGGCCACAGGTGTGCGTTGATGTGCATCACACGTAGATGCGCATTGTGCCTGCAGAGACACATGCGAATTGGGGTTGCATGTTTCGTTGCACAATGCCACAGTTCCCTAACAAGCAGCATAGTGCAACTGCCACCCAAGTCAAGGAGCAGAATGCTATACTCTCATTCTTTACTCGCTGTAGGATTTCACCAAAGTCTGGGGATGTCTATTCGATCCTTCTTGCACAGGCAGATCCAAGGGCCAGAGCTTAGGAAAGTTACTTTCTGGATGAAAGACACTCAGAATCTCCCATCAAGCATTGCTGTTGGGGATTCTGGGACCTGCAGGACAGAAAAGGAACTTTGGAAGCACAGTATAGAAGTAATGTTGATTCTGCCCGGAAGCTGCAGTTTGCTTACATAATCGGTAGAAAATCAGCACTTGGTGCAAGAACCCCAAGTTACCCTGGCTCATCTCTTCATATTTCAAGCTTGCCCATCATCCCCTACAGAATAAATGGTTCCTTTCCTGCACCAGGACAGGCGCTTTATCTTTTGCCTGCCAACTGCCTTTGCCTGACCAGGGAGGCATTTTGCTTCAAAGGCCAGGAACTGGATGGCGATGCAGGAGTTGTGGTGGCTGGTACTTCCATGTCAGTGGGGTGGCAAATCCACTCCATGCTTTAGCCACACTTGAAAGCAGTGCTCCCCAAATTGTGTCCTTTAAGATCTATTGGACTTCAGCTCCCAGAAGCCTCAGCCATGTTGGCCAATAGTCTGGGATTCTGGGAGCTGAAGTCCAAAATCGCTTAAAGAGTACAGTTTGGGACCATTGCTTTAAAGGATCCGCCCATGGTGCTGTTGTTTGTGAGATAGGATTCAGGGCCTTGGATGCTTCCTTTAAAGCAGTGGTCCCCAAACTGTGCTCTTTAAGGGATTTTGGACTTCAGCTCCCCGAATCCCGGAAGTTGCCGGTAAAACCGGTGAGCTTCCGGCCCTGTAAGCCGGTCACCTATGGAATATTGCCAGATCCAACTCCAGAAAGACAGGTCCACAGAGCTAGAGGCAGAAGTTCTAGGGTCTCCCACTTCGTATTCTAGATCCATGCTTTAAAATGGAGCCCCAGGTTCAGGACTCTGCAAATCTCTAACCACCTTCACAGGGACCGCCGGTGGGGATCTGTGGGTCTTTTAAAGGCTGCCCCCAGACTTTGGAACTTCTTCCCAAGAGAGGCTAGAATGGGCCCTTGTTTGCTGTCCTTCCCTAAGGCAGTTGAAGACGACAACTACTACTATTATTATTAATATTATTATTATTACTCTTATTCTTCAGGCAGAGTTTCAGAAGTGAGGGCTTTTAACAAACGGGCTGTAAGTGCTCTCTTGTTTTTAAATTGTATTAACTTTTTAAAATGTTTTTGGAGCGTACGTTTTTAATATGGGCAATGGTTTCATTCGCCATATTAAATTATGGTTTACCGTGGGGAACTAAATGCTGACTTTGTATAGGTTTTTCATTGTAATCTTTTTTTTTTATGTGGAAGCTGCCTGGAGTCTTTGGGAAAAGGTGAGATATCAATAAAGTTAACCAGTCCTCATCATCAACAACAACATTCTCTTAGGAGGCATACATAAACCAGCCTTTAGGATTTTGAGGTGCCTTAACCCCATTTTAAGTGCTCTTCTCTCATTCTCCCAGCCTTAGTCTACTCAAGAGTCAATCCTTGGCCTCATCCCGCTTTTGAGCAGGCAACACGGAGAACCTCCCAGCACAAAGGTAAGAGAGAGAATGGGGATGGTGGGACTCCAGGTAGCTTCCGCATTCAAAATATTACAAGTAAAAACATATACGGTAGAAAATCCGATATTGCAGGCTGGTCGGCATGGGGCGGCGGTTGAAGTGTTAAACCAAGGAACCCCGGGTTTAAATACTCGCTCAGACACCAAGTTCGCTAGAGGTGACCTTCAGCCTGTCATTGACTCTCAGCCTAGTCTACCTCGCAGAGCTGCTGTGAGGATAAAGATGGGGAGAAGAACCTTGCCCCCAACACACAGCGTGGTTCTCAGTGAAATGTTAAGTCTGCGTTCCCAGTGATATTTGACAAGCGTTATCGATTTCTTTATTCAATTTATACCCTATCTTTCTTCTGCCAAGGGATCCAAGGTAGCTTACAACTTCTAATAAAATTTACTTATGTTATAAATACATAAGTACTACCAGGGCCTTCCTCTCTTTCCTTCTCTTCTCTTGTGTCCTAAGAGCCCTTCCCTTCAGCATCGGGCCTTGTAGACCAGGTGTTCCCTCCCCGATGACTTGGACTACCTCTCCCACCATCCCTAGTGAGTGGGGTTGCCTGGGGATAGTGAGAGTTGTAGTCTAATCTGATGGAGAGCCTAATTTTAGAGAAAGGTTATTTTAGGTCCCATAGACCGGCTTGAGAGGGCCGGCATGGTGTAGTGGTTTGAGTGTTGGGCTAGGACCAGGGTTCGAATCCCTGCTTGACCATGGAAACCCGCTGGGTGACCTTGGGCGAGTCACACTTTCTCAGCCGCAGAGGATGGCAATGGCAAGCCCCCTCTGAAGAAACTTGCCAAGACAACCCTATGACAGGTTCGCTTTAACAGTCAAGTGAAGGCACACAACAACAACAACAACAACAGATTGGCTTGAACCTGGCCAAAATATCCTAAAGGCACCAGATCCAATCTGATCTTGGAAGTTAAGCAGGGTCGGCCTTGGTTAGTACTTGAATGGGAGGCCACCAAGGAATCCCAGGTGCCGTGGGTTATTTTTCAGAACAGGCCCAACTACCTGGAGTATTCCTTGCCTAAGCAAACACTATGAAAGCCATGGGGTCGCCATAAGTCCTGAAAGCACATAAACAGATGGCTAAGAGGGCCGAAATACCCTCAAGGCACCGGATCCCATCCGATCTTGGAACCGAAGCAGGGTTAGCTCTGCTTGGATGGGAGACGGCCAATGATTCCCAGGTCTCTGTTTCAGAGGAAGGAACTGACCAAACCACCCCTCGGTACTCTTTGCCTTAAAAAAACCTTCAAAAATCAACATTGTCGCCATAAGTCGACAGGCGACTTGAACGCAGAGACACACGCGGCCTGGCTCGACGGTTCCAGAATGCTCTCGAAAGCCCGCTTCCCCTCTGGGGGCTTCCTCCCCACATGCGATGATGGCCCCAGCCCCGCCGTCTGCTTCCAGATGGCCAACTCTAGCCAAACAAGGCAAGTGGCGGTCCGGAACCTAATCTCTGCAATTTCCGTGAGATGCTGCGTAGGCCTTTTCCCCAGGGCCACACTCCGAGGAGTTAGCCCTGTCCTATTGCTACATATAGAGGCCTGGGAGAAGGGAAGGGGACGGAGAGAGTACCCAGTACCGCCACACAGATGCCCAGGGCATCACCCCCACCATCAGGGCACTTCACTTTTTCTTTTCAGCGGCCCTCGGTCTAGGCCTTCCAGCTCTTTGGGGCCTACAATGCCCCCCGGCAGAGCCCACGGCGAGGAATTATGGGAGCGACAGCTCGGGGACAGTGTGGAAGACTATAGGTTTGTGTTGGTTTTTGGGCAAAGCGTCAGGAATAAAGTGGAGTCGGAGGCTTTCAAGGCCGGCATCCATAGTTTTTTGTGGGGCTTTTGGGCTCTGTGGCCGTGTTCGAGAAGAGTTCCTTTCTGATGTCTTGCCAGCATCTGTGGCTGGCATCTTCGATGCCAGCCACAGATGCTGGCAAGACATCAGAAAGGAACTCTTCCCGAACACGGCCACAGAGCCCAAAAGCCCCACAAAAAAACTATCAGGAATAAACTCTTCTTGAACATGGCCACTGAGGCCGAAAGACCCACAAAAAACCTATAGATGCTGACCACGAAAGCCTTTGACTTCGCATCGGGAAGACTATTGTTATGCCCTGAGCCCAGTCTCTCAGCCCCTGAAGTTTACAGTAATATTCTGATCTGGGACAGATTCATAGAGTTGGAAGAGACTCCCAAGGGCCATCCCATTGAACTTGCTTCTCCAGAAGCAAAGGGTCCATCCTCTGCTTCAAAACCTCCAAAGCCCATTTGGGGTCAGCGCAGGGGGGCGCTATTGGGGGGGGGGTCAAAGTAAGGGCAGCAGGTCTCTCCCTGAATGGAAACCCCCCAAGTTTCTAGCCTTGCAGGGCATGAGACAAGAAGGCAACCGTTCAGGCCTAGGACTCTTGCACCGAAGCAAAAAGCCCAATGGATGTTTTCAGTGACTGTGACGCTTGAAACCAGTGGACCAGAACTAAAATGGGTGGAAAAGAGACCAAGGTTTCCATTTCCATGGGGGGCATCCCTGCCCTTAACCCAGGCCTGGCCATCATGACCCCTTGAGCTGCTGCTGTGGGGACTGCCCCTTCCAGAGCCTCGGGAGAGGAATGCTGGGGGTTGTAGTCTTGGGATCATTTGGGGGGGGGGGGTGAAGGATACAAATCAAAGGATGATGAGGATGATGTTCCCGCAGGGCAGGGGACCCACCTCGAGCTTGTCGCTGAGCTCCTGGTGCATGCGCTCGTACTGGCGGCTCATGTCCTGGTTGCGCTCGAGCAGCGCCTTGCCGAGGCGGGCGGCCAGCACCAGGTCCTTCTCCTTCTGCCTCATCAGCGAGGCCAGCTCCGGCTCGGGGCCCTTCCCTTCGGCCGGCGGCGGGGGCGGGGGCTCCTCGGCGGCGGCGGTCAAAAGGGCCAGCTCCTCTTCCAGGGCCAGGGCCAGCTCCGGGCTGCTCTCCGAGGGCGGGCGGAGGCGGCAGGGGGCCCCTTCCATGCGGGCGGCGCTGTCCGTCTCCGATGGTGCTGAAAGGGAGGCGGCGGCGGCGGCGGCGGGAGGGGAAGAAGAGGAGGCCAGGCAGAAGGCGGCCATGGCCGGGCCCCGGGCCACGCCGGCGGGAGGGAAAGGAGGCGGCGGCGGCGGCGGCGGCGGTGGCCCGGAGCCCGCAGAAGGCGCCTCCCGGCCCTCGATGCCTCTTCAAGGGCTGCGTCCGCCTCCCTTCCTCCTCCTCCTCTTCCTCCTCCTCCGGGCGCAGGAGTCAAGGCCTGGCCTGGCGGAGGCGGAGGCGGAGGCTGACGGTGGCGGAGGGCACCCGGCTCGGCCTGGATCCTCCTCGGGCCCCGGATGCCCGAGCCCCATCGCCGCCCGGCATCGCGCGGCCCCCCAGCGGGCGAAGCAGACGCCGACGACGCCGCCGCCGCTGCCGGCTCCGCGAGTCCAAGGAGGAGGAGAGGGAAGGGCGGCTCCGCCCCGGAGGCCTGACGCCAGCCGACACCTGCCTCGATCCGGACGCCCATTCGCCGGGGACGGTAACTCCACCGCCCGGCTCTCCCCCCCCCCCGACGACGGGCCCTTAACCCCTTCCCTCCCCACAGCTGCCTTCCGCCCCTCCGCCTGCAGCTGGGGCCGGCTGGAGTTTATCACACCGGAGGAAGGTCTCTCAACTGCGAATGGAGCCCATGCGCAATGACGTGAATTCGCTAGTTTAGCAGGAAATCTGATTGCATTCAGAATGTGTTCAGAATGACTTCCCATTTCCCAGAAATTACCTCCCCATTGCCCAAAATTGCATGAGATACTCTAATACACAATTACATGAAACCCCACGGTTGCGTTCGGAATGACCCCCCCCCCCCATAGCTCAAAATTGCATGAGATACACTCATACACACGATTGTGTTTGGATTGCCATTGCATTATACAGTATCCCCAAATCCCGTCATATGATAAACTCCGTAACTTGGACATAGCTGTGAGAGAACTAGAATCTCTTCCAAGTCTTTGTGAAAGGCACTTCTTTGTCAGAGGCTTTGCTAACTGAGGTACGCCTGTGGTTTTTATCTCGGTGCATTTG